>OW121846.1:61069578-61724164 GCA_933228895.1 Platycnemis pennipes | reverse complement strand
AATGTCCGCCTCGTCAACTCCATCTGCCACCTACAGTTACACTACCGAGGCTAGCCATTCCTCTACTTTAATCAATACATCGTACTTCTACTTTAAACGGGATATTGTGAAGTTTCTCCATTTAAAGATGCATCACACTTTGAGCGTTATTCACCGTTTCAATTAGCAATTCATTCGCGCCATTCCTTAGACTTTAAAATATGTCAAATATCCTGGTACAGTTCACGACAGTACTTTACTAATTAAGAAGGAAGACACCTTTTTCACTTTCTCGTCTTCTTTTTCGCATTTCGGTATTAGAACCCGCTGATATGCGCCAAGGTCATAATCACCTCAACCGTTATCCTGCTGAAATATTTTAGGTGGTGGTAGATGTTAATCTGCCATGCCCCTAAGAACTTCGTCCCGCGGGATGCACGGGTCCACCAAACCCGTATTTCTCCGATCACACAAGCCAGACCCCAACATTCATGGCATTCGCCACAGTAAAGCACAACGCCAAGGAAGCCGATTGACCGGGAGTGGCTAACTCCCAACCGCCCATTTACAGCGAATCCGGGGCAAAAGAGGGGATTTGGCCTCTGGTCCATACCGGGCATCCGACAACAGGCTGAGAACCACGGATCTAACCCAGCATTATCACCTTCTCCTCCTTGCGTGTCTCCGCAAACGCAAAGTGCGGATGGATCGCAGGCCAAATGGCATGACCTCACACAGACCATTGATCCACATGACTGTCCGGTCTCAACCCTTACTGGCTCAGAGTTTGTTTTCGGTGATGTCTACCCGCCTTTTCGGTCGCTTTTTACGATAAGCAGGGATACTGCGGGGGTATTATAAATCCCCCTACTCACCGGGGGGGGGGGACTAATTTTGGCTAAGCTCATGAATTCAAGACCCATCATTAAGATGCGGCTTGATGGAATGATAGTAACGTTCAATCGCTCTCAATCTCTGTGGATAAATATGGTAGTGTTCCAAGCAGAGGCATATGCACTTCTGATCTGCACGTACGCTATCAAAGTGGAAAGAATGTGTACCAGACTAAAAACACGTAATCTTTTTGCAGTATTATATGGGGAATATGGAGGGATTATATGGGTATTTGGCCAGGCAGGCATATTCGGAAATGAGATGGCTGATGAGCCAGCTAAGGCCGCAACAAGCAGCATTCCAATTGGAGCCAAGCCAATTATACCTAATGCTACCTCATAAGGTATGGCACACGGAATGATCGGATGTGAACATTGAAGACTGTGGTACCTTTATTACTGACATATCTCAGTTTCCTTTTCTGAATGAAGGGGTTAGCATTGTTGCAATAACCTTCCAGAATAACGCAGTAAAAGAGCAAATATTTTGACTGATACTACTCGATATTTACCAGTATTTTTCTTTGCCGGACATGTATTTAAGCTGTTATAAAAAACAAGATGCATTATTATTGCGAACGGGCATATTGGGAAACAGTTTAAAAACCAATACTTTTTAAAGGCACTCCAATATCGCAGCATTACTTTCCAGCTTCCAATGCGTAGCATGAGAAAAACTGGAGTTTGATTGCAAATCTAGATTAATTATCGGTTAGTTAGAGTAAAATTTCTTGCTGAGTTTTATTATTGTCTAATAATTCTTGGGTATCCGTCTCCTTAGAAACATATTTTATCAAAGTTTAATATTGAAGTGATAACCATTCCACAGCAGAAGAGCATTTAATGAGCTGAACTTTCGCAATCCTTTTGCACCGAGGATAAAGAAGGGAAACGGATTTTTTGGAGTTCTTGGAATTCATCATGGCGTTGGAAGTCATAAACGTGAACGTGTGTCTAATTGTGCGCATGGTACGTAATGGATGTGTCCTTAATATTTAACAGTTTATATTACATGGACTTTAGTGGAGTGAGGGATACAATGTCTAAATATCCCATGCATGGCCTTCGTTGATGTTTAAGCCTAGTGATTTTAAGAGAACAGATTATAGTGTGTTGTGAGCATTTTTTTTTTTTTCCTCAATGAAAACCTGTGGAAATGGTTGTGGCATCTTCTTTTTTATACAACGGGTGCACTAAGGCCAATAAAAGGTTACATTTTATCCTCCAATGTTTTAGAACGATGGTTGGGATTTCACGCCGACCCTTTGCATAGACCTTATATATACCCAATCGCAGCCGCGGCCAAGGGAGGGGTTGAAGTTTTGGGACATAGGACAGTTGTGTCAGCCTTCGCATATATAGATTGTACCGGAAAATTTAGATATTTTGAAATAGGAGTACGCATTCACAACCAATAATCTCCTCAATAATAAACAGCATATACATTTAAACTTGAGTAAGGATATGGCAAATGACCTTATTTTTGATATTTTATTTTCTTAGTTAAGTTTAGTTCTTATGTAGCTCTTGTACTCATAATTATTGTAGTTATGTGATACTTGATAGTGAAATAATATCGATTTTGAAGATTTAGAAGGACACTAGACAGGTCATTTGGTTTTAAGGGCAATAATGTCCGCCTCGTCAACTCCATCTGCCACCTACAGTTACACTACCGAGGCTAGCCATTCCTCTACTTTAATCAACACATCGTACCTCTACTTTAAACGGGATATTGTGAAGTTTTCCATTTAAAGATGCATCACACTTTGAGCGTTATTCACCATTTCAATTAGCAATGCGCCATTCCTTAGCCTTTAAAATATGTCAAATATCCTGGTACAGTTCACGACAGTACTTTACTAATTAAGAAGGGAGACACCTTTTTCAGTTTCTCGTCTTCTTTTTCGCATTTCGGTATTAGAACCCGCTGATATGCGCCAAGGACATAATCACCTCAACCGTTATCCTGATGAAATATTTTAGGTGGTGGTAGATGTTTATCTGCCATGCCCCTAAGAACTTCGTCCCACGGGATGCACGGCTCCACCAAACCCGTATTTCTCCGATCACACAAGCCAGACCCCAACATTCATGGCATTCGCCACAGTAAAGCACAACGCCAAGGAAGCCGATTGACCGGGAGTGGCTAACTCCCAACCGCCCATTTACAGCGAATCCGGGGCAAAAGAGGGGATTTGGCCTCTGGTCCATACCGGGCATCCGACAACAGGCTGAGAACCACGGATCTAACCCAGCATTATCACCTTCTCCTCCTTGCGTGTCTCCGCACACGGCAAAGTGCGGATGGATCGCAGGCCAAATGGCATGACCACACACAGACCATTGATCCACATGACTGTCCGGTCTCAACCCTTGCTGGCTCAGAGTTTGTTTTCGGTGATGTCTACCCGCCTTTTCGGTCGCTTCTTACGATAAGCAGGGATACTGCGGGGGTATTATAAATCCCCCTACTCATCGGGGGGGGGGACTAATTTTGGCTAAGCTCATGAATTCAAGACCCATCATTAAGATGCGGCTTGATGGAATGATAGTAACGTTCAATCGCTCTCAATCCCTTGGATAAATATGGTAGTGTTCCAAGCAGAGGCATATGCACTTCTGATCTGCACGTACGCTATCAAAGTGGAAAGAATGTGTACCAGACTAAAAACACGTAATCTTTTTGCAGTATTATATGGGGAATATGGAGGGATTATATGGGTATTTGGCCAGGCAGGCATATTCGGAAATGAGATGGCTGATGAGCCAGCTAAGGCCGCAACAAGCAGCATTCCAATTGGAGCTAAGCCAATTATACCTAATGCTACCTCATAAGGTATGGCACACGGAATGATCGGATGTGAACATTGAAGACTGTGGTACCTTTATTACTGACAAATCTCAGTTTCCTTTTCTGAATGAAGGGGTTAGCATTGTTGCAATAACCTTCCAGAATAACGCAGTAAAAGAGCAAATATTTTGACTGATACTACTCGATATTTACCAGTATTTTTCTTTGCCGGACATGTATTTAAGCTGTTATAAAAAACAAGATGCATTATTATTGCGGACGGGCATATTGGGAAACAGTTTAAAAACCAATACTTTTTAAAGGCACTCCAATATCGCAGCATTACATTCCAGCTTCCAATGCGTAGCATGAGAAAAACTGGAGTTTGATTGCAAATCTAGATTAATTATCGGTTAGTTAGAGTAAAATTATTTGCTGAGTTTTATTATATGTCTAATAATTCTTGGGTATCCCTCTCCTTAGAAACATATTTTATCAAAGTTTAATATTGAAGTGATAACCATTCCACAGCAGAAGAGCATTTAATGAGCTGAACTTTCGCAATCCTTTTGCACCGAGGATAAAGAAGGGAAACGGATTTTTTGGAGTTCTTGGAATTGATCATGGCGTTGGAAGTCATAAACGTGAACGTGTGTCTAATTGTACGCATGGTACGTAATGGATGTGTCCTTAATATTTAACAGTTTATATTACATGGACTTTAGTGGAGTGAGGGATACAATGTCTAAACATCCCATGCATGGCCTTCGTTGATGTTTAAGCCTAGTGATTTTTTGAGAACAGATTATAGTGTGTTGTGAGCAAATGTTTTTTTCTACTATGAAAACCTGTGGAAATGGTTGTGGCATCTTCTTTTTTATATAACGGGTGCACTAAGGCCAAAGGCAGGCTAAAGGCTAAAAGGCAACATTTTATCCTCCAAAGTTTTAGAACGATGGTTGGGATTTCACGCCGACCCTTTGCATAGACCTTATATATACCCAATCGCAGCCACGGCCAAGGGAGGGGTTGAAGTTTTGGGACATAGGACAGTTGTGTCTGCCTTCACATATATAGATTGTACCGGAAAATTTAGATATTTTGAAATAGGAGTACGCATTCCCAACCAATAATCTCCTCAATAATAAACAGCATATACATTTAAACTTGAGTAAGGATATGGCAAATGACATTATTTTTGATATTTTATTTTCTTAGTTAAGTTTAGTTCTTATGTAGCTCTTGTACTCATAATTATTGTAGTTATGTGATACTTGATAGTGAAATAATATCGATTTTGAAGATTTAGAAGGACACTAGGACAGGTCATTTGGTTTTAAGGGCAATAATGTCCGCCTCGTCAACTCCATCTGCCACCTACAGTTACACTACCGAGGCTAGCCATTCCTCTACTTTAATCAATACATCGTACCTCTACTTTAAACGGGATATTGTGAAGTTTCTCCATTTAAAGATGCATCACACTTTGAGCGTTATTCACCGTTTCAATTAGCAATGCGCCATTCCTTAGACTTTATAATATGTCAAATATCCTGGTACAGTTCACGACAGTACTTTACTAATTAAGAAGGAAGACACCTTTTTCACTTTCTCGTCTTCTTTTTCGCATTTCGGTATTAGAACCCGCTGATATGCGCCAAGGACATAATCACCTCAACCGTTATCCTGATGAAATATTTTAGGTGGTGGTAGAAGTTTATCTGCCATGCCCCTAAGAACTTCGTCCCGCGGGATGCACGGGTCCACCAAACCCGTATTTCTCCGATCACACAAGCCAGACCCCAACATTCATGGCATTCGCCACAGTAAAGCACAACGCCAAGGAAGCCGATTGACCGGGAGTGGCTAACTCCCAACCGCCCATTTACAGCGAATCCGGGGCAAAAGAGGGGATTTGGCCTCTGGTCCATACCGGGCATCCGACAACAGGCTGAGAACCACGGATCTAACCCAGCATTATCACCTTCTCCTCCTTGCGTGTCTCCGCACACGGCAAAGTGCGGATGGATCGCAGGCCAAATGGCATGACCTCACACATACCATTGATCCACATGACTGTCCGGTCTCAACCCTTGCTGGCTCAGAGTTTGTTTTCGGTGATGTCTACCCGCCTTTTCGGTCGCTTTTTACGATAAGCAGGGATACTGCGGGGGTATTATAAATCCCCCTACTCATCGGGGGGGGGACTAATTTTGGCTAAGCTCATGAATTCAAGACCCATCATTAAGATGCGGCTTGATGGAATGATAGTAACGTTCAATCGCTCTCAATCCCTTGAATAAATATGGTAGTGTTCCAAGCAGAGGCATATGCACTTCTGATCTGCACGTACGCTATCAAAGTGAAAAGAATGTGTACCAGACTAAAAACACGTAATCTTTTTGCAGTATTATATGGGGAATATGGAGGGATTATATGGGTATTTGGCCAGGCAGGCATATTCGGAAATGAGATGGCTGATGAGCCAGCTAAGGCCGCAACAAGCAGCATTCCAATTGGAGCCAAGCCAATTATACCTAATGCTACCTCATAAGGTATGGCACACGGAATGATCTGATGTGAACATTGAAGACTGTGGTACCTTTATTACTGACATATCTCAGTTTCCTTTTCTGAATGAAGGGGTTAGCATTGTTGCAATAACCTTCCAGCATAACGCAGTAAAAGAGCAAATATTTTGACTGATACTACTCGATATTTACCAGTATTTTTCTTTGCCGGACATGTATTTAAGCTGTTATAAAAAACAAGATGCATTATTATTGCGAACGGGCATATTGGGAAACAGTTTAAAAACCAATACTTTTTAAAGGCACTCCAATATCGCAGCATTATATTCCAGCTTCCAATGCGTAGCATGAGAAAAACTGGAGTTTGATTGCAAATCTAGATTAATTATCGGTTAGTTAGAGTAAAATTTCTTGCTGAGTTTTATTATATGTCTAATAATTCTTGGGTATCCCTCTCCTTAGAAACATATTTTATCAAAGTTTAATATTGAAGTGATAACCATTCCACAGCAGAAGAGCATTTAATGAGCTGAACTTTCGCAATCCTTTTGCACCGAGGATAAAGAAGGGAAACGGATTTTTTGGAGTTCTTGGAATTCATCATGGCGTTGGAAGTCATAAACGTGAACGTGTGTCTAATTGTACGCATGGTACGTAATGGATGTGTCCTTAATATTTAACAGTTTATATTACATGGACTTTAGTGGAGTGAGGGATACAATGTCTAAACATCCCATGCATGGCTTTCGTTGATGTTTAAGCCTAGTGATTTTAAGAGAACAGATTAGAGTGTGTTGTGAGCAATTGTTTTTTTCTACTATGAAAACCTGTGGAAATGGTTGTGGCATCTTCTTTTTTATGTAACGGGTGCACTAAGGCCAAAGGCAGGCTAAAGGCTAAAAGGCAACATTTTATCCTCCAAAGTTTTAGAACGATGGTTGGGATTTCACGCCGACCCTTTGCATAGACCTTATATATACCCAATCGCAGCCGCGGCCAAGGGAGGGGTTGAAGTTTTGGGACATAGGACAGTTGTGTCAGCCTTCGCATATATAGATTGTACCGGAAAATTTAGATATTTAGAAATAGGAGTACGCATTCACAACCAATAATCTCCTCAATAATAAACAGCATATACATTTAAACTTGAGTAAGGATATGGCAAATGACCTTATTTTTGATATTTTATTTTCTTAGTTAAGTTTAGTTCTTATGTAGCTCTTGTACTCATAATTATTGTAGTTATGTGATACTTGATAGTGAAATAATATCGATTTTGAAGATTTAGAAGGACACTAGGACAGGTCATTTGGTTTTAAGGGCAATAATGTCCGCCTCGTCAACTCCATCTGCCACCTACAGTTACACTACCGAGGCTAGCCATTCCTCTACTTTAATCAATACATCGTACCTCTACTTTAAACGGGATATTGTGAAGTTTCTCCATTTAAAGATGCATCACACTTTGAGCGTTATTCACCGTTTCAATTAGCAATGCGCCATTCATTAGCCTTTAAAATATGTCAAATATCCTGGTACAGTTCACGACAGTACTTTACTAATTAAGAAGGAAGACACCTTTTTCAGTTTCTCGTCTTCTTTTTCGCATTTCGGTATTAGAACCCACTGATATGCGCCAAGGACATAATCACCTCAACCGTTATCCTGATGAAATATTTTAGGTGGTGGTAGATGTTAATCTGCCATGCCCCTAAGAACTTCGTCCCACGGGATGCACGGCTCCACCAAACCCGTATTTCTCCGATCACACAAGCCAGACCCCAACATTCATGGCATTCGCCACAGTAAAGCACAACGCCAAGGAAGCCGATTGACCGGGAGTGGCTAACTCCCAACCGCCCATTTACAGCGAATCCGGGGCAAAAGAGGGGATTTGGCCTCTGGTCCATACCGGGCATCCGACAACAGGCTGAGAACCACGGATCTAACCCAGCATTATCACCTTCTCCTCCTTGCGTGTCTCCGCACACGGCAAAGTGCGGATGGATCGCAGGCCAAATGGCATGACCACACACAGACCATTGATCCACATGACTGTCCGGTCTCAACCCTTGCTGGCTCAGAGTTTGTTTTCGGTGATGTCTACCCGCCTTTTCGGTCGCTTCTTACGATAAGCAGGGATACTGCGGGGGTATTATAACTCCCCCTACCGTCCGGGGGGGGACTAATTTTGGCTAAGCTCATGAATTCAAGACCCATCATTAAGATGCGGCTTGATGGAATGATAGTAACGTTCAATCGCTCTCAATCCCTTGGATAAATATGGTAGTGTTCCAAGCAGAGGCATATGCACTTCTGATCTGCACGTACGCTATCAAAGTGGAAAGAATGTGTACCAGACTAAAAACACGTAATCTTTTTGCAGTATTATATGGGGAATATGGAGGGATTATATGGGTATTTGGCCAGGCAGGCATATTCGGAAATGAGATGGCTGATGAGCCAGCTAAGGCCGCAACAAGCAGCATTCCAATTGGAGCCAAGCCAATTATACCTAATGCTACCTCATAAGGTATGGCACACGGAATGATCGGATGTGAACATTGAAGACTGTGGTACCTTTATTACTGACATATCTCAGTTTCCTTTTCTGAATGAAGGGGTTAGCATTGTTGCAATAACCTTCCAGCATAACGCAGTAAAAGAGCAAATATTTTGACTGATACTACTCGATATTTACCAGTATTTTTCTTTGCCGGACATGTATTTAAGCTGTTATAAAAAACAAGATGCATTATTATTGCGAACGGGCATATTGGGAAACAGTTTAAAAACCAATACTTTTTAAAGGCACTCCAATATCGCAGCATTACATTCCAGCTTCCAATGCGTAGCATGAGAAAAACTGGAGTTTGATTGCAAATCTAGATTAATTATCGGTTAGTTAGAGTAAAATTTCTTGCTGAGTTTTATTATATGTCTAATAATTCTTGGGTATCCCTCTCCTTAGAAACATATTTTATCAAAGTTTAATATTGAAGTGATAACCATTCCACAGCAGAAGAGCATTTAATGAGCTGAACTTTCGCAATCCTTTTGCACCGAGGATAAAGAAGGGAAACGGATTTTTTGGAGTTCTTGGAATTCATCATGGTGTTGGAAGTCATAAACATGAACGTGTGTTTAATTGTACGCATGGTACGTAATGGATGTGTCCTTAATATTTAACAGTTTATATTACATGGACTTTAGTGGAGTGAGGGATACAATGTCTAAACATCCCATGCATGGCTTTCGTTGATGTTTAAGCCTAGTGATTTTAAGAGAACAGATTAGAGTGTGTTGTGAGCAATTGTTTTTTTCTACTATGAAAACCTGTGGAAATGGTTGTGGCATTTTCTTTTTTATGTAACGGGTGCACTAAGGCCAAAGGCAGGCTAAAGGCTAAAAGGCAACATTTTATCCTCCAAAGTTTTAGAACGATGGTTGGGATTTCACGCCGACCCTTTGCATAGACCTTATATATACCCAATCGCAGCCGCGGCCAAGGGAGGGGTTGAAGTTTTGGGACATAGGACAGTTGTGTCAGCCTTCGCATATATAGATTGTACCGGAAAATTTAGATATTTAGAAATAGGAGTACGCATTCACAACCAATAATCTCCTCAATAATAAACAGCATATACATTTAAACTTGAGTAAGGATATGGCAAATGACCTTATTTTTGATATTTTATTTTCTTAGTTAAGTTTAGTTCTTATGTAGCTCTTGTACTCATAATTATTGTAGTTATGTGATACTTGATAGTGAAATAATATCGATTTTGAAGATTTAGAAGGACACTAGGACAGGTCATTTGGTTTTAAGGGCAATAATGTCCGCCTCGTCAACTCCATCTGCCACCTACAGTTACACTACCGAGGCTAGCCATTCCTCTACTTTAATCAATACATCGTACCTCTACTTTAAACGGGATATTGTGAAGTTTCTCCATTTAAAGATGCATCACACTTTGAGCGTTATTCACCGTTTCAATTAGCAATGCGCCATTCATTAGCCTTTAAAATATGTCAAATATCCTGGTACAGTTCACGACAGTACTTTACTAATTAAGAAGGAAGACACCTTTTTCAGTTTCTCGTCTTCTTTTTCGCATTTCGGTATTAGAACCCGCTGATATGCGCCAAGGACATAATCACCTCAACCGTTATCCTGATGAAATATTTTAGGTGGTGGTAGATGTTAATCTGCCATGCCCCTAAGAACTTCGTCCCACGGGATGCACGGCTCCACCAAACCCGTATTTCTCCGATCACACAAGCCAGACCCCAACATTCATGGCATTCGCCACAGTAAAGCACAACGCCAAGGAAGCCGATTGACCGGGAGTGGCTAACTCCCTACCGCCCATTTACAGCGAATCCGGGGCAAAAGAGGGGATTTGGCCTCTGGTCCATACCGGGCATCCGACAACAGGCTGAGAACCACGGATCTAACCCAGCATTATCACCTTCTCCTCCTTGCGTGTCTCCGCACACGGCAAAGTGCGGATGGATCGCAGGCCAAATGGCATGACCACACACAGACCATTGATCCACATGACTGTCCGGTCTCAACCCTTGCTGGCTCAGAGTTTGTTTTCGGTGATGTCTACCCGCCTTTTCGGTCGCTTCTTACGATAAGCAGGAATACTGCGGGGGTATTATAAATCCCCCTACTCATCGGGGGGGGGGACTAATTTTGGCTAAGCTCATGAATTCAAGACCCATCATTAAGATGCGGCTTGATGGAATGATAGTAACGTTCAATCGCTCTCAATCCCTTGGATAAATATGGTAGTGTTCCAAGCAGAGGCATATGCATTTCTGATCTGCACGTACGCTATCAAAGTGGAAAGAATGTGTACCAGACTAAAAACACGTAATTTTTTTGCAGTATTATATGGGGAATATGGAGGGATTATATGGGTATTTGGCCAGGCAGGCATATTCGGAAATGAGATGGCTGATGAGCCAGCTAAGGCCGCAACAAGCAGCATTCCAATTGGAGCCAAGCCAATTATACCTAATGCTACCTCATAAGGTATGGCACACGGAATGATCGGATGTGAACATTGAAGACTGTGGTACCTTTATTACTGACATATCTCAGTTTCCTTTTCTGAATGAAGGGGTTAGCATTGTTGCAATAACCTTCCAGTATAACGCAGTAAAAGAGCAAATATTTTGACTGATACTACTCGATATTTACCAGTATTTTTCTTTGCCGGACATGTATTTAAGCTGTTATAAAAAACAAGATGCATTATTATTGCGAACGGGCATATTGGGAAACAGTTTAAAAACCAATACTTTTTAAAGGCACTCCAATATCGCAGCATTACATTCCAGCTTCCAATGCGTAGCATGAGAAAAACTGGAGTTTGATTGCAAATCTAGATTAATTATCGGTTAGTTAGAGTAAAATTTCTTGCTGAGTTTTATTATATGTCTAATAATTCTTGGGTATCCCTCTCCTTAGAAACATATTTTATCAAAGTTTAATATTGAAGTGATAACCATTCCACAGCAGAAGAGCATTTAATGAGTTGAACTTTTGCAATCCTTTTGCACCGAGGATAAAGAAGGGAAACAGATTTTTTGGAGTTCTTGGAATTCATCATGGCGTTGGAAGTCATAAACGTGAACGTGTGTCTAATTGTACGCATGGTACGTAATGGATGTGTCCTTAATATTTAACAGTTTATATTACATGGACTTTAGTGGAGTGAGGGATACAATGTCTAAACATCCCATGCATGGCTTTCGTTGATGTTTAAGCCTAGTGATTTTAAGAGAACAGATTAGAGTGTGTTGTGAGCAATTGTTTTTTTCTACTATGAAAACCTGTGGAAATGGTTGTGGCATCTTCTTTTTTATGTAACGGGTGCACTAAGGCCAAAGGCAGGCTAAAGGCTAAAAGGCAACATTTTATCCTCCAAAGTTTTAGAACGATGGTTGGGATTTCACGCCGACCCTTTGCATAGACCTTATATATACCCAATCGCAGCCGCGGCCAAGGGAGGGGTTGAAGTTTTGGGACATAGGACAGTTGTGTCAGCCTTCGCATATATAGATTGTACCGGAAAATTTAGATATTTAGAAATAGGAGTACGCATTCACAACCAATAATCTCCTCAATAATAAACAGCATATACATTTAAACTTGAGTAAGGATATGGCAAATGACCTTATTTTTGATATTTTATTTTCTTAGTTAAGTTTAGTTCTTATGTAGCTCTTGTACTCATAATTATTGTAGTTATGTGATACTTGATAGTGAAATAATATCGATTTTGAAGATTTAGAAGGACACTAGGACAGGTCATTTGGTTTTAAGGGCAATAATGTCCGCCTCGTCAACTCCATCTGCCACCTACAGTTACACTACCGAGGCTAGCCATTCCTCTACTTTAATCAATACATCGTACCTCTACTTTAAACGGGATATTGTGAAGTTTCTCCATTTAAAGATGCATCACACTTTGAGCGTTATTCACCGTTTCAATTAGCAATGCGCCATTCATTAGCCTTTAAAATATGTCAAATATCCTGGTACAGTTCACGACAGTACTTTACTTATTAAGAAGGAAGACACCTTTTTCAGTTTCTCGTCTTCTTTTTCGCATTTCGGTATTAGAACCCGCTGATATGCGCCAAGGACATAATCACCTCAACCGTTATCCTGATGAAATATTTTAGGTGGTGGTAGATGTTAATCTGCCATGCCCCTAAGAACTTCGTCCCACGGGATGCACGGCTCCACCAAACCCGTATTTCTCCGATCACACAAGCCAGACCCCAACATTCATGGCATTCGCCACAGTAAAGCACAACGCCAAGGAAGCCGATTGACCGGGAGTGGCTAACTCCCAACCGCCCATTTACAGCGAATCCGGGGCAAAAGAGGGGATTTGGCCTCTGGTCCATACCGGGCATCCGACAACAGGCTGAGAACCACGGATCTAACCCAGCATTATCACCTTCTCCTCCTTGCGTGTCTCCGCACACGGCAAAGTGCGGATGGATCGCAGGCCAAATGGCATGACCACACACAGACCATTGATCCACATGACTGTCCGGTCTCAACCCTTGCTGGCTCAGAGTTTGTTTTCGGTGATGTCTACCCGCCTTTTCGGTCGCTTCTTACGATAAGCAGGGATACTGCGGGGGTATTATAAATCCCCCTACTCATCGGGGGGGGGACTAATTTTGGCTAAGCTCATGAATTCAAGACCCATCATTAAGATGCGGCTTGATGGAATGATAGTAACGTTCAATCGCTCTCAATCCCTTGGATAAATATGGTAGTGTTCCAAGCAGAGGCATATGCACTTCTGATCTGCACGTACGCTATCAAAGTGGAAAGAATGTGTACCAGACTAAAAACACGTAATCTTTTTGCAGTATTATATGGGGAATATGGAGGGATTATATGGGTATTTGGCCAGGCAGGCATATTCGGAAATGAGATGGCTGATGAGCCAGCTAAGGCCGCAACAAGCAGCATTCCAATTGGAGCCAAGCCAATTATACCTAATGCTACCTCATAAGGTATGGCACACGGAATGATCGGATGTGAACATTGAAGACTGTGGTACCTTTATTACTGACATATCTCAGTTTCCTTTTCTGAATGAAGGGGTTAGCATTGTTGCAATAACCTTCCAGTATAACGCAGTAAAAGAGCAAATATTTTGACTGATACTACTCGATATTTACCAGTATTTTTCTTTGCCGGACATGTATTTAAGCTGTTATAAAAAACAAGATGCATTATTATTGCGAACGGGCATATTGGGAAACAGTTTAAAAACCAATACTTTTTAAAGGCACTCCAATATCGCAGCATTACATTCCAGCTTCCAATGCGTAGCATGAGAAAAACTGGAGTTTGATTGCAAATCTAGATTAATTATCGGTTAGTTAGAGTAAAATTTCTTGCTGAGTTTTATTATATGTCTAATAATTCTTGGGTATCCCTCTCCTTAGAAACATATTTTATCAAAGTTTAATATTGAAGTGATAACCATTCCACAGCAGAAGAGCATTTAATGAGCTGAACTTTCGCAATCCTTTTGCACCGAGGATAAAGAAGGGAAACGGATTTTTTGGAGTTCTTGGAATTCATCATGGCGTTGGAAGTCATAAACGTGAACGTGTGTCTAATTGTACGCATGGTACGTAATGGATGTGTCCTTAATATTTAACAGTTTATATTACATGGACTTTAGTGGAGTGAGGGATACAATGTCTAAACATCCCATGCATGGCTTTCGTTGATGTTGAAGCCTAGTGATTTTAAGAGAACAGATTAGAGTGTGTTGTGAGCAATTGTTTTTTTCTACTATGAAAACCTGTGGAAATGGTTGTGGCATCTTCTTTTTTATGTAACGGGTGCACTAAGGCCAAAGGCAGGCTAAAGGCTAAAAGGCAACATTTTATCCTCCAAAGTTTTAGAACGATGGTTGGGATTTCACGCCGACCCTTTGCATAGACCTTATATATACCCAATCGCAGCCGCGGCCAAGGGAGGGGTTGAAGTTTTGGGACATAGGACAGTTGTGTCAGCCTTCGCATATATAGATTGTACCGGAAAATTTAGATATTTAGAAATAGGAGTACGCATTCACAACCAATAATCTCCTCAATAATAAACAGCATATACATTTAAACTTGAGTAAGGATATGGCAAATGACCTTATTTTTGATATTTTATTTTCTTAGTTAAGTTTAGTTCTTATGTAGCTCTTGTACTCATAATTATTGTAGTTATGTGATACTTGATAGTGAAATAATATCGATTTTGAAGATTTAGAAGGACACTAGGACAGGTCATTTGGTTTTAAGGGCAATAATGTCCGCCTCGTCAACTCCATCTGCCACCTACAGTTACACTACCGAGGCTAGCCATTCCTCTACTTTAATCAATACATCGTACCTCTACTTTAAACGGGATATTGTGAAGTTTCTCCATTTAAAGATGCATCACACTTTGAGCGTTATTCACCGTTTCAATTAGCAATGCGCCATTCATTAGCCTTTAAAATATGTCAAATATCCTGGTACAGTTCACGACAGTACTTTACTGATTAAGAAGGAAGACACCTTTTTCAGTTTCTCGTCTTCTTTTTCGCATTTCGGTATTAGAACCCGCTGATATGCGCCAAGGACATAATCACCTCAACCGTTATCCTGATGAAATATTTTAGGTGGTGGTAGATGTTAATCTGCCATGCCCCTAAGAACTTCGTCCCACGGGATGCACGGCTCCACCAAACCCGTATTTCTCCGATCACACAAGCCAGACCCCAACATTCATGGCATTCGCCACAGTAAAGCACAACGCCAAGGAAGCCGATTGACCGGGAGTGGCTAACTCCCAACCGCCCATTTACAGCGAATCCGGGGCAAAAGAGGGGATTTGGCCTCTGGTCCATACCGGGCATCCGACAACAGGCTGAGAACCACGGATCTAACCCAGCATTATCACCTTCTCCTCCTTGCGTGTCTCCGCACACGGCAAAGTGCGGATGGATCGCAGGCCAAATGGCATGACCACACACAGACCATTGATCCACATGACTGTCCGGTCTCAACCCTTGCTGGCTCAGAGTTTGTTTTCGGTGATGTCTACCCGCCTTTTCGGTCGCTTCTTACGATAAGCAGGGATACTGCGGGGGTATTATAAATCCCCCTACTCATCGGGGGGGGGGACTAATTTTGGCTAAGCTCATGAATTCAAGACCCATCATTAAGATGCGGCTTGATGGAATGATAGTAACGTTCAATCGCTCTCAATCCCTTGGATAAATATGGTAGTGTTCCAAGCAGAGGCATATGCACTTCTGATCTGCACGTACGCTATCAAAGTGGAAAGAATGTGTACCAGACTAAAAACACGTAATCTTTTTGCAGTATTATATGGGGAATATGGAGGGATTATATGGGTATTTGGCCAGGCAGGCATATTCGGAAATGAGATGGCTGATGAGCCAGCTAAGGCCGCAACAAGCAGCATTCCAATTGGAGCCAAGCCAATTATACCTAATGCTACCTCATAGGGTATGGCACACGGAATGATCGGATGTGAACATTGAAGACTGTGGTACCTTAATTACTGACATATCTCAGTTTCCTTTTCTGAATGAAGGGGTTAGCATTGTTGCAATAACCTTCCAGAATAACGCAGTAAAAGAGCAAATATTTTGACTGATACTACTCGATATTTACCAGTATTTTTCTTTGCCGGACATGTATTTAAGCTGTTATAAAAAACAAGATGCATTTTTATTGCGAACGGGCATATTGGGAAACAGTTTAAAAACCAATACTTTTTAAAGGCACTCCAATATCGCAGCATTACATTCCAGCTTCCAATGCGTAGCATGAGAAAAACTGGAGTTTGATTGCAAATCTAGATTAATTATCGGTTAGTTAGAGTAAAATTTCTTGCTGAGTTTTATTATATGTCTAATAATTCTTGGGTATCCCTCTCCTTAGAAACATATTTTATCAAAGTTTAATATTGAAGTGATAACCATTCCACAGCAGAAGAGCATTTAATGAGCTGAACTTTCGCAATCCTTTTGCACCGAGGATAAAGAAGGGAAACGGATTTTTTGGAGTTCTTGGAATTCATCATGGCGTTGGAAGTCATAAACGTGAACGTGTGTCTAATTGTACGCATGGTACGTAATGGATGTGTCCTTAATATTTAACAGTTTATATTACATGGACTTTAGTGGAGTGAGGGACACAATGTCTAAACATCCCATGCATGGCCTTCGTTGATGTTTAAGCCTAGTGATTTTAAGAGAACAGATTAGAGTGTGTTGTGAGCAATTGTTTTTTTCTACTATGAAAACCTGTGGAAATGGTTGTGGCATCTTCTTTTTTATATAACGGTTGCACTAAGGCCAAAGGCAGGCTAAAGGCTAAAAGGCAACATTTTATCCTCCAAAGTTTTAGAACGATGGTTGGGATTTCACGCCGACCCTTTGCATAGACCTTATATATATCCAATCGCAGCCGCGGCCAAGGGAGGGGTTGAAGTTTTGGGACATAGGACAGTTGTGTCAGCCTTCGCATATATAGATTGTACCGGAAAATTTAGATATTTAGAAATAGGAGTACGCATTCACAACCAATAATCTCCTCAATAATAAACAGTATATACATTTAAACTTGAGTAAGGATATCGCAAATGACCTTATTTTTGATATTTTATTTTCTTAGTTAAGTTTAGTTCTTATGTAGCTCTTGTACTCATAATTATTGTAGTTATGTGATACTTGATAGTGAAATAAATTCGATTTTGAAGATTTAGAAGGTCACTAGGACAGGTCATTTGGTTTTAAGGGCAATAATGTCCGCCTCGTCAACTCCATCTGCCACCTATAGTTACACTACCGAGGCTAGCCATTCCTCTACTTTAATCAATACATCGTACCTCTACTTTAAACGGGATATTGTGAAGTTTCTCCATTTAAAGATGCATCACACTTTGAGCGTTATTCACCGTTTCAATTAGCAATGCGCCATTCCTTAGACTTTAAAATATGTCAAATATCCTGGTACAGTTCACGACAGTACTTTATTAATTAAGAAGGAAGACACCTTTTTCACTTTCTCGTCTTCTTTTTCGCATTTCGGTATTAGAACCCGCTGATATGCGCCAAGGACATAATCACCTCAACCGTTATCCTGATGAAATATTTTAGGTGGTGGTAGATGTTTATCTGCCATGCCCCTAAGAACTTCGTCCCGCGGGATGCACGGGTCCACCAGACCCGTATTTCTCCGATCACACAAGCCAGACCCCAACATTCATGGCATTCGCCACAGTAAAGCACAACGCCAAGGAAGCCGATTGACCGGGAGTGGCTAACTCCCAACCGCCCATTTACAGCGAATCCGGGGCAAAAGAGGGGATTTGGCCTCTGGTCCATACCGGGCATCCGACAACAGGCTGAGAACCACGGATCTAACCCAGCATTATCACCTTCTCCTCCTTGCGTGTCTCCGCACACGGCAAAGTGCGGATGGATCGCAGGCCAAATGGCATGACCTCACACAGACCATTGATCCACATGACTGTCCGGTCTCAACCCTTGCTGGCTCAGAGTTTGTTTTCGGTGATGTCTACCCGCCTTTTCGGTCGCTTACGATAAGCAGGGATACTGCGGGGGTATTATAAATCCCCCTACTCACCGGGGGGGGACTAATTTTGGCTAAGCTCATGAATTCAAGACCCATCATTAAGATGCGGCTTGATGGAATGATAGTATCGTTCAATCGCTCTCAATCCCTGTGGATAAATATGGTAGTGTTCCAAGCAGAGGCATATGCACTTCTGATCTGCACGTACGCTATCAAAGTGGAAAGAATGTGTACCAGACTAAAAACACGTAATCTTTTTGCAGTATTATATGGGGAATATGGAGGCATTATATGGGTATTTGGCCAGGCAGGCATATTCGGAAATGAGATGGCTGATGAGCCAGCTAAGGCCGCAACAAGCAGCATTCCAATTGGAGCCAAGCCCATTATACCTAATGCTACCTCATAAGGTATGGCACACGGAATGATCGGATGTGAACATTGAAGACTGTGGTACCTTTATTACTGACATATCTCAGTTTCCTTTTCTGAATGAAGGGGTTAGCATTGTTGCAATAACCTTCCAGAATAACGCAGTAAAAGAGCAAATATTTTGACTGATACTACTCGATATTTACCAGTATTTTTCTTTGCCGGACATGTATTTAAGCTGTTATAAATAACAAGATGCATTATTATTGCGGACGGGCATATTGGGAAACAGTTTAAAAACCAATACTTTTTAAAGGCACTCCAATATCGCAGCATTACATTCCAGCTTCCAATGCGTAGCATGAGAAAAACTGGAGTTTGATTGCAAATCTAGATTAATTATCGGTTAGTTAGAGTAAAATTTCTTGCTGAGTTTTATTATATGTCTAATAATTCTTGGGTATCCCTCTCCTTAGAAACATATTTTATCAAAGTTTAATATTGAAGTGATAACCATTCCACAGCAGAAGAGCATTTAATGAGCTGAACTTTCGCAATCCTTTTGCACCGAGGATAAAGAAGGGAAACGGATTTTTTGGAGTTCTTGGAATTCATCATGGCGTTGGAAGTCATAAACGTGAACGTGTGTCTAATTGTACGCATGGTACGTAATGGATGTGTCCTTAATATTTAACAGTTTATATTACATGGACTTTAGTGGAGTGAGGGATACAATGTCTAAACATCCCATGCATGGCCTTCGTTGATGTTTAAGCCTAGTGATTTTAAGAGAACAGATTATAGTGTGTTGTGAGCAAATGTTTTTTTCTACTATGAAAACCTGTGGAAATGGTTGTGGCATCTTCTTTTTTATATAACGGGTGCACTAAGGCCAAAGGCAGGCTAAAGGCTAAAAGGCAACATTTTATCCTCCAAAGTTTTAGAACGATGGTTGGGATTTCACGCCGACCCTTTGCATAGACCTTATATATACCCAATCGCAGCCACGGCCAAGGGAGGGGTTGAAGTTTTGGGACATAGGACAGTTGTGTCTGCCTTCACATATATAGATTGTACCGGAAAATTTAGATATTTTGAAATAGGAGTACGCATTCCCAACCAATAATCTCCTCAATAATAAACAGCATATACATTTAAACTTGAGTAAGGATATGGCAAATGACCTTATTTTTGATATTTTATTTTCTTAGTTAAGTTTAGTTCTTATGTAGCTCTTGTACTCATAATTATTGTAGTTATGTGATACTTGATAGTGAAATAATATCGATTTTGAAGATTTAGAAGGACACTAGGACAGGTCATTTGGTTTTAAGGGCAATAATGTCCGCCTCGTCAACTCCATCTGCCACCTACAGTTACACTACCGAGGCTAGCCATTCCTCTACTTTAATCAATACATCGTACCTCTACTTTAAACGGGATATTGTGAAGTTTCTCCATTTAAAGATGCATCACACTTTGAGCGTTATTCACCGTTTCAATTAGCAATGCGCCATTCATTAGCCTTTAAAATATATCAAATATCCTGGTACAGTTCACGACAGTACTCTACTAATTAAGAAGTAAGACACCTTTTTCAGTTTCTCGTCTTCTTTTTCGCATTTCGGTATTAGAACCCGCTGATATGCGCCAAGGACATAATCACCTCAACCGTTATCCTGATGAAATATTTTAGGTGGTGGTAGATGTTTATCTGCCATGCCCCTAAGAACTTCGTCCCGCGGGATGAACGGGTCCACCAAACCCGTATTTCTCCGATCACACAAGCCAGACCCCAACATTCATGGCATTCGCCACAGTAAAGCACAACGCCAAGGAAGCCGATTGACCGGGAGTGGCTAACTCCCAACCGCCCATTTACAGCGAATCCGGGGAAAAAGAGGGGATTTGGCCTCTGGTCCATACCGGGCATCCGACAACAGGCTGAGAACCACGGATCTAACCCAGCATTATCACCTTCTCCTCCTTGCGTGTCTCCGAACACGGCAAAGTGCGGATGGATCGCAGGCCAAATGGCATGACCTCACACATACCATTGATCCACATGACTGTCCGGTCTCAACCCTTGCTGGCTCAGAGTTTGTTTTCGGTGATGTCTACCCGCCTTTTCGGTCGCTTCTTACGATAAGCAGGGATACTGCGGGGGTATTATAAATCCCCCTACCGTCCGGGGGGGGACTAATTTTGGCTAAGCTCATGAATTCAAGACCCATCATTAAGATGCGGCTTGATGGAATGATAGTAACGTTCAATCGCTCTCAATCCCTGTGGATAAATATGGTAGTGTTCCAAGCAGAGGCATATGCACTTCTGATCCGCACGTACGCTATCAAAGTGGAAAGAATGTGTACCAGACTAAAAACACGTAATCTTTTTGCAGTATTATATGGGGAATAAGGAGGGATTATATGGGTATTTGGCCAGGCAGGCATATTCGGAAATGAGATGGCTGATGAGCCAGCTAAGGCCGCAACAAGCAGCATTCCAATTGGAGCCAAGCCAATTATACCTAATGCTACCTCATAAGGTATGGCACACGGAATGATCGGATGTGAACTTTGAAGACTGTGGTACCTTTATTACTGACATATCTCAGTTTCCTTTTCTGAATGAAGGGGTTAGCATTGTTGCAATAACCTTCCAGAATAACGCAGTAAAAGAGCAAATATTTTGACTGATACTACTCGATATTTACCAGTATTTTTCTTTGCCGGACATGTATTTAAGCTGTTATAAAAACCAAGATGCATTTTTATTGCGAACGGGCATATTGGGAAACAGTTTAAAAACCAATACTTTTTAAAGGCACTCCAATATCGCAGCATTACATTCCAGCTTCCAATGCGTAGCATGAGAAAAACTGGAGTTTGATTGCAAATCTAGATTAATTATCGGTTAGTTAGAGTAAAATTATTTGCTGAGTTTTATTATATGTCTAATAATTCTTGGGTATCCCTCTCCTTAGAAACATATTTTATCAAAGTTTAATATTGAAGTGATAACCATTCCACAGCAGAAGAGCATTTAATGAGCTGAACTTTCGCAATCCTTTTGCACCGAGGATAAAGAAGGGAAACGGATTTTTTGGAGTTCTTGGAATTCATCATGGCGTTGGAAGTCATAAACGTGAACGTGTGTCTAATTGTACGCATGGTACGTAATGGATGTGTCCTTAATATTTAACAGTTTATATTACATGGACTTTAGTGGAGTGAGGGAGACAATGTCTAAACATCCCATGCATGGCCTTCGTTGATGTTTAAGCCTAGTGATTTTAAGAGAACAGATTAGAGTGTGTTGTGAGCTATTGTTTTTTTCTACTATGAAAACCTGTGGAAATGGTTGTGGCATCTTCTTTTTTATATAACGGGTGCACTAAGGCCAAAGGCAGGCTAAAGGCTAAAAGGCAACATTTTATCCTCCAAAGTTTTAGAACGATGGTTGGGATTTCACGCCGACCCTTTGCATAGACCTTATATATACCCAATCGCAGCCGCGGCCAAGGGAGGGGTTGAAGTTTTGGGACATAGGACAGTTGTGTCAGCCTTCGCATATATAGATTGTACCGGAAAATTTAGATATTTAGAAATAGGAGTACGCATTCACAACCAATAATCTCCTCAATAATAAACAGCATATACATTTAAACTTGAGTAAGGATATGGCAAATGACCTTATTTTTGATATTTTATTTTCTTAGTTAAGTTTAGTTCTTATGTAGCTCTTGTACTCATAATTATTGTAGTTATGTGATACTTGATAGTGAAATAATATCGATTTTGAAGATTTAGAAGGACACTAGGACAGGTCATTTGGTTTTAAGGGCAATAATGTCCGCCTCGTCAACTCCATCTGCCACCTACAGTTACACTACCGAGGCTAGCCATTCCTCTACTTTAATCAATACATCGTACCTCTACTTTAAACGGGATATTGTGAAGTTTCTCCATTTAAAGATGCATCACACTTTGAGCGTTATTCACCGTTTCAATTAGCAATGCGCCATTCATTAGCCTTTAAAATATATCAAATATCCTGGTACAGTTCACGACAGTACTCTACTAATTAAGAAGTAAGACACCTTTTTCAGTTTCTCGTCTTCTTTTTCGCATTTCGGTATTAGAACCCGCTGATATGCGCCAAGGACATAATCACCTCAACCGTTATCCTGATGAAATATTTTAGGTGGTGGTAGATGTTTATCTGCCATGCCCCTAAGAACTTCGTCCCGCGGGATGCACGGGTCCACCAAACCCGTATTTCTCCGATCACACAAGCCAGACCCCAACATTCATGGCATTCGCCACAGTAAAGCACAACGCCAAGGAAGCCGATTGACCGGGAGTGGCTAACTGCCAACCGCCCATTTACAGCGAATCCGGGGCAAAAGAGGGGATTTGGCCTCTGGTCCATACCGGGCATCCGACAACAGGCTGAGAACCACGGATCTAACCCAGCATTATCACCTTCTCCTCCTTGCGTGTCTCCGAACACGGCAAAGTGCGGATGGATCGCAGGCCAAATGGCATGACCTCACACATACCATTGATCCACATGACTGTCCGGTCTCAACCCTTGCTGGCTCAGAGTTTGTTTTCGGTGATGTCTACCCGCCTTTTCGGTCGCTTCTTACGATAAGCAGGGATACTGCGGGGGTATTATAAATCCCCCTACCGTCCGGGGGGGGACTAATTTTTGCTAAGCTCATGAATTCAAGACCCATCATTAAGATGCGGCTTGATGGAATGATAGTAACGTTCAATCGCTCTCAATCCCTGTGGATAAATATGGTAGTGTTCCAAGCAGAGGCATATGCACTTCTGATCTGCACGTACGCTATCAAAGTGGAAAGAATGTGTACCAGACTAAAAACACGTAATCTTTTTGCAGTATTATATGGGGAATAAGGAGGGATTATATGGGTATTTGGCCAGGCAGGCATATTCGGAAATGAGATGGCTGATGAGCCAGCTAAGGCCGCAACAAGCAGCATTCCAATTGGAGCCAAGCCAATTATACCTAATGCTACCTCATAAGGTATGGCACACGGAATGATCGGATGTGAACTTTGAAGACTGTGGTACCTTTATTACTGACATATCTCAGTTTCCTTTTCTGAATGAAGGGGTTAGCATTGTTGCAATAACCTTCCAGAATAACGCAGTAAAAGAGCAAATATTTTGACTGATACTACTCGATATTTACCAGTATTTTTCTTTGCCGGACATGTATTTAAGCTGTTATAAAAACCAAGATGCATTTTTATTGCGAACGGGCATATTGGGAAACAGTTTAAAAACCAATACTTTTTAAAGGCACTCCAATATCGCAGCATTACATTCCAGCTTCCAATGCGTAGCATGAGAAAAACTGGAGTTTGATTGCAAATCTAGATTAATTATCGGTTAGTTAGAGTAAAATTATTTGCTGAGTTTTATTATATGTCTAATAATTCTTGGGTATCCCTCTCCTTAGAAACATATTTTATCAAAGTTTAATATTGAAGTGATAACCATTCCACAGCAGAAGAGCATTTAATGAGCTGAACTTTCGCAATCCTTTTGCACCGAGGATAAAGAAGGGAAACGGATTTTTTGGAGTTCTTGGAATTCATCATGGCGTTGGAAGTCATAAACGTGAACGTGTGTCTAATTGTACGCATGGTACGTAATGGATGTGTCCTTAATATTTAACAGTTTATATTACATGGACTTTAGTGGAGTGAGGGAGACAATGTCTAAACATCCCATGCATGGCCTTCGTTGATGTTTAAGCCTAGTGATTTTAAGAGAACAGATTAGAGTGTGTTGTGAGCTATTGTTTTTTTCTACTATGAAAACCTGTGGAAATGGTTGTGGCATCTTCTTTTTTATATAACGGGTGCACTAAGGCCAAAGGCAGGCTAAAGGCTAAAAGGCAACATTTTATCCTCCAAAGTTTTAGAACGATGGTTGGGATTTCACGCCGACCCTTTGCATAGACCTTATATATACCCAATCGCAGCCACGGCCAAGGGAGGGGTTGAAGTTTTGGGACATAGGACAGTTGTGTCAGCCTTCGCATATATAGATTGTACCGGAAAATTTAGATATTTAGAAATAGGAGTACGCATTCACAACCAATAATCTCCTCAATAATAAACAGCATATACATTTAAACTTGAGTAAGGATATGGCAAATGACCTTATTTTTGATATTTTATTTTCTTAGTTAAGTTTAGTTCTTATGTAGCTCTTGTACTCATAATTATTGTAGTTATGTGATACTTGATAGTGAAATAATATCGATTTTGAAGATTTAGAAGGACACTAGGACAGGTCATTTGGTTTTAAGGGCAATAATGTCCGCCTCGTCAACTCCATCTGCCACCTACAGTTACACTACCGAGGCTAGCCATTCCTCTACTTTAATCAATACATCGTACCTCTACTTTAAACGGGATATTGTGAAGTTTCTCCATTTAAAGATGCATCACACTTTGAGCGTTATTCACCGTTTCAATTAGCAATGCGCCATTCATTAGCCTTTAAAATATATCAAATATCCTGGTACAGTTCACGACAGTACTCTACTAATTAAGAAGTAAGACACCTTTTTCAGTTTCTCGTCTTCTTTTTCGCATTTCGGTATTAGAACCCGCTGATATGCGCCAAGGACATAATCACCTCAACCGTTATCCTGATGAAATATTTTAGGTGGTGGTAGATGTTTATCTGCCATGCCCCTAAGAACTTCGTCCCGCGGGATGCACGGGTCCACCAAACCCGTATTTCTCCGATCACACAAGCCAGACCCCAACATTCATGGCATTCGCCACAGTAAAGCACAACGCCAAGGAAGCCGATTGACCGGGAGTGGCTAACTGCCAACCGCCCATTTACAGCGAATCCGGGGCAAAAGAGGGGATTTGGCCTCTGGTCCATACCGGGCATCCGACAACAGGCTGAGAACCACGGATCTAACCCAGCATTATCACCTTCTCCTCCTTGCGTGTCTCCGAACACGGCAAAGTGCGGATGGATCGCAGGCCAAATGGCATGACCTCACACATACCATTGATCCACATGACTGTCCGGTCTCAACCCTTGCTGGCTCAGAGTTTGTTTTCGGTGATGTCTACCCGCCTTTTCGGTCGCTTCTTACGATAAGCAGGGATACTGCGGGGGTATTATAAATCCCCCTACCGTCCGGGGGGGGACTAATTTTTGCTAAGCTCATGAATTCAAGACCCATCATTAAGATGCGGCTTGATGGAATGATAGTAACGTTCAATCGCTCTCAATCCCTGTGGATAAATATGGTAGTGTTCCAAGCAGAGGCATATGCACTTCTGATCTGCACGTACGCTATCAAAGTGGAAAGAATGTGTACCAGACTAAAAACACGTAATCTTTTTGCAGTATTATATGGGGAATAAGGAGGGATTATATGGGTATTTGGCCAGGCAGGCATATTCGGAAATGAGATGGCTGATGAGCCAGCTAAGGCCGCAACAAGCAGCATTCCAATTGGAGCCAAGCCAATTATACCTAATGCTACCTCATAAGGTATGGCACACGGAATGATCGGATGTGAACATTGAAGACTGTGGTACCTTTATTACTGACATATCTCAGTTTCCTTTTCTGAATGAAGGGGTTAGCATTGTTGCAATAACCTTCCAGAATAACGCAGTAAAAGAGCAAATATTTTGACTGATACTACTCGATATTTACCAGTATTTTTCTTTGCCGGACATGTATTTAAGCTGTTATAAAAAACAAGATGCATTATTATTGCGAACGGGCATATTGGGAAACAGTTTAAAAACCAATACTTTTTAAAGGCACTCCAATATCGCAGCATTACATTCCAGCTTCCAATGCGTAGCATGAGAAAAACTGGAGTTTGATTGCAAATCTAGATTAATTATCGGTTAGTTAGAGTAAAATTTCTTGCTGAGTTTTATTATATGTCTAATAATTCTTGGGTATCCCTCTCCTTAGAAACATATTTTATCAAAGTTTAATATTGAAGTGATAACCATTCCACAGCAGAAGAGCATTTAATGAGCTGAACTTTCGCAATCCTTTTGCACCGAGGATAAAGAAGGGAAACGGATTTTTTTGGAGTTCTTGGAATTCATCATGGCGTTGGAAGTCATAAACGTGAACGTGTGTCTAATTGTGCGCATGGTACGTAATGGATGTGTCCTTAATATTTAACAGTTTATATTACATGGACTTTAGTGGAGTGAGGGATACAATGTCTAAATATCCCATGCATGGCCTTCGTTGATGTTTAAGCCTAGTGATTTTAAGAGAACAGATTATAGTGTGTTGTGAGCATTTTTTTTTTTTTCCTCAATGAAAACCTGTGGAAATGGTTGTGGCATCTTCTTTTTTATACAACGGGTGCACTAAGGCCAATAAAAGGTTACATTTTATCCTCCAATGTTTTAGAACGATGGTTGGGATTTCACGCCGACCCTTTGCATAGACCTTATATATACCCAATCGCAGCCGCGGCCAAAGGGAGGGGTTGAAGTTTTGGGACATAGGACAGTTGTGTCAGCCTCGTAAACTCCTACTGAACTCAAACCCACTTTCAGCTTCATTAATTACCCTAGCCATGTCTACCACTGGCCACGTCCTTTGCCCGGCAAAAAAGGCCTACGTTTACATTTCTGAAAGCCCCATTCATCAGAGGTTCTAACAGTATAGGGAAGACGAATTTTCAAATTGATCGCTGGTTGGTTGGTTACTCAGGGGGGGCGACCGAAAGTTGAGGTCATTTGCGCCATTGACGATAGGTGCGAAATTGGGCAATGGTAGGAACATTTCAGGTAATGGAGGAATAGTGGAGAGGAACCCGGCGTCGGCATTACCCTACTCTTGACGGAAGGTGCCTAGGAGATCACAGCTTAACGTCCCACCCGACAGACGGAGGTCTGTACTTGAAACGCCTTCCTCTAAAGCACTCAAGCGGGGTTGTGTTCTCCACCGAAAAATCCGCCCCTGCCAGGAATCGAACCCGGACCCTCAATATGGGAGGCCAGTAATCTAGCCACCGCAGCAACCCGCTCCCCAAATTGAAGGTTTAGGAGGTCACATCATTTTAATCATTACGCAATATTCCTCTACCTCACATCAACATATTCCTTTCCATAAGAACACACGTTTTTGAAGACAAAAAGTTAAATAAAAACATTCCATAGCAGAAGAACATACAATAAACAGAACTATCGACTAAATGGATCGAACGAAAAAAGATATTTATGGAAAGTAGACGCTCACTAACAATCATTATTCACCACATTAATAAACTCCGAATGGCAGGAAGAGATACCGCGGGGCTCCATCCCCCTTCCGCAGGAGTAAAATGTATTGAATGGACCAAAGTCAGTGTTTCACATAGCTCATGGAAGGGCCTTGGAAGGATAGGTTCGAATCCGAGGATCAGATACCACAGAATGTTTGGGCCACCGGCTTTGGTGAGGATCATATTACCATAGGAATAAGAAAGAACATACTACATTCAATGAGATATCATTATACTTTTCCGTTTAATCTCAACTATGTAGAGTAAAATGCGTAGTTTGTAATTGAAATGGATTACTTTAAACACAGCAATCCATAATTCACATCATCATATTCTGACATACATTATGCAATATGAATAACTTGGAATGTTTATAGGATTCTGAATTATATATTAATTAAGCTGTTATAAAAACAAGATGCATTATTATTGCGAACGGGCATATCGGGAAACAGTTTAAATACCAATACTTTTTAAAGGCACTCCAATATCGCAGCATTACATTCCAGCTTCCAATGCGTAGCATGAGTAAGCCTGTGTTTCACATAGTTCATGGAGGGGCCTTGGACGGATAGGTTCGTATCCGAGGATCAAATACCACAGAATGTTTGAGCCAACGGCTTTGGAGAGGATCATAATACCAAAGGAAAAGGAAAGAACATACTACATTCAATGAGATATTATTATACTTTTCCCTTTAATATCAACTATGTAGAGTGAAATGCGTAGTGTGTAATTGAAATGGATTACTTTAAACACAGCAATCCATAATTCACATCATCTTATTTTGACATCCATTATGCAATATGAATTACTTGCAATATTTATAGGATTCAGAATTATATATTAATTCCAATTTAAATTCGTATCAATAGATTGCGTGTACCAGTCTGGAACCAAAGATTATATACGCAATGGACTTACAGAAGTTATTGTCATCACCTTTGTGAGTAAGATATTTGAGAGTTACGTGCTCGCTAACCTTCCTTACCTATACGTCTCAACTTATCTTCAAATATCTCTTCATGGAAAAGAACATGGTCAGACCCAAGAGGGGTAGATTAATTTAATTTGCATATAATATTACGTCAAGAAGAGATTCCGCGGGGCTCCATCCCCCTTCTGAAGGAGTAAAATGTATTGAATGGACCTAAGCCAATGTTTCACATAATTCATTGATAACTCCTCAAAATTCCACGAGATTATCCATTACGTCCACCTCAAATTAGGCTTTTAACCACTGGTGCTACCAGTATGCGGAACTCTGATCTGATAAAGCTGTTTTGTTGAGGGAGGAATGGATGACAATGGTATTTGTGATTGAAGACTTCTCCATGCATATATATTGAATTTTTAGCAATGACACTTATCATATCAAAATTAAAGCATGGTTATTGTAGATATGTTTCCCTTCGTTTTTTGCTGTTATATTTGTGAGTATACTGTAATATTTGTGAAGACGCACCAAGATGTCGCTTTGCTATTTTCTGATCCTCGTTGTTGTTGTGTAAAAGCTAACTTATCTTCCTAATGCCTATCCTTTTATGGGGAGGGTGGAGGAGTGGAAGGAAAGAGGTTGTGAGCTGCTAGTTCATACTAAATTTTGCTTTTTCATTGTAATCTCATTGTGTGCTCTTCATACTGCCTCTAGCTCCTAGAAGACATGTAATGAGAAGGATTTAAATGTAATCCAATTACATTTTTGCATAGAAAAATTGACTACTACGCAGTGTTAACTTATGCCGTACTTCAAGCTAACCAAAAAGGTGGGTGCGTCCCACAAAAGGAGCAGAAAGATGTCTCTTCACCGAATGGAGTTCGATATATGGATCGAATAGTGATTGGGTTGTCGGAGAACTTTTCGGACTCATTCCAAGATTCGCGAGTGTCATGCATAAGTTGCACATTTCAGAAGAGTAGAAATTTGTTCTGTAGCATGAACGTATTCCATGCATTATTCTTGGTCATGACGTTTTCAGATATGAGATTCATTATTGGCGATTCATTTCTATTATTTGGAACCTTTGTTATTGCGTTATTGAATCAACGGTTAAGGTGAATCATCATTGACGAAATATTTGGCACAGAAGGGGATGGATTTGTAAGAAAATTGTGGAGGCAGAGTATTCAGGAATAACGCACGGAGAAGAAGGCGGGATTTAAAGACGGAAAAGCAATGGGCGTATTGACGCCACTGAAGGGCAAAATTTGAATTTCCACAGATCCTGGGAGCTGGTTGGGATTTTACGCCGACCCTTTGCGAGGGACTTAATATATGTATACCCCATTGCCCCCACGGCCAAAGGTGGGGTAGAACGTTTGGCGACAAGGACAATATTGTCAGCATTGTCTGCGCTTGCTGCACTCGACCCACCTTCAGCTTTACTACTTAGTCTCCTTTGCCCGTCTGAAAACGGCTGTTATATTTCAGAAAGCCCTATTTATCCGAGACTTTCGTGATTGAGTTGTCGAAGAACGTTGCGGATCGCGATTTGCTAGTGTCATGTACGTGTTGAATATCTCTGATTAGTATAAATTTGTGCGGTAGCATGTTCGTAATCCATGGTCATATCGTTTTAAAATATGAGTTTCATTAATGGCGACTTATTTCTTTTATGCCGTACCTATTATTTTGCTATTGAATCAAAGGCTAAGGTTAATCACCATGCAGGATATATTTGGCGCTGAAGGGGATGGATTTGTAACAAAATATCGTTTTCGACCGCACAATATTCTTCATTGAAACCAGTATTGTGGTACTTGAAACTCCTCAGTTAGATAGAGGTTAGATAAATGTTAGACCATCAACCTTCCTAGTTTCATTACAATCCATGTGCATCGGGGTTGCAACCCCATTCTTTTAGTTGCCTCGTACAACAAACAGATTTTCAGCCTGGGTATTCCACAATGCGCTAACCGCAGGGAAAAAGAAAATCGCATTGCCATTGCAAAACTGCACAGCAACGTTAATATAAATACAGTACATGAGCATTGATTTAGACTGTTATCAATATGTGGAGGCACAGCGATCAGGCATGCGCAATAGAGAAGGCCGGATACAGAGAAGGGCAACGGGCACACTATCGCCACAAAAAGGCAAAATTGGAGCGTCCACAGATACGGAGCGCGGAATGGGATTCCGTGCTGAACCACGGCGAGAGAGCCATGTGCATGCTCCGTCGCCCCCACGGCCTAAGAGGGTCTTCGAATGTTTGGGAACTAAGACAAGTGTGTCAGGCTCATCAACTCCTGCTGCAGAAATCCCAACTTTAGCTTCTTAGGCTAGTCATATCTTAGTCTTAGGATAGTCATGCTAGACGGGACACGTTCATTGCCCGGCTGAAAAGGGCTACCTTTATATTTCGGAACGCCCTTTTTTTCCGAGACACTAACCGTAATGGAAAGAAGAATATTCAAAGTTATGTCTCAAGAGGTCATACACCTTATTCAAGAGACAATTCAATCATATTAAGGGACACTTTATTATAATATTTATTAAGTTAATGATCGAGATACGCCAAGCTTATAACATGCCAAAAGTCATCATGGAATTTTTCCAAGTAGGGCATAAGGTAGACAGAATTCCTTTGAATATTTGCGAGAAATGTAGACACAAATTGAGTCCTTTCGTAAATTACAAGAGGCAGCTAAAGTAGTGAAAAATTTTATTGCCACATTTTAGAAGAAAGGAGTGTGAAAGTACAAATCACAATCAATTTTGTACCCGTTACAAATATTGTGGCACCTTTAGTGCTACAACATTTGTGCTACAACAGTCTTTAGTATATATCTTTTTTCCATATGATATGAACCAAGCTTGGAAAATTAATTCTCGTGAAGCTAAGGGTCCAGGAAAACACCTCTATATCCAAGAGCGACCAGCAGCAGAAAAATATTTGGTACAATGTTTGAATATTATGAAATGAATGTTTCACTTTCAAGACACAAACTCCACTTTCAATGAACATCGCATCAAAAGCGAACTGATTCTTAAGGAGCTACTAGGGGCTCCATCGATGTGGCATATGATCTTACATAGAAGTGATTATCAGCATATTTTAACTAAGTATCGTTATTTTCCATAGTAAATATGTTTATTATATTACAATTTTAAAGTGAAAATAAATGTTTTTGTATTATTTGGTACAGCGTAGGAGGTTGTCCCAATGCTTTAAAAATTGTGAAATGAAAACTGTAACCTCGTTACACCACATAAATAAGCCCTTAAGGTTGGTCCATGCGTATGAATATGAGCCTTTGATGAACCTCTGTGAGGAAATTGTGATCAGAGGATTACAAGTAGGCTATGAATATTCGTTGCTGGATTATCTTGCGTCTCACATGGGATTAATGATGTTGACGGAAAGAAGCTTGGTTTTCATTCGGCAGCATCATTATGGTATCGTAACTCTTGGCCATGCTAGTGAGGTAACTGGAATATTTGGGCCCGAAAGAAGTAAATGTATGTACCTCGACTGTATCTACTTTTTATTTTTTTAATGAGATTATTCTATTTTTGAAAAGCGATTATAGTACTTTTTAATTTTTGTAAAACATTTACAAGAGGCAACAGAACACAATCCTGCTTTCTGAATGGCGGTGGATACAGGTAGTGGCGCGATAAAATAGCGCAAGAGAAGGTCCATATACTAAGCTATGACAGGTAAGTCCGAAAACAAATGCTGGAGAAACGTTTCCTGTCTTCGCCATTATAAAGGTTAGTTTACTCTATGATCTGATCCTTGGCTTAAATTAATGCTGATAATTGTCTCAAAGCACTAATTAGATACTAATGTGTTAAAAGTGTCTACTCACAGAGGATATTTATCGCTTAATATTTGTTTTCCTCTTCTTTTTGACGAGAACGCCTCATCATCCCTCGTCAGACTGTTTTCAACCTCCATTTCGAATTAGTGTCGTCGCTAACCGCAGCGAGGTAAATTTATTCACACAAAATACATTAAGACTCCCAGTTTTGCTTCCTTATTGGCTAGCTAATAGAGCTTATATATTGTTCACGTTACTGCATAAGGAGAAAGCACTTAGCACTCTTCTGCCGCACCATACTTAAGCTCCCATGTCAAAGTGAAATTTAGCAGACTTTCTGCTTCACAGTACTTGACTGCTCAAAAAATTCACGAAATGGTAAGAGTCGTATTGCATTGATTTGCTCATCTAAGATCCTATTTTCTCTAACTCTTTAAAACGCGCCTACGTATGTAATGAAGGAGTTTACTCATGATCGAAAATACTGTTCCATTCACTAAATCGTTAGAAAGACAGCGAATAACGAATTTCAGTGAAAAAAATAATCTTTAAAACCATAACCATTCGCTCATGAATCAAAAATAAAAACAAGCAAAAGGTTACACTCACTAAAAGAAGATTCGTTTCGTGATTATTACGTCATTTACTCCCCTTCCACTTGCTGTTTTTAGGAAGATACTCCATCACTACAATGGGTGTAGTCGAATATCCACACAAAGGTGCGCGTTTAAAAGGAATTACTTTTCGCCATTTGAATCACTTAACGGTACCGTAGTCTATCCTCCAATGCTTTCATCAGCCTTGGAAATAAATGCCGAGTCCTCATGCGGAACTTTGATCGCAGGAGATTTGATGTCATTTTCCAAGGTATCGTCTGTGTCACTTTGTGGACCCAGATAGTAACGACCAAACCATCATTACTGCATTGAACACTGGACTTTTTCATAGGTCCAACGATGGTAGATTATTTGTTTTTGTCTATAAACAGCGGCACAGCGTTCAGGATTACCGAAAGGTGAAGTAGGCTGGATTTATAAAAGAGAGAAGAGTGGATTTATAAAAGGAAGAATTTTTGGGAATTTCACTGGACACTCATGAAGCCCTGCCCTGGGCCTTTAGTGACTTTCCACAATGCAATGAATTTTATTTTTCTATTATCTTAAGACCTGCAAGGATACCGTGGTAGTGTTCTCCATCACCGTACCCCAGGACTAAAAGGTATTAAATGGACCACAGCCATTATTTCACAGAGTTCATGGATATTTATTTTCCTGAGGTGTCTTTTCTGTTTCTGTAGCCGCGTCTTTCACTGGGGTAGTCTCTTTGTAAGCTTCTTACCGGTAACATGATTTACACTTGGTAGTCTCATTTGAAATTAGGAAAGAATTCATTTGGGAGGTAGCGGAATCATATCATCCTTGCCTTTGTTTTTCACTGGGGAGCGAAATATATCGAGGAGTCTCCGACTTCTGGCTATGGGATGGGGAAAAGGGAAGCTCAATGAGCAACCCTAGATGGACCAATCCCGTCGATCCGGCCGCCGTAGCGGACGCGGGCACAACGGGCCTTGCCCGGATTGCTCCCTAACCTACCCTCTATTCCCTAGCGAGGGGACTCTTCCGGTTCCATTGGGAGTGCAAGGAGGTTCACTCTTCCCAGTTTCCCCAGAAGAGACGACCGAAGGGAAGACACAGGGCAGCACCACCCGAGGGTGAGAAAGAGGTTCTCAGTTACCCTCCCCCCCCGGGCGCCCGCCTGTGACCTTGCGGATACTCCTCGTACCTGTCTTGTCCCTAATGTTAGGAGGTCCCTATTTCCCCAAAACAAAGGACTTGAAATTTTAAAAAATAAAATTTTCCGCAACATATTGGATGAAATTTTCCACAGACTGGATTTGAACCGAATCAATTGAAAGTGTGGTAGCACCAGTGGTTAATACTCGTTGACGTTGTCATAATAGATATTCAGATGGAATTTGGAGTAGTTTTCCATGAATTATATGATATTCTGTCTTAAGTCCATTGTTAGGTACACTCAACAACTACTTTTATGGCACAATAATAATGCTTTTTCATCTTTCACTGGATTCTTGGACTGGATTCAATCCGAATTTCTATAAATAGGATAAATCTAAAGAGAGTTGCAGCTTCAAACGAAGACTGAAGGCGTTGCTCCTGATATGTTTCTTCTGGAACTCGTGCATGGATGTCTTATTTCTTCCCTTGACACTCCAGCAGCAAACAGTTCTCTTGCTGAGATTGACTCTATTTTCATAATAATAATGGGCATTGGCAGTGATTTGGAGCGTGAAGGGGATGGATTTGTAACAAAATATAGTTTTCTACCGCACAATATTCTTCATTGAAACCAGTATTGTGGTACTTGAAACTCCTCAGTTAGATAGAGGTTAGATAAATGTTAGACCATCAACCTTCCTAGTTTCATTACAATCCATGTGCATCGGGGTTGCAACCCCATTCTTTTAGTTGCCTCGTACAACAGAGAGATTTTCAGCCTGGGTATTCCACAAAGCACTACCCGCAGGAAAACTACTATCCCAGTCCAGCAGGGGTAAATGATATTGAATGGACCTAAGCCAGTGTTTCACATAGTTAATGGAAAGAATAAGAAGCTTTCAGACTTTTTTAGCAAATGCCAAATCTTAACTTGAGTATACATTATTCTCAACTTGGTGAACCTTAGGTGAGAGCCTTTGGGAACCTGAAGAACACATATCTCTCACCTTACACGAGGAAGAAGTGCTGGTCATAGGTCTTATGCACAGGTTGAAAAGTAACAACTGGACCGATTTATTTATTTCGTATGATTAATAAATTATTTTGTGGTCCATACTGTTTTGCACAATAGATATCATTTTCTCCGCATCGCCAATATTTGATCAAATCCATTCACAGCAAATGGAACATTATGTAAGAAATATAGGGAGAGTATGGTTTCGACACCTGGAACTCCACTCATTAAACGGCACCATTGTGATTAGGGGGTACACGCCAGGGATGTCGCATCAGCGATCCCCCCTGCCACACGCATGTCAAATATGTGTGACAGTAGGCACATGGAACATGATATATAAAATATAGGGAGAGCATGGTTTCGACACCTGGAACTTCACCTCATTAATTACGTAGATTTACAGTATCTTACATTAAGCCTGAATCAACTTCATTTTAAGGACCTATGGGGTGTATTTCGATCATATGGTTTAATCTTGACTGAATGGTAACACACATATTTGATATGGTCCAATATTTTGATGTCAAGTCCGGACACATGATTTACACTTGATAGTCTCATTTGAAATTAGGAAAGAATTCATTTGGGAGGTAGCGGAATCATATCATCCTTGCCTTTGTTTTTCACTGGGGAGCGAAATATATCGAGGAGTCTCCGACTTCTGGCTACGGGATGGGGAAAGGGGAAGCTCAATGAGCAACCCTAGATGGGCCAATCCCGTCGATCCGGCCGCCGTAGCGGACGCGGGCACAACGGGCCTTGCCCGGATTGCTCCCTATCCTACCCTCTATTCCCTAGCAGGAGGACTCTTCCGGTTCCACTGGGAGTGCACCTGATTATCCACTGCGACCACTCCAAAACAGGCTATAAACCACCGGTTCTACCACTGTTCGATTCAATCCGTATTTCTAGAAGAAGGGAAAATTTGGATTCGGCATTTTTTGGACATTCGCTGGACACTGTTGAAGTCCGGCCCTGGGCCTTCGGTGACTTTCCACTATGTAATGAAGCAACATGCTTGAATATTGTGAAAGTACAAACTGCTATATACAATGAGACAAGACATTGTTCGAAATGGACATTGGCATGAACATATACAATCCCACCATCACTAGTGATGAAAGCGACGCCTTCGAATTCCCACACAAACATGGCAGACTGAAGAGAATTACTTTACACCATTTAAAGCACTTTAAGGAATCATTTCCCGTCAAACAATTACTTCATGAGCCTCAGAAATAAATGCCGAATCCTCATGCGGTTTGATGATGCGGTTGGGAGGTCCCTATTTCCCCAAAACAAAGGAATTGAAATTTTAAAAATAATTTTTTCCGCAAAATATTGGATGAAAAATTCCACTGACTGGATTTGAACCCGCCAGTTAATTGAAAACATTAAAAAATGTAGAAGGTGAGGAAAAAATCCTGTGGTTCCAAGGATGGAGTTGCCAGTGTTCTTTTGGGAAGACTGCCGCTTTGGTTTAGTGAAGAAAAATCAGTTAAAGTCATCAGGAAAATACAATAAGTGATTATAATTTCTTCATGGGTGCCACCTCATCGTGTATGCCCTGGCTGGGGAGCGGTTGATCCTGGAACAATCTTCAGACGAGGAGGAAGACATGAAGTTCACAGTGTCCTCTTTACATGAAATCTCCCAGGATAGCGATATGGTGAATCTTACAAGAGAAATGAGCCGTTGGGATTAGGGTCACATCTCTACTATGTACCATGGTACGTATGTCATCATACCATGCATTATTTAATGTATTTTTAAGAATAAATTATTTTACATGCGATATTCATCGGCCGCAGGGCCAATAAAATAGCATTTTCTGTGCCAAACAGCTAACCCCGATAACAGTAATACAGTATAAGAGCATCAGTACAGACTATTAATATTTGATATGAGGAGGCAGAGCGATCAGGCATACCGCACATAGAGGAAAGTCAGATATAAAGTTGGAATGCAACGGGGGAATTAATGCCACAAAATGGGAAAATTGGAGTCTCCACAGCTCCAGGGAGGTTGGGATTCTACGCCGACCCTTTCCGAGACGCCTAATATATGCCCCATCGTCCTCGAGGGCAAACGGGAGGTAGAGTGGTTAGTGACAAGGACAATATTGTCAGCATTGTCTTATCCTTCTGTTCTAGAACCCACCTTCAGCTTTACTACTTAGGCTTGTCATGCGTTCGACTAATTACGTCCTTTGCCCGTTGAAAATGCTACATTTGTCATTCAAAAAGCCCACTTAATGCGAAGCTTTCCTGATTGAGTTTTCGGAGAAAGTTGCGGACCGCGATTCGCGGTTGTCATGCATGTCAAGCATATTTCTGAATAGTAGAAATTCGTCCTGTAGCATGTTCGTATTCCATTGATTATTCATGGTCATAACGTTTTAAAATAAAAAATAAAATTTAGAAGTTTCATGTATGGCGATTTATTTATTTTATTCTGTACTTTTGTTACTGTGTTAAAGAATTAATGGTTAAGGTGAATCATCGTAGAGCAAATATATGGTTATTAAGGGGATGGATTTTTAAACAACAACATCTCGTTTTTAACGGCAAAATATTCTTCATTGCAACTAATATTGTGATACTTGAACATTCCCTCATTACCTGCTAAATGTACACGAAATACTGTTTAGAGCTGCTAGTATCAGGCAACGATAGTTCTCCGTGTCTGGAGATATCTTTTTTTTCCTTTTACCTATTAGTTTCTAGGCCGCGAAGCTCTGTACGAGAAAGATGCCGTGCACAGATTTGCACTAATCCCACAAGAGGCGGAAGAGTTGGATACAGTTTCAAAGCCTTCAAATGCATTTAGAGGGACAGATGTTTCGAAGAGGGGAAGTGACTTTGCAATGAGTGGATCGGGTCGAGGCAGGAATAAATGTCGGTGTGGTAGTAGTTCGCGGTTGGTCTGCGAAAAGTTAGGGATAATATCATGAGTTGTACGTGGGGCTGTTTCCTAACGCAATTTTATGTATGATGGAAGGCGAATTTCATACTACAAAGTATCGTCCGATTTATAATATGGCCCATTAAGTCTCTTAGTAACCTTTTACTATGAGTAGGGATACCACGTGGATTTTCTCCATCCCAGTTCAGCAGGGGTACATGATATTGAATGGACCTAAGCCAGTGTTTCACATAGTTAATGGAAAGAATAAGAAGCTTTTAGACTTTTTTAGCAAATGCCAAATCTTAACTTGAGTATACATTATTCTCAACTTGGTGAACCTTAGGTGAGAGCCTTTGGGAACCTGAAGAACACATATCTCTCACCTTACACGAGGAAGAAGTGCTGGTCATAGGTCTTATGCACAGGTTGAAAAGTAACAACTGGACCGATTTATTTATTTCGTATGATTAATAAATTATTTTGTGGTCCATACTGTTTTGCACAATAGATATCATTTTCTCCGCATCGCCGATATTTGATCAAATCCATTCACAGCAAATGGAACATTATGTAAGAAATATAGGGAGAGTATGGTTTCGACACCTGGAACTCCACTCATTAAACGGCACCATTGTGATTAGGGGGTACACGCCAGGGATGTCGCATCAGCGATCCCCCCTGCCACACGCATGTCAAATATGTGTGACAGTAGGCACATGGAACATGATATATAAAATATAGGGAGAGCATGGTTTCGACACCTGGAACTTCACCTCATTAATTACGTAGATTTACAGTATCTTACATTAAGCCTGAATCAACTTCATTTTAAGGACCTATGGGGTGTATTTCGATCATATGGTTTAATCTTGACTGAATGGTAACACACATATTTGATATGGTCCAATATTTTGATGTCAAGTCCGGACACATGATTTACACTTGATAGTCTCATTTGAAATTAGGAAAGAATTCATTTGGGAGGTAGCGGAATCATATCATCCTTGCCTTTGTTTTTCACTGGGGAGCGAAATATATCGAGGAGTCTCCGACTTCTGGCTACGGGATGGGGAAAGGGGAAGCTCAATGAGCAACCCTAGATGGGCCAATCCCGTCGATCCGGCCGCCGTAGCGGACGCGGGCACAACGGGCCTTGCCCGGATCGCTCCCTATCCTACCCTCTATTCCCTAGCGAGGGGACTCTTCCGGTTCCATTGGGAGTGCAAGGAGGTTCACTCTTCCCAGTTTTCCCAGAAGAGACGACCGATGGGAAGACACAGGGCAGCACCACCCGAGGGTGAGAAGGAGGTTCTCAGTTACCCTCCCCCCCCGGGCGCCCGCCTGTGACCTTGCGGAGGCTCCTCGTACCTGTCTTGTCCCTAATGTTGGGAGGTCCCTATTTCCCCAAAACAAAGGAATTGAAATTTTAAAAATAATTTTTTCTGCAAAATATTGTATGAAATTTTCCGCTGACTGGATTTGAACCCGCCAGTTAATTGAAAACATTAAAAAATGGAGAAGGTGAGGAACAAATCCTGTGGTTCCAAGGATGGAGTTGCCAGTGTTCTTTTGGGAAGACTGACGCTTTGGTTTAGTGAAGAAAAATCAGTTAAAGTCATCAGGAAAATACAATAAGTGATTATAATTTCTTCATGGGTGCCACCTCATCGTGTATGCCCTGGCTGGGGAGCGGTTGATCCTGGAACAATCTTCAGACGAAGAGGAAGACATGAAGTTCACAGTGTCCTCTTTACATGATGTCTCCCAGGATGCCCGGAAGCCCGACGCCTTAGCCCCCACTGCCAACCGGGATTCCTGAGATGATCCCTTTTGGAGAAATCTTGATCTCTTCTTAGAAGTGCAATTCCCAAATATTAATCGCATCTTGCACAATCTGGTTTTGGATCAGTTTCCCTATATTCTGATGATGATTCTTCGCCTGTCGCGCCTCTCTGCCCTCGAAAGAATCCCGGCGTCCCCGGGTCTCGAACCCAAGTCTCCCGCTCTTGAGTCGGCCGCCGTTCCGCAGGTCTATCGAGGCGTGATGACTCGGTCAACGTTTCCGCTCACGACAACTGGATATCCATGACGTTTTTTGGGCCCTCCAATACCTCCTGCGGACCAGAAGGACCACCAGAGACCTTCCGGCTACAATTCAGTCCTCTGAAGACTCCACGGTTGCTGCTGCCAGGTCGCTGCTGCTGCAAGGGTAAATGAAAGCAAAGGTTTAGGCAGATTCCATATTTGGTTTTGACGGTATGTACATTTGCTCCGCGAGGTTCTTTCCTACCAGGACTACGGACGTCCTACTGCGCACGGAAATGGTATTTCTCCTTTCACCACCCTTTTTGATCTTGATTTTGGCAAGAGCAGAGTGAGAGGCTATCATCCACCAAGGGTACGGATGGTGGGGATCAACAGACACGGTCGGGAACCTAGGTCACCTGTGTTATACTTTTGTACTGATTTACTTTTTAAGAAATTAAATATATTTATTTATTTATTATTTACTATTTATTTATGTGTAGGGGCGAACAGAAAGGCTGGGACGGGTGAGACACGACAGGATTTTTTTGCCCCCTTAATACCTATAGAACATTGACCCTCCAAACTTTGGCCTTCTGAAATGGCTTTCCATACTAACACCACAAAAACCCTCTTATTTCAATTGAACGTTCGAACACATTTAATGTTCTCCCATCCAAAACTTCAATGCACATTACCCATCATTGTTGGAACAACATCTTCTCAAGCGAGTTTCATTATTATCCCTGAGTTCAGGTAGCAAAGAGTAGTTGTGATAATAACATCTTCAATTTCGAGGCGCCATGTCATTTCCAAACTGCATTGTTTTTCTTCTCGGTACCATTGCATATAAGTATACGTGCATATATGATATGAGTGTATGCGAATATTTTTTGGTACGACTTTTTTTGCATAAGCGATTATAAAAGATCTCGAATGTGTTGAATTGTTAAATTTGCAATCGATTCGCAAAAGTAAAGTGGTGAGCAAATGAATGGCAGTGATATCCGTAATGTTAATGAGTTAAACGAATTCGTATTTACAAATCATTATTATGCGAAAACATTTTCGCTTTCAGTGAGGAAATATACATTACACCAGCAACATGTTGAATTGACAAAGCTAGATTCTGTTACGAAAACATTGTTTTCACATATTCATAAGAGAAGAAGAATAGTCACTCTCAACACCTGGTTCATGGTCCACTCCTTAGCTCTAGAATCGTAACTAAAAAAATTGATCAGAATTCAAAATGATTTTTTTTAAGGATACTTCACCCATATCATTCTCGTTCCCCCGCCTAACAAGTCAGGACTTAAAAACGAACGCGTGTTTTCATGAGTTAAATAAGGTCTAAAACATGTTAAGTAATTGCAGCTCATTATGATCTAAGGTATAATGGAATAAACAAATGAGACGCAAAAACTAAACTAAAAGTTAAGCTTTAAAACGCAATAATAAGTTTTCGATAACATGAAAGTCTCTAAAAATTGCATTTGAAGATACGCTGATTCAACAAAACGAAATTATGCTCATTTATTGAGCAAATTAGGAAAAATCGAATTAAAATATTTCAAAAATTCGATTCTGTTATCTAAATCACCCAATGCAGAACTGTCTGAAATGGGCGACTCACAGCGGGTGGGAATCGAAAAAATCTGTCCAAATTAATATATACGTTATTGTTTAAAGTAGAACTGCGGTTTTTTGTGTTACAAATAAGTTTTATGTCCTAAATCCGAATTTTAAGTTTGTTTCATAAAAATCAAACAGGGTTCTTTATAAAATAAAATAGCGGAAACAAAATCATTTCCTTCGAAAATTAAAAGTTCGGTCAACAAGAATTGATGTCTTTTAGTGAGGTAGCTTATTATTTCTGAAATTATTGTTATTAAATTATCAGTATCGATTTTTTCTATAAACCACAGTTTCTTAAGAAAATATTGTGTACAGAAAGCACACGGGTTGTATACAATGTATACATTTTTCATGCTGTTGTATGCATTTCATAGGGCTGTATACATTCTGTACATTTTATACAATGCATACAATTTCCTTTAAGAATGTACACATTGTATAGAAAATGTATAGAAAATATACTCTGTACACAAAATTCATGCTCAGTATAAAATGTAAACATTGTAAACAGAATTTATACAGAGAATTAAATATGCTCCTTGTATGAAAAAGTTATACATTCTCTTTTATGTAATTTATGTTATTGTGCTCCTAGTCAATGTGGAGAAATGGCGGCCAACAACAAGACCTGCCGAGCTTGTTTCGGCCATGGGCCGTAGGTTAAACGAAATACAAAAGTTGAAGGCCATTGTAAATGTAGAGGGGTTTAATACCGCATAAGATTTGTATAGTGCTGTCTTATTGTGTTCATTTTGTATTCCCAGGCAACATCAACTACCGGCCCGGTGTTGGCCCAATGTTGGCTTTGTGTCGGCAAAGTCGGCCAACCTAAGCCGACTCCGAGCTGACATCGTCAATGGTTGGCCGACTTTGCCGACATTGGGCCAACACCAGCTTCAAGTAGCATTGCCGACACCACTTGCCGACATCGGTACGATGGTGGCCCGATGTTTCATTTTGAGTTCTTCAAAATCATATCATGGCCACATGAGCGGGGGTGACTTGCCGATGTGCCGAAAGACTAAATTTTCACCTCCGCGACAATCATTAAAAAAATTCAGTACGGACTGAGCAGTTCAGTTCTAGTTAAACTTAAAACCATTGCTGACTTAAATATATTAAAGTCCATTATTGAGGAAGTATTGAGGTAAATGAAATTTTCGGGATGTAATTCCATCGGATTCTGTATTAAGTTTCTGCCACATGTAACAGGAACCTGCTCGATTCCAGCTACATTTAGCTGAACCCTGTGAAGTTCCTGTAGGTTTCCTGATAATGTCTAGCTGGTTCTTGCAGGAACTTAATCATCCAACCTACTGAAACACTGGAGCTTTTAGTTGCATCCATGCATATTCTGCTATAACTTTCAGTATCTGTTGAAGATAAAAGCAAGGTAACCTGCTCTTGATTGAGTTTGAATGTGAGATGGAATTGCATTATGGAAAGTATGAGAGATCTCTCATCTCAGATACGTTTTTTGTTTAAATTTTGAATAATTTTGCAAAAAATGTTCTCTTTATAAATGCTCTCCCCTGGTCCAAACGATCCATATCAAAAGTCCATATGGACGATGTGGAACAATGTGGACGATGGGGAACTGAGGGGTGCTAAGAGGGATTTTCCACATCATTTTTCCACATCGTCCACATTGCCCACATCATTTTTCCACATCGCTCATATGGACTTTTGATATGGAACGTTTTGACCAGGGAATACTTAAGTAACAAAATAATAGGTGAACTTATACCAAACTCCTTTCTAGAATTTGCCTCTTCTGCAGACAAATAGAAAAATGTAATAAAAATAAATATTGAGATAAAATAACCAAAAACGAAAATTAATGAAGTCGCGTGAAAAAAGTTTTCCTGTTACTGAGTGAGTATGATTAAAATCCTTTTTTTAATAAAAACTATAACGAGTTACTTTCGTAACCAAATGCTACTATAGTAGAATTAGTATACTGTGGAATCATTATGGATTAAATATAGAGTGCATTTTACACTTAAGATGCATGTAAAGTGTCTTTGATTTTTTTTATCTCGTGCGTTAGGTGAAAATACGGCTATGGAACTCCAATCAACATTTAATTATGGCAATTTGCACTTAAACTCTTTGCAAGCTTTGAAAGTGTTTCCCATTTTCCATGAAAGTCGAAAGAAAACTCACTCTTCACCCCTATGAAAAAATTGTATACAAAATGTATGATTTGTATACAGCGGATTGTATACAGAAAGCCTGCAGGCTGTATACAGAGCATACAAATTTGGCCCAAAACAATTTTTATACAAAATGTATACAATGTATGCAATAAGTATACAAAACGTATTAATTGTGTACTTTTAATACAAGATGTATGGAAAGCATACAAAATGTATGCAAAGCATTCAAAATGTATGCAAAGCATACAATACCCATACAAATTAGGCCCTAAACAATTTGTGTAAAACATTTACACTTTCTACCTATAAAAAATTGGTGAATAAAATTAAAAGGACTTTTAAGGAAAAAAAGACTTAATGCATAAGAGTGATTTAATTAAAAAATTATTGAAACAATATTGTTTGCTTCCACAAAGTTACGGCTACAAACAATAATCGTCATAATATAACTTTCAGGAACAACTCGACAGCACCGCGTACAATTTTAAACAAAAACAGCATTATACCTATTTTAATATTAATTGGCACCACTTCAAATTTCAATGATTGCATTCACTTGCCTATGTAGCACACATTTCAAATAACATTCCACATTTCAGGCATTATCCATCGCGACGCCAAGTCACACCACATGGCATATGGGAATCAAAGGCTGCAATCGAGCTTGCATGTTGCACAACACAAGGTTTATCTGGGTATTCAGTAACCAAGGGTCTTTTAAAAGAATAATAGTCCACTCAAAATTAAAAGTAGATATTTTGAAGAGGGAGTTCTTTGAAATCTCATCGAAAGTCGTGATTGCACTGAGGTAGACACAAATACACAAAAAGTTTCACATTCATTACAAAGTTGATTTGATTCATTTGAACTTCATTGGGTCATTCCTAATGTCCCAATACGTTAATGGTATAACACGTGCCTGTAAAAATAAATAAAGTCACTACCTGTGTTAAGAATTCAATCAAGACTACACGGAAGGCAGGTCAAAACAATGAAAAAGTCGTGAATTTTCTTCAGCAGTCTCGCTTTGTAAAGACAAAATTACTCACCGTACATTATTCGTCCATTCCAGTTTTAGAGTAAGCTTCTTTGGTGACGAACTTCATAAAAACGCTATGCTTCGAGATCAATTTCGTTCCAGTTGCTTGCCTCCGAGTTGACTTTACATGATCAATTAATAATAATTCACAACTGCGAACCGAAAAACGCAAATCACAACTGCCATTTTGAATGTAGAATTCGATTGGATTAGCATTGCGATTATATCGATATAGTTGATACGGTCGATACCTATTCATGGTCGATACCTTTCACAGCCGCGCACTATGAAATGAATATTCGGGTTTAAAATATTCGTGTGCACCTAAGTTGTAATTTATCGTTGATGATAGTGCTCTAATTAAAAACATAAGTTTTCTAAACTTTAGTGCGTTTGAACGTATGTACTTTGAATTTCATCATTGGGAATTAAAACGCAATAGTTAACTTGTTGAGTTGACATGGAGTTTTTGATCCTAGAATTTTACTTATCGTATTAATATATTTAAGTAAGCAATGGTTTTAAGTTTAACTAGAACTGAACTGCCAGTCCGTACTGAATTTTTTTAATGATTGTCGCGGAGGTGAAAATTTAGTCTTTCGGCACATCGGCAAGTCACCCTCGCTCATGTGGCCATGATATGATTTTGAAGAACTCAAAATGAAACATCGGGCCACCATCGTACCAATGTCGGCAAGTGGTGTCGGCAATGCTACTTGAAGCTGGTGTTGGCCCAATGTCGGCAAAGTCGGCCAACCATTGACGATGTCAGCTCGGAGTCGGCTTAGGCTGGCCGACTTTGCCGACACAAAGCCAACATTGGGCCAACACCGGACCGGTAGTTGATGCTGCCTGGGAATACAAAATGAACACAATAAGACAGCACTATACAATTCTTATGTGGTATTAAACCCCTCTACATTTACAATGGCCTTCAACTTTTGTATTTCGTTTAACCTACGGCCCATGGCCGAAACAAGCTCGGCAGGTCTTGTTGTTGGCCGCCATTTCTCCACATTGACTAGGAGCACAATAACATAAATTACATAAAAGAGAATGTATAACTTTTTCATACAAGGAGCATATTTAATTCTCTGTATAAATTCTGTATACAATGTTTACATTTTATACTGAGCATGAATTTTGTGTACAGAGTATACTTTCTATACATTTTCTATACAATGTGTACATTCTTAAAAGAAATTGTATGCATTGTATAAAATGTACAGAATGTATACAGCCCTATGAAATGCATACAACAGTATGAAAAATGTATACATTGTATACAACCCGTGTGCTTTCTGTACACAATATATTCGTATGGGCACTCATGTTAGTAATACGCTTTCGCGCAATATATTTCCGCAAGCTTGACGTATCAAAGTATTAATTACAAAATATTAACATACATCATTACTTTTTAGAATAAATCATAATTCAAACACGTACTCTCCGACCATCGCAAATATTTAGCCAATTATTTATGTATTCCCAAATACACAGCACATTCAGTCTCCCACGTAATTTTCGTCATCTGCGGCTGGTCCACAGTACCACTAGAGGAACGTCTATCATCTCATTGGTCAATGAAATCTTCGGGAGAGGGAATGCAAAATTTGTCATAAACCATCGTTATTCCCTTTAAGGCCTTATTCCAAATACCAACCCTGAGTTCCGTAATTGCTGGGGTTGGTATTTTTCACCCCGGACCGTCGTTATATAACGTAGACGTTATATAGCCCCCCGAGTTCTGTAATAAGGCCCCTGAAATTTAAATACCTAGTTTCGGACTTGTTGGCCTAATGTTATGATTCAATACTACGCCTGGCAATACTAAGGAAAGCCTCGAGATTACTTATGAAATGCAATGTTGTAGATTCCTGGACTTTATAACTTGTATCTAAGTACCACATACACATAATACACATTACTATTAAGTGATATAACCAGGCAAAAGCATTGCAATAGTCTATAATTGCCATAAATGCTTATACCCCAAGATAAAAAGAATTAATAGGTTTTACCTAAAGCCCGTTTCACACGATACTTGATCCAGCACAAGGTCTAGTATACTCGCTAGTATGCTAGCTTTCCAGTGTCGTGTGAACAGAACTAGTATACTGGCTGGCAAGCATGCTAGCTAGTATACTCGCTGAGCTACTGGATTTCGTACTTGATGCGGTACTAGATTTCTAGTAGGACCTAGTAGCCCAGTAGCCATCGACCAATCAAGTCACGTTACTGGCGCTGTGCGATCTTCTCTTTTTTTAAATTTGTATGGAATCATATGGAATAACCGATTCATAGCAAGCACAAGGTCGATGATCGTGTGAAACCTCCCAGTACGGTTCCAATCATACTAGTTTCCGTCCTCAATATCAAGTAGTGGCTAGCACACTAGGTCTTGTGCTGGACCAAGTATCGTGTGAAACGGGCTTAAGTGATTTCTATATTATAGTAATCATATACCTTTTCTATTCCTACAGATGTTCTTGGGCATCATTAGTGGAAAGGCGTTCCTTTTAAAGACTTGGAAAATATAAAATGGAGCAGCGGTTCCATATGTGGGCAAGAAATGGGCTTTCAATGGAATATGCGAGTGTAAATTGATGTCGATTATATTTTCATAATTGCTCTTTTTTTCAAGTATTTCAGTGGTCAATAAAATGTTATTTTTAACATAAAAGAGCTAGTATTTATGGACCTAAAATAGATTTAAATCCTGATCAGGATTGCCAGATCAGACCTGATCTGAAATAGGCAATAATTGGCACTATAGTGCCAATAAATGTTTAAGTATAGAGCTGTTTTTGTTTAAAATCGTACATTGTGCTTTTGAGTTGTTCCTTAAAGTTATATTATTATGATTATTGGTTGTAGCCATCACCTTGTGGAAGTCCATTCCATCATCCTTAAGTTGTGCTAAAATATCAGTATTCTTTTAAATCCAACCTGATCTTCAGTTATGTCAGATTTAGTTAGTAAAACCAAGACTACAGTACGTGCAGCCTTAAGGTTGTTTGTTTGTTGAGAATTTTTTATTGTATTTATGCTGCTAGTACTAGTTGCACCCCATGTGTAAATGTAATTTAGGACTATGTGTACCATGCTTTGTAAATTTTAACGAAAAATTATTTTTAATAATTCAGTATATTATATTCAATATGTTTGCAAGATAATTGCATACATTGTTCATGGACAAATACAATATATTCCACAGAATCAATAAAAATAATTTGGTGTGAATGAAATATTTTTATTTAAGGAGGCTCCACCGAATAATGAAGTAGATGTCATTTTCATGAAAATTTCAGGACCCATCATTTTTTGGCCGTTCTATCAATTGGAAAAAAAATAATGAGGCCTTTCCATCATATATTTGAAGAAAAAAGATGTTGAAAATCAGCTATTTTACTCATGGCTATATGGCAGAGCAAGGCTCTTGCAGCAAAATTTGCAGATTAATACTGTAAAGAGAAATGTCATTTTGACGAAAAACTAACATAAGATGTGCAATTTAATGTAGAATTTAGCATTGTAAAAAGGTGCTGGCCTTACCACACTTGTTTAATTTATATCAATAAATGTTTGCTCGAAAAGAGCATAAAAGCCTTAGTTACATGATAGTGGCGCTACAGTATGTTGTTATCTTTGGCAACGGTACTGGTTAGAAAAAAAATTCGTGCGATATTTTGTTAAAGATTGGAAAAAAATAACATTTGGAGAATGAGGTTTAACCCTTTTACTGCCAGTGGGCCGATATATCGGCCCTCTATGGTTGTGCAAAAACATCCAGTGGGCCGATATATCGGCCCACCTATGTCACGTATTTGTAATATTATATTTCCCTAAAAATTAGAGACAGCAATAACGATATTTTCATCCTCATAAAAATTAAAATATATCATCAACATGGAGAAAAATATATAATTTATATATAAAAATTAAGTGCTTCATATACCTATACCTAACATTCATAATCTGACGATATTCACGGAAAGGGGCTTGGCAGTTTTTGCACAGTCTACCTTAAAGGGGCTGGCAGTAAAAGGGGTAAAATACCTTAAATGGCATAGGTTATCATGCCACCTAATTTTCCAGTAAGGACAAGCATCACATTCATAACTTTGATAAACCGTAGGTTGAATGACGATTGTGTAATTTCAAATGTAAAATATAACTAATACATGTTATGTGAAACATAATAACCCAGCCGGCACAAATCATCTAATATCCCCTTCGCAGATGTATGCCATCCGGATGCCAATGGTAGGCGCGCATACTTTCATCTGGATGCCATCCGTATGCCGAACCGCTGCCGAGTGGATGCGAAGGGGAGATACCGCCGCCTGTAGAGAGATGCGAAGAGGATGCCCGTTCCTCGAATACTAGTGGTTGTAGGTGCTGCTACCTACCGGCCAAAACGAGAATTACCAGCGACACTAACAGCGCTGCCACCTATCAGCCGTATGGTGTACCACTAACACCCACTACAGTTTTCGCGTACTATTCCCTACAGTTGCTTTTTCCTAGGCAATAAAGTGGAAGATTTACTTACTTGATGCACGTTTGTAAATGTGGGGGAATTCTAGGACTTAATTATTTTATCCTGGATGGCTCCAAAATGCACTATCATATGGTATAAATGGCGCTTGGCCGACAGACACTACGTGTGGATGCATGTCCTACGAGTAAATGAACGCTATCATGTCAACAATTACAAATTACTTAATTTCAAAATGAAAACCATTGCCAATTACTTATCTTGCAAAATGAAAACAATATCCACGCCACTCACTTATTTCTCTGTGGGACCTCCATAGTTAGAAAAACATACTATTCTTTCCCGGCTTCGGAAAACTGCGTGAATACATTTCGGGATTACCACCAGGTTAGATTGGAAAAAAGTGAGGGTTGTTATGTATAGCTTGACAATTTGCAATTAATATAGAGGTACATTTCCCCGTCTTCCATCTCCCAAATCATCTATCATTATGTCACAGATTACTATAAAATCATGATTTATTAAAATATCATACATGAGGTGAAACTGCAACACGGAAAAGTTGGCTCCTAGCAAAGGATGCCAAAGGGAAAATTGGTAGCCAGCACATCCTGTCAAACATCACATCCTCTTCGCATACCGATGCAATGTGGACTGTGCTGGCTGGGAAGTGTAAAATTCTAGGTTATTTTTTCATTGTTTCAAAGATAAATTAAGCTAAGTATTATCATTATATTTCTTACATTCCTATTTATGCATTCCTTCATTCCTATTTATGTAATATTTCTGATATTTCAGGAATTTGAGATGGATGTTAAAAGACATTCACTTCTTTATGGTTTACATTCCTAGGCTGAAAATTATCATTGTTGTTGCTAGTAAAAAATACATTCTTAATAATTGTGAATATATATATCAAGCTGTTGTGCTGCTGATAACCTTCATTGCTGCTGCACCCATCATACTGAAATCTACTACCCATTATGGTACTATGCTCATAGGCAAATCTTACAAATGATAAGGTGAAAAGAATTTTTCACTGCCGTCAATGATTTCACCATAATGATTCTAACATCCCTCTGTTCCATAATACATATTGTGGTTGGTATTTCTAATTGCATAAAGAAGATCATATATTTTCCTTGCCAGAATGAATGAGGTTATGCATTAGTAGAATTATGCAACTAGTAGAATTAGTTGTCATCGTGTGCCATCCATTTCAAAAATTGACATTCTTCCCTCAGATTGAGCAGGTAGCTGATTCCCTTCGACAAGTATTCGTTACGGTGCATTCCATCAGAATGTTCAGGTCCTTTTCCTGTGCAACAGCTTGCTTTCCTCTTAATAGATTTGTAACAATTGGATTTCCTAAACCTCAAAGACTGCCATTTAACTGCATGAATAAAGATAAGTTTTCATTATATCCTAAAAAAACAAATCATTCAACTATTTTAAAGGATAATGAGTAATATTTATCAATATAAAATATTGGAAAGAAGTCGCATGGTTTTCTTACATTAAATTTTTATTATTGCCTAACCTCCCTTAAAAATTGGATAACCTCCTTCCTTCACCCTCATCTTATCTTTTAGATTAGTATAAATACTGGTTTCTAAGTGACCTACAACTTGATAAATCAGTGTAAGTCAAAACTTGGGTTCATAAATAAAATCAAAGTGTCAACTTTAACGAGTTATCGTACTTATTTGGCCTGGAACGGACCTTATGTATGGGTAAAGAAATGTTTCTCGGGCTTCGCACCGGTTAATAGGCTCCATTACTGCCAACGTTTCAAAGAGCGACTCGCTCTTCATCATCAGGACTTCTGAGTACAGGAAGTTCAACTTCTAGGCACTCAGAAGCCCTGGTGATTAAGAGCGAGTTGCTCTTTGAAACGTTGGCAGTAATGGAGCCTATTAACCGGTGCAAGCCCAAGAAACATTTCTTCATACTATTCGCCGGGAAAACACTAGATCTTATCTTATGTATGGGTGTTGAACCATTTATTTCATGTTAAGTTGATTTATCACAACTTTGCATCTGGCCCAAGTTAATGTAACACCCATTTAGAACAAAATGGCCATAAACAAGCCAAATTGCAACATCGGGGTGTAATGAAGACCATAATGGTATTTAAAGAGCTTTCTTTAGGAATGAGGCACACGTATACTCATAACTTCTATCTCCAGCTTTTAATATCCCAGAATATGGGAAGATTTCAATCATTCCATCAATTCATTAAGTAAATGTGTACTTATATGATAAAAGGAATAAATAAAAATCGCTTGCAATATAAAATTAAACATATTTGATGGAAATAAATAGTTATCCAAGAGTAAGTTGGAAGGTCCCCCAATGGCCCAGAATATATCAAACTATTCACTTACCAGTTAAAGACAAGCGTGACATGTATGACTTTGATGACCCATTGGTTGTTAAACCCTGGTGTATTTTCAAAGGTAAAATGTAACTGATACAATTTATGTGGAATGCATTCAGTGCAAAATTCCAGTTTAAAATTTGAATTGCTTCAAATGGAAATTAAAATTGTTTTATTAGAATTATTTTTTAATCTTATATATGTAATACAGTAGAGTGCCTATTATCAGTGCTAATGTGCGTAAATGGATTCCCTGCTTCAGGAAAACCTTTCGTGTGGGCAAAAGTTAAGAATTTTGCTGACTTAAACATGCCTGGCATGTCTGCGAAGGCGAACAGAAGCCAGGAGAAGGTGAGTTGGGTTTGAAAGGGAGAGTAGGGGCATGAGTGGAGGGACTTGTTGAGGGACGGATTGAAGTATAATTTGACGGTTGGATAACCCCTCAAGCGTGACTTAAAATGGAGGCATTTAATCCCTCAGCGTGTGCGACGCACCGTCTGCGTCTGCTAGAATCCATGTCTCAAGCGTGTGCGGCGCACTGCTTGCGTCCAGGTTTTTCATTGGGAATTCTTATCGCTCACGCTCAAATATATGTTTTTTTCAGTGAGTATATATGTGGTCCAATGCCTCCTGCCTTCGTCCTGGTCCTCCTACGTATCTGTGTTAATGTTTATGCATCAAAAAAATTTTTTTTTCAACTCATGCCTGGGAAAGGGAAGGCTCTCTCGCAGCCCAGCGTCTGGTGTCTGCATGCGAACGTATTTTTTCCCTCTCACGATCTCCTTTATGAGCTTCCAGAGAGATGATACGGGCGTCCTGATGCTGAATGCTTTTGTCTGTGGTTCCTTGCTATTTTTTTTCTGTGTCAACATTTCCTTTCTCTTTCATCGTAGCAATAATTACGAAGCCACGGACCTTCCAGGCATGGTCACTCAATGCTTTTAGGAACTTCGAAGACCTGTCAGCTCCGGTATCTTATTTACGATGTTTGAAGATATGGGTCGAGTTACCCTGATGACTATGGTTGAGTTGGGGGCTTTTTTTTTTTTCTTCGTTGGGACCGTCCCATCGCTGGCCCCTCTTTAGTTGACCATGGCTTCTAGCTCGCGTGAGTTGTCCGATGAGCAAGTGCTTGACGTTCTGGAAGATGAGAGTTCAGAATGTTCAGATACAATTTCCGAGGATTCAATTGGCTACTCTCTGGATTCTAGTTCCGAGGAGGAAGAACCTCCTCAATTGTCTGTGAATATCCTAGGTAATAATTGGGAAGAGATCGACAGTGCTAATCCTCCTATGCCTTTCGCGTGTGATTTGATTGGGAAACAAATAGTGCCTGTTCAGTGTGCTGCTAATCCCCTGGATTATTTTGAGTTATTTCTCGACAATGATCTAATGGCAATAAAAGTGACTGAAACAAACCACTATGCAGAACAGTTTCTTGCCCGTGAGAAAGAAAAAATCTTGGCCCAAAAAAAATCGCGCTTTCAAAAATGGGTTCCTAAAACTCCGAGAGAAATAAGAGTATTCCTAGGTTTGGTTATGTTGATGGGAATAATTCAGAAACCAAGCCTCAGAATGTATTTTAGTAGACAACATATATTAGAAACTCCATTTTTTCCTAATGTAATGAGCGAGGAAAGGTTTTCATTACTGACTAAATTTCTCCATTTTGTGGATAACACAAACGAGGAATTAGTAAAAAGGGATCCAAAACTGTATAAAATTTTACCAATTAGTGAATATTTAAAAAATAAATTCCAAAAAGTGTATGTGCCGGGTAAGGAAGTCAGTGTTGATGAATCATTTTTATTGTGGAAAGGTAGACTTTCTTGGAAACAATATATTCCCATGAAGGCTTCTCGATTTGGGATAAAAATGTTCGAACTTTGTGACTCCGTAGGGTATTTATGGAATTTTATTATTTACAGTGGCTCAGGGACCAAGTTAGGTTGTGAAATTACAAATGACAAAGACCTTTTTTCAACAAAAGTTGTTCTAAGTCTATGCGAGAAACTTTTAGATTCGGGCAGATGTATTTACATGGACAATTACTACAGTAGTCCTGATATATTTTTGAGATTAGTTCAGAGGACAACAGATGCTGTAGGAACAGTGAAAATCACACGCAAAGGCATACCAGCAAATTTTAAAAGGAAGCTAAAGAAAGGAGAAGTGGTTAGCTCAAAGTGTGGGAAATTAGTTGCATTGAAGTGGAAGGATAAGCGCGATGTGACAATGCTAACTACTAAACATTCAGACCAAATGCATCCCGTTAGTCGGAAGGGTGGGTTAGAATGTGTGAACAAACCTGCGTGTGTAATAGATTACAATAAATATATGGGAGGCGTAGACTTGAAAGACCAACTTTTAGAATCATTCTTGCTAGAAAGGAAAAGGACAAAAGTGTGGTACAAGAAATTATTCAACCATTTCGTAAATATAGCTGTCTTAAATTCTTACATTTTATACTGCAAGAATGGCAACAAAAAAGATCATCTCTTGTTCTGAGTAGAGTTAGTCAATAAAATCATAGTCAAGTATCATGGACAGAACATCGAGAAACGCAAAGGGCGGCCCTCAGATATGGATACGGAATGCACACGCTCGACAGGCCAGCATTTTATTGAAGAAAACCCAAGAACAGAATCATTGAAGGTTGGAAGAAGAAAGTGCGTGGTGTGTACGAAAAATGGAAAGAGGAAAGATACAAGATACAGGTGTAAAAACTGTCACTCTGCTTAGACCCCTGTTTCGAGAAATACCACACTCAGGTCCACTACTAAATTCCGGATATGGAGTGCAAGAAAAAATAAATGACTCGGAAAAATGTAAGTATCCATTTATAATAATGAAGAAACATATTTTTGTATTGACTGTAATTTTTTGAAATTTTTTTGAAGAGCAACTATTGTATTAAAAAAATTTCGGCTAACGTCTGCACAAATGATCGACACTGCCCAGAAAAAAAGCACCCTGAGCGAATTAAATACCTCCGATTAAAGTCACACTAGAGGCATGGAATTTAGCGGACGCAACTGCTGCGTCGCACACGCTGGAGGGGTTAATCGAACATCGGAGAGTCAGTGCTTTACCGTATATCCAATAATTTAGGAATTTGAGATGGAAGTTACGATTCATTTACTGTCTCAGGTTCTACATTTATCATTGATGGTCGGCAAGTTTACTTGGTAGCATTTAGGCATCGTAATGAAAAAATACATGGTTGATGCCACAATTTATTTTGCCTCTACCGGTTTCAGCCTTTACTGGTCATCGTCAGGAGTAAGGCCAGAGAGACAGAATTACCTGAATAAAAGTGTGAGGAAGAATGAGGGGAGTTTTTTTTCCAAAAACTGTTAGGTGAAGGGAAAAGGAAGGAAGAACAATCTATTTAAGGTAAGCAGCATTTTTCGCCTCCATCAATGAAGTCCCCTCATTGATTCTAAGGTACCACTGTCCCAAAAAAACATATTAACATTGGTGTTTCTTATTTTATATAGTAGATTTTATCTTCTCCTTACCAGAATGACTGCAGTGATGCTTACACAGCTGTGCTATGTAGCCTTAATCCAGTGGAATTAGTTGTCGTCAATTTACAATCTGTTTTAAGATTTGATGCTCACTCCTCAGGATGTACTGGTTGCTGATCCCCTCTGACTAAAGGTTCTTAATGGTACATTCCATCACATGAACAGGTCCCTTTCCTGTGCAAGAGTTTGCTTTCCTGTGATTGGATTTGTAAAATTTGCATCTTCTAAATCTCAAGGACTTGCCTGTACGAATAAAGATAATTTTTCATTTTATTCTCTGATTATTAGTTATTATACTTATTTTTACTAAAACAGTCTTTGTTAATTAGTGTGGAGCCTTTGATTTCAGGCAGATTTGAACAAAGATCACACCCCTCCATCTGCTCCAAGTTTGATGTTACATCCCCTTACAACAAAATGGCCATTCACGTGCCAAAGTGCCTCGTGGGGATGCAATGAAAGCGATAATGGTACATAAAATCTAAGTTTTTCATGAGACTTTAAATTTGCAATTATAGTGTCATATTAATTAAGTTTAACCAATGGACATATTGAAAGGTAATGTAGCTTAATGATTTCTGAGAAGACTTCAGATGATATCATAGCCATGTTTGCTTCCAAGCTTTTACTAATACATATATTGTTGCTAATACATAATTATCCTTCCTTTAGAATGGTGAATATATATCTCAAGCTGTTGTGCTGCTGATAACCTTCATTGCTGCTGCACCCATCATACTGAAATCTACTACCCATTATGGTACTATGCTCATAGGCAAATCTTACAAATGATAAGGTGAAAAGAATTTTTCACTGCCGTCAATGATTTCACCATAATGATTCTAACATCCCTCTGTTCCATAATACATATTGTGGTTGGTATTTCTAATTGCATAAAGAAGATCATATATTTTCCTTGCCAGAATGAATGCGGTTATGCAATAGTAGAATTATGCAACTAGTAGAATTAGTTGTCATCGTGTGCCATCCATTTCAAAAATTGACATTCTTCCCTCAGATTGAGCAGGTAGCTGATTCCCTTCGACAAGTATTCGTTACGGTGCATTCCATCAGAATGTTCAGGTCCTTTTCCTGTGCAACAGCTTGCTTTCCTCTTAATAGATTTGTAACAATTGGATCTCTTAAACCTCAAAGACTGCCATTTAACTGCATGAATAAAGATAAGTTTTCATTATATCCTAAAAAAACAAATCATTCAACTATTTTAAAGGATAATGAGTAATATTTATCAATATAAAATATTGGAAAGAAGTCGCATGGTTTTCTTACATTAAATTTTTATTATTGCCTAACCTTCCTTACAAATTGGATAACCTCCTTCCTTCACCCTCATCTTATCTTTTAGAATAGTATAAATACTGGTTTCTAAGTGACCTACAACTTGATAAATCAGTGTTACTCAAAACATGGGTTCATAAATAAAATTAAAGTGTCAACTTTAACGAGTTATTGTACTTATTTGGCCTGGAACAGACCTTATGTATGGGTAAAGAAATGTTTCTCGGGCTTCGCACCGGTTAATAGGCTCCATTACTGCCAACGTTTCAAAGAGCGACTCGCTCTTCATCATCAGGACTTCTGAGTGCAGGAAGTTCAACTTCTAGGCACTCAGAAGCCCTGGTGATTAAGAGCGAGTTGCTCTTTGAAACGTTGGCAGTAATGGAGCCTATTAACCGGTGCAAGCCCGAGAAACATTTCTTCATACTATTCGCCGGGAAAACACTAGATCTTATCTTATGTATGGGTGTTGAACCATTTATTTCATGTTAAGTTGATTTATCACAACTTTGCATCTGGCCCAAGTTAATGTAACACCCATTTAGAACAAAATGGCCATAAACAAGCCAAATTGCAACATCGGGGTGTAATGAAGACTATAATGGTATTTAAAGAGCTTTCTTTAGGAATGTTGCACATGTATACTCATAACTTCTATCTCCAGCTTTTAATATCCCAGAATATGGGAAGATTTCAATCATTCCATCAATTCATTAAGTAAATGTGTACTTATATGATAAAAGGAATAAATAAAAATCGCTTGCAATATAAAATTAAACATATTTGATGGAAATAAATAGTTATCCAAGAGTAAGTTGGAAGGTCCCCCAATGGCTCAGAATATATCAAACTATTCACTTACCAGTTAAAGACAAGCGTGACATGTATGACTTTGATGACCCATTGGTTGTTAAACCCTGGTGTATTTTCAAAGGTAAAATGTAACTGATACAATTTATGTGGAATGCATTCAGTGCAAAATTCCAGTTTAAAATTTGAATTGCTTCAAATGGAAATTAAAATTGTTTTATTAGAATTATTTTTTAATCTTATATATGTAATACAGTAGAGTGCCTATTATCAGTGCTAATGTGCGTAAATGGATTCCCTGCTTCAGGAAAACCTTTCGTGTGGGCAAAAGTTAAGAATTTTGCTGACTTAAACATGCCTGGCATGTCTGCGAAGGCGAACAGAAGCCAGGAGAAGGTGAGTTGGGTTTGAAAGGGAGAGTAGGGGCATGAGTGGAGGGACTTGTTGAGGGACGGATTGAAGTATAATCTGACGGTTGGTTAACCCCTCAAGCGTGACTTAAAATGGAGGCATTTAATCCCTCAGCGTGTGCGACGCACCGTCTGCATCTGCTAGAATCCATGTCTCAAGCGTGTGCGGCGCACTGCTTGCGTCCAGGTTTTTCATTGGGAATTCTTATCGCTCACGCTCAAATATATGTTTTTTTCAGTGAGTATATATGTGGTCCAATGCCTCCTGCCTTCGTCCTGGTCCTCCTACGTATCTGTGTTAATGTTTATGCATCAAAAAAATTTTTTTTTCAACTCATGCCTGGGAAAGGGAAGGCTCTCTCGCAGCCCAGCGTCTGGTGTCTGCATGCGAACGTATTTTTTCCCTCTCACGATCTCCTTTATGAGCTTCCAGAGAGATGATACGGGCGTCCTGATGCTGAATGCTTTTGTCTGTGGTTCCTTGCTATTTTTTTTCTGTGTCAACATTTCCTTTCTCTTTCATCGTAGCAATAATTACGAAGCCACGGACCTTCCAGGCATGGTCACTCAATGCTTTTAGGAACTTCGAAGACCTGTCAGCTCCGGTATCTTATTTACGATGTTTGAAGATATGGGTCGAGTTACCCTGACGACTATGGTTGAGTTGGGGGCTTTTTTTTTTTTTTTCTTCGTTGGGACCGTCCCGTCGCTGGCCCCTCTTTAGTTGACCATGGCTTCTAGCTCGCATGAGTTGTCCGATGAGCAAGTGCTTGACGTTCTGGAAGATGAGAGTTCAGAATGTTCAGATACAATTTCCGAGGATTCAATTGGCTACTCTCTGGATTCTAGCTCCGAGGAGGAAGAACCTCCTCAATTGTCTGTGAATATCCTAGATAATAATTGGGAAGAGATCGACAGTGCTAATCCTCCTATGCCTTTCGCGTGTGATTTGATTGGGAAACAAATAGTGCCTGTTCAGTGTGCTGCTAATCCCCTGGATTATTTTGAGTTATTTTTCCACAATGATCTAATGGCAATAATAGTGACTGAAACAAACCACTATGCAGAACAGTTTCTTGCCCGTGAGAAAGAAAAAATCTTGGCCCAAAAAAAATCGCGCTTTCAAAAATGGGTTCCTAAAACTCCGAGAGAAATAAGAGTATTCCTAGGTTTGGTTATGTTGATGGGAATAATTCAGAAACCAAGCCTCAGAATGTATTTTAGTAGACAACATATATTAGAAACTCCATTTTTTCCTAATGTAATGAGCGAGGAAAGGTTTTCATTACTGACTAAATTTCTCCATTTTGTGGATAACACAAACGAGGAATTAGTAAAAAGGGATCCAAAACTATATAAAATTTTACCAATTAGTGAATATTTAAAAAATAAATTCCAAAAAGTGTATGTGCAGGGTAAGGAAGTCAGTGTTGATGAATCATTGTTGATGTGGAAAGGTAGACTTTCTTGGAAACAATATATTCCCATGAAGGCTTCTCGATTTGGGATAAAAATGTTCAAACTTTGTGACTCCGTAGGGTATTTATGGAATTTTATTATTTACAGTGGCTCAGGGACCAAGTTAGGTTGTGAAATTACAAATGACAAAGACCTTTTTTCAACAAAAGTTGTTCTAAGTCTATGCGAGACACTTTTAGACTCGGGCAGATGTATTTACATGGACAATTACTACAGTAGTCCTGATATATTTTTGAGATTAGTTCAGAGGACAACAGATGCTGTAGGAACAGTGAAAATCACACGCAAAGGCATACCAGCAAATTTTAAAGGAAGCTAAAGAAAGGAGAAGTGGTTAGCTCAAAGTGTGGGAAATTAGTTGCATTGAAGTGGAAGGATAAGCGCGATGTGACAATGCTAACTACTAAACATTCAGACCAAATGCATCCCGTTAGTCGGAAGGGTGGGTTAGAATGTGTGAACAAACCTGCGTGTGTAATAGATTACAATAAATATATGGGAGGCGTAGACTTGAAAGACCAACTTTTAGAATCATTCTTGCTAGAAAGGAAAAGGACAAAAGTGTGGTACAAGAAATTATTCAACCATTTCGTAAATATAGCTGTCTTAAATTCTTACATTCTATACTGCAAGAATGGCAACAAAAAAGATCATCTCTTGTTCTGAGTAGAGTTAGTCAATAAAATCATAGTCAAGTATCATGGACAGAACATCGAGAAACGCAAAGGGCGGCCCTCAGATATGGATACGGAATGCACACGTTCGACAGGCCAGCATTTTATTGAAGAAAACCCAAGAACAGAATCATTGAAGGTTGGAAGAAGAAAGTGCGTGGTGTGTACGAAAAATGGAAAGAGGAAAGATACAAGATACAGGTGTAAAAACTGTCACTCTGCTTAGACCCCTGTTTCGAGAAATACCACACTCAGGTCCACTACTAAATTCCGGATATGGAGTGCAAGAAAAAATAAATGACTCGGAAAAATGTAAGTATCCATTTATAATAATGAAGAAACATATTTTTGTATTGACTGTAATTTTTTGAAATTTTTTTGAAGAGCAACTATTGTATTAAAAAAATTTCGGCTAACGTCTGCACAAATGATCGACACTGCCCAGAAAAAAAGCACCCTGAGCGAATTAAATACCTCCAATTAAAGTCACACTAGAGGCATGGAATTTAGCGGACGCAACTGCTGCGTCGCACACGCTGGAGGGGTTAATCGAACATCGGAGAGTCAGTGCTTTACCGTATATCCAATAATTTAGGAATTTGAGATGGAAGTTACGATTCATTTACTGTCTCAGGTTCTACATTTATCATTGATGGTCGGCAAGTTTACTTGGTAGCATTTAGGCATCGTAATGAAAAAATACATGGTTGATGCCACAATTTATTTTGCCTCTACCGGTTTCAGCCTTTACTGGTCATCGTCAGGAGTAAGGCCAGAGAGACAGAATTACCTGAATAAAAGTGTGAGGAAGAATGAGGGGAGTTTTTTTTCCAAAAACTGTTAGGTGAAGGGAAAAGGAAGGAAGAACAATCTATTTAAGGTAAGCAGCATTTTTCGCCTCCATCAATGAAGTCCCCTCATTGATTCTAAGGTACCACTGTCCCAAAAAAACATATTAACATTGGTGTTTCTTATTTTATATAGTAGATTTTATCTTCTCCTTACCAGAATGACTGCAGTGATGCTTGCACAGCTGTGCTATGTAGCCTTAATCCAGTGGAATTAGTTGTCGTCAATGTACAATCTGTTTTAAGATTTGATGCTCACTCCTCAGGATGTACTGGTTGCTGATCCCCTCTGACTAAAGGTTCTTAATGGTACATTCCATCACATGAACAGGTCCCTTTCCTGTGCAAGAGTTTGCTTTCCTGTGATTGGATTTGTAAAATTTGCATCTTCTAAATCTCAAGGACTTGCCTGTACGAATAAAGATAATTTTTCATTTTATTCTCTGATTATTAGTTATTATACTTATTTTTACTAAAACAGTCTTTGTTAATTAGTGTGGAGCCTTTGATTTCAGGCAGATTTGAACAATGATCACACCCCTCCATCTGCTCCAAGTTTGATGTTACATCCCCTTACAACAAAATGGCCATTCACGTGCCAAAGTGCCTCGTGGGGATGCAATGAAAGCGATAATGGTACATAAAATCTAAGTTTTTCATGAGACTTTAAATTTGCAATTATAGTGTCATATTAATTAAGTTTAACCAATGAACATATTGAAAGGTAATGTAGCTTAATGATTTCTGAGAAGACTTCAGATGATATCATAGCCATGTTTGCTTCCAAGCTTTTACTAATACATATATTGTTGCTAATACATAATTATCCTTCCTTTAGAATGGTGAATATATATCTCAAGCTGTTGTGCTGCTGATAACCTTCATTGCTGCTGCACCCATCATACTGAAATCTACTACCCATTATGGTACTATGCTCATAGGCAAATCTTACAAATGATAAGGTGAAAAGAATTTTTCACTGCCGTCAATGATTTCACCATAATGATTCTAACATCCCTCTGTTCCATAATACATATTGTGGTTGGTATTTCTAATTGCATAAAGAAGATCATATATTTTCCTTGCCAGAATGAATGCGGTTATGCAATAGTAGAATTATGCAACTAGTAGAATTAGTTGTCATCGTGTGCCATCCATTTCAAAAATTGACATTCTTCCCTCAGATTGAGCAGGTAGCTGATTCCCTTCGACAAGTATTCGTTACGGTGCATTCCATCAGAATGTTCAGGTCCTTTTCCTGTGCAACAGCTTGCTTTCCTCTTAATAGATTTGTAACAATTGGATCTCTTAAACCTCAAAGACTGCCATTTAACTGCATGAATAAAGATAAGTTTTCATTATATCCTAAAAAAACAAATCATTCAACTATTTTAAAGGATAATGAGTAATATTTATCAATATAAAATATTGGAAAGAAGTCGCATGGTTTTCTTACATTAAATTTTTATTATTGCCTAACCTTCCTTACAAATTGGATAACCTCCTTCCTTCACCCTCATCTTATCTTTTAGAATAGTATAAATACTGGTTTCTAAGTGACCTACAACTTGATAAATCAGTGTTACTCAAAACATGGGTTCATAAATAAAATTAAAGTGTCAACTTTAACGAGTTATTGTACTTATTTGGCCTGGAACAGACCTTATGTATGGGTAAAGAAATGTTTCTCGGGCTTCGCACCGGTTAATAGGCTCCATTACTGCCAACGTTTCAAAGAGCGACTCGCTCTTCATCATCAGGACTTCTGAGTGCAGGAAGTTCAACTTCTAGGCACTCAGAAGCCCTGGTGATTAAGAGCGAGTTGCTCTTTGAAACGTTGGCAGTAATGGAGCCTATTAACCGGTGCAAGCCCGAGAAACATTTCTTCATACTATTCGCCGGGAAAACACTAGATCTTATCTTATGTATGGGTGTTGAACCATTTATTTCATGTTAAGTTGATTTATCACAACTTTGCATCTGGCCCAAGTTAATGTAACACCCATTTAGAACAAAATGGCCATAAACAAGCCAAATTGCAACATCGGGGTGTAATGAAGACTATAATGGTATTTAAAGAGCTTTCTTTAGGAATGTTGCACATGTATACTCATAACTTCTATCTCCAGCTTTTAATATCCCAGAATATGGGAAGATTTCAATCATTCCATCAATTCATTAAGTAAATGTGTACTTATATGATAAAAGGAATAAATAAAAATCGCTTGCAATATAAAATTAAACATATTTGATGGAAATAAATAGTTATCCAAGAGTAAGTTGGAAGGTCCCCCAATGGCTCAGAATATATCAAACTATTCACTTACCAGTTAAAGACAAGCGTGACATGTATGACTTTGATGACCCATTGGTTGTTAAACCCTGGTGTATTTTCAAAGGTAAAATGTAACTGATACAATTTATGTGGAATGCATTCAGTGCAAAATTCCAGTTTAAAATTTGAATTGCTTCAAATGGAAATTAAAATTGTTTTATTAGAATTATTTTTTAATCTTATATATGTAATACAGTAGAGTGCCTATTATCAGTGCTAATGTGCGTAAATGGATTCCCTGCTTCAGGAAAACCTTTCGTGTGGGCAAAAGTTAAGAATTTTGCTGACTTAAACATGCCTGGCATGTCTGCGAAGGCGAACAGAAGCCAGGAGAAGGTGAGTTGGGTTTGAAAGGGAGAGTAGGGGCATGAGTGGAGGGACTTGTTGAGGGACGGATTGAAGTATAATCTGACGGTTGGTTAACCCCTCAAGCGTGACTTAAAATGGAGGCATTTAATCCCTCAGCGTGTGCGACGCACCGTCTGCGTCTGCTAGAATCCATGTCTCAAGCGTGTGCGGCGCACTGCTTGCGTCCAGGTTTTTCATTGGGAATTCTTATCGCTCACGCTCAAATATATGTTTTTTTCAGTGAGTATATATGTGGTCCAATGCCTCCTGCCTTCGTCCTGGTCCTCCTACGTATCTGTGTTAATGTTTATGCATCAAAAAAATTTTTTTTTCAACTCATGCCTGGGAAAGGGAAGGCTCTCTCGCAGCCCAGCGTCTGGTGTCTGCATGCGAACGTATTTTTTCCCTCTCACGATCTCCTTTATGAGCTTCCAGAGAGATGATACGGGCGTCCTGATGCTGAATGCTTTTGTCTGTGGTTCCTTGCTATTTTTTTTTCTGTGTCAACATTTCCTTTCTCTTTCATCGTAGCAATAATTACGAAGCCACGGACCTTCCAGGCATGGTCACTCAATGCTTTTAGGAACTTCGAAGACCTGTCAGCTCCGGTATCTTATTTACGATGTTTGAAGATATGGGTCGAGTTACCCTGACGACTATGGTTGAGTTGGGGGCTTTTTTTTTTTTTTTCTTCGTTGGGACCGTCCCGTCGCTGGCCCCTCTTTAGTTGACCATGGCTTCTAGCTCGCATGAGTTGTCCGATGAGCAAGTGCTTGACGTTCTGGAAGATGAGAGTTCAGAATGTTCAGATACAATTTCCGAGGATTCAATTGGCTACTCTCTGGATTCTAGTTCCGAGGAGGAAGAACCTCCTCAATTGTCTGTGAATATCCTAGGTAATAATTGGGAAGAGATCGACAGTGCTAATCCTCCTATGCCTTTCGCGTGTGATTTGATTGGGAAACAAATAGTGCCTGTTCAGTGTGCTGCTAATCCCCTGGATTATTTTGAGTTATTTCTCGACAATGATCTAATGGCAATAAAAGTGACTGAAACAAACCACTATGCAGAACAGTTTCTTGCCCGTGAGAAAGAAAAAATCTTGGCCCAAAAAAAATCGCGCTTTCAAAAATGGGTTCCTAAAACTCCGAGAGAAATAAGAGTATTCCTAGGTTTGGTTATGTTGATGGGAATAATTCAGAAACCAAGCCTCAGAATGTATTTTAGTAGACAACATATATTAGAAACTCCATTTTTTCCTAATGTAATGAGCGAGGAAAGGTTTTCATTACTGACTAAATTTCTCCATTTTGTGGATAACACAAACGAGGAATTAGTAAAAAGGGATCCAAAACTATATAAAATTTTACCAATTAGTGAATATTTAAAAAATAAATTCCAAAAAGTGTATGTGCCGGGTAAGGAAGTCAGTGTTGATGAATCATTGTTATTGTGGAAAGGTAGACTTTCTTGGAAACAATATATTCCCATGAAGGCTTCTCGATTTGGGATAAAAATGTTCGAACTTTGTGACTCCGTAGGGTATTTATGGAATTTTATTATTTACAGTGGCTCAGGGACCAAGTTAGGTTGTGAAATTACAAATGACAAAGACCTTTTTTCAACAAAAGTTGTTCTAAGTCTATGCGAGAAACTTTTAGACTCGGGCAGATGTATTTACATGGACAATTACTACAGTAGTCCTGATATATTTTTGAGATTAGTTCAGAGGACAACAGATGCTGTAGGAACAGTGAAAATCACACGCAAAGGCATACCAGCAAATTTTAAAGGAAGCTAAAGAAAGGAGAAGTGGTTAGCTCAAAGTGTGGGAAATTAGTTGCATTGAAGTGGAAGGATAAGCGCGATGTGACAATGCTAACTACTAAACATTCAGACCAAATGCATCCCGTTAGTCGGAAGGGTGGGTTAGAATGTGTGAACAAACCTGCGTGTGTAATAGATTACAATAAATATATGGGAGGCGTAGACTTGAAAGACCAACTTTTAGAATCATTCTTGCTAGAAAGGAAAAGGACAAAAGTGTGGTACAAGAAATTATTCAACCATTTCGTAAATATAGCTGTCTTAAATTCTTACATTCTATACTGCAAGAATGGCAACAAAAAAGATCATCTCTTGTTCTGAGTAGAGTTAGTCAATAAAATCATAGTCAAGTATCATGGACAGAACATCGAGAAACGCAAAGGGCGGCCCTCAGATATGGATACGGAATGCACACGCTCGACAGGCCAGCATTTTATTGAAGAAAACCCAAGAACAGAATCATTGAAGGTTGGAAGAAGAAAGTGCGTGGTGTGTACGAAAAATGGAAAGAGGAAAGATACAAGATACAGGTGTAAAAACTGTCACTCTGCTTAGACCACTGTTTCGAGAAATACCACACTCAGGTCCACTACTAAATTCCGGATATGGAGTGCAAGAAAAAATAAATGACTCGGAAAAATGTAAGTATCCATTTATAATAATGAAGAAACATATTTTTGTATTGACTGTAATTTTTTGAAATTTTTTTGAAGAGCAACTATTGTATTAAAAAAATTTCGGCTAACGTCTGCACAAATGATCGACACTGCCCAGAAAAAAAGCACCCTGAGCGAATTAAATACCTCCAATTAAAGTCACACTAGAGGCATGGAATTTAGCGGACGCAACTGCTGCGTCGCACACGCTGGAGGGGTTAATCGAACATCGGAGAGTCAGTGCTTTACCGTATATCCAATAATTTAGGAATTTGAGATGGAAGTTACGATTCATTTACTGTCTCAGGTTCTACATTTATCATTGATGGTCGGCAAGTTTACTTGGTAGCATTTAGGCATCGTAATGAAAAAATACATGGTTGATGCCACAATTTATTTTGCCTCTACCGGTTTCAGCCTTTACTGGTCATCGTCAGGAGTAAGGCCAGAGAGACAGAATTACCTGAATAAAAGTGTGAGGAAGAATGAGGGGAGTTTTTTTTCCAAAAACTGTTAGGTGAAGGGAAAAGGAAGGAAGAACAATCTATTTAAGGTAAGCAGCATTTTTCGCCTCCATCAATGAAGTCCCCTCATTGATTCTAAGGTACCACTGTCCCAAAAAAACATTTTAACATTGGTGTTTCTTATTTTATATAGTAGATTTTATCTTCTCCTTACCAGAATGACTGCAGTGATGCTTGCACAGCTGTGCTATGTAGCCTTAATCCAGTGGAATTAGTTGTCGTCAATGTACAATCTGTTTTAAGATTTGATGCTCACTCCTCAGGATGTACTGGTTGCTGATCCCCTCTGACTAAAGGTTCTTAATGGTACATTCCATCACATGAACAGGTCCCTTTCCTGTGCAAGAGTTTGCTTTCCTGTGATTGGATTTGTAAAATTTGCATCTTCTAAATCTCAAGGACTTGCCTGTACGAATAAAGATAATTTTTCATTTTATTCTCTGATTATTAGTTATTATACTTATTTTTACTAAAACAGTCTTTGTTAATTAGTGTGGAGCCTTTGATTTCAGGCAGATTTGAACAATGATCACACCCCTCCATCTGCTCCAAGTTTGATGTTACATCCCCTTACAACAAAATGGCCATTCACGTGCCAAAGTGCCTCGTGGGGATGCAATGAAAGCGATAATGGTACATAAAATCTAAGTTTTTCATGAGACTTTAAATTTGCAATTATAGTGTCATATTAATTAAGTTTAACCAATGAACATATTGAAAGGTAATGTAGCTTAATGATTTCTGAGAAGACTTCAGATGATATCATAGCCATGTTTGCTTCCAAGCTTTTACTAATACATATATTGTCGCTAATACATAATTATCCTTCCTTTAGAATGGTGAATATATATCTCAAGCTGTTGTGCTGCTGATAACCTTCATTGCTGCTGCACCCATCATACTGAAATCTACTACCCATTATGGTACTATGCTCATAGGCAAATCTTACAAATGATAAGGTGAAAAGAATTTTTCACTGCCGTCAATGATTTCACCATAATGATTCTAACATCCCTCTGTTCCATAATACATATTGTGGTTGGTATTTCTAATTGCATAAAGAAGATCATATATTTTCCTTGCCAGAATGAATGCGGTTATGCAATAGTAGAATTATGCAACTAGTAGAATTAGTTGTCATCGTGTGCCATCCATTTCAAAAATTGACATTCTTCCCTCAGATTGAGCAGGTAGCTGATTCCCTTCGACAAGTATTCGTTACGGTGCATTCCATCAGAATGTTCAGGTCCTTTTCCTGTGCAACAGCTTGCTTTCCTCTTAATAGATTTGTAACAATTGGATCTCTTAAACCTCAAAGACTGCCATTTAACTGCATGAATAAAGATAAGTTTTCATTATATCCTAAAAAAACAAATCATTCAACTATTTTAAAGGATAATGAGTAATATTTATCAATATAAAATATTGGAAAGAAGTCGCATGGTTTTCTTACATTAAATTTTTATTATTGCCTAACCTTCCTTACAAATTGGATAACCTCCTTCCTTCACCCTCATCTTATCTTTTAGAATAGTATAAATACTGGTTTCTAAGTGACCTACAACTTGATAAATCAGTGTAAGTCAAAACTTGGGTTCATAAATAAAATCAAAGTGTCAACTTTAACGAGTTATCGTACTTATTTGGCCTGGAACAGACCTTATGTATGGGTAAAGAAATGTTTCTCGGGCTTCGCACCGGTTAATAGGCTCCATTACTGCCAACGTTTCAAAGAGCGACTCGCTCTTCATCATCAGGACTTCTGAGTGCAGGAAGTTCAACTTCTAGGCACTCAGAAGCCCTGGTGATTAAGAGCGAGTTGCTCTTTGAAACGTTGGCAGTAATGGAGCCTATTAACCGGTGCAAGCCCGAGAAACATTTCTTCATACTATTCGCCGGGAAAACACTAGATCTTATCTTATGTATGGGTGTTGAACCATTTATTTCATGTTAAGTTGATTTATCACAACTTTGCATCTGGCCCAAGTTAATGTAACACCCATTTAGAACAAAATGGCCATAAACAAGCCAAATTGCAACATCGGGGTGTAATGAAGACTATAATGGTATTTAAAGAGCTTTCTTTAGGAATGTTGCACATGTATACTCATAACTTCTATCTCCAGCTTTTAATATCCCAGAATATGGGAAGATTTCAATCATTCCATCAATTCATTAAGTAAATGTGTACTTATATGATAAAAGGAATAAATAAAAATCGCTTGCAATATAAAATTAAACATATTTGATGGAAATAAATAGTTATCCAAGAGTAAGTTGGAAGGTCCCCCAATGGCTCAGAATATATCAAACTATTCACTTACCAGTTAAAGACAAGCGTGACATGTATGACTTTGATGACCCATTGGTTGTTAAACCCTGGTGTATTTTCAAAGGTAAAATGTAACTGATACAATTTATGTGGAATGCATTCAGTGCAAAATTCCAGTTTAAAATTTGAATTGCTTCAAATGGAAATTAAAATTGTTTTATTAGAATTATTTTTTAATCTTATATATGTAATACAGTAGAGTGCCTATTATCAGTGCTAATGTGCGTAAATGGATTCCCTGCTTCAGGAAAACCTTTCGTGTGGGCAAAAGTTAAGAATTTTGCTGACTTAAACATGCCTGGCATGTCTGCGAAGGCGAACAGAAGCCAGGAGAAGGTGAGTTGGGTTTGAAAGGGAGAGTAGGGGCATGAGTGGAGGGACTTGTTGAGGGACGGATTGAAGTATAATCTGACGGTTGGTTAACCCCTCAAGCGTGACTTAAAATGGAGGCATTTAATCCCTCAGCGTGTGCGACGCACCGTCTGCGTCTGCTAGAATCCATGTCTCAAGCGTGTGCGGCGCACTGCTTGCGTCCAGGTTTTTCATTGGGAATTCTTATCGCTCACGCTCAAATATATGTTTTTTTCAGTGAGTATATATGTGGTCCAATGCCTCCTGCCTTCGTCCTGGTCCTCCTACGTATCTGTGTTAATGTTTATGCATCAAAAAAATTTTTTTTTCAACTCATGCCTGGGAAAGGGAAGGCTCTCTCGCAGCCCAGCGTCTGGTGTCTGCATGCGAACGTATTTTTTCCCTCTCACGATCTCCTTTATGAGCTTCCAGAGAGATGATACGGGCGTCCTGATGCTGAATGCTTTTGTCTGTGGTTCCTTGCTATTTTTTTTTCTGTGTCAACATTTCCTTTCTCTTTCATCGTAGCAATAATTACGAAGCCACGGACCTTCCAGGCATGGTCACTCAATGCTTTTAGGAACTTCGAAGACCTGTCAGCTCCGGTATCTTATTTACGATGTTTGAAGATATGGGTCGAGTTACCCTGACGACTATGGTTGAGTTGGGGGCTTTTTTTTTTTTTTTCTTCGTTGGGACCGTCCCGTCGCTGGCCCCTCTTTAGTTGACCATGGCTTCTAGCTCGCATGAGTTGTCCGATGAGCAAGTGCTTGACGTTCTGGAAGATGAGAGTTCAGAATGTTCAGATACAATTTCCGAGGATTCAATTGGCTACTCTCTGGATTCTAGTTCCGAGGAGGAAGAACCTCCTCAATTGTCTGTGAATATCCTAGGTAATAATTGGGAAGAGATCGACAGTGCTAATCCTCCTATGCCTTTCGCGTGTGATTTGATTGGGAAACAAATAGTGCCTGTTCAGTGTGCTGCTAATCCCCTGGATTATTTTGAGTTATTTCTCGACAATGATCTAATGGCAATAAAAGTGACTGAAACAAACCACTATGCAGAACAGTTTCTTGCCCGTGAGAAAGAAAAAATCTTGGCCCAAAAAAAATCGCGCTTTCAAAAATGGGTTCCTAAAACTCCGAGAGAAATAAGAGTATTCCTAGGTTTGGTTATGTTGATGGGAATAATTCAGAAACCAAGCCTCAGAATGTATTTTAGTAGACAACATATATTAGAAACTCCATTTTTTCCTAATGTAATGAGCGAGGAAAGGTTTTCATTACTGACTAAATTTCTCCATTTTGTGGATAACACAAACGAGGAATTAGTAAAAAGGGATCCAAAACTATATAAAATTTTACCAATTAGTGAATATTTAAAAAATAAATTCCAAAAAGTGTATGTGCCGGGTAAGGAAGTCAGTGTTGATGAATCATTGTTATTGTGGAAAGGTAGACTTTCTTGGAAACAATATATTCCCATGAAGGCTTCTCGATTTGGGATAAAAATGTTCGAACTTTGTGACTCCGTAGGGTATTTATGGAATTTTATTATTTACAGTGGCTCAGGGACCAAGTTAGGTTGTGAAATTACAAATGACAAAGACCTTTTTTCAACAAAAGTTGTTCTAAGTCTATGCGAGAAACTTTTAGACTCGGGCAGATGTATTTACATGGACAATTACTACAGTAGTCCTGATATATTTTTGAGATTAGTTCAGAGGACAACAGATGCTGTAGGAACAGTGAAAATCACACGCAAAGGCATACCAGCAAATTTTAAAGGAAGCTAAAGAAAGGAGAAGTGGTTAGCTCAAAGTGTGGGAAATTAGTTGCATTGAAGTGGAAGGATAAGCGCGATGTGACAATGCTAACTACTAAACATTCAGACCAAATGCATCCCGTTAGTCGGAAGGGTGGGTTAGAATGTGTGAACAAACCTGCGTGTGTAATAGATTACAATAAATATATGGGAGGCGTAGACTTGAAAGACCAACTTTTAGAATCATTCTTGCTAGAAAGGAAAAGGACAAAAGTGTGGTACAAGAAATTATTCAACCATTTCGTAAATATAGCTGTCTTAAATTCTTACATTCTATACTGCAAGAATGGCAACAAAAAAGATCATCTCTTGTTCTGAGTAGAGTTAGTCAATAAAATCATAGTCAAGTATCATGGACAGAACATCGAGAAACGCAAAGGGCGGCCCTCAGATATGGATACGGAATGCACACGCTCGACAGGCCAGCATTTTATTGAAGAAAACCCAAGAACAGAATCATTGAAGGTTGGAAGAAGAAAGTGCGTGGTGTGTACGAAAAATGGAAAGAGGAAAGATACAAGATACAGGTGTAAAAACTGTCACTCTGCTTAGACCACTGTTTCGAGAAATACCACACTCAGGTCCACTACTAAATTCCGGATATGGAGTGCAAGAAAAAATAAATGACTCGGAAAAATGTAAGTATCCATTTATAATAATGAAGAAACATATTTTTGTATTGACTGTAATTTTTTGAAATTTTTTTGAAGAGCAACTATTGTATTAAAAAAATTTCGGCTAACGTCTGCACAAATGATCGACACTGCCCAGAAAAAAAGCACCCTGAGCGAATTAAATACCTCCAATTAAAGTCACACTAGAGGCATGGAATTTAGCGGACGCAACTGCTGCGTCGCACACGCTGGAGGGGTTAATCGAACATCGGAGAGTCAGTGCTTTACCGTATATCCAATAATTTAGGAATTTGAGATGGAAGTTACGATTCATTTACTGTCTCAGGTTCTACATTTATCATTGATGGTCGGCAAGTTTACTTGGTAGCATTTAGGCATCGTAATGAAAAAATACATGGTTGATGCCACAATTTATTTTGCCTCTACCGGTTTCAGCCTTTACTGGTCATCGTCAGGAGTAAGGCCAGAGAGACAGAATTACCTGAATAAAAGTGTGAGGAAGAATGAGGGGAGTTTTTTTTCCAAAAACTGTTAGGTGAAGGGAAAAGGAAGGAAGAACAATCTATTTAAGGTAAGCAGCATTTTTCGCCTCCATCAATGAAGTCCCCTCATTGATTCTAAGGTACCACTGTCCCAAAAAAACATTTTAACATTGGTGTTTCTTATTTTATATAGTAGATTTTATCTTCTCCTTACCAGAACGACTGCAGTGATGCTTGCACTGCTGTGCTATGTAGCCTTAATCCAGTGGAATTAGTTGTCGTCAATGTACAATCTGTTTTAAGATTTGATGCTCACTCCTCAGGATGTACTGGTTGCTGATCCCCTCTGACTAAAGGTTCTTAATGGTACATTCCATCACATGAACAGGTCCCTTTCCTGTGCAAGAGTTTGCTTTCCTGTGATTGGATTTGTAAAATTTGCATCTTCTAAATCTCAAGGACTTGCCTGTACGAATAAAGATAATTTTTCATTTTATTCTCTGATTATTAGTTATTATACTTATTTTTACTAAAACAGTCTTTGTTAATTAGTGTGGAGCCTTTGATTTCAGGCAGATTTGAACAAAGATCACACCCCTCCATCTGCTCCAAGTTTGATGTTACATCCCCTTACAACAAAATGGCCATTCACGTGCCAAAGTGCCTCGTGGGGATGCAATGAAAGCGATAATGGTACATAAAATCTAAGTTTTTCATGAGACTTTAAATTTGCAATTATAGTGTCATATTAATTAAGTTTAACCAATGAACATATTGAAAGGTAATGTAGCTTAATGATTTCTGAGAAGACTTCAGATGATATCATAGCCATGTTTGCTTCCAAGCTTTTACTAATACATATATTGTTGCTAATACATAATTATCCTTCCTTTAGAATGGTGAATATATATCTCAAGCTGTTGTGCTGCTGATAACCTTCATTGCTGCTGCACCCATCATACTGAAATCTACTACCCATTATGGTACTATGCTCATAGGCAAATCTTACAAATGATAAGGTGAAAAGAATTTTTCACTGCCGTCAATGATTTCACCATAATGATTCTAACATCCCTCTGTTCCATAATACATATTGTGGTTGGTATTTCTAATTGCATAAAGAAGATCATATATTTTCCTTGCCAGAATGAATGCGGTTATGCATTAGTAGAATTATGCAACTAGTAGAATTAGTTGTCATCGTGTGCCATCCATTTCAAAAATTGAAATTCTTCCCTCAGATTGAGCAGGTAGCTGATTCCCTTCGACAAGTATTCGTTACGGTACATTCCATCAGAATGTTCAGGTCCTTTTCCTGTGCAACAGCTTGCTTTCCTCTTAATAGATTTGTAACAATTGGATCTCTTAAACCTCAAAGACTGCCATTTAACTGCATGAATAAAGATAAGTTTTCATTATATCCTAAAAAACAAATCATTCAACTATTTTAAAGGATGAGTAATATTTATCAATATAAAATATTGGAAAGAAGTAGCATGGTTTTCTTACATTAAATTTTTATTATTGCCTAACCTTCCTTACAAATTGGATAACCTCCTTCCTTCACCCTCATCTTATCTTTTAGATTAGTATAAATACTGGTTTCTAAGTGACCTACAACTTGATAAATCAGTGTTAGTCAAAACTTGGGTTCATAAATAAAATTAAAGTGTCAACTTAAACGAGTTATTGTACTTATTTGGCCTGGAACAGACCTTATGTATGGGTAAAGAAATGTTACTCGGGCTTCGCACCAGTTAATAGGCTCCATTACTGCCAACGTTTCAAAGAGCGACTCGCTCTTCATCATCAGGACTTCTGAGTGCAGGAAGTTCAACTTCTAGGCACTCAGAAGCCCTGGTGATTAAGAGCGAGTTGCTCTTTGAAACGTTGGCAGTAATGGAGCCTATTAACCGGTTAAAGCCCGAGAAACATTTCTTCATACTATTCGCCAGGAAAACACTAGATCTTATCTTATGTATGGGTGTTGAACCATTTATTTCATGTTAAGTTGATTTATCACAACTTTGCATCTGGCCCAAGTTAATGTAACACCCATTTAGAACAAAATGGCCATAAACAAGCCAAATTGCAACATCGGGGTGTAATGAAGACTATAATGGTATTTAAAGAGCTTTCTTTAGGAATGAGGCACACGTATACTCATAACTTCTATCTCCAGCTTTTAATATCCCAGAATATGGGAAGATTTCAATCATTCCATCAATTCATTAAGTAAATGTGTACTTATATGATAAAAGGAATAAATAAAAATCGCTTGCAATATAAAATTAAACATATTTGATGGAAATAAATAGTTATCCAGGAGTAAGTTGGAAGGTCCCCCAATGGCTCAGAATATATCAAACTATTCACTTACCAGTTAAAGACAAGCGTGACATGTATGACTTTGATGACCCATTGGTTGTTAAACCCTGGTGTATTTTCAAAGGTAAAATGTAATTGATACAATTTATGTGGAATGCATTCAGTGCAAAATTCCAGTTTAAAATTTGAATTGCTTGAAATGGAAATTAAAATTGTTTTATTAGAATTATTTTTTAATCTTATATATGTAATACAGTAGAGTGCCTATTATCAGTGCTAATGTGCGTAAATGGATTCCCTGCTTCAGGAAAACCTTTCGTGTGGGCAAAAGTTAAGAATTTTGCTGACTTAAACATGCCTGGCATGTCTGCGAAGGCGAACAGAAGCCAGGAGAAGGTGAGTTGGGTTTGAAAGGGAGAGTAGGGGCATGAGTGGAGGGACTTGATGAGGGACGGATTGAAGTACAATCTGACGGTTGGTTAACCCCTCAAGCGTGACTTAAAATGGAGGCATTTAATCCCTCAGCGTGTGCGACGCACCGTCTGCGTCTGCTAGAATCCATGTCTCAAGCGTGTGCGGCGCACTGCTTGCGTCCAGGTTTTTCATTGGGAATTCTTATCGCTCACGCTCAAATATATGTTTTTTTCAGTGAGTATATATGTGGTCCAATGCCTCCTGCCTTCGTCCTGGTCCTCCTACGTATCTGTGTTAATGTTTATGCATCAAAAAAATTTTTTTTTCAACTCATGCCTGGGAAAGGGAAGGCTCTCTCGCAGCCCAGCGTCTGGTGTCTGCATGCGAACGTATTTTTTCCCTCTCACGATCTCCTTTATGAGCTTCCAGAGAGATGATACGGGCGTCCTGATGCTGAATGCTTTTGTCTGTGGTTCCTTGTTATTTTTTTTCTGTGTCAACATTTCCTTTCTCTTTCATCGTAGCAATAATTACGAAGCCACGGACCTTCCAGGCATGGTCACTCAATGCTTTTAGGAACTTCGAAGACCTGTCAGCTCCGGTATCTTATTTACGATGTTTGAAGATATGGGTCGAGTTACCCTGACGACTATGGTTGAGTTGGGGGCTTTTTTTTTTTTTTCTTCGTTGGGACCGTCCCGTCGCTGACCCCTCTTTAGTTGACCATGGCTTCTAGCTCGCGTGAGTTGTCCGATGAGCAAGTGCTTGACGTTCTGGAAGATGAGAGTTCAGAATGTTCAGATACAATTTCCGAGGATTCAATTGGCTACTCTCTGGATTCTAGCTCCGAGGAGGAAGAACCTCCTCAATTGTCTGTGAATATCCTAGATAATAATTGGGAAGAGATCGACAGTGCTAATCCTCCTATGCCTTTCGCGTGTGATTTGATTGGGAAACAAATAGTGCCTGTTCAGTGTGCTGCTAATCCCCTGGATTATTTTGAGTTATTTTGCCACAATGATCTAATGGCAATAATAGTGACTGAAACAAACCACTATGCAGAACAGTTTCTTGCCCGTGAGAAAAAAAAAATCTTGGCCCAAAAAAAATCGCGCTTTCAAAAATGGGTTCCTAAAACTCCGAGAGAAATAAGAGTATTCCTAGGTTTGGTTATGTTGATGGGAATAATTCAGAAACCAAGCCTCAGAATGTATTTTAGTAGACAACATATATTAGAAACTCCATTTTTTCCTAATGTAATGAGCGAGGAAAGGTTTTCATTACTGACTAAATTTCTCCATTTTGTGGATAACACAAACGAGGAATTAGTAAAAAGGGATCCAAAACTATATAAAATTTTACCAATTAGTGAATATTTAAGAAATAAATTCCAAAAAGTGTATGTGCCGGGTAAGGAAGTCAGTGTTGATGAATCATTGTTTATGTGGAAAGGTAGACTTTCTTGGAAACAATATATTCCCATGAAGGCTTCTCGATTTGGGATAAAAATGTTCAAACTTTGTGACTCCGTAGGGTATTTATGGAATTTTATTATTTACAGTGGCTCAGGGACCAAGTTAGGTTGTGAAATTACAAATGACAAAGACCTTTTTTCAACAAAAGTTGTTCTAAGTCTATGCGAGAAACTTTTAGACTCGGGCAGATGTATTTACATGGACAATTACTACAGTAGTCCTCATATATATTTTTGAGATTAGTTCAGAGGACAACAGATGCTGTAGGAACAGTGAAAATCACACGCAAAGGCATACCAGCAAATTTTAAAAGGAAGCTAAAGAAAGGAGAAGTGGTTAGCTCAAAGTGTGGGAAATTAGTTGCATTGAAGTGGAAGGATAAGCGCGATGTGACAATGCTAACTACTAAACATTCAGACCAAATGCATCCCGTTAGTCGGAAGGGTGGGTTAGAATGTGTGAACAAACCTGCGTGTGTAATAGATTACAATAAATATATGGGAGGCGTAGACTTGAAAGACCAACTTTTAGAATCATTCTTGCTAGAAAGGAAAAGGACAAAAGTGTGGTACAAGAAATTATTCAACCATTTCGTAAATATAGCTGTCTTAAATTCTTACATTCTATACTGCAAGAATGGCAACAAAAAAGATCATCTCTTGTTCTGAGTAGAGTTAGTCAATAAAATCATAGTCAAGTATCATGGACAGAACATCGAGAAACGCAAAGGGCGGCCCTCAGATATGGATACGGAATGCACACGCTCGACAGGCCAGCATTTTATTGAAGAAAACCCAAGAACAGAATCATTGAAGGTTGGAAGAAGAAAGTGCGTGGTGTGTACGAAAAATGGAAAGAGGAAAGATACAAGATACAGGTGTAAAAACTGTCACTCTGCTTAGACCCCTGTTTCGAGAAATACCACACTCAGGTCCACTACTAAATTCCGGATATGGAGTGCAAGAAAAAATAAATGACTCGGAAAAATGTAAGTATCCATTTATAATAATGAAGAAACATATTTTTGTATTGACTGTAATTTTTTGAAATTTTTTTGAAGAGCAACTATTGTATTAAAAAAATTTCGGCTAACGTCTGCACAAATGATCGACACTGCCCAGAAAAAAAGCACCCTGAGCGAATTAAATACCTCCAATTAAAGTCACACTAGAGGCATGGAATTTAGCGGACGCAACTGCTGCGTCGCACACGCTGGAGGGGTTAATCGAACATCGGAGAGTCAGTGCTTTACCGTATATCCAATAATTTAGGAATTTGAGATGGAAGTTACGATTCATTTACTGTCTCAGGTTCTACATTTATCATTGATGGTGGGCAAGTTTACTTGGTAGCATTTAGGCATCGTAATGAAAAAATACATGGTTGATGCCACAATTTATTTTGCCTCTACCGGTTTCAGCCTTTACTGGTCATCGTCAGGAGTAAGGCCAGAGAGACAGAATTACCTGAATAAAAGTGTGAGGAAGAATGAGGGGAGTTTTTTTTCCAAAAACTGTTAGGTGAAGGGAAAAGGAAGGAAGAACAATCTATTTAAGGTAAGCAGCATTTTTCGCCTCCATCAATGAAGTCCCCTCATTGATTCTAAGGTACCACTGTCCCAAAAAAACATATTAACATTGGTGTTTCTTATTTTATATAGTAGATTTTATCTTCTCCTTACCAGAATGACTGCAGTGATGCTTGCACTGCTGTGCTATGTAGCCTTAATCCAGTGGAATTAGTTGTCGTCAATGTACAATCTGTTTTAAGATTTGATGCTCACTCCTCAGGATGTACTGGTTGCTGATCCCTTCTGACTAAAGGTTCTTAATGGTACATTCCATCACATGAACAGGTCCCTTTCCTGTGCAAGAGTTTGCTTTCCTGTGATTGGATTTGTAAAATTTGCATCTTCTAAATCTCAAGGACTTGCCTGTACGAATAAAGATAATTTTTCATTTTATTCTCTGATTATTAGTTATTATACTTATTTTTACTAAAGCAGTCTTTGTTAATTAGTGTGGAGCCTTTGATTTCAGGCAGATTTGAACAAAGATCACACCCTTCCATCTGCTCCAAGTTTGATGTTACATCCCCTTACAACAAAATGGCCATTCACGTGCCAAAGTGCCTCGTGGGGATGCAATGAAAGCGATAATGGTACATAAAATCTAAGTTTTTCATGAGACTTTAAATTTGCAATTATAGTGTCATATTAATTAAGTTTAACCAATGAACATATTGAAAGGTAATGTAGCTTAATGATTTCTGAGAAGACTTCAGATGATATCATAGCCATGTTTGCTTCCAAGCTTTTACTAATACATATATTGTTGCTAATACATAATTATCCTTCCTTTAGAATGGTGAATATATATCTCAAGCTGTTGTGCTGCTGATAACCTTCATTGCTGCTGCACCCATCATACTGAAATCTACTACCCATTATGGTACTATGCTCATAGGCAAATCTTACAAATGATAAGGTGAAAAGAATTTTTCACTGCCGTCAATGATTTCACCATAATGATTCTAACATCCCTCTGTTCCATAATACATATTGTGGTTGGTATTTCTAATTGCATAAAGAAGATCATATATTTTCCTTGCCAGAATGAATGCGGTTATGCATTAGTAGAATTATGCAACTAGTAGAATTAGTTGTCATCGTGTGCCATCCATTTCAAAAATTGACATTCTTCCCTCAGATTGAGCAGGTAGCTGATTCCCTTCGACAAGTATTCGTTACGGTGCATTCCATCAGAATGTTCAGGTCCTTTTCCTGTGCAACAGCTTGCTTTCCTCTTAATAGATTTGTAACAATTGGATCTCTTAAACCTCAAAGACTGCCATTTAACTGCATGAATAAAGATAAGTTTTCATTATATCCTAAAAAACAAATCATTCAACTATTTTAAAGGATAATGAGTAATATTTATCAATATAAAATATTGGAAAGAAGTCGCATGGTTTTCTTACATTAAATTTTTATTATTGCCTAACCTTCCTTACAAATTGGATAACCTCCTTCCTTCACCCTCATCTTATCTTTTAGATTAGTATAAATACTGGTTTCTAAGTGACCTACAACTTGATAAATCAGTGTTAGTCAAAACTTGGGTTCATAAATAAAATCAAAGTGTCAACTTAAACGAGTTATTGTACTTATTTGGCCTGGAACAGACCTTATGTATGGGTAAAGAAATGTTTCTTAGGCTTGGCACCGGTTAATAGGCTCCATTAGTGCCAACGTTTCAAAGAGCGACTCGATCTTCATCATCAGGGCTTCTGAGTGCAGGAAGTTCCACTTTTAGGCACTCAGAAGCCCTGGTGATTAAGAGCGAGTTGCTCTTTGAAACGTTGGCAGTAATGGAGCCTATTAACCGGTGCAAGCCTGATAAACATTTCTTCATACTATTCGCCGGGAAAACACTAGATCTTATCTTATGTATGGGTGTTGAACCATTTATTTCATGTTAAATTGATTTATCACAACTTTGCATCTGGCCCAAGTTATTGTAACACCAATTTACAACAACATGGCCATAAACAAGCCAAATTGCAACATCAGGGTGTAATGAAGATTATAAAGGTATTTAAAGAGCTTTCTTTAGGAATGAGGCACACGTATTATCATAACTTCTATCTCCAGCTTTAATATCGCAGAATATAGGAAGATTTCAATCATTCCATCAATTCATTAAGTAAATGTGTACTTATATGAAAAAAGGAATAAATAAAAATCGCTTGCAATATAAAATTCAACATATTTGATGGAAATAAATACTTATCCAAGAGTAAGTTGGAAGGTCCTTCAATGGCTCAGATTATATCATACATTCACTTACTAGTTAAAGACAAGCGTGACATGTATGACTTTGATGACCCATTGGTTGTTAAACCCTGGTGTATTTTTATAGGTAAAATTTAACTGTTACAATTTATGTGGAATGCATTCAGTGCAAAATTCCAGTTTAAAATTTGAATTGCTTCAAATGGAAATTAAAATTGTTTTATTAGAATTATATTTTAATCATATATATGTAATACAGTAGAGTGCCTATGATCGGTGCAAATGGAAGGGGAAGCCCAGTCGGATAATCGAAAGTGACTGATTATTATTCAGGATGTCGATCGGCGGCCCAATTTCAAATTCCCATATGTTTCCCGTTTTTCCCGGACGATTATTTGCTAAATTCCCGTATAGGAGAAGTCCGTGTAATTTGAACCGGCGTGTAATTCGGACCGATAGCTTTACTTTGTTTTCATTAAGGGTAGCAACATATTTAGGGTGTAGACATTTGGGTGTATCTTTGGAATGTCTTCTCTCCAAATTTCAACAATCAAGCCCAGGTGATTAGGCATAAAGGCTAAGTGAGCGAAATCGTGAAATTCCCTTCCCCCACACAAAGCATAAACAACAAAGACACACACTAGACAAATATACCCATTGGAATGGCTCTGACTCCTAAGGCGACAGCGAAATATAAAGTTACTTTTGCTAGTTGAAATACAGAAATTACTCCACTCTTATCATAATTCGTATATAAAAGTGCAAATAATTCTCTTTAATATATCTAAGGATGTTTCTGTGAAATTCAGTCTCATTTTATTTTGATCCTTATAGTCTATTTCGGACCACCGAAGAGCATGTATTTTGGACCGGTCCAAATTACACTGATAGTTACAAAATAATTCGCCATATGCATTATCTAGTACAACAGGAAAAATAAAGTGATGAAACTTTCTATCTTATTAAATTAGACTTTCGAACTGGATAAGGCACATTATCACGCTGCATTTTTCGACAAAATTATGCGATGCGAAACCTACTACTGTGGCAAAGGCGACAGACGCTGTGTGTGTGCTGTTGCCACACTTGCCGAGTCAACGTGCGCTGAAATGACAACCTTGCGCTCAGTGGGTAATGAAATCTTCATGGGCTTAACACTGCGACTCCCGCACTGTTAAGGTCCCACCAACCGAAAATATGGGGATCTTCTGGATCTGTTCATTACAGAGCATTTCTTGAAATTTCCCGGACACTATGCGAATTTCCCGTATATTTCCCGTATTTTCCAGGGTAATGTTAATTTCCCGTATATTTCCCGTATCTCCCATATTTCCCGTATCGATCGACATCCTGTTATTTCATGATCATGTTCCAAGTATTATTGACCTTGTTTTCAGTGCCATGCATTCTCCTTGTTTTGCACCCACTCCATTGAAGTACTTGTTATTTTCCTACAATTTCAGTAACCAGCGAATAGTAGGTACATTAACTTTATTTCTCCAGAATATTTCAACAACTAGTTATATTATAATCATGGATATCTCTAATGTACATTGGATCCGCTACATCAATTTTTGGAAAATTAAGTGGTGAATCTTAATCTCAGATGCGATCTCATTAGTCCCTTTTTTTATACACCTACTTAAGATATTAGCCTAGCAGTAAGTGTTTTAAGTCATGATTGTGATGCATTATGCTCATCGCGAGTAAACTTTGCCAATTGGAAAACTTTGCGTTTTTAAGTGACCTACAACTTGATATGTCAGTGTTAGTCAAAACTTGGGTTCATAAATAAAATCGAAGTGTCAACTCTAACAAGTTATTGTACTTATTTGTACTGGAACAGACCTTATGTATGGGTGAAGAAATGCTTCTCGGGCTTGGCAGTGGTTAATAGGCTACATTACTGCCAACGTTTCAAAGAGTGAATCACTCTTTTTCATCAGGTCTTCTGAGTGCTGGAAGTTCCATTTTTAGGCACTCAGAAGCCCTGATGATGAACAGCAAGTCTTTGAAACGTTGGCAGTAATGGAGATCTCAGTAGGGGACATATTGGCCATGGCACAATGGGCCAATAGGTCTAAGTGCCTCAGGGCCTCCTTGGAGGAACTCCACCACAAGCAATCTATTCTAATCTAACCCCCCTCACTCCATAACTCCGCAGTTAACTATTTGGTGTTCCATTTGAAATTTCGGTAGTGTTATACTTGAATAGACTTTCGCGTAAATGCATACGTATTCTCCGAGCATTTCCACTTGTGCTGGATGGCTAGTTCCCCATGCTGTTTTAGGTAACAGACTTTAGAAAAACCATAGATCCCCTTCGCATGGTGGTGCTCTTTGTGCATTCATGGTCATACGTGGTTAATGGCATTTTCAATGAATTTCTAGGTCCCCTTACAGTTTCTTTGAAAACAGACCCAGAAGAATTATCATTCCTAAAATTGTTAGAATTCCTATGCATGTTTTCAACAAAATGAAAGAATGATACAGAACATTAAAAGAACAGTACTTAATACATTATTTTAAAATTATGGAAAACTCATGAATTTTGCTATCTTATGACTTTTTGATTTTAAAATGATTTCAAAATATTTTAAAATCATTTTTCTATAATTTTTTGCTACTTGGGTAAATAATAGTTGTATTTGTCTTTGTTATTGTAATATCTAAATATAGTACCAAATAAGAGTTTCTATCACCAAGTTATATTTAGTTTGCATTTATATAATGATAAAACATAGTGTTTAAAAATACATTGTTTCATTGTCCCGTACGTAACATAAAATAGATACATTTCTTTTTTCAGCAAGTTTCTTGACAGACAGCTACTTTAAATATGATTTTCTGTCCAGCTTTTGTGTAAAACTAAATGCTTATAATGTTGTAAAAAAAACTAATTAAATGTAGACATACCCTAATGTTCAATTTTTTTGTGTCCCATACGTAACGTTATGTGCAATATACATAAAAAGGAATTGAATATGTCATTCCATTACTAAATGGTGATAATATTTAACTCTAAAAGAGAAAATGAAGCCATATGTATATTTAGGCCAGAAAAGTCTAGGTCTAAGGCAATTAAAACTAAAAATTGTGCTCAGGGCACTCATGAATTTTTAGGCGAGGTTGGGGGGTGTGGCATGATGCATTGGTTGGTAGAAGGGCCAGGAATTAGGTTTATGTCATAAGATTACAAAGTAGCAGAGGAGTAGGTGCTGTGGTTGAAAGGATACATTTTAATAAACAGAAGAACAAGTGAAATTTGAGGTTCAAAGGGGGAGGGGAGAGAAGGTTACAAAAAATAAGGTGATTGAAATGGTAAGACATGACTGTTTAACTGATTTGTATTATTTGATTTTGTCACCTCAATAATCTCCAGTTCTTCAAGGCAGGAAGGAGGAACTTAGCTTCTTTTGTCTCAGTGTGTGGTAGACCTCAGGTGTGAAATCACTGGGATAGTTGTTCTCGATTAGATGTCTCGTGATACTAGAATCTACAGTTGCCTTTAGCCAGCACTTCTTATGTTCCAGTGCACGAGTGATTACAGCACGTGTTATTTTTGTGACTAATTACTAGGTGGGGACCCAGGTCAGAAAATAATCAAATGTGGACTACATGAAGTATTTTTATTTAAGTAAGTTTACATAAGCACCACAGAGTAATGCCTGAAACTTTTAAGTATAAAAATGATTTACTTTTTTCAGAATTTAAATGGAGGTGGAAAAACCTAAGTCAACTGGTGCTGCTAGAATAAAGAAAATGTGTGTTGACTAAAAGCAAATGATCGTGATGGGTACTTAGAAAAAGAAAGGAAGAGGATTAATGAATTAAGAAAAAAACAAAGAGTAAATATTACTGACAAAGAAAAAGAAAAGAAAAATTATGAAAGGGACAGAAAGCGACAGTAAAGAGCAGCCAAACTTAAGCTAAAAAATCCAGCTCAGGTCAGTTCTCCTGAATGCAATTCAGGTCCCTCGCCCTACAGCTGCAAACAGACCTTATGTAAAGCAGTCTTAAAAACTGTTCGAGCACTTCCAAAGTCTCCCCGAAAAAAGAAGGCTGTCGTCCAAGGACTAGTGAAACACTTGAATTTGGATCATTCTGATGACATGGAAACAAAATTTGATGAAAAGCAAAAGAAAGAAGATTACAAAATTGTGACAGATTTTTATTTTCACCCCAATATTGTCTATACATGTCCAGGCATGAAAGATGTTATCACTATTTGGAAAGATGGTAAAAAAATAAAGCTGCGAAAACATTTTATTACCATGTTTCTAAAAGAAGCCTATTATGTATTTAAAGAACTCCACAAGGACATTAAAATTGGGTTTTCAAAGTTTTGATGCTTAAAGCCTAAAAATGTCCTCCTGAAGCAAACTCCTTCTGAACAGTGCAAGTGCAAAATTCATGAAAATTTTATTTTAAAACTAAAATCTTTAAAGATCCAATACAATAATGACTTTTGGAGCAGTGTTTTATGTGATAGTTCTATTGACTCTTCTTGCTGGAAGAATAATTGTGAAAAATGTACAGGAGGTAAACTAGTACCTTTTCCTAATAAGCCAGAAATCAAAATATTGTGGAAAGAATGGGTGAAGAATGATGAAGGGAGAGTCAAACTGAATGTAGAAGAAGACAGTGCTGGTGGTGTTTATGAAAAATTAATTCACAGCTTTCCTAAGATGTTAAGACATGTTAACACCGAGCGGATTCAAAACAAGGAATATGCATTAGACAAGGCAACTGCTTCAACGTGTATATTACAAATTGATTTTGCCATGTCATTCAGTTGTGAGTACCAAAATGAAATTCAGAGTGCACTTTGGTCTCGCACTTGCATCATGTTATTTATTGCTGCATTTTTTTATGATGGTCACTGCAGAACATTTATTATCTGTTCTGACTGCAAGAATAACGACAAAGACACTGTCTTTGTATTTTTAAACTTGTTATATGATGACATTTTCAGGAAAGACAATGGTAAGCAGTATGAGGAAGTGATTTGGAGTGATGATCCCTCCTCTGAATTTAAAAACAAGTTTATGGTAAGAACCCTTCAAGTTTTGTCAGAGAAATTGAGCAGAGACTTCACATGGAAGTATTTCGCAACATCACATGGCAAAGGTATAGTGGATGGTGTTGGTGGAAATGTCAAGAGGCTAGTGAGGATGAAAATGATGGCACAGGGAGAAGGCTGCTCTATTCAATCTGCCAAGGACTTTGCAGCAGTCGCTTCAAAAGTTTGTTCAAAGACCCAGGTATATTATGCTGGAGAAGATTTTATAAATGATACCATCACCAAAGTAAAGCCTTGGGACAAATTTCAAGCAGTACCAGGTATCCTTAGCTTTCACATGATATCTTACGCAACTAAAATTTTTTCAGGACAGAAACACGCTAAAGATATCAACTTGAATCTAGACCCATTTGTTGAAGTGAAGGCATCATTTAGAGAAGGTCAGTGGGTTCTAGTGCAATATAATGATGATTTATTTCCAGGAGAAATCACAGAAATTGTCTCAGAGAAGCAATTGAAAGTTACAGTCATGGTACCCACATGTCCTCCAGGGCATTATAAATGGCCAATTCCACCTGATTGTATTGCATACAATAAAGAGATAGAGGTGATTAACACGTTGCGTACGGATGGCGAGAATTCTCGTCATTTAAATGCCATCCCCGCGGACGGATGACGAGAATTCTCGCCATTTAGGCACATCATGGCAAAGTTTTAAATTGTGTTATTTATGTGCATCGTGAATGTATCTCATTTGCTTTCTGTTATTCATTAAGAATAATCGCAACGTATTGTTCGATAACCCAAAGTAATTTCGTTTATTTTAGATATTTAACTCTATTTAAATCTCATTCCGGTGTTCTGTGATGGCACGTAACTTCAATTCCATCAACTTGAAACTTATTCGTCTTCCCTCTTCTTTTCGGAGGGTATATTTCTTTCACAGCTTCCTCGGAAACTCCACCTCCTTGCCTCATTGTTTACGGAATGTTTCTCCACATGGCCCTAGCTTAGCCAGCGGCGAGGAACCGTATCTCTGTCGCCTTGAGGACCATATCTGTATTGCCTCGCTTTCAAGTTCCTCTCACAGCAGATGAAATGCGCTGTCAGCTCTGCTCCATCAACGTAAACATTCATTATGAAAAGAATGAGGGGGCCAATAATGAATCGTTCATTGTTCTTTTACAGCTGTGGTTAGTTCCTTCTCTCGCAGTGTCTTGAGCAGTTCGTTTTCTTGAGTCCAAGTGAATTGTGATTTTTGTTTCGGGTTTGTCTTGCAAGAGACTTTTCTCAACCTGTATTTATTGAAATATTCAGTGCAATGGCATCGCATAGGAATGACAGTGCTTTGCGAGAGGAAGAAATTTTATTAGATCTGTGCGCCGATGATTTATCAGATGTGCCATTACAGTGTGAAGAGGATAGTGACGAGAGTGGAAGTGATTCCAATATTGTAGCGAAGGTCAGAAATAGAAAATCCACACCTCTCTTGATAAGTGAAAGTGACTCGGATAAGAGCGCAAATGAAGACAATACTTCACCAGGAATCTCCACTACATGGGAAAAAAAAGATTCTGAGAGGAATTTAGAGCAATTTTTGGGCCAGCCTGGAGTAAAACGTGTACCAGAAAATTCTACCGGTATCATTGATGTAGTCTCATTGTTTATTGCCGATGACTTGTTCGAAATGATGTGCATTCAGTCAAATCTGTATTACCGTCAAAACCAACACAGATACAAAGATTCACCAAAAACAGGAAAGTGGTCTGACATAACCATTACTGAAATGAAAAAATTCTTTGCTATTTTGATTCTCATGGGGCAGGTGAGGAAAGATTCACTGAAGGAGTATTGGAGCACTGATCCTTTTATAGCAACGAACATATTTAGAGAATTGCTGACGAGGAACAGATTTGAACAGATTTGGAAAGCGTGGCACTTTAGTAATAATGAGAATATTTTGGACACGACGGACAGACTATACAAAATAAGACTGGTCTTGGAATACTTCATTGAAAAATTTCAAAATGTATACAAACCAAAGCAGGAGCTATCTCTTGATGAAGCAATGATTCCATGGAGAGGAAGATTAAAAATTACGACCTATAATCCAGTCAAAATCATAAAGTATGGCTTGCTAGTTCGTATGGTTTGTGAAAGTGATTCTGGCTACATCAGTAATTTAGAAATATATTCGGCCGAGGGAAAAAAATTAGAACAAACCATCCTTTCTCTTTTGAAGCCTCATCTCAATCTTTGGCATCACGTATATCAAGACAATTATTACAACAGCGTAAAGATAGCAGAACTGCTCTTTGATAATAAAATTAGAGTTTGTGGAACCATCAGACCAAATAGAGGGCTCCCAGCCACATTGAAGAGTGAGGCGAAAACATTGAAAAAAGGACAGTGCACGTTTTCTCGTAAAGGTGAAGTGTTACTTGTGCTGTGGAAAGACAAAAGAGAGGTGAGGATGATTAGCACTATTCACAGCGCTAAGATGGGTAGTACAAAGCTGAAAGATAGGATCACAGGACTTCCGATCAAAAAACCATACTGTATTTTGAAATACAATGAGTGTATGAAAGGCGTAGACAGGGCGGATATGTATTTATCGTACTATACAATCATGAGAAAAACAATGAAATGGTCGAAGAAAGTAGTCCTGTGGCTAATCAACTGTGCCCTTTTTAACGCTTTTAGAGTTTATAAAACACTAAATGAATCAAATAGCATTCGATTCAAAGGCTTTCTGCTCCACACAGCCAAAGATTGGGCAGCGAGTAGAGAGGAGCCAGATGAACCATTCTCGGACGAGGACAGAGATAAGCCGACGGAGCGTGCTCCTTCGAGGGATCACCCACATCGTCTCTCGAGAGACCTTCGTAAACATCATCTCATCCCTATCGTGGGAAAGGGGAAGAAGAAATACCACACCCGAAGATGCAAAGTGTGGGCTTACAGAAAAATTAGGAAGGAGACGAGGTATGTCTGCTCAACTTGCGGTGTTCCACTGCACAAGGGAAAATGTTTTATGGAGTATCACACAAAGAGGAAATACTGAGACTTTCTGTGAGTATTATTTTCCAAATCCCTTTAAAAAAATGTTATTTTTAAATAAGTTACAGCATTTTTACTGATGCAATGCATTTCCAAACAGTGAGGTTTAAAAATCCGCCGGAACAGAGGGTTAAAAGGCATTTAAATACCCCGGTACGCAACGTGTTAAAGTTATTTCTCCTCCTACAGTGGTCAACAACAGAGAACTATATAAATTTAACCTTGAAGATGTTAAAATATGAACTCTGATATCTTTCTAATTGTCTTTTATATTAACACCATGGTAATAATATTTTAGTAGTTGTATCATATTTTGATAACTTAATTGTATTATAATTAGGCTAAGCTAAGACAAGTTAAATGATCAAGAGAGTAATGCTTGTAAACATACTCTCTTCTTCTATTGTAATTTGCTTAATAACCTTTTTTGATAAATGTGTTTTTTTACCATGTTAACTGTTTATTTTCAATTACTTTTAACCTTAAGTGTATGATGCCCCGTACATAACGCCCTTGTCCCGTACGTAATAAAAGGTAAAAAATTTGTAACTTAGTTGAAAATGTTTTGTTGATAATGTTAAACATATGTACTGGAAGCATCCTTTTTAAGGTATATGAAAAAAATAGCACAGTATTACGAAAATTCTAATTGAGCTGAAATACCATTTTTCATGCCAAACAAGTGGTTGACCCAGCTTGTCCCGTACGTAACAGGCACTTTTTTTCTTGCAACAGTTATAACAAAGGGTTAAGGCCAAAACTATAGCTTGAAAAATAGTTTAGGCCTACACCTAACAATTAATAATTGTTTCAATAAAAAACAAAAAATATTAGGGGCAGAAAATAATATTTTAAAGTTGTAAAAATTAGTACAAATGTCCCGTACGTAATGGTGGAATGATCCTGTGTCTGTGAAAGAAAACGGAGTCAGACTACATAAGCAGAAGCTAGTGCTGCACAATCTTAAGGAAATGTATAAATATTTCAAAGAAACATATCCAGATATAAAAATTGGAATCCCCAAATTTTTTGAGTTGTGGCCAAAGCACTGTGTTCTTGCTGGTGCCAGTGTTTGTGTCTCCCGCCAGAATTTTAAGTTAATGGTTAAAGGATGTAAATTAAAGGAGCTAACAAGGCACGAAGAACATAGGTTACCACCATACAAGCGCTGTTTAGCATTTGTTACATGCAATCCTGCTCTTCCCGCATGTTCCTATTGTCCAAGTGTGACAAAACTAAATGATTATCTCTTTTAACTGTTTAGTAAAAATGGCATAGATGAGTTTACATATGAGTGTTGGTTAACTAAGGCAGGGCAGTTTTAGAGACTTTAACAAAACCAACAGATGATTTCATTGAAGCGTTTTCATCCAGTTTACAACAGTTCCTACCACACTTATTTATCACACAGCAGCAGATGCAATTCTTTAAAACTACTAAAGAAGAACTCAAAGTGAATGAATATCATGTTGTTTATGATTGCCTAGAAGTAAGGAAACAATTCATCAGAACATACATAGTCTTTACCGCAGTGAGGCATGTACGATGACAGCAGTGGAGAAGAAAAGAGTGGAAGCATTCGAAATGTGGTGCTATAGAAGAATGATAAAGATTAAATAGATTGACCGACTAAGTGACGAGGAAGTCCTAAGAAGAGTGGGAGAAAAGAGAAGTTTTCTGAATATCCTAAGAAGAACGGGACAACTTAATCAGCCATATCTAGAGACACGATGGCCTGATGAAGACAATCATTGACGGAAAAGTGAATGGGAAGATTGGAAAAGGCAGGCCTTTTATGAGATACATGGAACAGGTTGTGAAGGATGTAAAAGAGAAGAATTATGTCAATATGAAAACGTTGGCAGACAGAAGAATTGGGTGGAGGGCTGCGTCAACCTTTCCTAGGATTGTTGACCTATGATGATGAAAAAGGAAGTTAACCTTTATCTAAAATATTTTCACAGTAAAGTGTCTGTCTGTTATTATTAAATATTTTTTCTGTGATTTACATCCTTTCATTGCCCTGTAATAAAAATGTTGTTGTGACTGGCTGATTTGTCAATGAACTATGAATTTTTACAGAATACACTGTACTCTAAAAGTAGAACCTTAGACATGAAATAAACAAGAAATTTAAACTTTGACCCTCATATCTTGGAAAATAAGTATAGTTTCCTAGGCCCCATACTGGCCTTGTGAGGTAAAAATTTGCATGGATTTATGATTTGGTTATAGCAGGTTGTGATAAAAGTTTCATGAAAATCTGAGCCAGTGGGATTTGTGGGCTGTTTTAATTGGCATGAAATGCCCCTGAAATTATCCCTGCACAGCTCCAAAAACCTTTTTTAAATGAAAAATCATATAAGCAATCAAATCCCCACTAAATCTCAATACATATTTCTTTCCCAGTATTACAGTAGGTACATATCTGGGCTAAGAAAAGCTTTGCTTGATAAATCTTCTACCATGGTAGAAAAGGGACAAACTTTACAAAATTCACTGTAAAGCTTATATTCATGACCCATGTTTCAACATTTTATGTCATCTTCAGGTGCAAAATATGAATTCTCTCTGAAAATTCTATACTGCAAGGGTTGGGAAGAAATTTTAATGCCCTCAAATCACTACAGATCATCATACCCAAAAAATGGTCTTACTAGTCAACTAGCAGGTGTTCCCCTCCCACTCCCTACTCCATTTCTTTTGCCTCCCTTAGATAACATGCTGTGACAGTGACCAGGCAGACACAGAGGAGCAGTGGACTGAACCACCCTCTTCCTGCCTCCCACCACCGGGCTCCTCTGAGGATGATTTAGCTGAGACCCTCTGAATGGCAAGTAATGGTCACCCCACCTCTCCCCACTTCCCCAACCCACCTTCTTTCTCCAACCAATAAACTCCCTCCCCCCTCCCTTGACCACCACACCCACCCTTCAAGCGCATAATGGGCTGCAACTTCCTATTTTGCACCTGAAGATGATATAAACTCTTAACACCCACATTGTGAATTTTAAAAAAATTAGTGAAATTCGCTAAGTTTGTTTCTTTTCCACCATGGGGAAATTTAACACAGTTACTCCTGACACAGTACAATTTGTAAATCCTCTGCCTTTGAGTGCTACTACCCATTTAATGAAATAATATTTTAGTGCTTAAAAACTTGATTAAATAATTACTAATGCACTAATAGTAGCTCACGGAGCAAAGAAAGTGTTATGAAACATGTTTTACTGGAATTAGGTCACTCTGACTGACACATTATAAAAATATGACAGTCATAGACTGATTAGTTACTGGTTTGTTATCTAATTCACTTTACTTAAAAGTGGAACCTTGGACTTCTTCTGGGAGTCTTCCGACAGTCACGGGCACACGATATATATCGATATTCCTTACTTCAGGATATTTTGGTACATTCAAAAACAACTTTTCAGGTATTCTAAAAACCTCTTTTAGTTCACCTTGGTACAAAACAAAGCTCGAATCAATATTTGTACTATTTCGCGTTTTCTAGCTCGTTGTCTTCTATATTCACTGGCGAGATAACGGAACATAGACGTAGTTTTTCGATATGGCGGCACATATGAAATATTTTTAATTGCTAATTATCATTCGGAATTTTTGTACCTACGTCATGGAAGAAGGAAAGAACCCCCCATAATCTATGCCTAAACGGTCTTTTAAAAACTATTTCTGCCTATTTTATCATTAATTTTAAAGTTGCTATCAAATTTTAAAAAAATGCATTACCTTGCGACTTACGTGCAAAAATAAAAATATACCTCAAAATGTGTCTCGTATTTTGATATTCCTCTCTTAGGCTTAAATCATGTACCCATTTCGATAAAACTTAGTTTTATGACGCTCCAGATAATGATATCTTGCGGCTAAAGACTATTATGTACTTGATGCCTCGTTGATTAGAGTATAAGGTACGTCGACAAGAAAAAACTCAGAAATAGCAATTTGACCGATGAGGCAATTACATAATTCAAGCAAATTTTCTGTTCGTGTTACTTCTCGAGGGGGCCTGAGGCTGGAATAAAGAGTAATTGTGGGAGATAATATCGAAACTTAGCTAACGTGTTGTACTTTTCTTATTTCTCGGTAACAATTGTTATGATTGAATATATGCGGTATGTATGGATTGCATTCAAGTATTTTAAAGTTCATGGGTTAAACAAGAAACCAACTCCTAGCCGGTGTATAGGTACCTCTAACGCATATAGGTATTATGGAAAGAATTATTCTATGGAGAGATATAGAACGTCGTCGCTATGAGACAAAACGTGGTGGCTATAGAACCTTCGTATTAATATTAGAGTCTAGAGAACTGAAAGAAATTTAGGTATATATATGTCAGAAGAATGACATATATATACCTAAATTCATTAGGTAGCCTAGCCCTTACCTAGCATTACCTAGCCATTCCATACATATAACCCTTCCATGCGTAGCAAGGTTACAAATGAAGAAATATAGATGTACTGGGTAGCTATAATGCATATCGATGGCCATGACTTTCGAAATTCTTGGCAATACTTTCAAGCCTAATTCACATAATTCTTCATTGTTAACTGTTAAATATATACATATTAAGTAAACGTGCCAAAATGGCAATACACAAGTGAGAAAAAGTCCGTCGCACTCACCTACCATAGTAAGTCACAGGCAAGAAATCTTCGGGTCACCAGTTGCAGCAATTGGTCCGAGGTTCAACTGGATATTCACAGAATAGTTATTATACACACGTATTTTAGCAAAACCCAACAGTATAGAGAAGAATTGGTTGAAAATCGTTCTTATTAATCCTTCATCGCACGATTAAACAGCGAGCGTGACCGTTGGGATACCAACGCGGTCTGATGAGGGGTGGTGGAGGGGAGGTCGGGTCTGACTGACGACACCTTGGCTACTACGTAATTGCGAGTGGCGAGCGTTACAACTGCCTTGTGTCGAGGCAGCGTGGTCTCTTACATTGTAGCAATCAGTGGTTCGACGATTTGGAGAACGTTCAAGCGGCCAAAAGAGGGGAAAGGGAAGGGAGCAATAGAAGGAGTGGAGGGGAGAATACAACGGTAATGATTCTCGCACATTTATTGCTATCAAGGAGAAACAGAAGATACTATGGTTGATATTTGATGATAAGAATGATGGCCACCAAGTAAATAATGCTCTCACACGGGATAGCGCGGTTACAAGCAGGGAAATAACGATTTATATACTATGTAATTTACTATAAGGTTGCGAAATTCGCGAAAATATTTTTGTTCCTTAATAATTATGGTTCATTTTTTCTGTAACATACATTCTGATAAGTAACGTGCCGAAAAAACGTTACACAAGTAAGATGGAATCTTCCATTGCACACACCTACCATTGTAAGACACTGGCAAGAGGTCTTCTGGTCACCAATAACAGCGATAGGTCTGAGATTCAGCTGGACATTCATAGAATAATCACAATGCACACATACTTTGAAAATAGTCTACAATATGCAGAATAAATGCTTGAACTTCTTCAGTCGTTAAATTCATTGGCATACGATCGCAGTGGACAAAGTGAGAGTAGGTGGTGGGAAGCGCAATTCTGACTGATGCTTTGGCTATGGATTAATTGGAGAGGCGAACCTCACAAACCATCTCATAAGGTCATTTCAAAAGATGAATTATTTTTGACAATGGATTGGCCGTTCGTATTTCATGAAGTGCTTATCATTAAAATTGTCAAAGTTTGGTGTTAAGGCCTATTAGATATGCGATAAACTACTGGCCATCTGGCAGTAAATCGCCAGTAGTGAATACTGAGTATACAATTGAAATAAAAATTCTTTCAAATAAAATATTTCTTAGTAAAATATTCAAAATTAATATTAATATAGTTTGAAAACAAAAAATATACTATAATTCGTTGGTTAGAATTGGAGTAAAAATTTTCAATTCAACATCAACACAAAGTTATGATTTGTTTTTTTATATCTTCTGATCTTTACGGCTTGCAGCATTGAGTTATAAATACATATTCATTTAATCCAGGAGACATTACAAAGCTAGGTAACTTGTGATTTCCCCACATTGAGATCCAAGGAATTCAGCGTACACCACTCATGCAAATTCTCAGTCACTAATGAATTCTCTGCTCAAATGACACGTGCTCCTTAAATTTCTAAAATTTCTGCTGAGTTATATCATACTTCCATATGCATATATCGTTGAAAATATTCCCCTGGAATCTCATCTGATGAAATCACACCTCATTAGCAAATTGAATTTGCAGGGACCTTGAATGTATTATTTTTTATGCCATTTCCATCCACTACCTAGAAAGCATTACCCACCCCCTAAATTGCTTTACAAACAGTGATGGAACTCCAACTCCCAACCCCATAATCAACCTGGTGGAGATTCAATATAAGTGGAAAAAAACACTGCGTGGCTGAACAATAAACATCCTGTGTAAAGCTGGAAATTTAATTGTGCTGTGCAAAATAAAACTATAAGGACCAATCATGTCTTAGGGAATTTTGTGTTATGTGACTTAAGTCGTGTTAAGCAAAAGACACCTGAATTTAGGTACAATTTTGTAAGCAAATACCTATTTGCTCACAATGGAATGTAAAAGGTACCTTTTCCATTGTCATCAATGAGCCTCTCTAATGCTTTTAACACATTAGCATTGTCCCATACAAACAGCAATACCACAAGTAGGGCGGTAGTCCAACAAGCAGACGGCTATCATTAACCGTCCGAAGCCAATACCAGGGGGGGACGAGGATGGTGTTCTGTTTTTGACCCCTTATTTATTATTACTTCTTATAACATCCACCCCCGAGTCTCCGGCTAGCATCAGGTTTCATTAAATTCATAATGACTGGAGACTCAAAGAGGGTTTTGACAGTTTTCGTAGCCACTTCCAATGCCCATCAGATGAGTGGCTTCGCTGCTTTAAGATCATTCGTATGCAGCAGATGGAGAGAACCCAAGATGGTGGCCTTCTGCATGCGAGCTAAAAGCAATTCTACCAGTACCAGTAGCCGGAATACACTTCATGTTATCCACCAGCGACTCCATTACTCTACCAAGTGCATCTATGATGAGGACTACTAACTTAACAGTGTGTCCAGGGTACATCTGCCAAACTTCAAATAGCAGGTCTTGATATTTGGTGTGTGTCTCCACCTCCCTCGTGACCATGTTCATTTCAGATCCATCAGTATGTACACAGAGTGGGAGAGGTGGTCGAGGAGAATGATATCAGGCTTAGTTCCGGTCAACTGCCTGGTGGTGGAAAAAGAATAATTCCACCAGATTTTACATTTATCATTCTCCATGATGGACTCTCCAAGTGCATATGGTGGCACAGGTGTTTTGTTTGAGCCAGGTGTCACAGGTGAAAATATAACACCCCCATAGCCACATTGTGCCAAGCTAAATACGCTGACTTGGTGTAGAAACTACTGCCAGAGAGAAGATGACTCAATGTCTTCAGCTGGGTTTGGCACACTCTGCATCTTGAGTCCACTACCTCCGCCTTAAATATAAGGCATCAGTACACGAGGGTGTTTATGACACCATCCTGGCATGCGAAGACAAAACTTTGGTCTCGAACTTCAGACCCACGGAGTGCTGGAAGGCAAATGCCCTCTTTCGATATCCTATAATGTTTTTCCATGCTTTGGTAGAAACATCCATGCATAGGTTTATCGGTATGTGCCATCAGCATTGTCTTCTGTTCGTCGTTCATCTTGAGCTCAAGAATGTCTGCCTTCAATGACAAGATGGATATGTAATTGTCACTTCCGTAAGATGACAGGTAAAAACCCTGACCAATTTCATCTGCTGCCCTCTTTGCCACCTGAAAGAGAAATGCCCCTGTTCCAGCCAATTCATGCTCTAAAGTGAGACCCATCAGGGGGTCCATGCTGTTTAGCACTCAGAATGCTGTACCCAGGACAACTCTGTTGTGGAGACACTCCAGACTCAATAGGCCTGGACCACCTACATTGCAAGGGAGATACCATCTAGTGACGGAAGATTTCAGATGAAGACTTCTGAAGATGTCATCATATTTCTTATTCCCTTGTCAAGGATATGCAACTCAGTATATTTCAAACAACCAAATGTGTACAACAGTATTGGAACTGCAAACATGGTAGTGGCCCAAATCTTGTTCAGGACAGACTGCTCAGAACTCCAGAAATTCCTGAGAGTCTGTCTTTACTTTGCGGTAAGTCTTTCAATCACCACTGCCACCTGCATTCGGCACTGGTGAACACCTAGATATTCATAGTGTTCGTCATCGTGAAAGTGACAGATGACACTCCTGTCAATGAATTGCATGTCTTCTTTGTTTTCCGGAAGTTTCTTATCATCAGATGGATAGATGCACACTTGTCCAATCGGAACTTCATCCCCATATCCTCTTTGTATTTCAAGGTGTCCATTGTGATGCGGAGTTCTTTCGCTTTGGAAGCATATAGCGTAAGGTCATCCATGTAAAACAAATTAGTGACCTTATGTTTCCTGTCACCTGGGACACCACACTTATATCATCCCTCTCATTGCAGCCTGAAAGTGAGTAGGAGGAGGGAAATGCAGAACAGGAGGGAGCTCAAGCTATCGCCTTGAAAAATGTCAGGGTGCCTGACTGTACTTGACAGAGTTAGTAACTTATGTTACTAACTTTGTCAAATCCAATCGCCTGCCTGAGGTCAGGACAAAGTGCATCTTCCAGAGTGGCAACAGGCATTAGATGCTGGTTGGCTCTGGGTGGACTTTCATCAGCTTCAGCATGGCGATGAGTAGCTCATACGAAGTGGTGTTGAATGCCTTACGATAGTCCACCCACGCCATTGATAGGTTTCACTTATTTTGGATGGTATCCTGTCATGCGCACCTATCGATGAGCAGATTGTCCTTGCATGCTGAGGTTCCTCACTTGCAGACCCTCTACTTGTACACTTCCTCCCACACAGGCTGGATATGGTGGAGGATCAGATCGCCCAAATGGAATTGAATGGCTTATATACAGTATTGAGGCAGGATGTGAATATTCTGGTTAGATGTAAATGGGTGCAAGTGAACTTCTTCTGAAGTTGTTCACTGCATCTATTCCCAGAGCAGTGAAGTTCTTCTTTCCAGAAAAACCCTTCTTCACATCACTTTCCAGGACTAGGAGGGGTTGATCCATTTTCCGTTGGTGGTGGTCACAAAACTCTTTAAACTAATAAAAAGAGTCGTTTCAGGCGTAGCACAAAATATTTACAAAATGTCTACAAAATATCTCCAATGTCTTCTACTAATATCTAGGAAATATCTTGTAATAACTTGTAAACATCTTCTAGACATTTTCTAGATATCTGAATGTCCGCTTTTCCTATGTCTTCTAGATATCTTCACAAGATATTTTCTAGACATTACCTAAGTAAGTGCACATTACAGAGAAGCTGTAACTATGTACCCAAATGCATTAACTGATACAAATACAATCATTCTATAGCACATTGCATGGGTGCACCTATCACCAAAATTGAAAGAAAGGGAAATGATCGAGGTGATGATTCGAAGGATGGATCCTTGCCAGTAATTTCAGCTGATAGGTGAAGTTCTAAGGTGACGGAAGGATGATTCTCACTTAATGATTGATCACTAATTGTACCTCGCATACTACAGATACGCCTACCTAACTACCTACACTTAACTTCTGTCTATCCTATCATCCTTTGATAAAAGTCCTGACACATTTTCCAATTACGGGTAGGAGACTGGGAGGCCATGCAGCTGCTGGCTGGCATTAAGTCGTTTGTGATTATTAACTTTACTAAAAGATTGACACGGAGAATTTGCACCGTTAAAACATTTCCCTATTAACCATTCTGTGGTTAAAAATAAGCACGACCATTATTATAAATATACGTAACTGATATTCTTTCAACTCCAGGAGAGATAAATAATAGTTTCCTCCATAATGCTGAGAACCTGTTTCCCGGTGAGTGCACCAGTATTTTCTCTAAGTCAGATACCGTCTACGAGGGACAGAGAAAAATCATCCATTCATGGATATCCATTTGAATGGATATGAGATGAATATGACATTTCAATCCACATGCGATGAATGAAAAATATAATTTTCAGATCTAGGAGGTGTGAAAGATATTTTCTAGACATCTTGTAAACATTTAAGATATTGAAGATATGCTGTAGATATCTAGTAGATATTTTGTGCTATAAGATTGACAATTTTCCACAAAGAAATCTTTACTTCGACCGGTTTCGCTGTGATACATCATCATCAGGTGACCAAATCTCAACAAAGTCAAAGGAGGGGAGGGACCGGGGGAAAAAAGGAGTGAGGAAAGAGGAGGGGAAGAGGGCCTAAACCAAGGGTGACAACGGAAAAAGGGGGGAGAGGAGGGAGAACTGGTGCTAGGGGTGGGAGTTGGATGTATGGTATTATGCTGGATGTATTGGTATGTGTGGTTTTTCCAAGGTTGGTGGAGATCGGTGGAAAAGTGTTTGCAATGAAGCTGGACACAGGTGCTCAAGTGGATGTCCTGCCAATGCAGGCAATACAGAAGTTAGAGAAAAGTGTTAAAATTAAACCTACAAGTGTGCGACTTGAGGCGTATGGTGGCATGAAAATTAAGCCTGAAGGCATCGCCACTCTGAGATGTAATTACAAACATGCTGAATGTGTCCTTCATTTTGTAATTGTAAACCATGACTTGCAACCCTGTATGGGATTACTGGGCTGTGTATCTTTGAACTTGGCTAAAAGGGTATTTAATATTGACCAGCTGCCATCAAAAAATAAATTTCTTAAAATGTATATGTCTGTGTTTAAGGGTCTGGGGTGTTTACCACAAAGGTGCAATATAGCAACATTAGAGAATGTGCAGCCGACATCAAGGCCACCCAGGAGGGTGCCTTCGACTCTGAAAGAAAGGTTAAAGACGGAGATGGAGAGGCTTCAGGCAAAGAAAATAATTTCTAGTATAGAAAGCCTGACAGGTAAAGAGTGACTCAGTAACCTTGTTATTACTGAGAAACCAAATGGGGACTTGTGTCTTTGCCTTGACCCTATTGACTTAACAAGGTTATTGTTAGGTAGTATCACACTGTTTGAACTGTGAGTGACATAGCTGAGAAATTGAGTGGCAATAAATATTTCAGTGTATTTGATTTTAAAGAAGGGTTCCATCAGGTAAAATTAGATGAGGAGTCTTCCCTCAAATGTGCTTTCACAAGTAAGTCCCTTTGGTTGCTTCAAATATCTAAGATTTCTGTAGGGGAGGGTGGGCCACAATGGAACATGGGCCACAGTGGAACGCTTCATTTTTTACTGTCTTTGGTTTGCTTGTCTACTGCTGCACTCTATGAGTTAATTTCAGAAGTGTTTTGTCACCCAGAGTTCCTATTTGCAAATGGTTGACACCTTCTGAAGAAGATTTATTACTCTGAGTTTGATTTTGATTGAGTAAAGTTAATTTTTCAAGTTTTTTCATCAACCTAATTTAATTGTGTTCCTTGATATTAGAGGTAAGTTCTATTTACCACTAAAAATAACATTTCTTTCTTAATCTTTTAGAATAGTTAGTATATTTATATACAGTTCTGAGATGGAGTTAAGGTTAGCTTTACTTAGGTTATGGGGGTAAGGAGTAAGGGACTCCAGGGTGGGGCGAGGGCAGAACATGCCCATGAACCACCAAGACCGTCATGCGTGGTGAAGAGCCACATCCTCCTCGAGGTGCCCCTGGTATCGCTGAACATGATGGATCTAGACCTGGCGGTCGATAAACAGCTCCCATCACCACGGTGCGTCTCTGTGCCAAGGGTGACCGCATCTGCGGGGCGGAGGGTAAGAAGTCGCTAACAGAGAAACTCCGGATACAGGGCGACCTCCGGTTTTATTTAGCCTTACCCATGCATGCGGGGCTCTGTGTGGGTGGACCCTTTATTTCCCTAGCTACTCGTGGGAACAATTATGGACCATAATAACAAAAATAAAACTTTTGTGGAGGACGCTGGACAAACTCCGACCAAGGACTCTTGTAGTCCAATTTCAAAAATGGAGGAGGAAGAACTGCTGGGGAGCCCAAGGGAACCCAGCGGGATCACCTCCTCTTCAACCCTTACCCTACCTTTGGGGGGCCCTTCTGGGAACCCCACTCTCCCTAGCCACCCCTCAAACCCTTTGGGGAAAGAGGAGGGAGGCACTCTTTCCGACTCCTCGGAGTCAACCATGAAAGAGGCACTAGGTTCACCCGTGGAGATGGAGTCGGACTCTGGGGCCTCCAACATTACTCTGGGTAGCATCTCAACAAAACTACAAAGGCTATCCACAGAGCCCAAGCTCAGCGGCGCAGCCAGGAGGAAGCTGCAGAAGCATAGAGCTAAAGGTGCAGCTGGGGTCTCTGCACATCCCCATTCCAGGGGCAATGCCGGGGACAAAGTAACCGGCAAAAGCCCTAGGCGTCGTAGGGATGGCGCTACGACCCCAATTGCAGCACCACAGAAAAGGGGACGGACTCCTGGAGATACCCCCAGCTACGAGTCAAGGGACAACAAGAGGCCCAAGATAATACCCAAGCAAACCTATGCTCAGGTAACAAGGGACCTCAAAAAGATGGCCATAGTGCCAGTTGGATACCCGGAGGTGTTGGTAAAGGAGGAGATGTATGCCAACATTGACAGATGGCTCGATGAACTCTGGGATGAAATCCCGGAGGGTCAGGAGCATCCGAGGTACGAAGGCACACGACTGATCAATGGTGCGGTGGGAATTGCCTGTGGCAACGATTTCTCAGCCACATGGGTGACAGAGGCAATAAATAAGATGGGACCCATTGGGGATACCACCCTACAGGTTGTAGATGCCGACAACCTTATTAAAAGGAGAAGGATGATGATGTGGGTCCCAGGGCCCAATAAATCTGAAATCAAAGTCATCCTTGAAAGGATAAGGAAAGTCAACCCAGGGCTTCACACTGACCTGTGGAGACCCTATGAGAGGAGTGAAGCTGCGCATGGGACGAGATTCATCGTAGGGGTGGACGAACCATCTGCCAACTTCATCTTGGGGCCAGACTTCAATGCCTATATAGGCATGAGGAGACTGGACATCACCTTTCTAGGTAAAGGGACGGGCTCTGAGAAGCCCTCCAAACCCTCGGAAGCCAAAGCTGATGAGGACAAGGAGGGAGGCGAGAAATCCTAGGATGGCAGGTATTCACTGCCTCCAAGCAAATATTCAGCATAGTAAAGCTGCCTCAGGGGTCCTCCAGAGGATCCTTAGCCTTGATTCAGGAACCCTGGGCTTTCCAGGGGAGAATCAGGGGATTAAGCATGACTATGGGTAAAATATATTATTGTACCACAGTTGATAGACCTAGAACTTGTATCTATGTCAATGGATTAAATGCCATGCATTTACCAGAATTCACCACCAGGGACCTGACAGCAGTTATGCTGACGCTTGGAGGCGGTGGAAATGAGAGAAGGGTGGTCATCTGCTCCTCCTACCTCCCCTATGATGCTCCAGACCCTCCACCGAATGTTGAGTTGGAGAAACTGGTAAGTCACTGTAAAAGCAGGAAATGGGACCTCCTAGTCGGATGTGACTCCAATTCGCACCATGTTGTGTGGGGCAGTGGGGACACGAACGGCAGAGGTGAGGCCCTTTTAGAATATCTCATGGCAACTGAGCTGCACATTCTAAATAAAGGATCACAACCTACTTTCTCTAATAGCGTGAGAGAGGAAGTGATATATGTCACACTCTGCAATAACCTCGTGATGCAGAGAGTGACCGAATGGAGGGTGTTGAAGGAGATTACTCTGTCTGATCACCGACACATCCTCTTCACAAATTCAAAGCTCGCGAGCTAGCCGCGAAAACTTTAACGGAGTTACCCGCTGAGTTGCACGATGGCAAGATATTCCACAGAGAAAAAAAATCATTCGCCTTGACCTGTCCCGGTCAAGGCGAATGATTTTTTCTCTGTGGAATATCTTGCCATCGTACATCCTCTTCACCATTCAAGAAGCCAGTGACAGGCAAACAACATACAGGAACCCTAGGAAAACCGACTGGGGACAGTATAGAGAGAAGCTGAGAGATTTCCTGGATCAGGCACCTCAGTGTAAGTTCAGGAATGTGGATGAGATTGATGCTGCTGCGAACTATCTTCAGGAGGGCATCATCACATCCTATGAAGCTAGTTGTCCCATCAGGACCAGCAGAACAGGGAGCAACCTTCTCTGGTGGGGCTCGCAATTAGAAGGCCTCCGTAAAGAGACCAGAAAACTCTTCAACAAAGCAAAGAGAACTGCTCTAGCCCAAGACTGGGACAACTTTAAGCTTGCCCAGCGGAAATACAAAGCGACCATTAAGCGTGCAAAAAGGGAATCATGGAAAACCTTCTGTGGAACTGTTGAGTCGGCTCCACAACTTTCCAGATTCCATAAGATTATATCAAAAGACCCAGAGGCGGGGGTGGGAACTCTATTGCTTCCCTCGGGAGACTACACGTCTTCTGACAAGGAAGTATTGAAGCTACTGCTGAAGACCCACTTTCCAGGCTTCATGGAGACAGAGGAGATGCACGATTCATGGAGGACTCCCACTCGTCCTGCACGGACGGAGTGGAGATTGGCCTCCAGCATCATAACGTATAATGCAACCAAGTGGGCTATAACAAGCTTTAGCCCATATAAATCTGCTGGAGATGATGGGGTCTTTCCGGCATTACTTCAGGAAGGGCAGGAGATTCTGCTTCTCCCCACGGTCAGAATTTTTCGCTCCAGCCTAGCTTATGGTTATGTCCCAAAGATCTGGAGAACTACAAAAGTCGTCTTTATCCCCAAACCAGGGAAGACAGACTATACTAAAGCTGACTCTTTTCGTGGAATCAGCCTAATGTCCTTCTTTTTGAAGGCATTAGAGAAAGTGGTGGATAGACACATAAGAGATGGGCCCTTAAGAGACCATCCCCTACATCCGCACCAACACGCTTATCTGAAAGGAAAATCAGTAGAAACTTCACTTCACAATCTCACCTGCAAGATTGAAAAGGTGCTGGAATATGGAATGTATGGGATGGGAGTCTTCCTCGACATTGAGGGAGCCTTCAACAACACTTCCTAAGATCAAATCTGCATTTCAGCAAGAAGGCATGGCATCCACGACCACATAGTCAATTGGATCAGAAACATGTTAGAACAAAGAACCGTTAAGGTTACCTTGAGGAACACCTCTATGAAGGTGTCTGTGACACGAGGATGTCCTCAGGGTGGGGTACTATCCCCACTCCTATGGAACCTAGTAGTTGACTCCCTCTTACAAAGCCTGAACAAAACAGGTGTATATACTCAGGGATATGCGGATGATGTTGCGCTGCTGATCACCGGCAAATATCTTGATACTGTCTCTGGACTCACACAGAAAGCCCTGGACAGAACAATGAGATGGTGCTCTGAAACAGGGCTGACGGTGAACCCTCAAAAAACAAAACTTATACTGTTCACCAACAAGAGAAAAAGGGAAGGTTTAAAACTTCCCCTACTGCAAGGAAGATGTTTACAACCTTCCTCATCAGTTAAATACCTTGGGGTTATTTTGGACTCCAAGCTTAACTGGGGAGAACATCTAGAGGCGAAAACAAAGAAAGCCTGTGCCTCTCTATGGTCCTGCAGGAAAGCTCTGGGGAAAACCTGGGGACTAAAACCGAAAGCCATGTACTGGCTGTATACAGCAGTAGTGAAACCTAGCTTTCTGTACTGCTCACTTGTCTGGTGGACAAGGACCCGGCAGAATGTCGCCAGGGACAAATTAAACCACTTGCAAAGAATGGCCTGTATGGGCATTTCGGGGGCAATGAAGACAACCCCAACATTGGCAATTGAGACCCTCCTAAACCTCACTCCACTACATGTGGAAGTCGAGGTCCAGGCTAGGGCATCAGCATATCGTCTTAAAAGTCTAGGACAGTGGTACGACGTGGGAAGTTCTTCCGGTCATAGAGCTCTCTGGACGGAGCTCAGGAAGTCAAGCCCGATTTTTGAAATGGGCTCTGACATAATGATAGCAACGTTCAACCAATCACCCCTCCTCCTCCCATGTGATAAAATATCAGGGCTTGATGAGGAGAAGCTCAAGCTCAGTCCTTTTAAAGGTCAGGGTTATCCCCAAGAAGCTGTAAATCTCAAGAGGCAATATCTGCATGTTCCATTACATAGCGAGTTTTTAGGTACTCTCATTCAAAAAATTGGTTGGAATAAGATGAGCATATAACAGACGTGAAAGTGGTATTGCATCTGGTTTTCAGTGTTAGCTACAACAATCAAGACATTCCCACATCTTGTTAAGAAAACTTAGTTTTTGTTGACTTTTGTTAAATGGTTTGAACGGTCAGGGAGAACATCTTCAGATTTATATATTCACCGCGGCTTGTAAAATGTGAACTGATGTTAGTAACTGATTTTTTCCTTTATATTTACTTACATTAATGCATGTTAACAGCAAAAAATGTTGAAAATTTTATTTATTTTTTAATTTATTCATTTAAATTATTTTAAACCTGGCATGCTGAACAGAGGGCCCCCCACCACTGAGTAAGCAGGGCGTAGGGTATGCAACCCGTAATCACTTATCATTAAATTTTCATAAAAAATTCTATTCTCCTCAGTGCTTTCTATCCATAAGAATTTGCAAAGGGGAACAATAAAGGCAGTAAGTCTCCTGAATACTGGAATTTGATTCTTTTGTAGATTTAATGATAAATTATTTTCCGTAGAGGTGTGACACAGCTCACAAAACTAGTTTTACTATGTGTTTTAGGTGATACACTCGAAGGAAGCGTATTACTTAGAGGTTCAATGTGAAATGAATCTTGAATTGTTTTCCACAGTGGATGCCTATTACTAGAAGAAAATGGTGCCACAAAAGAAGGAACGCATGGTATTTAGCTATGCAAAACCAATACATTGTAAAGAAAATCAACTGGCAATAAGATTTAGTCGTCGCCAGTATTTTCAGGAGTATAATCCCACACTTGGTGAGGATGTACTTTAAAGTTTTGTATGGATCAGTGAAAAAAAAAAAGAAAATGTGCAATACTAATCATAAAATTTTATGGAATATTTCTAACAACAAACTGTATATAATGTATGAATTCAGAAATCTTTTGTCAAATTGAAAATTTTTATATTAATAGTTATGAAAAATTCTAAAACAAGGCTCAAGGCATAGGCCAGGCTCCCCTTCATAATCGGTACAATGATACTGTACATCTTTCGTCTCTCCTGTCTTAGAGCAATGGCGACACATTTTTCTTTTAGCTTTTGCCTTTTTCAGTTTCTGGATTATATATCCTGCTAAGTAAATGAATTTTAACAATGCTTGATGGTGATGGAGTTTTTGGAGCTGTGGAGCTTCACATTTATATATTAGTTGTCGTATCATGGCCTCTCGGAATTTTTCCAGAGATGTTGCATTACCACTATATTTTTTTTGCAGCAAAAATGAGTTGTTTAACATATGTGTAATACGAAATCCCAGCGGAATATACCACCACAAAGTTTTCCTGTCAAAACTGTAGTAAGAGATGAGTTGATCGACCTTATCTACTCCTCCCATATTTTTGTTATGCTGGGCCACCACACATGGCTTTCTTGATTCTTTCCCCCTCCTATTCGTCACAGAAATAATGTCACCACTAAAATACGTGGAAATGGTGAGGACAGCCCTCCTGTCTTTCCAATTGGTTATACAAGGTCCTTCATCCGTGAACTCAGAGTAAACTTCTCCTTTCAGAGTAAATTACTTTCAGGAAGCATTAAATTAAAACACTCCTCACTGGCCAAAAGTTTAAATTAGTCAAAAGGTTTACTACCAGGATTACCTGCCTTTAGTCCAGGTTCTCCAATAAAGGCAATATCCTTGGCTGCAATTTTATTACAGTACCAAACAATAGGGTTCCCAACAGTAGGTGCAGGCTCTACAATGAGCTTCGTCATCCTCTGTGCTTGACTCTGCATGGTCATGTTTTCCTGTCCAAATTGTCTTTCTTTTAGCTCTTTCGCCTTTCTCAGTTTCTGGATTATATATCCTGCTAGGTAAATGAATTTTAACAATGCTTGATGGTGATGGAGTTTTTGGAGCTGTGGAGATTCAGATTTATATATTAGTTGTCGTATCATGGCAAAATACCTCAAATTCTGATCCACTGTCACTAGAAATGTCCTCTGCTCTTCTTCCATTAGCAACCAAAGGATTTCGTCATCATGAGTTTCTCTGCCATCTCCCTCATATGATCTCCTTCATTTTTCACAAAAAACAGAGGTTGAGGGGATGGTATTCATATTCTGGAAAGAGACATTTTAAAGATGCTAAATAAGTATATATAAACATAGGTAATAGAATACAAAGCAAAAACTTTTTCATGAAAATTTCAAATTAATGATAATAATGAATTGCATGAGACATGAGAAACATTTCCCTTAATTTCATTTTGACAGGGTATAGAAAACAATACAGTCAATAATAATTTCATAATTACCTCTCTCCTTTGCCCTCCTGAACTTCCATGAAAAACCAAGTTTAACCTTTTTTGTAGTATTTATTATTATTTTTTTTTTGAGGTGCATCGACGGCTATGGTCATTTTGCATTAACCTTTTTCACTCGGGTGTCAAGTGTCACTCGGCACACGACATGTGAAATCCAGGGGCATTTAAAATTAAATTCCGTGTGAACTACTGGTATACAGGGTGAAAAAATCTGAGTGCAAAGGGTTAATGTAACAACAACAGACATGTCAACATCTTATGACGACTACCTTAGTTTAACAGTTCACTTCGTAGATGAAAACTTTGAGTATCATCATTTGCCCTTAGAATGTATTCCATTTGCCATAATTTCACTTATGGCATCTGCTATAGAAACTTTTATTGCAAAAACAGCAAGAGAGCCTCTAAGAAAAATTTGTATGTGTCATTAGAGGCAATGGTCCTAATATGGTTGCAGCTTCAGAACGTATAGTACTTTTGACCATTTGTCATGTATTACTCTTACTTTTAAATGAGTTATAAAGGATTGCTTAATGAATAAAAGTGAAATTAAGGAAATGATGTCATCCTGCCTGAGTATCGTTGGGCATTACAAGCATTATTCTAAAGCCATGAAAGTTTTACAAGCTTATCAAGTTAAGTTGGGCTTCAAACCTCACCATTTGCTACAAGATGAACCCACAAGATGGAATTTTCAGCTTCACATGCTCACTCATCTTGTGGAACAAAAGCAAGCTGTTTCATTATTTGCTTCAGATGAACTTTCAGGTAGATCTTCATGCTCCACAATGGACACTTATCGAAGAAGTGATACCAATCCTGGATGTATTTGACAGAGCTACACTCGTGGCCAGTTCAAGCCAAGTTACCATCTCAGAAATAAATCCTTTAGTGAATAGCACCAGTAATGCTCTACAGAACTTAAAATCAACCTCAAGTTCCATATGGGGCTTTAGAAATGACTTGCTTACTTCTTTAAAGTAGCGGTATCAGTCTGTTGAAACTGCTAAGTTTCAAACAGTCATGGTATTTGGATACTATACTGGATCCTTGATTCAAAGGAAATGTATTTTTGAGCTAATAAAACCTTGAGAAAGCTAAATCTGTATTGGCTGTTGAAATTTCAGGTCTCAGAATGCAAGCAGGTTGCAGTAATGTGCAGTCATCAGAACAAAATGAAAAAGACAACACCCAAATATCATCATATGAACAACAATGAAGTCATAGCATGTGGAGTTTCTATTCTCAATTGATGGTACCATCTACTAGTAGAGAGCTGAGTTACAGACTGTCTCCTGAAGAAGAAATAAATGCCTACTTGGCAAAGACACTGCTTCCACCATCTGGAGACATCTTTAAATACTGGAAGGACAACAAGATATCCAAATTTGAGGAAACTCTATAAAAAGCTCTTTACTTAATTTTGAAATTACAAAGGTTCGGTATCTAAGGTTCTCTGCATTAAAATACCATCAGTAAACAATCAGTGAACAACCAACAATTCATAATGACAATAAAGGAGCGCAATAGCATTATCCAGCACTTTTCACTAGAGTTCTGCGGAGCACGATTGCGCTCCCCAGCACTCTAAGGGTTATAACATCACCATCAACAGTAATCTTGGAGAGATTATTCAGCACATCAGGGATGATAGTTGATAAAAAAACATAGTAGATTGTACCCCAATTGAATTTGAATGCTAGTTTTCTTAAATAAAAATCTCCATTAAAGGCTTATTTTTTTTTTAGATATAACGGAGTGTTAGGGTTTAGTGCTTTTTATGAACTCTTAAAATAAACAAATATCATATTTTTCTCAATTTTCAAAAAAAAAATTGTGAATCATGTTTATTACTTGCCTATGCATGTTAACTCTTGATATCTTATTTGTATCATCTTAATAAAGAGTTGTATTCTTGAAAACTATTCTTATACAGTAGAACCCCTCTAATTCAGGCAAATTGTGTCCGGCTAATGCCCGAATTAACTAAAAACCTGAATTAAACATTTAAAGTGGTTTTATTGCCGTAGGAATGACCCTAAAACATTTTTGAAAGTCACTCATGGTTCTCAAGCATATAAGGATATACAAGATGCACTAAAAACGTAAGAAAATATAAGATTACATACTTTAAAACATCGTGACAAAACAAAAAATATGTAAAACAAACAAAATTGACTATTAGAAGTGTTTAACTTGTAAAATTTTAGAGAGTAAAATTTTTTTACTTTTTTTTGGCCCGCACCGATTTATCCAGAAACCCGAATTAGTGGGGCTCTACTGTATTTGTTTTTTATTGAATGCATATGTTAAAAGTATTATATTTTCTATTATTATTAACTTTATATGAAGGATTTGAGAGGTTCGAAACCTCTTAGAATTCGGATTTGGATTCGAAAAAATTTAGGATTCATTCCATATCTCATATTTATTGTTTAATCATATTACTATATTCTTCTGAGGATTGCCTGTTATTATGACAATGCTCAATCAATTTGTGATCCTTTTCATGAATATATCTCTACAACATTCGCAATCTTGGTGCATGGGGAGAGTACCTTGTGAGTAAGTGCGGGCAGTAACTCTCATCCACTGGTTTGGTGCCCTTTCTGGTGGATGGACATGGTTAGATAGAGTTAGTTAGACAGAGTTATATAGACATGGTATTAGTAATAGTATTGCCATTGAATCAGCACTGGAGAAAGAAATTAGGACTGTTATTTTTCCTATGCTTATATGCATGACTACGTTGTTTGGAATTAAAATGAAAATTTCAAGTACGTATACTGTCATCATCTAAAATGGTTTGTTTTCCATCAAACCTTATAATACATAAGTAGATGCTTTTTAGTATCATTGCAATGCCAATATTTTAGCATTGTGGTTTTCAAAAGTCAGGTTTTCTTCAGTGTTGCACTACAAACAAAATTTACCTCTTAAACTATGGATTTTTTAACTTTGTTGATGAAGACTGTTTGACTTTTGTCATTAGTTCTTGAATTTTGTTGGTATATAGAGTCGAAATTTTCTTTGTTTTTCAGAAAATAGGTGATGTCTGCTGAAAATTTTTGTGATGGTAAAAGAATCTGTGTACATATATGTCAAAGATTTGTACAACTTCTTCAATTTTTCAAACTTTGAATGCATGTGTTTGGTGGATATGGAGAACAAAAGTTACAAATCTTGCTCTTTTTGCAATTCCATCTGTTGTGTTGTAATACTTTTGCAAATAAAGTAAGTGTACTTTCTACAGAAAACTTGGTTAACTCATTTTATCCTTTCCAACTGGTGAATTGTCATCGGCATTCAAAGTAAATGAAAATTTTATAAGATATTATTACTATTATTTTATAATTCAGTCATAGTTAATTGTTCAGCCAGATGAATGTTCATCTTCATTCATGTGACCTTTACTAGCAACTGACTGATCGCTAGTACCTAATTTCATTTCCAGTAAAACAACCATATTTTCATCACCTGTTTCCTCAGTAATTTCTAAATTATTTTGATGGTGAAAGGGTTGAAATATACAATGTAACCCCAATATAGCATCAGCCTTGGTTGTTGCCCCGGATCACATTATAAGCAGGAAATTTTAGATGTGGGTGTGAACAGAAGCCGAGTACTTTTGGGTTATATGGGCTAAAATAGGTTTTTTGATAAAAAATTATTTTAACAGTGTTTGCCTAACTTGGAACATCACCCCTTATCGGCCGTGAAGAAGAAAGAAGCTGTTACCAATGACCACCTTTTTCCCTTCCACTCCCCTCTCCTTGACCTCCCGCAGCTAATCCCTTGCATACCCGCCAAACACCCTCCCTCGGACATCGATTCCATCCCTACCGCACCTCCTCAAACCCATGACGTCAACATTCCTACCTCAAGCCTCACCCCCGTCTCCTGCACCACCCCTCTTCCCGTGTGACTATATATTTCACGCTGTTAACTTTTTGACAGCCCTGAAGATGTCATAATGTGGTGAAACATGTTGACTCAGTAAATTTATTCTACAGTGGAAATTTGCAAAGCAATTTATATTTTTCTATGTCACCTTATGGAATTCCACAATGTATCGGCCTCCTATATTTCGTTTGATAAAAAAATTAATTTGAAGTACTTTAAGACCATAATCTCTTGACTACAGATAAAAAATTTCATCTGATGATATAGGAATAAGTTTTGAAGTAGTCAGGTTGCATGTGGAAAAAAACTTTATTTTTACATAGGTTTAAAGAAAGAATCAATTGTGGTTTGTTTCTTTTTTATACCTGTTAACATGAAAGTCTCAAGTTTCATTCACAGACTAGGAATCTCCTCGTTAGGGAACTCCTGCTGATGGATGTACTTTCGAGGGTTAGTTCTTGTCTATCCAGTATCCTTAATCTGATTACCCCTTACCTTGTGGGTACCCACGTTTTAGCAAAAAACTCTGAATATGGCAGAAACAACTACGAATCTGCCAAAAATCTTAGATATTTTTGCTGAAAATGTTATACACAAACCTTGAAATTATGGAAAACACACCTTTTAAGTGGAAAAACATTTTTCATCGGGGATGTTATATGAGGGATTTTGAAAAAAGAAAAGATTGGGAATTTTTTGGGAAAACTGGTGACCAACCTTATATAAGGGGAAACATTAAATCAGGTGGACCTTATATCGGGGTTACACAGTATCTTTTGCTGTGCCTTATTTCTGACCTGTTAACTGTATCCTAAACAAGCTGCTTAAGTAACATCTGTTAATCAGAGGAGTTACAAATAAGTACAAAAGGATTAATTTATACATATAAGCTGGAATTGGTAACTTGATTTACAAATAAGTACAAAAGGATTAATTTATACATATAAGCTGGAATTGGTAGACTTGATTGCAACTTGAATTGGTGTGCTTGAATCCAACTTGAATTAGTAGGCTTGATTCAAGCTTAGATTCAAGTTTGTGGCAAGCTTGCCAGGTGGAGACTGGTCCAATTGATTCAAGCTTGAATCCAGCTTTTAGGCTTGAATTGCCAAGCTTGATTCAAACCTGACCGGCTTGTTAAGTCAAGTTGGAATCAACTTTCATTCCAACTTGCCTTGTTATCTGGGTTAGCTGCACTGGGGGTTTGTTTTCGGGGTTTTCTCCCTGCCCTTTTAGTAGCCTCTTATGACAAGCAAGGGTACTGCGGGAGTATTCTCAATCCCCCTACCCACAGGGGGGAACATGTTGGTATTAGAAAAAAATGTCATAACAGATTCAAAATAATATGACTGTCATGTCATTATAGTTTAATTTTAATATGATAAATAATTAGTTATAAGAACAATGAAAACAATAACCTTAATTATAAATAGTAAATGGCCATAAAATAATGCATTTTGTGGTGATATTTTTCACAAAGTAGATGAAAATAATTAGTAGAGGTTAAGTTGATGGGTGCAGGTAATTTCTGGCACCCTAGAACAACTACCTGTACTGCTTAAAGGCACTATGGAAAACAGAAATCAACCGTTAAAGAATTCCTTATGGCAGATACTGCTGTAACTCAGATTTGTTTGGAAAAAAGATGGTGATCACCATGGTAACTGGCTGTGGTGAAACCAGACTTTACCAGTAATGTTTTGTATTGGTATTGTCAAAATCTGTATTCACATATGGCGATCCATTTTTGATACCTATACCTATCCATAGAAATCAGTGGTATTGAGTATATGTATTGTAATAGTTCAAGCCATTACACCTTTTGCCTTTCTGCCCAAACCACTCCTCCCCCCCTCCCCCCTATTAGTAAGATCTCTCTTTGATTAATAGGCGAGATTAAATTTTGCTACAAAAATGTCATTAAATAAAAAATTAATCATAGTATTGACATTACCCTACACTAAGAGTATGGCAGGTGGGACAACTACTACTTGACTACCATCAAAGCAACTAATACCTTTATAAATGCATGGCAGAAAACATATAAGATTACTTTAATATCATACTCTGGTGGTCTTAAATATTCTATTTACACTGCATATGTATGCCCTTTACTTTTTCGGAAGTGTATTACTATGTAGAATTTCACCAAAATTCATCAGAGGTGGAATGAAGAATTATTAAGCCTAATGAATGCATGGGAAAACAAGTAGTAACGGGAAAGTGTGGATAATAAAGAAATAGTGAAATTAAAATGCTTAATTACATTTTGGTTTGCTTAAAATGAAGAACAATTTATCATGAAATATATGAAAGTAAAAGCAGATACACAACTGCAACTAAATCAAGGATAAGGCTAAAGACCTATAGAATTGCAAACATTTTCCAAGATTTCACAAATGAAAAAAGGTAATTCATACACGAAAGTCAAGGCATTAACAACATAATTTATTAAAAGTATAAAAAAATTTTAAAGAGTCTATATTAACCACAAAATAAATTCAATGTTGTAAAAGTATTAATGGCATTAAATTGGCAATCATTCAGAATCTGAAAGTAATACATTCAAATTGACATGGGGGCCGATTGTATAACTTTACGTTCCAACGTAAAGAGCCGTATTCTGTGGTGTTGTGGGTAATTCTTCGAAAACGATTGAAGGCGCAATTGTGTAACTTTACGTTCGAAGGTTTTTTGGCTCACGATCGAAGGAAACCCGTCGACTGCTTGGTACTTGACGTTACGGCCATTTTCAATCGTAAGAAGGTTTGTTTTTGTTTGCATTTTAATGTATAAGTGAAAAATTATCGTTGTGAGGACGGTTGTTAACAAATTTGTACTATTAGGGGTTAAGAATGTAATTTAAAGTATCAAATTGCTTAAAAAGCTGTGTAAGATGTGACAGAGTGAATTAATTAGAATAATTATAGCAACGTTGAGTGGGTCAATGTTTTCCATGTTATAGCAATGAATAGGGATGATATCAATGTGCCTTGTCTATTGCTATTCATTGCCTATTGCAATGAATAGCAATTTAAAACAAACTATTGGACTGTTACATATAATTTCAACTTTTAATTTCAGCATTGGCATCAACAGTTTCACTTGAGCAATGCCACTTACGGTGAGAATATTGCATAGTGAAGATATAGCGTGTGTTGTGACTACACATTGTGGCAATTCAGCGATTGACAATGTTTTTAATGAACTGTGATGGATTGCATGTCTGTTTATGGTATCTACACAGATGCCATAGATAAATGTTGTCGGCAAATATTTCGTTGTTTCGCCTATTGCCTTAACACGTTCACTGCGGAGCTGTTTAAAGCCCTACTCCTCACAGAGCGGCGTGATCCCACCAGTGGGTCACACTCAGCCTTTTGCATGGGCGGTGTGACCCACCGGTGGGTCACAGTCCTTCCGAGCTTCTGGCCACTGCCGAGGGATGGTGGCTGAAGCGGCAACACTCAGCTGTTTCCTGAGATTAGAGGAAGGCTGGGGGAGGCTACTCCCAGCTTCGCCCCCAGCCCACCCCTCCACCGGCCACGTGGGGCACGCTATCTTCTAGACCCTGGCGTGGGATGGGGGAAGAGAGGGGCAACAATACAATGCATGTGGTAAAGATTTGCTCTCGTTCGGAAAACCCAGGAGACTCCCACCCATCTGTTTATTGCGCCTGCCCTTGTTCGCGCCCGTCTGTGAGACGTAGATGCCCGTCTGTGCGTACCGATTCCCCAGCCCTGCTCACACTATGAGAAAAGGGAAGGGGAATCCTTTGGAAAGAGTACATAGTGGTTTGTCTCACTCAGAAAAAAGTAGTGTCTGCATTTCGGAAGACGTTCACCCGGCAAGGGCACAGTCACTCATCCACCACTGAGGGATTGGCTCAAGAACGCTACGCGACTCTTTCCCAATTGCCCTTCCGTAGAGGGGGGGGAAGGGAAGAGAGAGAGTCAATCTCTCACACAACCGGGCGAGTGCAGTTCGGACTGTTTAGTTTACGAGCAACTGACGGACAGCCAAGAGGTTGAGGAGAAAAAATTTTCCTAAACATTTTCATTATTTTTAATAAGTTGATATGTTTTACCATATCGAGTATTGTTCACCCTTATGTATAAAAATCGCATAAACATGAAAAAAACAAAAAGAAAGCAAAAAATAAACGTATTTTGAATATAATACGTTAATATGTAAATTTGTTCGTGACCCACCGGTGGTCACACTAAGTGATGTGTCACAGTTCAAATAGCAGTATGTTATTTGAACTGTGACTAACCTCTGGGTGAAGTCACTCGAGAAGATCTCGATTCCTACTCTCACAATACTCCTCGCAAGTTGAGACAATTCAAAGAATTAAAAGGCCGCGGTGCTAGAAGGATTAGCGTGACCCACCGGTGGGTCACATCGCAGCGAACGTGTTAAATTAAAATTTGCAATCTATGTGAATTGAAGTTAGGTGGATTTCTCTTGTCTTGTGTGATTGTTGACGTCCCAGTGGAAGGATAAACAGTGTAGTGCTTTGTTACTCTTCATTCAGTGAAATTTTCCACCTCAAGTGTCATCTTTTTATTTCATTGCATAGTGGTGTCCAATGTGATTGTGTTGAAATAATTATTCCGTCTACGTTTAAGGCAGGTAATGTCTGATTAGCAATAAGCATTACGATTTGCCCTCGTAAGGGATTACCATGTTGTTTGAGAGTGTTTTAAATTATGACTGATGTTGTTTACGTCCAAGTGAAAAGGAGATGATTTTTGTCTACTTATGCAACACATGCTGTCTCGTTATGCTTTATTCAGTAAATTTTGCCAATTCAAAAGATAATCTTTTCATTCACTCGCCTTGATGTCATTAGCAATAGGATTGTGCCTTTATTTGTGTGCCGCTGTGTATGCCTGGAGAAATAGTGGAAATTATTTAATGCTGCCTTATATATCTCACGGTAGGTTATCATGTACCTACGTACAAGAAATGGTATGCTACAAGAAATATGGTTATGGGAAAATAGGTATGCTACAAGAAAGACAGGCGGAACGGAATTGTAAAAGTGAGTTTCATAGGTATTTATCTTCGATGTGATGGAGAAGGCTGTGAATGTCGATATTTTTGCTGAAATAACTACCCTCTAACAGACCTTCACTGTCTGTATTCTACTTGGGGTAAATAAGTGTGAACTGTTACACTCCATTTGGCGGGAACAACTACACTGCTACTCATTTATTCCACTAGATGGTAGCACAATACAACAAAAGAAAATCATATCCTATGCGTGCGGCAGATACAAATTGTTTATGATGACACGCATTGCCTGTTTACAATGTTACAAATCTGACACCTCCCCTCATCGTAAACAATTCAACTTCAATGCTTAGCTAACAAAAACAAACCATTCTCAAAAAAATGATAAATGACACACAAAGAATACTAATCACTTCTTCAAATTAACAAAAATTAAAAACACAAACCAAGTGCTGTGCAAAACCGTTTGGTTTTAATACCTGGAAGAGGTTTAGTTAATAGATCAGCAATATTGTCATCAGTGTTAACATATTTAAATACAGCTTCACCATTCTCAACTGTTTCTTTCACATAGAAAAACTTAATCCTAAAATGTTTGCTGCAATCTGAAATGTTATCATTTGATGCAATAGCCATGGCAGCTCTATTATCAACCATAATTTCTACAGGGCATTGACAAAATCTTGCTTGACCTATTTCCTGTAAAAAGGAAGTTAACCACTGCACCTCAGTAACAGTATGATACATTGCCATGTACTCGGCTTGAGTAGATGATGAGGCAACACAACTCTGCTTCTTACTCCTCCAAATAATGGGACCTCCTGCTAAAATGATGACATAGCCAGTAAAAGATTTACCATCATCTCTGTCATTTCCCCAGTCTGCATCTGAGTACACTTTGATTTGATCACAAGTCTTACGGTAATGCAGTGAATGCTCACTTGTCTTTGACAAATATCTAAACACATGCTGAACATTTTTCCAATCTTGTTTCGTTGGACACTCACAGTACTGACTCAACCTACAAACAGCATTGGAAATGTCTGGTCTTGTCCCTCCAGCAAGATACAATAAGCATCCTATTGCCTTGCGATACAATGTCTTATCAAATACATTCTCATCAGTACACTTTTCTCTAATGATACTTCCCACTTCCAATGGCATACTTACTCTCTTACAAGCATCCATACCAAACTCATGGAGTATGTCTGTAATATACCTTTCTTGACTAACAATCAATTCATTTTCATTAGTTTTAACACATTTCAAAGACAATAGGTCAGACAAATATCCTAGATCTTTTATCTCCATGCACTGTTGTATTTTTACCTTAAATTGTTCAATCTCTTTAGGTAAGCCTATCACAAGCAAGTCATCAACGTACACTCCAACAATAATTGATTCAGAAAAATACACACAAGGGTCAGTCTTACACTTATTCAGTCTAGTCTTCAACAAACAATCTTTCAAAAAACTGTTCCAATTTCTACCTGCTTGTTTAAGACCATATACACTTTTTAATAATTTGTACACAAACTTACCAGGATCCATACCTGATTTGCTCATACAAGGGGCCTGCTCCATGAATACAGTAACTTCTAAGGGGCTATTTAAATATGCTCCTACTACATCATATTGTTTCATTTGCCAATCATTCTCAATAGCGATAGCCATGAGAACTCTAATGGTTTTCTTATGTATAACTGGGCTAAAGGTTTCAATGTAATCTATGCCATGGATTTGGCTAAAGCCTTGGGCTACCAACCTTGCTTTAAACTTCACCACATTCCCTTCCTGATCCCTTTTCTTCACAAAAACCCACTTACTACCAATTACATTGCGATCTATAGGTAGCTTCACAATCTCCCATGTTCCTTGTTGCTGCATGTTATCAAGTTCTGCTTCCATAGCTTGTCTCCACTGATCAGCTTCAGGACTCTGAAATGCTTCCTCTGCTGTCTTTGGAACATCACTAAGGTTTTTGCAATGAACTAGTTTGCAACATGAACACTCGATCACTTTCCTTAAACGATCAGACCTGCGTGGAACTGCCTCCCCTGGTTCTGGCATCTCCTGCGCTGCACCTGGTGGTCCAATAGGCTCTCCCAAGACCATCGCTGCACCTGCAGTCACGTCCTCTGGTTCAGGAATCTCTTCTACCACCTCCGGGAAAAAGGAATGAACCTGGAATATGAATTCCCCATCCCCAGCCTTGTCTTTCACTGGTCCCTGCACACACTTAAATGGAAATTTATCTTCCCTGAAGACAACATCCCTACTAATGATTACCCTGCTGTTTTTAATGTCCCACAATCTGTAGGCCTTTGATCCAACCTGGTAACCTAACATGACACATTCTGTAGCTAGTGTACCTAGTTTCCCCTTTGGATTTGGTTCCCAAGCCCATGCTTGACATCCAAAGGCACGGAGATATTTGTAATCTTTAAATGTTACTTCCCTGCCAAGCCAGATCTCCAGTGGAATTCTTCCTCCAATGGCTTCAGAAGGACAGCGATTTCTCAGATATGCTGCGGTTTGGACTGCTTCTGCCCAAAAGGAATGAGGGGCACCTGATTGAAATAGGAGGCAACGAACAACATTTATTAAAGTCAGGTTGCACCTTTCTGACAAACCATTCTGCTGTGGAGAGTATGGTGCAGATAGTCTGTGATGGATCCCACTCTTATCCAGATGTTCTTGGAATGATCTTGCAATATATTCTCCTCCGTTGTCAGACTGCAACTCCTTGATGCTCTTCTCTTGGAATGTCTCTACCTTCTTCTGAAATCTCTGAAACTTCTCCATGACTTCACTCTTTCTTTTCAGCGGTTCAACTGTAATGTACCGGGACATCTCATCAATGAATGTAGTATAATACCTGTTTCCTCCAATTGATGGTGGTGTGATTGGTCCTGCTACATCGGAATGAATTCTTTGCAGTAGATCCTTTGCTTTCTCTCCTTCATTCTCTGGAAACTTCAATCTTTTCATTTTGCCTGCAACACAAGTATCGCATTTATCTGTCAATTCTCCTGCATTTACAACTGGTATCTTATTGATGGCTTGAAGATGCCCTAACCTATCATGCCACAAAGAAAATGAGACACGAGAAGCCTTTCTTTGGTTTTCGTTGAATTGGTCCTTTATATTTTGGATTGACATACCTCCAACTGTCGTTACATAATACAAATGTCCAACTCTGAGTGCTTTGATTAAAGGTTGGTCATCTCTGTATAGCGTTGCTACTCCTTGATATGCAACAATCTTCAAACCTTTTCCTTCCAGAGTTCCCTGTGAGATGAGGTTATCTTGGAGCTGTGGAACGAATAACACTTCACACAAATCAATGTCCCATCCACCACATTCTTCAGATATTCTGAGGCGAACAGTTCCTTTCCCTTCAATTTTTAATGGTGTTCCATCGCCAACAATAACTTCACCACTCATAGATGAAAACTCAGTAAACAAGTCTCTCCTGGGGGTCATATGATCCGAAGCTCTGCCGTCTAATATCCATACACCTGGACTTTCATTGTTGCCATTCTGCCTTGTGTAAAGAGCTGTGTACGGCCAGGTTACCACTGATGCGTTTGCTGTTTTCTCCATATTTGTTTTCTGGTTCAATTTATCCTGCCTTTCTCTTTCTTCAGCAATTTTGGGGCAAGTTGTACTAATGTGGGTTGACGATCCACAAGCATAACAAAACCTGATATATTTCTTCTTCTGCTTGTTCTCACTTCCGGCTTTCTTATTTTGTTGCCGATCTGCATCCTTCCTTGACGCATTAACTTTATTATACTCCTTTCTCTCTCGTTTGTTGACCTTCAGAGCATGATGTTGATTAACGGCGATGTCTGCTTTACATCTTTTCTCTTCTTGTAAAAGTTTCGCTTTAACTTTAACTGTTGTTAATTCTCCGTTGTCAAGCTCACGTTCTAAACTTCTAATGAGGCCTTCAAACTTTTCTGTCGGTAATCCTCTAATACAAAACGCTGCTACTTGTCCATCTGATAATGCAAAACCACATTTCTTCAATTTCTTAGCACATTCATTTATAAAACTGAAGTAGTCATGCACACTCATATCATCATTCTTACGTATTGTACATAGTTCAGTAAGAAAAATTGATTGGTCAAGAAGTCCGTAATCTGTAGAAAGATCCTCCAACTTCTTCCAAATCTCCTTAGGGGTTTCACATTCGCTGATATCATCCAAATATGAATCTGATACAATGGAATAGAAAATACCTGTTGCCATGTCGTTCAACCTAGTACGCCGGTTACTTTCTGCATTATTGTTGGCTTCTGAGTTCCAACCAACGACAGCTTCCCAACATCCAGCGCGTAGACATGCTCCTTTTGTTCTGGTCTTCCATGTATGGTAATTCTCTCCCGTCAATTTAGGACATTTGAATATATCATCCTTCGCTGATTCCATATTCGCTGTATTGGACGTCATGTTGAAATGAAACACCGATCTCTCCGCACTTAATCAGTTCTACTTTTTCAGCATACAATTTACGCAGTCACGTAATCTGGACCCCATAACCTGTCGATATTTTTGCTGAAATAACTACCCTCTAACAGACCTTCACTGTCTGTATTCTACTTGGGGTAAATAAGTGTGAACTGTTACACTCCATTTGGCGGGAACAACTACACTGCTACTCATTTATTCCACTAGATGGTAGCACAATACAACAAAAGAAAATCATATCCTATGCGTGCAGCAGATACAAATTGTTTATGATGACACGCATTGCCTGTTTACAATGTTACAAATCTGACAGTGAAAGGGTTTCAATAGTTAAAGGTTGATTACTGCTTTAATGCTGGGGACTAGCTTCAGGATAGTATTTAATTGTGTATCTCTAAATAACCTAATCAATTAATCCTGAAGATGTATATATGTGCCAATGCATTGAGCGTAGTTTTGGTAAATGATATTTACAGCCAACCGTAGAACGTTAGTTAAATTAGATGACGAGAATATCCGGAGTGATATTGTGGAGTTTCAACATGATGTAGCATTTTTTTATTCACTATCAGCAATAGAGAACACGATTTGAGTGATAATGAAATATTATGAGTTGCAAATTAAGCAGACGTTTTTGATAATTACCTGCGAAAGTCTTGGTATGACAAGTAATTATGAATTAATTTATCAATTGAGAACGCATTAAGGCCACTGTATAGTACTCGAGAGGAAGTTATCTTCAATTTGCAGGCATTGTAATGTTTATTATTAATTCTTAATATTCAAAATGATTCAAAACAAATGCAACCACTTCAAATTAAAGGTCTTTGCGCATGCATACAAAAGAAACAAGTGCGAAATATGCTGTAAATCTGACAACACCGTAACTTTCGATTGCCTGCTGACGACCCCCCTTATACAATCGCACTTTTCACCCTCGTTCGAAGATGGTGAGCTCGATCGAGAGTGAACGGGTCACTAACGATCGAACGTTAGCCGAGTTACACAATCGGCCCCATGGTTGTTGGGGATCATTTTCTCCTCTCTCCGCTTTCCCCATCCACCTCCTTGGTCACCAGCCCCATAAAACCATTTCATGGCTATTTCTACAGTTTACTTTTGTGCAATGGCAAGGCTGTTGGCATCATCATGCACTATGATGATGAAGGAAGCACACTGAATGAGTAAAAGAGAAAGATGATGATAGTCAAATGGTTACATGTAATAGCACATTAGATTTGTTACTAAGAATTAAAAATATATAGTATGTGAACATAAAATATTACTTTTTAAAATAATATTTATTCACGGGCTGAAAACCTTTTTACAAAAGTACAATTGAAATATATTGCACAGTTAAAAAAATTAAACATAAGTTATACTTCCTTAATAACATAGGAAACATAGTAAGAAATATGAAACAAAAAATTACAAAACTTATCATAATAAAGACAAATACATAAGAGGAAATCAAATAGAACTTCAAATTGAATAATAATATAAAAGCATATTTTTTATCTTTTTGACAAGTCAAGTCATTGCAAATTAGATCCCTTACATTTGTTTGTTTAAAAATTAATATTGTTTCTTTTATGTGATATTTACAATTCTTGCCTGAATTCCAGTCGTCATTCTCACTTAAGAGTCTTCTGTGGGTTGTTGAAGGATGCATTTTCCCCCTACCCTGGTGAAAATAAACCGTGACAGACAGTGTGACAGAAGCGTGAACACAGTGTGCTTAGAATGTGACAAAAGTGTGATTACAGTGTGCATACACCGTGACAAAAGCGTAAATTGGGACTCAAAAGCGTGCAGAAAGCGTGATAGACACTGTGACGGTACACTGTGTTCACAGTGTGAGGACACCGTGCACACAGTGTGAGGACACCGTGCACACATTGTGACTAATACCCATATACAGTGTGCTGCACATTGTGGTCACACTGTCCATCACACTTTGAAGGGAGCACAGTGTGCACACATTGTGACTAATAGCCTTGTACAGTGTGCAGCACATTGTGGTCACACTGTCCATCACGCTTTGAAGGGAGCACACTGTGCGCACAGTGTACATACACTGTGGCTAATATACTTGCACAGTGTGATACACATTGTTGTCACACTGTCTGTCACGGTTTATTTTCTCCAGGGTAGATGTAATTTTTTCATGATACCGTTGAAATAATTTTTTTCCCTGTTAAATTTATCCCAGATATACTTTTAATGCTGATTATTAATACCCTACAAAATGAACTTCGTAGGGAAAAGCTTTACTATTAAATGTGGAATTTTTTCCCTGTTTATTAAATAATTTATTTTTGTTTTTTTTTTATTTATATTCTACTTGCATTAGGGGTAATGGTAAGAAATATATTTTTCCTAGATTTATGGGTTCATTCAGTCAAGTTATTGCTGGAAATCATAAAATTTTTAAAGTTTGCATAGTCTCTCTTTTAAAATCAAATGTGAAAAAAAAATCTTTATTTAGCTCTCTCCTGAAATAAAAAAAGATTTATCAGTGACAGATTTGTGTTTTAATTGTATAGGAAGTTTTAGAATAGTAAATGTTTTGTAAGACTTTTACTATCAGGACGATTTTCCTCCAAACTAGGGGTGTAATTCATCTTTGATAGGGTACTTGGCCACTGCAGACTTAGTGTTTAGTGGAAGCCAGAAGACAACTCGGTGAGTAGATGCAAACCCAACTCTCTGGGGACCCATCTAATACATTCCCACCAGCAGTCCAGGGCCAGATGCAGCGTGGGGATGATTTGTGCATTGGCAAGGATGTTCTCAGGCTTATGCACAGGCTACTCAGTACCTTTCCCCATTGAGCCATGGCATCAAGTTCAGGCAAAGCGAAAATCCACCATTCCAAAGAGATGATCAAGGTGAAGCTGCCTCCCAGGATCCGTCCAGTAAAAGAAGAACCTCAAAAAATTTTGAAAGAAACCTCTTTGGTGACTGCACATTATATTCTCCATCACTTTAGGTTCCTGATGCTTCCAATATCCAGAATAAGGAGTGATTATGAAACCACCTGTAAAAATAAAATATACATAGATGTCATCAATATCCTTTCAGTCGTAAATAGGGATGGACCGATTCCGAAATGAAGTATCAGCTGATATTTATGGTACCGCTAGCATCGGTATAGCCAGTCAAGTCAGTGCTATTCCGATTTTTTCAAATTCAAGATTTTTACCACCAATTCAGCCAATCAAACGAGGTGTCGAGTTCTACTGCTAGATTGCTCTGGCACCAAATCCCAACAGTAAGTTTATCTCCTTGTTAGACAGAGACAGTCTCTCAGTGAGTTTCTTTCGAACACCAAAATTATTTTTTTGTAATTGCAGTAGATAATTAAAAATCAATAAGTGGGCAAATTAACTTATGACTACAAGCTTTTATTTTGGCAATAAAGCGGTTTTTGCAATTTCCACATCCTTATATGGCATCGCATGAGGAAGCAATTTTGTTCACTTAAGCTATGCAATGTTGACATCATGGTAGTGTGGGAATAGTTTGATGAAATATCAATATTTGCAAAACAGTCAAGGAAATATAGTCATGTCCTGTAAAACCACAGTGAAATTAGGAGATATTTCAAAGAAGTTTAAAGTCATCCTCAATGTATTACTTGCTCCTTGCATGTTTCCTAAGAGTTTCAACAGGGGGCAAACATGCAAGGATTTTATCAACAACTATCACACAGAAGCATGGTGCAGTACACCATGCCCATATTCTGGTCCTAAGTAAGCGTAGGCTGTGAATCACAAATATTAAATGAGCTCTCAAGATGTTTGAAATCTATCTCTTCTATAGAGGGTTTCAAGAGGAGATTGCATGAAATTTTGCACAGTGAACTTTGTTACAAGGTAAATCAATAGTTTTATGATGATCGTAAATTTTGGTTTTTCATTGTGATTTCATGCAAGAAATGGTCAACTTGGTAAATTAAAGTGGTAATTTTCGTAAATTAGCAACACTCCTGAAAATTACATAATAAGCGGTAAATTTCAGAAAAGTTCTTTTTCAGAAAATTTCTTCCATTGGAATGGGTAATATTATAAATAAAGAAGCTAAAACCATTTTGTTTACATTTTGTCCATGATTAATTCCAATTAATTCAGAGTTAAATAACATATGCACATTGCACAGAGGTATGTATTTGGAACAAAAATTTCTCTTAGTGTGTCAAAAGAGAGGCAAATTGCGTGTTCCTGCCAACTTCGTTTTATTTTTTTAAATGAGTTATAAATGATAAACGTTGTGATATGTTTGATATAGGCATCGGCATTTATTTATCAATGCTAGTTCATTTTGTTTGGAGTCCTCTGATAAGGATTTAGAGCTCAAAACTAAAAATTACCAAAAAAATACAGTAATTTTCGAATATTACCGTAATTTACCCTGGTAATTTTCCACAATTGAAAATTAAGGTAATTTACCCATGTCTAATTCATGCATACATAACATATGGAATTCTCAGCCATTTCCAGTGGGGCGAGCTAGAGCTCACAACATAATAAAGGGCCAAATACACAAAGTAGTCTTACCAACAGGGAAAATTTTAGTGAGCCCGATAGATTCTTTTTCACTCTTTGTTGATGATTTATTGGTGGCAGACATTGTCAAGTTCACAAATATGGAAGCTGAATGGGTAAATTCATCAAAAAAGTTAAAAAGTACGTGGAAACCTTGTGATTGTATTGAAATCACAGCATTTTTTGGCTTGCTTCTCTAGCAGGCCACCTGCGATCAAACCATACTAACTATGATGTTCTCTGGAGTCAATTGTATGGACCGCCGATATTTAGGGCTACCATGGGACTGAAAAGATTCAAATTCTTGCTAGCATTTATCTGTTTTGATGGCAAAGCAACAAGATCAGTACGGCATCAGAAAGATAAATTCGCCCCAATTCGAGAAGTCTGGGAACTTTTACATAAATTACAACTACTCCATGACAATGACTCTTACGGCAATAAGAGTCACCAACAACATAACCAGGTATTGTCACGGTCACGGTCACTTCTTTCAGCCAATGCTCACATAGGTATATGAAGTCCGGCTTATCACGTATGACTACAGGTTCAAGTTCATCAAACTTATTCCTTAAACACTGTATATTTAATACTAGTATTTTGAAATTTGTGTCACGTAATCCTGAGTCAACGCAGTTAACACGAAGGCACATTTAGGCATCTTTTCAGAAAAAAATAATTATTAATTAATGCATCCTTAGGCCAGAAATCAGCTTTGACTAGCTTTTGTTTAAAATCAAAATCAAACGATACACGGAATGAGGCATAATCACCTTTACTAACTTTTAGTTGTTCAATTTCTACCGAATCCACAGATATATCCGGTATCCTAGCTAGAATATATTTTTGGACGTCCGACGTCATTGTAGTCGGCTTCAGTTTCCAGAGGTGTAAATTTACTCGCCATGGCACTGCAGTAAGAGAACAATCAGTAGACGTTGAGATGCCTACAATAGGAGCATTTTTCCTTATTTCTCTTCGCCCTCTTTTTCCTCTCACTGTTGTGAATACCTCATCATCAGGAGCACTTACTAGGTTTCACATTGTGCTTCCAATCTAAACTCTCATCACTAGACACCACACTGAAAACACTATCACTACCCTGGGTAAACTTGATTTCTTGCTTGCCAGATCGGTCGTAATTAACACGGACCATATTCGTTTTCTGATCAGGTCTCACAGAAGCAGCATATGAAGTCGAGTTACCAACAGGAGACGCATGTCTTTTTTTTGACAGGTTGGATTCTCCAAGTCCGCAGGATTTCTCTTGCAGTTTTTGAATTTCCATCCCTTGACTTTTAATTAAATTCATACAGGCATTAAGTTTCGCCTGAAGGTCAAGAACTATAGTGTACACGTCTTCTTGGTGTGAGTTCATCGTCGTCAGGATGTCACTAGTTCACATAGAACAAGACATGCAACGATAGTGAAGATTAATATTACTAATCACATAGTTTCCGACTGTCTTAGTGATTCCAGTGCAATTAATATGGAAAAATGCATTGCAGCCAAATTCACATTTTAACATTAACTGTTTATCACCGATTTTTTCGGAGCAGATTGCACATACATACGTACTGTCCGCCATCTTGAATCGAATCTGTATGTACCCAAAATGAGAGGGTTGGTAGTTCTTCTATCAACCATGCACCATACTAATAAAATTATGGAGGGTGTCAATGCTAAACCTGAAATTATCAGTCACTACAACTGCACCAAAGGTGGAGTCGATTCCCTTGACCAGTTGGTTATCACCGATTTTTTCGAAGCAGATTGCACATACATACGTACTGTCCGCCATCTTGAATCGAATCTGTATGCACCCAAAATGAGAAGGTGCCGAAGGTGTCAGAGCCGAAAATTTTCTAAGTCCCGAGCTGACAGTGATTTGACAACTCTGCATCATGGCTTCCCTCTGGCGGAGCCTCGAGAAGCTCTGACCGAAAACAAACCCCTTTCCCTCCTTTACCCTTTTACCAGAAGGGACAAAGGGATTACTGAACGGTCGGTCTTCTCAAATCCTAAAGAAGGGGGCTATGTTGGGCACTCCATGGTCGTTTTTTCCGACTTGCACTGAACGACATTTGAAGTCCTGAACATATCTCTACGCTCGCCACCGTCGCATAGTGGTCGGAAATCGGAAAAAGCTGGACAAAATTCAAAAATAGCTTTCTTCGATATATAACTTGAAACTCAACCCAAATACTCAAAAAAGACTGCTAATTAAGGAATAATACATCATTTGACATGCTTTTCATCTATTAGTCAGATACAGGAGCTCATACATGACCAAATTTCCAAATAAACACCTGAACTAATTTTTCTCTAAATGTCTTCCAAGTTAAGTTGATCGTGACGTTATGTGAGGAATGTGATGGAATACAGAATAGCATGATCTATTATCACAAGACTTTGCCTTTAAATTAGCGAAGTTTCAAATATTTTTGAAGCATTTTAGCGCAATTCCGTTAAAAATGTCAGACTCTCTTCTCAGATAAAATGCTTATATAATATAGAGAATATCTAGTGTTTTTGGGAGAGACCTGTCAAGTGACTTATATCGGAGCACTTGTTGAAGACTCATAAACACGAAATTGAAGATACATTAAAAAGAAGTCTATGACACCGAAAAATACATATGATTTTCCGATCGCGCGTCCGGGGCATGGCTCCATGCGGCTGGGGCTGGAAGTGCCGTGACTTGCTTACTTTACTCAAGTGACATGGACCCAAGGCTTCCATTTCGTTGTCATTCAGCTGCACTCATTGTCACTAACCTTCACTGATCTATGCTGATGAAATCGTGAAAATATTGAATCGTGCATCTTGATAAGTTTACGCGGAATCACTTTATTTTTCTTCGCGTGCGCTCCGGGAACATACTTCTTACTCACGCCCTAGAAAAGAGTGTAGTCTTTCTAGGGCCCATGTAACATTCAGAAATACACTGGTTTTTCTTTTGAATTCCTTTTGCCCCCTTCTTTTTATTCACGTGGTAAAAGATGCACCAACGATTTCAGAGCCTTGGTCTTCATTTTCCCTGCCACCTTCTCCCCTTTCCTCAAAGGAGATCTGAATGCCAAATGGGGCATGTTCCCTCTGACCACTCTGTTCAGTCCCTGTACTGAGACAATGGGGATGGGGAGGACAGGTCTCCGCGGGGAATAATTTTCCACTGCCCAAACACCTAACTCCATACGTTTTGTTGCACCCATGACCCCTTGCACACGGTATGCCTCGGCTCAACATCCTGAGTTTATGCCCTTGCAGCCCAGTGTCCATGCATGAGGGGTGTTCCGGAAGCAGGTAAAACATCACAGGCGACTGCCCATCCACTCTTCCACCTGAGTGCTTTTAAGTTTGTTTCTACTCACATTACCGGGCGAATATTTCAAAACATTTAAATGCCCACGAGTGAACAAGTTTATCAACATGGTTTCATGATTTAGGTTTGGTAGTCTCTTATTAATTTCATATGTGGTGTGAAGGAAGTAACCATTGACACACAAAAATGAATTAATTCCGTCCATTAAAGAAATATATCCAAAGCTTTTGGCGGTATTGTTTAGCATGCAATATGGTCGAATAATAGAGCACCTTTCCATCAGAAGGAAATATAGGAACAGCTTAACAATTTGCAATTACTATTCTCAGTTGTGATATAGGTTCTTAAGGAAATTTACTAACTGCCGTCCACACACTTCGCAATCCAAGCAATTGGCCCCTCGAGAGGAGATCACCGTATGGCGGCCGGGTGCCCACGCGTCACGTGTGCAAACCCTTTCTGAGAGGGAATTCCCAGCTAGCCATGCTTCCACGCCACCCCTCCCCTTTGATAGGAAGAGAATAGTGGGTGGCGATCCTTCGGCAGGGTTAGGAGGACACGCAGCTCAACGCCATGGTCGGGAATAAGGGTAAGGCAAGAGTCGGGGGTATTTTGCGACCACCTGCAGGTGTCCTATAAACAATGCATATTCGGGAATATTCGTATGTTGACACAGTCCTCATCCTTTGAAGAACGGAAAAATTCATTGAATAACCAATTAGAGCGTAACATTAGTAACAGTTTGACCAACGGAAATGTCTTTACATGCTTATGGAGCTCTTGCAATCAGTTAAATCTCATAAGAATAATTATTTAGTTGTGGTCGCATGTGCCTGCAATTAGCTGTATTAGGACCTGTAACCTTTAGTGATCATAAAATAGTAAAGGCGAAATTTATTATAGGCGTTGAAAGACATTATAAACCAAGGAAGAGGGTATACTTATTTGGCAAGGCTAATTATGATGGTATGAAAGAGGAATTAAGGGAATCATTTAATATACTTAGCGAACAAAGCAAAGGATTAGATACAGAGGATTCGTGGAGGAATTTCTTGAGGACACCCGTAAAGCAGTTTATGAATACTTACCAAGTAAATTCATTAGTGATAATACAGAGCCAAGGTGGTATAATGCGGAGGTTAGGAAATCACTAAAGTGACAAAGGGTATGCCACGCAAGGATGAAAAATGCAGGACGGGGTCAATCGGTAGAGGAAAAAAATAAGTTAGTTAAAAACTATAAAAATCGAAGGCATTAGCAAGGAAATCGTGTCGGCAAGCATTATCACATTTAAGGAGCAAGATGTTAGGAGAATATTTAGATAGCAATCCTAAAGCGTTTTGGTCATATGTAGAGATGGGTAAATTACCGTAATTTTCAATTGAGGTAAATTACCGTGGTAAATTATGGTAATTTTCGAAAATTACCGTAATTTTCCGGTAATTTTAAGTTTAGAGCTGCAAATCCTTATCAGAGGACTCAAAACGAAATCAATTAGCATTGAGATATAAATGCCGAGGCTTATATCAAACATATCATGACGTTTATCCATTATAACTCATTCAAAAAATTAAAACGAAGTTGGCAGCAACACGCAATATGCCTCTCTTTTGTCACACTATGAGAAATTTTCACTCCAACGACATACCTCTGCGTAATGTGCATTTGTTTTTTTACTCTGAATTAATTGGAATTGATCATGGACACAATGTAAATAAAATCGTCTTAGCCTCTTAATTTATAATATTACTCATTCCAATGGTTTCTTTGTTGGGAAGAAATTTTCCAAAAAGAACTTTTCTGAAAATTACCGTAATACGTTGGTAATTTACGAAAAATACCATGGTAATTTACGAAAATTACCGCGGTAATTCACCAAGTTGCCCATCTCTAGTCTTATGTGAGAGAGCTTCGGGCAAATAGGTCCACAGTGCACAGACTTAAAAACGATAAAGGAATTAGAGTCACCAGCAGTGTAGAAAAAGCCAATTCTTTAAGCACCTTCTTCCAAAGCGTTAGATTAGACATTAGACCAGATTTTAGGGAAACGGCTGAGTGGTCAATAACCGATTTGTATTGGTATTATACAAACAATAATCTCATGGGCATTATCATTATTATTCAAATTAGGACTCCTAAACTATAAATGCTAAGGTTAACTCGTGGAAATGCCACCACAATTGGGAACGTTATTTACTTCATCCTGAAAATCGAGTATTTTACCGTGCCAATACGGCGAAAACGTTAAAATTAGGGATGGGTCGGTTCCACTTTTTTTCGGTTCCGGTTCCGGTTCGGTTCTTAACTTCGGTTCTCGGTTCCGATTCTCGGTTCCGGTTCTTAATTTACCACTTACTTTGCATTGCTCAATGGTAAGATAAGGTAATCAATAATTATTTTCAGAGACTGAATTAGAATAATTCGCGACTTTGAAGCATCTAAGTACACTATTTTACCAGGTTTTAATGTGAAGCCTCCACTTTCGGAGTGTGAGTAGGTTTCAAACTGGTTTTCGCGCCAATTATTTCGGTACCGATTATTTTTTGCCTCGGTTCCGGTTCTAAGCTCAAGAACCGGTGGAACCGAGAACCGAAGAACCGAACCGACCCATCCCTAGTTAAAATGTTCTTCTTATCAGCCTGCTCCTAGTCTTTAAATTTGGGATCGCATATTTTCAAAGCTTCTGACCACATCAATATGAGAATTAAATATGCCTATGAACTCGCTCTGAAATGGCACGAACGTGAAACAACTCCAATTAAACAAGGAATTAATTATTTAAGGGACACATACAAATTGGAGGGTGATAACAACCAATGATGATATGTGATTTCCTCTTCAAAGTAAAACGTTGATTTTTAATGTTATGTAAATGCGAGACGAAGGTTTTTTTCTGTGACGATGGTGGCGAGCATAGAGATATGTTCGGGACTTCAGACGTCGTGCAGGTGGAGTCGAAGAAAACGACAATCTTGGGACACAGGACCGACCCACATTAGTCGGAAATCGAAAAAAGCTGGACAAAAACCTAAAATGACTTTTTTTTAGATATATGCTTAGATATATATGGACACTGTTCTCAGACAAAACTTTTACATAAAGTAGAGAATATCTAACGCTTTAGGGAGACACTTTTTACACAGATTCTTAGAAAAGTTTGCTACTTAAGGAATAATACATCACTTGTCATGATTCTCATCCGTTAGTGAGACACAAGGGCTCAACATCACGAAATTTTTAAAAAATCCTATAATAACATTTATCCGAATGTCTTACAAGTTGATGATGACGTTGTGGGAGGAATTTGATCAAATAAAAATAGCATAATCTATTAACACTATGCTTTGCTTTTAATTGCCTTAGCTGCAAATATATTTTGAATCGTTTATTTGCTATTCCATTACTTATAATCGCAGACACTGTTCTCAGACAAAACTTTTACATAAAGTAGAGAATATCTAACGTTTTAGGGAGACACTTGTCAAGTCACTTATATCTGAGCATTCGCTGAAAACTTATATACACGAAAGTGAAGAGGAATTAAAAGTAAGTTTGCGACAACGAAAAATACATATGATTTTCCGACCGCGCGTTTGGGGTTTGGCTCCACGCGTCGGGGGCTGGAATTGACGTGACTCGCTTACATTGCTGAAGTGACATGGACCCTAAGGCTTATAATTCGTTGTTTTTGAGCCGTACCCATTGTCAGTAACCTCCATCACTCTTATTTGATGAAATCGTGAGCATATTGAGCCCTGCGACGGGATAAGATTACGCGGAATCGAGTTATTTTTCTTTGAATACGCTCCGGGAACATACTTCTTATTCACGCCCTTCAGCCCTTGAAAAGGGTGGAGTCTTTCTAGGGCCCATGTGAACTAGATATACTCTAGTTTTTCTAAGTAATGGTATAGCAATTAAATGATTAAAAAATATTTGTAGCTCAAGCACTTTAAAGGCATAGCATTGTGTTAATAAGCAAATGATGCAGGTGTTTATTTGGAAATTTGGTTATGTTTGAGTCCCTATATCTGGCTAACAGATAAGAAGTATGTCAAATGATGCATTATTCCTTAATTAGCAATCTTTTCTGAGTATTTATGTGAATTTTCAAGTCTATATCTCAAAGAAAGCTATTTTGGAAATCAGTCCAGTTTTTTTCGCGACGGTAACGAGCGTAGAGATGTGTTCAGGACTTCAAATGTCTAGCAGCGCGAGTCGGGAAAAATGACCATGAAGTGCGCACAATAGCCCCCCTCTTTAGTGCATAGCAAGACCGACCGTGCAGTAATCCCTTCTGCTAAACAGGGAAAGGTGAGGACGGGGGAGGAAGGAAGGCGGTTTGTTTTCGGTTAGAACTTCGCCAGGCTCCGCCAGAGGGAAGCCGTGACACAGCGTTGTCAAATCACCATCAACTCGGGACTTAGAAAGTTTTCAGCTCTGAAGTGTTAACTTTTTTTGTAAGTGCCTGTACATACGTACAATTGTAAAAGGCGCACAAATCGCTGGCCATTGCGTTCTTCATGAATGGCTTGATTGTGAGTGGAGTAGCAGCGTATGTGGTGTGGAAAAATACTCATCCAATTTGGAATGCTGATAAACATTATTCAAGCAGATTAATTATTCAAAGTGTATCCGAGAGCCTGGTTCAGGTCCACATTGAAAGACGATCCAACTTGGGTTTGTATAGGAGCATTATTATGGCTAAGGACATTTTTGATGGAGGAATTTCTGAGCCAGCTCACTCATCAAGTTCTAATATAACAAAAAAGAGATGTTATATATGCCCATATTCTAAACATCGTAAACAAAAACAAATATTTAACAATTGTGAACAATTGGTGTGCAATAAAAATAGTGTCGTAAAATGTGTGTGAAAAAGTGCAAAAAGTTTTGATGGGTAGCCTACTCTGGGCTTGTTGATGAAATTTTGGTTTTTTCCCTAATAATAAGTTTTGATGTTGTTAAAGTGACTCGTATGACAAGTATATATTAATACATTGTATCTCTTACGTTAATTGATTCTGAATTTAAATTAGGTATTTCCACCAGAGATCATTTTTATGAAGAATGAATCATTATTATTTCAGATTACAAATTTTTGTAACTAATTGACATGTAAATTTTTCATTTATGACCATTAAAAATTATTTTAAAAACATTGATTTGTATAAATTGGCATTAATTGATAAAACCCAATGATATTTCTGTTGGCAGGTTACCTCACTTGAGCAAAAAAAAAATGAACAAGGAGGGTCCAACGGGCCCAGCTTGCCCAGTTACGTTAGAGATTTGAGGTGCCCGGATATGATGGTAATTCTTTTTTTCTAAAAGATTTTTTGAGTTCTTTGTCAGGGTTAAAGAAAAGTTTTAAGATGATCAAAAATTTTGTCTTTTCATTCTGATTTCATTCTAGAGATGGGCAACTTAGTAAATTAAAGTGGTAATTTTCGTAAATTACCATGGTATTTTTCGTAAATTACCAACACTCCTGAAAATTACATTATAAACGGTAATTTTCAGAAAAGTTCTTTTTCAGAAAATTTCTTCCTCACGGAGAAACCATTGGAATGACTGATATTATAAACAAAGAAGCTAAAACCATTTTGTTTACATTGTGTCCATGATTAATTCCAATTAATTCCGAATAAAATAACAAATGCAAATTGCACAGAGGTATCAAAAGAGAGGCTAATTGCGTATTGCTGCCAACTTCGTTTTAATTTTTTTAATAAGTTATAAATGATAAATGTCGTGATATGTTTGATATAAGCATCGGCATTTATATCTCAATGCTAGTTGATTTCGTTTGGAGTCCTCTGATAAGGATTTGCAGCTCAAAACTAAAAATTGCTGGAAAAATATGGTGATTTTCGAAAATTACCATAATTTACCATGGTAATTTACCTCAATTGAAAATTAAGGTAATTTACCCATCTCTATTTCATACATATATAACTTTTAGTTTATTTAATATTTCTTTAACGCAGTGATATTGACGATATGTACAGCATGTATAATTTGTCTATTAACAGTGTTGCCATCTAATCTCTTGTCTTTTATTTTGTATTTTTTCTTTAAGTATAGTTTTGTGAACGAGTTCTACATCACTTGACCTCCTGAATAAAGTAATTATTATTATCATTTAAACTTTTTCAGTGAATTAAGTGTTTTGCCTGTGTAATAACAGTTTTCTCGGTAATCTGGTTTCCTCCTTGGCGAAGCCAGCTTATTGTGCTTGTGGTGGAATGTTGAGTTTGTATTATACTAAAAATGAAGTAGTATCATTATCGGTAATGGTATCCAGGGGTGGGGGATATAATATCCAAAACTGTATCAGAAATTTCTGATAATGCTCCATTCTTAATCATAACACAAAAGACAAACATATTATTACAAATTGATAATGACCAAGAAAAATATGGTATTTCGAATGAAATACTTTTATTTCCTTTGTATGTGCCATTTTCTTTTATAATTTTCCAAATAAACAATAATAAAACCCATACCTGTCTCATATAGTAAACCTTCATTTAGATAAATTAGAGTAGACCACATTTTCACACCAAGTTCAACGTGGCAGGACTGGAATACGAGTCCTTAGGCACCCTTGTCAATTCCGACAGGACTATATCCTACATAATGACAGTTTAGGTCATTCCCCTTTTAACACTTTCATTTTGTTTCTTAGCTAATGTTTGATGATTCCAAAACTTTGATTTTTTTCTTTGGCACCTTGTTTAATTCTTATATTTTTTATTACATTAAATCAATTAAAATAAAAAAAAATTTTGTGACCTTCTTCAATCATTGTGATATTTAGTATCATAGTAAGTAAAATTTGAGATTTTTTTTACTTTTGGAATAATATGATTAGGATTTATGAAGGCTCCAAATTTGACCTATCGATGGCCTTTTCACACATTACTTTAGTTTACTGGCAATAGGTCTGTTCCTATCCAAGCTACAGAGTTGGGGTCTGTGTCATTTGAAAAATAATTAAATTTCATATTAAAAGCATTGACTTCAAATTACTCATTATTTTAAATGGGATCACAGCTTGGGCCTACTTCTAGATCATCTATCTATCACTAGAATCATTGAATTCTTCCACATTCACGATTCCATGCGCTCTGCTAAAAAAAGGAATATTTGGATGACACTCCTCATCACTCCATTCTTCTACATCTATTCCTCCACCTCGACCAGTGGGCGCTCCACGCCGATTTGCAAGCATTCATCCTCGGACTCGTCCCCTTCTTCCAACTACACCCCTTCTCATTGACGGCTGGTTCCTTCTAGCCTGGTCTTCACTACTACTAGAACCGTCTTCACTATCAGATTCTTTTTCCAAAGGAGTAAGAGAAGAAATTACAATGTATTCTATGGGATTTCATCGAAGCTTTAATAAGAATAAGACGTAAAATGTCGCCAAAAGTAATAGCTCATACCTGAATCACTCAAACTCTGTGGTTCATAATCCAAATCCAACTCTGAATTATCAGAATCACTCATCTCGCTGTCATATTCCTGAAGAATATCTGCAATATCTACAGCAGTCATGCATTTACGAGCCATGTTGAAAGCACGAAACAGAGTCAATCCTCGACGCTACTCACTCAATGAAACTCACGTGGCACAGTGACTCGGAACAACCGTAAGGATAGGTTTGCACTCTTCCACACTAACACAAATGATTCAAGACCCTGAAGTTGTATGTCATCTAGCAGCCAGAATGAGATACTATAAATAGAGATGGGTAAATTACCGTAATTTTCAATTGAGGTAAATTACTGTGGTAAATTACTGTAATTTTCGAAAATTACCGTAATTTGCAAATCCTTATCAGAGGACTCCAAACGAAATCAAATAGTATTGAGATATGAATGCCGACACTTATATCAAACATATCACAACGTTTATCTATTATAACTCATTTAAAAAATTAAAACGAAGTTGGCAGCAACACGCAATTTGCCTCTCTTTTGTCACACTATGAGAAATTTTAGTTCCAAAGACATACCTCGGCGCAATGTGCATTTGTAATTTTACTCTGAATTAATTGGAATTAATAATGGACACAATGTAAACAAAATAGTTTTAGCTTCTTAATTTATAAATTTACCCATTCCAATGGTTTCTTCGTGAGGAAGAAATTTTCTGAAAAATAACTTTTCTGAAAATTACCGTTTATTACGGTAATTTTCAGAGGTGTTGGTAATTTACGAAAAATACAAAGGTAATTTACGAAAATTACCGCGGTAATTTACCAAGTTGCCCATCTCTAACTATAAGCTCTGTTCAAGGTCAGTAGAAAGTTTGGGGCCTCTGGGACAACTGCAGCAGAACAACGATTTTTCAAAAGACGGATGGTGTAATATTACGCCCATAGCACGCAACGTGTTAACCCTTTCGCTATGAACAAAGTGTTAAAACTCAATTAAAAGTCAATTTTCTACGCAAATGAATGAACGACCTGTTAACACATCGTAGCCGCTAAGCTAGCCCCAAAAGAGCCTGAAAGGTGTGTGTTATAAAGGCCTTCTTCTCGGGACACCTAAGGTACCCTTTCTCGGTCTGCGGGAGAGGATTATACCGACCCTTCGTTGGAGTTTGCTCCCCAATCCCAGCAGGGGTCCACGGTCATTTGCTTGTTGGTGCAGTGGAATAATAAACTTAGAAGTTATTGTGTTATTTGAAAATTGAGCATTATAAGTATATTCCTTGTGTTTAGTTCTACAACTACAAATTTTAAACGGAGCTCTAACATTATTTTTAACGTTGTTCGTGAGTAAAGGAATCTCCGAACAAAATTTAGTTAATTATTTAGTTGGTTATGAGTGATATTTTCATGTTTTTATTTAGCTAGGAAGTTATAATGTTTTTAGGTTCAACAACTGAATGTTATTTTTTCAAATGAGTTGATGGCCATATTTTTCGCAAGTTTCAATGTTTATTTTTCCCTGTAATTACTCTGTCTAATATAATCATGACCGCTAACTATTTCACTTTCTTTCGTTGGTCAACGGTTTCCGCCTAAACAAAACAGTGATTTCTAGCAGTCCTTCGAATCCCGGGGTACACAAATGTTGAAGTTAAAACATTCGCTTCGAAGAATTTTTTATTCCTAAAATAGGGTGATTTATAATCGAAAATAACCGTTCTGGCCTGTTGGGTACTATTATACTATTCATTGTAAGACACAACATATTTCTCTTGGTTCTTTGCCTTGCAATAGAAAATTCTGAAATAATTTTTGAGAGATAATTTTCCAATCCGATCACAATTCTGTCATTATTCACAGTACCATTACGTTAAAACATTTTACTTGCTCGGCGAGACGTAAAAATGGACTTCTGAGCCTGTATATCCAGAGTATGAAACAAATATTTATTTAGCAAATGCATTGAAACAAAACAATTTTTGACCTCGGACACATGCCGGGAGAGCAGCTGCCAATGCAAGGAAGGGTCGAGGTTTCCTCCGCCCATCAGCCGAGAAATGGGGAGAGCTCGAATATTTTGGTATTTCCTTGCTATTATCACCTGATCTTAGGATTATGAGAAACTTTCTCGGGGATAAGCTGAAAGGTAGTGCTCCCAGTGGGGTTAATGTTAACTTATTATTAGCATTACAAACACTCGTCTGTTGTGATTTCCACTTTTTGCATGTTTGAGAAGCTATTCAACTTTATGATGGCCGATGGATGTCATCCTAGCAACGCAAAGAGGCGAAAAGCTATTGCTGATGAACAAGTCCTTGATATTTTGTTTCATTCCGATAGTGAGAAAATTTTTCTGAATTGTCTTAATGTAAATGCGTTAAAAAAATAAATTTTTTTAACGCATTTTAGAAAAAAAGCAAATATTAAAAATGAATATGTTTACCTTAATTTAATCTACTTCCATAAGGAAAACATTAATATTTTCATTCAGTTTTCTAAATTCAGGTATTCAAGACTACAATAAATTATTGATACGTAAGAACCTATTTAGGCGAAAATCGTCGGATTTCTGCAGTGTTTAGTATCAAATTGAACAGAAAAATGCAATGAAAATTAATATCATATTCTATTAACAATTCGGAAAAGTTAAAGAAATTATTTCTGTAGTGTACAAATCCACCAATATTCCCACACCCCGCGGTCACCAGTGGCCGAACGAAGGGGCGAGAATAAAGGAAGGGTAGTGAGATGACTGGAAGGTTTCTTCTACCTCCTCAGCCCCTCCTGAACGAAGAGAAGGACAGTCTTGAGCCCCTTTTCCTCCGCACAGAGTGGTCTGCGAAAATTCTAGCTGATGCAGCAGAAGGGTTAATGTTTTCTAAGAAAAGCTTATTTTATCCTCAAATGCACGATACCCTGCAAGCCACCGCGTGGGTGTGTGGCAGAGGGTGATGATCACCAAGCATGCACTACTAACATGCCAACAAGCAACTCATGAATTAACATGGTGAAGATTTCTAAGTACAGTGAAACCTGTCTTAAGCGGCACCTGAGTTAAGCGGAAACCTGTCTTATCCGGAAAAAAATGTTGGTCCCGGCGATCGTAATAGGGTTTTACATGCATTGGTGCCCTGTGTTAAACGGAAACTGTCAAACGCAGAAACGGAATCGATTCCCGGGCACGTGTACCTGGGTTAAGCGGAATTGCAAAAAACAATTCCATGCACAATTTTTACCGTAAGGAAATAAAATCCTAAATTGTTTTGTAAAGCCTTCTCCCTATAAAACAATACTTAAAATGGAACCAGCCAAAAATGTCGTTCGCACACTATGGGCTACCTCATTATCGACTGGCATCACGTAGCGGGAGGGACTCAGGACAATGTGGCATCGACCAAAACGCTTCCAAGTCTCCCCAAACCTAGCGTTAACCAAATGCTCAACAACACTCCCCCCTCTTCCCACCCTTCACCTTATTTCTCTTTCTTGACCATTTCGCAAACCCACGCTTGAACACATACCTCTCTTCCAACTTGTAGAACCCTCTCCTCTCTCTACAAGTTAAACATGTTATGTAGCCTTACTCGCAACCGAATAAGAAGGAATCATTCTCCTACGTGCTGCTGACAGGGTAAGACCGCATCAGAGAACGCTAAGGATCTTAGGGGAACTGCTGATTGATTTCCGCCATACCACGAAACGTATTAACGCTGAAAAGTAAACTGGACTCAATCGAGTGCTTTGAACGAGAAAAGCTTTCCGTGAAGCAGATACAAGAGAGGTTTAAATGCGGAAAGTCGCAAGTTTACGAAGCAATTAAGAAGGACGAAATTAAGACACACTTTGAAAGAGGTAGGTCCTAAGAAACGTAATTATTCATATCCAATACCACAGTAGTTAGCAAACCAACACACCATAAAATAATTGTCGTTTCTGTCTATTATTTTAGGCCTAAGTTCACATTCAAAGAGGAAAACTCCTTTATGCGAATATGAAGAATTAAACGAATTATTTTGGGAATGGTTTGTGCAAGCAAGATTGAGGAATATTCCATTGTTAGGTCCAATGGTGCAAGAAAAGGAAAAGGAGATTGCAGTTTCTTTACGAAAATTAGGTTTTAAGGCCTCAAATGGTAGGTTGGAGAGCTTCAAAGCAAGACACAATGTTGTTTGGAGCAGTGTTGTTGGCGAGTCAAACGACGCGGATATGACATCGTAGGAGTGGAAAGGCATGGTTCAAGAAAAATTAAAGACTATCAACCATGTGATATCTACAACGGGGATGAAACCAGAATGTTTTTTAGGGCACTGCCATCTAAAACATTGTGCGTGAAAGGAGGAAAAGTGGAAACAATTATTTTACATTTAGACTTATTCTTTATTCTGTATGAGGGAAGCACTCAAAAGAACATTTTACCATTTTCATTTGTGGAAATTTGGCGGGGGAGCTCCTAAAGCCTCTTGTCACCGGGAAATCAGATCGACCGAGATGCGTCAAACACGTTGAAATTGAGAAACTACCAGTCAAATGGAGACAATAAAAAAGCATGGAACAAGGCTTCAACCATGGAAGAATGGCAGAAAAGTTTCAATGCCGAAATAAAGAGGAAAGATAGGAAAGTCATACTTTTCCTTGATAATGCAACCTGTCGCCCTAAAATTCGCCTTGCGAATGTGGAGCTAACCTGGTTTCCGGCAAACACAACTAGCATCACTCAGCCAATGGACCACGGAGTTATTAGATCGCTGAAGGCAAAATATAGAAAGTACATGATGCGATCATTATTAGCTGCTGCTAATACTGCGAATACAGTGTCGGAGGCGATCAAAAAATATCAGTGCTGGATGCCATTAATTGGATTAATTTGGCAGTGAAAGATATTAAAACATCAACTGTTCAACAATGTTTCGCTACAGCTGGATTTCTGCCAGAACTGGTCCCCGAGGAATGTAATGAAAACAAATTCTATCCAATCATATCACCAATGTAAATGCATATTTACGCACTTACAGGAATATATACATGGCCTTTGCTATTTCAGAGCCAATGGACGATCTAAGTGAATTACAGCAATTAATAGGCAATGACATGGATGTAGAGAGATTTGTGGACCTCGACAATGATCTTCTTACGGGCGATGAATATGGCTCCCTCACAGACAGCATAAAAGAACACGAAGCCTGTAAATCCGACAAAGAAGTGAATATAACCATAATATGTGAAGAAAACAAAGAGTCCTATAGAGAAATGTTTGTTTCATTAAAAGAATTAGCAGAATAGCAGTCTCACCAAAGGTAACACTGATTTATTTATTATCATAAATGGGACTATCGGCAGCGTAGAGAATTGTATTATACCGGAAAAAAAGGAAAAACAGACAAAAATGATGGATTATATGCGTATCTTATAGATCGCTTTTTATGTTAATTACTTCAAATAAACAAATTAAATCACAATGGGATACTGTTCTTTCATTATTTCATAATAATTTCGTCTACATGCAGAATTTGAGTCAAACCAACCTTTTAGGCGACGACGCATGTAATGGACGTGATATGACTTTCAAGGGCTTTTCTGAATTGTCAGACCCTGGGTTAAGGTCTTATCCGGAAAAAAATGATGCCACCGAGAGATTCCGCTAATCACAGGTTTCACTGTACCGTTTTTTTGATTCACGCTCTGATGAAGTCAACAGCCTGAATAAGGCTATTTTAAATTCATAATAATTTTATCATTGAAAAGTGGTCAAAATAATTTACGAGTGTGACATAAAACGGCAAAATTATTTGCTTAACCATTGATATGATTTTTTTGCTAGAGAGTTTAATATTAATGGTAGAATTTCGTTTAAAAGCTGTAAAGAAACTGTAAAACTAAAATAATTCCTTTCCAACAAAATTAATATCGATGCTGCAGCAACAATGGTTTTAGCAAAACCATTGCATAAACAAATAGTTGACCACGATGGCATGCTGTTAAGAGGTCTCCAAGCGGGAAAGGGTGAAGATTATCTCGGCTCGGTGGCCGAGAAAAAGATTCAACACCCCTCTGGGCCCCAACCCAAGTTAGGGAAACATGTATCTGAGAGGATCCTAGTGTAGCGAAAGCTCCGCACTAGCAATGCTAAGAATACTTTATGGCATTCGTGAGGGAAGTAGCATTTTCTAACATGTCGCTCCATCGCCAAAGGGTTAAAAGAAATTTATTTAATATAAATGTTGTTACAATGAATTCACTATTCTAAAACTTCCCCACAATTACAACTAAAAATTTTCACTGATAAATCTTTTTTTTTGTTTCATGAGTAGGCCAAATAAAGATTTTTTTTCATATTTTATGTCAAACAAGAGAATATACAAACTTTAAAAATATTATGTTTTCCAGCAATAACTTACCGTATGAATGTACAGATCAAGGAAAAATATTTTTCTTGCTAAACAGCCCTAACGCAAGTCAAATTAAAAAAAAAACAAAATTTAATGATTCACTAAACAGAAAAAACCTGCAATTAACAGTAAAGTTTTCCCTACTAGGTTCATTTTGTAGAGAATTCTTAATCAGTATTAAAAGAATATCTGGAATAAATCTTACAGGGGAAAAAATTATTTCAGCACTTGCGTGAAAAAATTACATCTAGGGGGAAAAACACATCCATCAACAACCCACAGAAGAATCTTTTAAGTGTGAAAGACGATTGGAACTCAGGCAAAAATTTTAAATATCTCATAAAAGAACCAAAATAATTTTTAAACAAATAAATGTAAGGGATCTAATTTGCAATGACTTAACTTGTCAAAAACACAAAAAATCTCATGCAGCATAGTGGAATGGTTCGCAGGTCAGTACTGAAACTGTAATATGTAGTTACAGTAGAGTAACAACACTCAGAGTCATGGTTCATCAAGCATAGAGTTTTTTGAAATCAAAAAGATTCTAACAAATATGATATCAGGTTACAATTAAACATAAAAATATAAGAGTAACTGAAACCTAGTAACAAGGAAAAATATGCCAAATGGAAAATTTTACATCTATTCAGTGTCATAGTTACATTAAATGCTAAACCAAAAACACCCACCTTTTCTTCTAGTTGGCTTCCATGGTATGCGTGGACGTTAACCCCCATCAGCAGGCTCGACGTCTGTCCTTACACCACCTCTCCCACATGGCCCAGTGTTACTTGCTGAACCACCACCACACTAAAAGAGGCTGTCATTGCTGCTAAGAATGCGGGGTCAATGCACCGAAATCATTGTGCACACTGGGATATTGGTTTTTTACACATTTGTATCGTAACTGCAAGATATCTTGATTTCACTTTCCAAACACTATATGATTCGATGACTGATGACAGCAGGTCAGACTCAGAAGATCCAGATCGAGGATCACATTTCAGAGTGAACACAATCCTCTTCCAAAGAGGAGCTGAGCAATAAATGAGGAAAACGTTGGGGCCTCATTAGGATGACCTCATACTTAGCTTTCATAGAAATCAGGGTTATCCCCAAGCTATAATATTGAAGAAGCAATATCTTCATGTTACATGACAGGGACAGATTTAATGTATTCTTATTCAAAGAATTAGTGAGAATAAGTTGACAATAAGACAGATGGGAAAGTGGTAATCCTACCCCCTTTCAGCAGTAGAGTCAAGCATCAAGACATTCCCACATCTCGGGAGGATAAATTATTTTTTGTCCCATTATGTTCCATCAGAGTGTTAACACTTCTTCATATTTATTTTATCACATCCATATATATTTTGAATTTCATAACATATACTGTTAAACATAATATGATATTCTTCTGATGATATCAATGTCTTGTCTCTTGATATCATTATCGGATTGTATAATCAATTTGTAATTTTTTGATGAGCCTTTTATTTCGCTTTTGCCTTTTTTGTGCACGGAGAGAGCATGGTGGGAATAGGTGCAGGATGTGCGAGCGGATGGGGTCTGAAAGTGATCTACACCTTGCGTAAATTCAGCAGAAGGGTTATGTAGACAGATGACAATGCTTTTTAGACTCAATGAGGACTATGAGGTTGAAGAGCTGCCCTCTCAGAACTTGGTTTGGATTCAGTGACTTCAACTGGCTATTCTCTGAAGAAAGAAGTAGGTGTTTCTTCAAAAGGCTCCTTAAATAATCCCATTGGGGCAACTGATGGTGTCCAGATGCCAGCACAGGCTACTGGTCGGCAATCACAGTCATCTGTCCTTGTTGCCAGTGATGGTGCTGCCCTGGGGAAGTAAGGCCTACCTCCCAAGTGGTGCCAACAGAGGTTTAATGTTCATCAGTGGGTATCTCTCATCTTTGGAGAAATAGAACACTTCCAATGTGAGCGACGAATTCCGAAAGATGGAAGCAGCAGAGAATATCATAATATGGAGGCACAAAAACATCACAAAATGATGAACTAAATGGGAAGTGTTGCCACACCTATAAGAATAAAAGTGCTCGCAAACACAGAACACCAAACTTTATTGGAGGCATAAGATAAGCACCAGACAAAGAGAAAGTGTAGATGCCATCCTCTTCCTTGGTACAGCTTAAATGATCATGGTAATTGCTCATCCAGAGATGTAAAATTATTGTTATTAATATTACTTTACTTTGGCTGATACGATTAGTTTGCTAACATATTCTTCACGTTTATGTATTCATATTAGGATATAAGGTTCTATCATAGTATTATATTTTCTTTACATATGATTGTCTTCTCTCTTGATATCACTATTAGATCGCTAAATCAATTTGTGATTTTTTTATGAGCCAATTTCTTTCCCATTTGTATTCTACGTGCATGGCGAGGCATGGTGTGTAAAGGTGCAGACATTTCCGAGAGGATAAGTTCGAAGGGAATAAACTACCACATTATTTAAACAGAAGAGTTTTCATATTCTTTGTGCACGGGGAGAGCATGGTGTGAAAAGGTGCAAATATTTCCAAGAGGATAGCTTCGGAAGGTGATCAACACGTCAAAATATTTAAACAGAAGAGTTTTGTAGACTGGTGGGAATGCTTTTCAGACTTCATGTAATCCTACATAGGTTTCAAGAAGGAAACGCCACTGACCCTAGGATGCGGCTTCACCTGGATCGTATCTTTGGAGTGGTGGTCCCATATCCAGAATGAAGAGTGATTATATAACCACCTGTAAAAAAATATACATTTTTTTCAGAAAATTTCTTCCTCATGAAGAAACCATTGGAATTGGTAACAATATAAATTAAAAAGCTAAAATGATTATTTTTACATTGTGTCCATGATTAATACCAATTAATTCAGAGCAAAAAAACGAAAACTTCTCATAGTGTGACAAAAGAGAGGCAACTTGCGTGTTGCTGCCAACTTTGTTTTAATTTTTTAATGAGTTATTATTGATAAAGGTCGTGACATGTTTGATATAAACGTCGGCATTTATATCTCAATGGTATTTGATTTCGTTTGGAGTCCTCTGATAAGGATTTGCAGCTCAAATCTTAAAATTACATGGAAAATTACTGAATTTTCGAAAATTACCGTAATTTACCATGGTAAATTACCTCAATTGAAAATTACGGTAAATTACCCATCTCTAATCGTTAGCATCGGTATAGGCTTGTCAAGCCACCTCTTTTCTAATTTTTAGAAATTGAAGATTTTTACCACCAATTCAGCCAATTAAATGAGGTGTCAAGTTCTACTGCTGGATTGCTCTGGTACCAAACCCCATCAGTAAGTTTATCTCCTTGTAAGACAGAGACAGACTCTCAGTACGTTTCTTTCGAACACCAAAATTATTTTTTTGTAAATGCAGTAGATAATTAAAAATCAATAAGTAGGTAAATTAACTGATGACCATATGCTTTTATTTTGGCCATAAAGCAGTTTTTGCAATTTTCTCATCCTTATATGGCATCGTGTGAGGATGCAATTTTGTTCACTTGAGCTATGCAATGTCGACATCATGGTAGCTTGGGAATAGTTTGATGAAATATCAATATTTTCAAAACAGTCAAGGAAAAATACAGTCATGTCCTGCAAAAACCGCAGTGAAGTTTGGAGATATTTCAAAAAAGTTCAAAGACATCCTCAACTTGCGCCTTGCGTGTATCGTAAGAGTTTCACCAGGGGGCAAACATGCGAGGAGTTTATCAACAACTATCACACAGAAGCACGGTGCAGTACACCATGGCCATATTCTGGTCCTAAGGAATGCTGAAGGCTGTGAATCACAAATATTAAATGAGCTCTCAAGATGTTTGAAATCTATCTCTTCTATAGAGGGTTTCAAGAGGAGATTGCATAAAATTTTGCACAGTAAACTTTGTTACAGAGCTAATGAATTATTTTGTGATGATAGTAAATTTTGTCTTTTCATTGTGATTTCATGCTGAAAATGGGCAACTTGGTAAATTAACATGGTAATTTTCGCAACTTACCATTGGTATTTTTAGAAAATTACCAATACCCTTGATAATTACATGATAAATAGTAATATACAGAAAAGTTCTTTTTCAGAAAATTTTTTCCTCACGGAGAAACCATTGGAATAAGTAATATTGTAAATAGAGAAGCTAAAACCATTTTGTTTACATTGGGCCCATGATTATTTCCAATTTATTCAGAATAAATAACAAATGTACATTGCAAAGAGGGTTTTCCAGCATTCATGGGAGAGCATTCCTGAAAATAACAATGGAAAAAATATTACTGTATGAATGATTTTCCATGCAAAAAATCCACCCCATGACTAAGGTGACCATACATACCGGTTTGGCCGGGACAGTACCGGTTTTGGGGTGTTTATCCCGCTGTGCCGAAAGACAAAACAAAAATACTAATTTGTACAGGTCTTTGGATATGTGCTATCAAAACAATCAGTATCTTTTTTAAATTTTGATATTTTTTTAAACCTGTGTAAAAATAATGATTCATACAACATCTTGTATGAAAAATCCATACATAATTTTGATACAGTAACTGCAAAAACAAAAAAATTAAATTATTTAGTTAAAGTCCATATACTTGGATCATTTTAAACTATTTTTAAAATCAAAGTAATACATTGAATAATTTTCAGCAAAAGTTTTCAGAATGTTATCTTCTAATCATGAATCGAGCAAGTCGAAAGCCTACCAATCCTTCAGTTCGTTTTCGCTGAGCAGAAAAATTTATTCAATTCCAATTTTCCTCTATAATTTCCGTGTAGATTCTCCTTTCTGGATCAACGTAATTTAATGATTGGTTCATTCCTAAATGTCCTCCTGGTCACTCCTTTTGAGTTTTTCAACAAAATTGTCGATCATTTTCTGGTACTTTTTATTGTTCTCATTTCACGTTTAAACAATTTTTGTTGTTATGTATTTTAAATTGGCTTAAAAGGCCTCTTTTGCTAAACATCAACAAATTCTTGCCCTGCTCATTGGGAATATTACGAATTCCCTCCAGGTAGGGGGAATGCTATAAAGGTTCCAAAGGTAGACATGTTGCATCTCATCCATACCTGAAGACATTTCGCAGGAATCTGAGAGTTCAGGTTTAAGCTCCCACAGGGATAATGGGGCATTGCAGTCTACCACAGCCATCTCAGTGAACATAGCTGTTTGCGATTCTGACCACCATTGTAAGACTAAAATGAATTTCTTGTAACTGGCATCGCTGCAAGTATCAGGGAGCAACTACTTGCAAAATAACAGCTGCAGATTTCAAGACTTGCTTCACGCTTGCAGATTGCACCTAGAATGCTCTCTGAAAGGCCATGTTGAGCACCACAGAGGTGGTGCAAAGGGTCTCCCAAGTGGTGTTCAGAACCTCACTGTGGGTTCGCTGGCCATAGTAATCATCATATCCTAATTTTCTTTGGCTCTGACCTGATGGACAATAGTTTACGGCCATTTCTGAACCTACAGTGGACTTTGGAAAGAAAGTCCTAATGCTCTGGTCCCCAAATCAGTCCTAGATTCACTATTCTATACGTTACTTTCCCCAGAGTACAATGGATGTGTACCCTCACAGTTGATGCAATGTGGTTCATTGGTACATACATTCACCTCCGCATGCTTTCACAGGATGCAGAGTGGGCACTTGGCCTTGCCCTCATGTGTCTCGGGTTGCATACAATTTCTGGATATAATATATAGTGAAAGAAAAATACTGGCAATTTTCCACAAGAATAAAGACATTTACTTTTGACCGGTTTCGGTGTACAACACCATCTTCAGGTGAAGATGGTGTTGTACAGTATTCCACCAAATCAAGCCTGAAACAACTACCTTTATATAATATATAGCATTTTGTTTTTTTGGCGAATTACATATATTAATAAATGTCTCTTGGGGCTCAAGCCGAGGAAGATTTTGGTTAGCTGACGTATCGATGGAACACGCCTCTATCTTCCTCAGCACACAGGGCATTTTGCCAGCGCTTATATTGCCGTCAAACCAGGGGTATTGTTGTCTACTTTTCCTGTCATTTTTCGAATTAACGGTTTCCAATCCCTGCTGAGGTTGTACCTAGAGTCATGACTTATGTTGTTATCTTACAGAAAATTAGCTTTCTCAATCAACTCAATGGTACCATAGTCAGAAAGTCATCATTCTGACTTTGCATGCAGTGGAGTCACTGTTAAAAGGGCGATATGCCATGTCTTGAAGGATCTGTTGAAGATTTTCCTTGTAATCATTGGTCTTCATTACCACAGTCTCGTTTCCTTTGTCAGTTGGAAGGATGGCGAAGTCAGCATTTTTTGTAGTGTAGCCAAGGCAAATTCATGTTCTTTGGGCAAATTATGTTCTGGTAGAGTGGCTTTTTTCAGAACCATCAAGATCTCCCCTTATATCTCCTCCGCAATGTCAGATCGATGTTTTCGAATGGCTTGCTCAATTCCTCCCATAAATCTGTTCATGATATACATCTCGGGGCAGGAGCAAAATTTAGCCCTTTTGAGAGGACAGATAATGTAGGTTCATCGAGGACTTGATCCATCAGATTGATCACAATGCGATTTTTGTCCAGCTTGGGAGCAGACTCCTTTTTCGGTGAAAGCCAAAGAAATTTTTATTTCAGCCTTTGAGTATCTTGGCGATATTAAATGTTAGCCTGGGCAGTGGTGGTGGTATCGATATCATCCCAGTGGCGTAGGTGAAACGGCATCAAATTGCTTGAAATTTCATCTAGGGCTCTTCTTTTGTCATGAATACGCACCCAGACTAGAGCGGCTAAGCCCTCATCCTGTCCGTTCCGCAGAGCACGAGTCGACTCCGGTATGGACTTGGGCAAACTTTGGTAAGGCATCTTGATCCAGGCATCTCGAGAGAAATGCGAGAGAGCTGAGAAGTTTCGCTTTTTCTTACCATAAATGTTCGAGGCGGCCAATATTGTGGTAATTTTTCTTCCCCGTACAAGTGCATAATAAGGGATGTCGTTCTTTCTCGGTGAGTTATATTAATAAATGACTCTCGGGTTTCAAGTCGAGTATGATTTTGTGTTGCTGATGTTTTTAATTCTCATTTTTACTAATTCTAGGATGGCATTCATCATGTCCTGAAGATGACCCTTGAGAATAGGATCGAATGGCAAAAATGGAATTCCTTACCCGGTTGAAAACCTGAGAAAACTTTGTGAAGCAGATACGCCGGGAATGCTGCAATTCCTTAAATTTTCATCATTTCCCCTTTCCTAGCATAATTCATTCCAAACTCAAGACAATTGTTTGTACGCAGACTAGTGACACAGGGTTCTGGTAGATACCAAAACACAGTATCAACGCTCTTAATAGATCAATATTGGGCATTTGTCAGAAATTTAAAGTAACTATATTTCTGCAGGAAATGTTTTTTATCTAAAAGATTTATGAGAGTTCTTTGTCAGTGTTAATGAATAGTTTTATGATGATCCAAAATTTTGCTTTTCATTCTCATTTCATACTAGAGATGGGCAACTTGGTAAATACCGTTGTTATTTTCGTAAATTACCTTGATATTTTTCGTAAATTACCAACACTCCTGTAATTAAATAATAAACAGTAATTTTCAGAAACTTCTTTTCAGAAAATTTCTTCCTCATGGAGAAACCATTGGAATGAGTAATATTATAAACAAAGAAGCTAAAACCATTTTGTTTATATTGTGTCCATGATTAATTCCAATTAATGCAGAGTAAAATAACAAATGCAAATTTTACAGAGGTATGCATTTGGAACGAAAATTTCTTGTAGTGAATCATAAGAGAGGCATATTGCTTGTTTCTGCCAACTTCGTTTTAATTTTTTTAATGAGCCATAAATGATAAACTTCATGATATGTTTGATATAACCATCCGCATTTATATCTCAATGCTAGTTGATTTCGTTTGGAGACCTTTGATAAGGATATGCAGCTCAAAACAAAAAATTACAGGAAAAATACGGTAATTTTCGAAAATTACCATAATTTACACTGGTAATTTACCTCAATTGAAAATTAACCCTTTGAGTGCCACCAATTTTTAGGTGTGTATTCCCAGAAGTACCATGGGTAGTTTGCTAATTTTGTAGGCCTTTATTCAAAAAATCATTATTTGTTGCCATTTTAAAATGATTTCTTTTGCACTTGAAAGTAAATACTTTCTTCAAAATTAATATATAAAAATTGGCTGATATTATAATAGGCGCAATTGTTATAGTTTAATTTGGAATTTACAGGTTTGAATAATTTTATTTCTCACTTTTGACCAATAAATCGAGAAATAATATCAACTTCTAAGAAATAAACCATAGATGAATATAAAATATTATTATTTTTCTAGGAAATGATCATAAAATATCCAAGGAATTTGCATGAATTTTCAATAGATATTCGATTGAATAATACAATGCAAATTGCATTAAATTCAGGGGAAATTATCAAAATGATTGAAGGTATATAATGTGAATATTTTCGCATACAAGAGAATATTTGGATGTGAAAACATTAGGAAATATGGTATCTGAATGATAATAACAAGAATTTGAGTCTGTTATTGTTTACAAAATGTTAACAATTATATTAAAAATTATTGAAAATATATACTCATACTTAGAAAACGATGACAACATTACAAACCCTATTCCAAATCAAATAACTAATTTTCATATTATTCACAAATATGATGAGATGATGAGATGAGAAACAAAAATTCCATGTAGGCCTTATTCACATTTCATGCAGTTCTAGATCTATGGACAGGGCCACAGTCTTTCTACTGCACACAGAACAAACTTTTTCCCTCCGCCCTGAAAGTTTCCCTATCCCATATTATCCTGACTATACTGTCCTAGGAATTGACTGACTTGGATTATTCCATCTTGTTATATGTGTCACTACTGTATCACATAATGAACATGTGCTGCCACCTATATTGAGGTGTGTGTGTCTTCCATTAACTCACGGCGGTCAGTCGTTCTGTCGCAGCCGACGATGTAACATCACTTAAACCAATAAATACCTTTACAACATGGTGTCAGAAGTTGCGGACTCCTCCCGTTACGTGGTTAAGTAATTTTAATTTGTGCAATGACTGTCGTGTTTCAACCGAGAGTAGATCGAGATAGATTTACACGACGAATCCGAACAATTACAGTCAAATTCGGACATTCAACCGCGATCGGCATGTCAGGCCACGTGCACCCGATGGAGACAGAGGGAAATGTCATAGTGAACTGGAAACGCTGGTATCAATCTTTTGAAATATATTTAATTGCCAGTGGTCTCGTGACAGAAAAGGAAGAGCGTGGGGTGGCCTTGTTACTCCATTATATTGGCCCCTACAGATTGGACGTGTTCAATTCCTTCAACCTGAACAGATCAGAGGTGACATTTGATGAATTGGTGAGGAAATTTAATGACCACTTCCTACCAAAAAAGAACCTGACAATGCAAAGACATCAATTTTTCTTGAGATTCCAAGGTCAGGATGATATAGACATGTTCTTGACGGATCTTCAGAACTTGAGTCATGCATGTGAGTACGGCAATTTGCGTGAGTTGCTCGTAAAGGACGTATTTATTTTAACCCTTAACCAGTGACGTGCAGTCTGAGAGACCGCTAGGTTTTTAAAATTATGAATATTTTCAAAATGATTATTTTTAAATGTCTATAATTCTCGTTAGCTTCATATTTTTGTCTAATAAGGATATAACACTCTTAAAATTTAACGTTTCTATTATTTATTTCTGTAAATTTGCAACTGAATCTGATTACTGGTCTGAGAGACCTCACGTCACTAAATTGGAAAAATCAAGACATGTAATGCTGGTGGACATAATTCAAAAAGTTATTAAAAACAATTCGTAGTGATTTTTAAAGTATAAGAAAAATTAATAATTTGTTTGGAAGCATTTTTTGTTGCACAACGTGGATAATAAAGCACTTCTTTTTTGCTAAAATACATAAGTAAAAATAAATGATTATTCAAGTCGTTGCTGAAGGTGTACGCAAAACAAATGCAATCCGGTTTTTATTGGAAATATCACGCATTTTGTTCTTTAAATGTTAAGCTTCTAATAGATTTTATAAATAATTACAATAAAACAATGGTTAATATCTTGTACCCCTTGCAGGAAGTACGCATGTAATGTATTTTGTAAAAATGACGGAACCCATCGAACCCCGAAATTTCGAGCGCCCATGCCTGGAGTGCAACATTCATTTGTGCCTTTCTTTTCGCAGTCGGTCTTCCTTTAAGTATTTGGGGACAGAATATCTAAGCTTCGAGTTTTACCACCAGAACAAATAAAGGGGCAGATGCCGTTTCAAAATGTATATTCCTTGCAAGCCCGCCAAGTATGGTTTGAAAATGATGTGTTTGACCGACGCCGAAAACAGTTATCTGTTTAACACACATTTGTACACAGGGAAAGACACAGATGGGATAGGTTTGTCAGAGAAAGACAAAAAGCTATCAAAACTAACCCAGTCAGTACTCGTCTCTCTGAGCCAATCATGGGGTCCCACAGGAATATTGCAGCGGATAATTGGTTGACATCTATTGAACTGGTAGAAAAATTAAAAGAAAAAGGGCTGACGTACGTTGGTAAAATCAGAAAAAGTAAAAGGGAAATACCTAATGATTTTTCGCCATCCAAAGGGTGCATAGTGGGCTCTTCACTTTACGGATTCTCGGCCAACATGACTCTAGTATCCCATGTCCTCAAAATAAATAGTGCTGTTTGCAGTTTCATGAATGCCTAACAGGGTGAGTGATGATATAGTCAGGGAAACTAGAGGTTATTGCATATTACAGCGCGACTAAGGGTGCGTAAATACTTTAGACAAAATGTGCTGTAGCTACACATCCGGTCGAAGGACAAGGAGGTGGCCAATGGCAGTATTTTTCTGAATATTAGATATTTCCTTTGTCAACTCCTTTGTGCTTCAGCAGTCTGCGAAAGATATGACACGATTTAATTTCATTAAATCGATAGCTGCAGACCTTATTACACCCCATATGAGAAGGAGAATGTCAAATCTTCTCCCAAGACTCCCAAGACAGGTACGATTAAGTATTGCGCAAATTCTCCATCTACTGTTGGAAGAGGCTGAAGAAGTTAAAGGCTCGAGAAGCGGACAACATATAGAATGTGCCCGCAATACAAAAAACGGAAACCCTCTTTCTTATGTTTCCGATGCAAAAAGCGTGTGTGCTTGGAATGCACAAAGAAAATTTGTAACGACTGTGTGGAAACGGAGATATGAGAGCTATTGTGAAAAAATGTAATTTTAATCGCCTGTAGAATGCATCAAGAAAAGGAGTAAACGATATAAATTCAATTGTTTCTTATTATTTAGCCTTCCTACTTTAACAATTAAGGCCTAATTTTTAAATATGATGAAACATTGATACTTAATAACGATACCATAACTCAAGTGTATTTGACATCAGTTTTTTGATCCTGTTACAAATTACTATTATTACCGAAAAATTGGTTTGTATCGGTAATGCAAAAAAATAAATATAAGTTTTAGAATAGTTAAGCAGATAAAGAAACATTAAACTAAGCAATAAAAATGGCGTTGCAACATTTTGTGAATCATCATCATTGGTCAACAATCCTAGGATTGGTTTGATGCAGCCCTCCACTCGATTCTTCTATCGGCCAACCTCTTCATACCAACGTAGTTCCTCTCTTTCACGTCCTTTACGACCTGTTCCATGTAACTCATATGAGGCCTGCCTCTTCCATTTTTCCCGTTCACTTTTCCCTCGACGATTGTCTTCATCAGGCCATCGTGTCTTAAGATATGGCTGATTAGGTTGTCCTGTCTTCTTTTTATAGTTTTCAGTAGACTTCTCTTTTCTCCCACTCTTCTTAGGACTTCTTCATTTGTCACTCAGTCGATCCATTTTATCTTCATCATTCGTCGATAGCACCATATTTCAAATGCTTCCACCCTTTTCTTCTCCGCTGCTGTCATCGTCCATGCCTCACTGCCATAAAGGAACATGCTCCAGATATACGTTTTAACACTTTGAATGCTGGTCATTTTTTTAATATCCTTACCTGAAGTGCTGAGCATTTTTGTGATATTTTACAGATTTTTCATAATTTTACTAAAATACATAAATATTTGCAATAAAAACTGCCATTAAGTTTATTGTTTTATCTTTAATGTTGTAGGTAGTAATTTTTTTTCAGGTAACAACATATTTTTTCAATCTGGACAGAAAAACGTGTTTTTCTCAAAAAAAAAATTGAAAATGAACAACAATATCAGCTGGTGAGAATTCAAATGTTCTTAATCTTCCCTCTAAGTACATATAGATGAAGTTTACACATTGAAATATTGTACCCGCCTATGTTACATAATTTTTTTTGGTGTGATACAGTTCAAAGCACGGAGATACACAAAATCCTAGGTTACAAATGGTGCACTCAAAAGATGTATCCTTCCTTCTTGCTCTTCCTGATAGTTCTGTGCCCTTTTCGGAGCATACTTTACATCTTCTTTGCGATTTTTTCTTACCCGGGGGAATTGGAATCCTTCTGAGGAAATGTTTCCCTGAGAGACGGGTAAGGTGACCACCATTGGGACCAGGCCCTGAACAAGATTCCTCCCGAGTAACTGCTAAGTCACTACAAACGTCCTTCATGAATGAAGTCATTGAAATTTTTTTCCCTGTCACTTGAATATACAAAACACATGCATTTGCCACTGTCATCAAAATCATGTGGAAGGCTAATTTTCTCCACCATTTCATACTGCGGTGGTCAAATACACCATATGACATACGTTGGTCAGAAAGGTCAACACCAAATTTTTTCTTGTTATAACTCACCACTGCTGCTGGCTTGGTTCTTTGATGCCCTCTTCGATCTCTGAATGTCACCATATCTGAAGTATGCCGTGTACTTAGGATGTAAACATCACGCTTGTCCTTCCAACATAACGCGAGTATGTTGCCTTTTCTCCTGTACACTTGTTCCCCACGACTAAGATGAGAAGTACGAAGAGCACTGGGCATCCCTCTCCTATTTTTTTGCACAGTTCCCACCAATGCAGTTTGGAGACCCTCCAATTCCATGGCGAGTGTAGGGCTTGTGTAGTACCGGTCCGTATACAAAGTGTGCCCTTTTCCGGCTAAATTTCCGAGAAGTCTAATGACGACATTTTTCACAACATTTTCCTGACCGCAAAACACATCAAAGTTCCAAATATACCCAGAATCACTTTCTGATAGCATATATAACTTTATTCCATAACGGCTAGGTTTCTGAGGCATGTACTGTTTGAAACTCAGTCTTCCTCTGAAGGCACACATACCTTCATCGATGGTCACATCCTCTGCCGGTTGATATGCACTTTGAAACCGGCTTCTGAGCAACTCAAACATAGGACGAACCTTATGAAGTGGATCAAAACCTGGTTCCCCCTTTTTCTTTGCACTGGTATTATCGTTTAAATGAAAATTTGCTAAAACGGATAGAAATCTATCCCTACTCATTATATTTGGACAAAAATTACATGATATCACAGGATCTTTGCTCCAATGACTGGCCAAAGATGGCCTCTCACTGATGCTCATGTGCAAAATGATTGCAAGGAATTTTCGTACATCTTCCTGCGTTACAGTTTTCCACTTCTGCAGCCTACTGTTTGGAGAAATTTGGTTCAGTCTCCTTTTTTTTTGGATAATTTGCCTAGCATATAGGTTGGTTTGTTCCTTGATGATATTTATTATATCATTATCAAAGAAATAGTAGAAGAAATCTACAAGAGGACTGCTTTCCTCGAGGCCAGTTTCCTCAACAATGCCGGAATTACCGGTAAAAATATTTAGACATGGAATATGGTCTATCTCACTCCAACCTTCATCTTGCCTATTAGCCATACTCATCCGTCCACCTCTTGCTCGCGGCCTCCCCCCTCTCCCTCTGCGACCACGAGGAACCGGAAGCGCTGCGTCTGCTTCTTCCTCGTTCGAGCTGCTGCTATCATTTGATTCTGAGAAGCAATAAAACAAGTACCTATACAATTCACGTATTTGAGAAATTAAATTAAGTAATTGGTTACTAATATTCACGAAAGTACACTTACGCAAAACTTCACAAGGGTTGTAAAAAGTGGACAGAAGAAAAAACAGCAGCACTTGCATAGAATAAAAAGTGTAGCATAAAACCCTCTATCTTACCTGAATCAGAAGTACCTTCATTGACGATAAAATCTGGATCATCTTCACTGATATCTGTGCCCTCTGAAGTACAACTATCGTCCCATTCCCGACGTAGTTCACTGAGAATGTCTTCATCTCGGAGCGGAGCGTCAGCCATGATGAACGACTTTCACACGAGTGACAGGATGATGAAGCACATAAGTTTCCTTGGCCAACAGTAGAGTAAGTTGCCATCTAGAGTATTTTACGTGAACTAGGTGGTCTACTGAACAGCTTCACGAAGAGATTAGAATGTAATAAAATGGCGGCGGTGAAAAATTGCGCGTAATTCAACGCGACGTAACATTACGTTGCCCGCAGTTCTCAGAAGTTTCGAAGGAACGTAATATTACGTTGCTAGCACTCAAAGTGTTAATGAATTGCTTGCTTACTTCCAAGCTTGTATTTCCAGCTGTTAGTAGATTCTTCTTTTGATAGAATGCCCTCTTTGCCTGGGCTATTCTACTCACTATTTCTTTCTTGCTTCGTCCATCGTTGGTTACTCTGCTTCCCAGGTAACAGAACTCTTTCACCTCTTCCAGTTTCTGTTTTCCTAGTTTAACGTTGGTTTTGGCCTCTTCTCTTTTGCTGCACACCAATATCTTAGTTTTCTTCTTATTGATCTTCAGCTGATGTCTGGTCATTGTCCTTTCCATGGTTGTTAGCATCTTATTCAGCTCCTTCTCTGTCTCTGCTATGAGAGCTATCTCATCAGCGAATCGTAGCATGCTGATTGTTTCTCTGTGGATGTTCACTCCAGAACACTTCTCCTTGACTTCATTGATGGCTCTCTCAATGTAAACATTAAAAATTACGGGAGACAGTGCACAGCCTTGTCTCACTCCTTTCCTTATTCTTGCTTCTTCACAGCTGGGTCCAGATTTAATCACAGCTACTTGGTTTTTATACAAACTGTGGATAATTCTTCGATCATTGTAGGAAACTCCAATTCCTTTCAGAATATCAAGCATTGAATTCCAGTCCACGTTGTCGAAAGCCTTCTCTAAATCCACAAATGCAATGAAGGTTGGTTTGTTCTTCTCCATTCTCTTCTCTATAAGCAGCCTAAGGGCCAACATTGCTTCTCTTGTACCCTTACTTTTCCTGAATCCGAATTGATCTTCATCCAGGAACTCCTCTGCTTTTTGTTCTATTCTTCTGTAGATGATCCTTGTCAATATCTTTGATGCATGTGTCGTCAGGCTTATAGTCCTAAAATTTTCACATTTCTCTGCTCTCTTCTTTTTGGGAATAGGAATGATGATGTTTTTCTCGAAGTCCCTGGGTATTTCTCCTGTTGAGTACATGTCGCAGATGACATTATAAAGTTGGGCCAATGTCCTCTCTCCCGCATTCCTTATCAGTTCTGCGGGTATATCATCAATTCCAGAAGCCTTATTCATCCGAAGGTCCCTTGCTGCTGCGTCAAATTCCGATCTCAGTATTGATGCTCCCATATCATCCTTCTCGACTTCGCTTTCCTCTTCAATCACTTTCGTGCTGAGGTCGTTCCCGTTGTATAACTCTTCGAGATATTCTTTCCATCTCTTCACTTTGTCTTCATTTTCAATCAAAAGTTCTCCATTCTTGTCCATTATAGCATTGCATCTTGCGTTCCTTGAAGTGGTTCCTCACTATCCTATAGGCAGTTTATACCTTTCCAAGAGCAAGGTTGTTTAGTGCATCCTCGCATAGGCTCTTCGTCCTTATTTCTCTAGCTTTCTTGGCTTTGTGACTTATTTAATTCCTTATTCTTTTGTAGCAAAGCTGCCCTTCTTCAGTTTTCGCATTCTTTTACTTTCTTCTTTCTTCAATCAGCACTAAGACTTCTTCTGTGATCCATGGTTTCTTCTTAACAACTTTTCTTCTTCCAAGAACTTGTTTTTCGGCTTTCTGTAGTCCACATTTAATGTTTTCCCAGCGCTCTTCTACTGGTTTCTCAGTCAGGTCCTCTCCTATGTTGTTTTCTACTGCTTTTTGAAATTCCAGCTGATTTTGAGTCTCCTTTAGTTTTTCTACTTGCCAAATGTTCTTTACTGTTTTCTTCAATCTCTTGAATTTTAGATGGCATTTCATCATCACTAAATTATGGTCGCTGTCGATGTCTGCACCCGGGTAGCTTTTGCAGTCCTTCACCTGATTCCTGAACCTCTGCTTCACTAAAATGTAGTCTATTTGAAATCTTCCTCTGTCTCCTGGCATCTTCCATGTGTATTGTCTTCGGTTGTGATTTTTAAACAATGTGTTAGTAACCACTAACTTATGTTGTGTGCAGAACTCCAGCAGTCTTTCTCCTCTTTTGTTTCGGTTTTTTGGTTTCCCAATCCATATTTTCCAGTTATTCTTCCATCTTGTCCTTCACCGACGACAGCGTTCCAGTCTCCTAAAATAATTAGGTTTTCTTCTCCTCTTACCTGTTTTATTACTTCAGTGATATCTTCGTAGACGTCTTCCACTTCTTCATCTTCGTAGTCCGACGTATCATGTAAAATTGCACCACAATGGTATCTGTAGGCTTAGTTTCAATTTTAACCATTACAATCCTTTCACTGTATTGCAGGAAGCTCTTCACACGCAGTCCCGCACTCTTCCTGAGCATTATGCCTACTCCAGCGTTACCATTCAGTGATCCGGTGTGAATAATTCTATAACTTCCACTCCAAAAGTCTCCTTCTTCGGGCCATCTCATTTCACTGATTCCCAATACATCGAGGTCCATTCTCCACATTTCCACCTTCAGGTTCTCCAGTCTTCCGCAGGTCCGAAGTGATCGCACGTTCCTACCCTAAAATGAGTATCACACTTGACTGATGTAATCTCTCGGGTAGTCCCCGCCCGGAGATCCGAAAGGGGGACTATTTTACCTCCGGAATATTTTACTCGAGAGGGTGCCATCACGTCTTGATAATAAAGGAAAGAGTGGAGTAGCTGCGACTCCTCGGGATAATAATGTGGTGGTTTCCCCTTGCCTTCCACATCGCAGTACTACAGCCGTTAAAGTAAATGTTACCACGCCTGTAGTGAAATGAGTGTCGCTGTACCTAACACTGTGGTCTCCACCTTCACTCATGTGAAGAAGAGCTGCTGCCCTCTCCTTCGGGTGATGGGAAGCGTAATTGTTGGCGGCCTCCATCGCCACGTCACGGCATTTTCACAGGTTCTGTATTATTTAAGGCCTACCTTACCCAAGGATAGACCAATACGCCCTCGGAATGCCGTCGCTTTTTGTCCACGACTGCTTATTCGACGAGTAAACTCGCTTATCTCGCAGCTAACCTCTATATCTAGAGGTCCTTCCACCATCCGCAACCCAGTGGACGCACTCGGTGGCTTTAAGCTCAGCCGCGAGGTTTTGTGAATATTTGATTTATTGCGGTCTATCAGACCGCATGTCACTGGTTATGCAACAAAAATTGCATGTCACTGGTTAAGGGTTAAATATGAATCGACGGCATCATGTGGTAAGAGAGAAACTACTGCAAGAGCCGGACCTCGATCTCCTTCAGACAGTTAATCTCGCCAAAGTTATACTCTCATCACAGCGAGAAGCAGAGAAATTGGAAGAAGCTGATGTAAGCTTTGTTCAACGTTCCCGCCCCGGAGCACGTCCATCACGGCGGACGGCTACACACATGCAGAGATCGGCAACTCCACGGCAGCACACGGGAAATCAGCAGACACCTGCGCATGCGCAGCCTTGACGTCAACAGTCGCATCAGCGATCAATGCGGCAGACTCAATGCTCCAAATGTGGTCAAGTATATCGCTACAAGTGTCCAGTGGAACAGGTCCAGTGTCGCGTATGTTCTAAAACGGGTCATTATGCAAAATATTGTTTCTTTCATGACACCATTAAAACAGTGTCAGTCGATACTAATGATCAAAATGATTCTTTGTTTTTGGGTATCATTAACTGTCAAAATGAGTCGAACACAAGCAATGACAAACCAGTGATGTCTCATAATGTTCTATGGTCAGCATGGCAAATAGAATAACTTATTAATGGTCTTAAAGTTTCAATTATTTTAGATACTGGTGCCATGACCAATGTCATTTCTTATAAAACATTTACAATGTTGAATATGCCCAAGTTCAATATTGAACTAACGTCAATCACAATAACAGGATTTTGGGTAGTGAAGTCAAAGTTAGAAGAATTGTCAATTAAAAATGTGTCTTTAGTCCTACAAGGGTTGTGTCAATTAAATTTGTGGTCGCTGGCCAACCACGTTTCTCTATCATACGGCTCACAACATGTCAAGAACTTGGACTCATCAAGAGAGTTTTAATGACCTCAGAATCTAATATATTTGTGCAAAGTGTCGCAGTTGACTGGTTATTGCTGAAATATTCTGACCTCTTCCAGGGTTTGGGATGTCTTCCACACAGATGTACACTAAATATGCGCTCTGATGTACCACCCAAGGTTGAACCTCTCAGGAAGGTACCATTTTCTTCGTACCCAAGGCTCAAAGATGAATTAAAAATAATGGAAAAGCTCGGAGTAGTAACAAAGGTATCTAACCCAACACCCTGGGTAACCTCAATTGTAATAGTTGAGAAAAAGTCAGGCCAGTTGAGGATTTGTCTTGATCCTCGTAATCTCAACCGAGCATTAATGAGGTCTCATTATCCTCTACCAACAATTGAACAAGTAAGATATAAACTCACGGGTGCTAAGCTATTTTCTCATCTCGATGCATATTCAGGTTTTTGGATGATACCATTGGAACCAGAGAGTGCTGACTTATGTACTTTTCAAACCCCCTTTGGCAAGTACAATTTTTTGAGGCTGCCTTATGGTCTTAATTCTGCCCCAGAAATATTTAGCAGGATCATGACAGAAACATTTTCTGACATTCCTGGTGTTTTGGTCTATGCAGATGACATTCTGGTCTGGGCAGAAAATGAAAGTCTCCACAATGAAAGACTTCAAAGAGTTTTTCAAAGGGCTCAAGAAGTTAATCTTAAATTTAACAAATCGAAATGCCACTTTAGAGTCAAGGAAATTAACTTTCTAGGTCATACTTTTAATGAGAATGGCATGAGGGCAGATAATTCTAAAATAAGGGCCATATTTGAAATGCCTAAACCACAAAACCCTAAAGAATTAAAAAGATTTTTTGGTATGATTAACTATTTAAGTCCCTATATAAATAATTTGGCCAAAGAATCTGAACCATTGAGAATGCTTCTTAGTAAAGATGTTGTCTGGACATGGGATTCAAATCATGATTGTGCATTTAATAGATTGAAGCAAATAATAACTACTGCTCCAGTGCTTTCACATTTTGATGCTAATTTACCAATCACTCTGTCAGTCGATGCCTCTAGCACAGCTGTTGGTGCTGTTTTGTTGCAAAAGGGTCAATCAGTTTCATATGCTTCTAAAAGTCTTACAGAAAGTCAGCAGTGGTATGCACAAATAGAAAAAGAATGGGGGTGTTTACTCGGAACCGAAATTGCAATTTTGTACACGAAATCGTTAGATGGAAACGAAAAACGAACTTTAGTGAAAAAATTAATCTTCTAACCACAACCATTCACTCATAAATCAAAAAATAAAATAAGCAAAAGTTGACGTCCACCGAAAATGCTGCTGGGATAACATTGACGTCATTTTCCTCCCGTCCTTGACTGCTTTCAGGGGAGGGGGAAAGGAGTGGAGGGGGGTTCTCGGATGGTCTGCTCGCACAGATGCTGTCGAAATCGCTGCTATTGGCCAAGTCAGCTGTGTCCCCCCCTTTGCGATAAGGAGAGGTAGCTTTGCGGGCTTAGTTGTGATTGGACGAAGTCGATATACGTCAGAGGTTGCACCACACCCACTTCTCCGAAAGGGTGAAAAACATCAGTTTTTCGCCGCTTATAACTCGGGAAATAATTGTTGCATCAGAAAACGGAAAAACACGGGTCCTTTTATTTTACAAACTCTATCAGATTCTTCAATAAAAAAATATGGTAAACGACCCCATTATATGCTATTCTATTTGGTTGTCAGAAGTTCCATCAATTTGTTTATGGGCATATGGTCAATACAGATCATAAACCTTTTGTGACATTGTTCCAAAAACCATTAGCAGACGTGCCTAGTCGCCTGCAAAGAATGATGTTAGCACTGCAGTCCTATCATTTACAAGTTATTTATGTCCCTGGTAAATATATGTTTATTGCTGATGCACTGTCAAGGGCTCCTCTTCCTGACACTGAAGTTACAAACATTGAACAGGAAGCAGAAATCCATATTAATTTATTGTTAAATAATTTAGCCATGTCTGAGCAAAAACGTAAAGAATTCATTGCTGTCACAAACAATGATCCAACACTGTGAGTTCTCAAAAAAATATTATTATGAAAGCTGGCCAAGCTCTAAAAATAAAGTGGAAACGTGTGCTAAACCATACTGGAGTATGCGCTCCAAAATACATGTAGCAGGTAACTTAGTTTTTAGAGGATCGAGTCTTGTTGTCCCTTCTGCTTTACGCCAAGAAATTTTACAAAAAGTTCACATGGGTCATCAAGCAAATTAAAACCAAGAATTTAGTCCGTGGCATCATTTACTGGCCAAACATTAACTCGGACTTAGAAAATTTAATTAGTCAATGTGAAATTTGTGCAAAATTTCGATTTCATAATCTGCATGAACCTATAGTTAATTACCCAATTTCTAAATTTCCATGGGAACGAGTAGGAGTTGATTTACTGTCATTTAGAGGTTCGACTTATTTATTAGTTGGAGATTATTATTCTAAGTATTTTGAGTTGGCATTGTTAACATCAGGATATACTGCATCATTAGTAGTCACCCAACTCAACTCAATCTTTGCTCGCCATGGTATTCCGGTGTATTTAGTTAGTGACAATGGCCCTCCTTTCAATTCAGCACAATTTAAATATTTCATTTCTGAATGGGAAATAGAACATGTCACCACGAGCCCATCTGAGACCAACTATCCGAGATCTAATGGCCAAATAGAGAGTTTTGTTAAAATAGCAAAAAATATTCTCTTAAAGAGCCAAGAGGAAGGAAAAGATCCTCATATGGCTTTGCTCCATTATAGGACTACTACTAAAACTAACTTGCCTTCACTATCAATATTAATAATGGGCCGTCAGTTAACCCATTCGCATCCTCGCCCTGGTATTTAAATCAACCCTAAAACACCACCGGCTTTTATGTTTAAGATAGAAAAGTTACTGTCTATGGCTATGCAAGGAAAAACTTGCCAAAAAAGTCGTCAAGATGGCAGCTGCAAACAGGCACTGATAACGGGCAAAAAAGTTAACAAAAACACCACCAGAGAGCAGCAGGACCCACTGAAAACTAACGCTATATATCATGCGTACCAGTACACTTGCAGTGATCAAGGCCAGTTCCAATGTGTGTACCAGCACGCTTATGGATGCAAATGGGTTAAGATTCAATTTGCCTATGTCACTTAAAAATTTGCAACCGAAAACAGTCACATTCAAACAGTACCAAAGGGGCATTACAAAGCTAAGAAATTATATGAAAACTTATGCAAACAAAAGAATCGCCAGCATTAAAGGTCGGGGATGATATTTACTTCAAAAAGTCTCCAAATGATTATTGGCAACCAGCTGTCATAACAGCTGTAGCAGACAACTTCCCCAGGTCATATTACCTTAAGACTCCCGATGGTACTATCTATCGTAGAAATCGCTATCACTTGAGGCCTAAAGGCATTACTATCGTAAAAGATTCGCATTGTATACCAAATGCAACTAGCCTGGTAGAACCACCAAAACCTAAGACACTCCCAGGAACTAGCAATCATATGGTAAGGGAAGGACAGAATGAGGACCAACAAGTAACAACACCTCAGACTTTTAGGTCTAGGTCAGGTCGATTAAGCTACCGAAGAGGTACTCTGACTCTGACTTTCCTTGATGGTTTTTTTATATAAAGGTTTTTTCTATTGTTGTATATTGTATTCTGATGGACTGTATTACTTGTCAGAATGTAATTATTTTTGTAATCAAGTAACAACACCTCAGACTTTTAGGTCTCAGCCTCTTGACCGAGCAATAATGAGACCCTTCAAGGCTCCGTACAATTAGGCTTGAGCTAAGTGGATGAACCAATATCGCGCGCTTAAAATAACACAAAGAGACATTGCTGGGTTGGTTAAAACAGCTTTCCAAGCTATTTGTTGGATGGAACGTGCAAAGTCTGGGTTTTCCTGTCCTGGTCTGTCCCATTGCAGAAGGAAATTTTCACAGATCTAGACTATCTAGCTGCAGCTCACTTTTCTGAAGAAAATGGAGCCCGCAATGACACAGTCCCCAGCACAACAACGCCTTCTGGAGCACCATTGGCTGTAACAAACAGGTTTAATGCAGCCTCATCTACCTCACCTGATGAACCAATACAATCCACAGTTGCAGTCTGTCCGCCCAGCACATCTTCGGCACCAAGTTGCTCTACTATGACAGCTTTACCTTTGGCTACTCCTAGCACTTCTAAATCCTGCAGTGGATCTCAAAGCACCAAGCCTTCCTTATTTGAAATTGTGACGGATTAAGTTTCACCTGTAACAAACAAGGCTAGGAAGAAAATAATTCAAAGAAAGAGACGAAGTGAAAAGAGTGAGATTTTGACTGGAACTCCATACAAAAATATGTTAGAGAAAAGATTTAGTGAATCGCAAGAGAAGATTAAAAAGGCAGCAGAGAGAAAAGAAAATAAAATTCAACCAGCCAGAAAAAACAAACCAAACAGCTCGAACAAAGAAACAAACAAAAGAAGAGTTTTGATGTGAATAGAAAACTTTTCACGCCAACGATACCAAGCAATGGAAATTTAGAAATTAACACTAGCGAAGAATAAACTACAGAGTGTATCATATGCAGAGAAACAACAAATGAAGATTGGGTACAGTGCACTACATTGATAGGGTGGGCTCATGTGGCTTGCACGGATGAGGAAAACCTACTTTTTTATAAGTGTGAAAATTGTGCAACATAATCATTTCCAATGAAACTAAATGCAAAAATATTTACATAACCCAAGAAATTTATATACTTGTGTTAAATGAGTATTTTTATTATGTTAACCCATGTAATCAGCGTGTTTTTTAAGTGTCCGGTACTGGGCAAGTGTTTCTGGACCACAACAAAAAACGAAACTTTTTTATTTGTTAATGTTACATATTTAACCATTGCATTTTGCAAATATTGATTTTTTCTGTAAACAATAAACATTTTTACTTTTCAAACCTTGCATTTTTATTTCCTACATGCATAGCAAAAAAATATTATTTTCAAAAAACCTTAGGTCTCCGGTACTGGGCAAGTCTCCCCTACGTTCATCAATATTTTTGTTATTGATGAATTTGTCAGACTGCGTTATTTTCCATCCCGTACGCTTTCCGTTCCGGAAATCACCGATTGGACCTTTCTCTTGCTCTCGAGTCATTAATATGAATCCACTTATGAAATCTCAGTGGAATTCATTGATTATTTGATATCGATATATATTTATTTTCGGCTATAAAAGCATGCTAAACTCAGAGCATGCCTGGAAGAGAAAGGTAGTGCCTGCGTGGAATCTTCTGGTGGAATCGCGCATGGAATCTATTTAATATTTCTTTAATGCAGAGTTATTGACTATATTAACAGCATGAATAATTTGTCTATTAACAGTGTTGCCTTGTACACTCTTGTCTTTAACACGTTCGCTGCGGCGTGACCCACCGGTGGGTCACGCTAATCCTTCTAGCGCCGCGGCCTTTTTTTTAATTCTTTGAATTGTCTCAACTTGCGAGGAGTATTGTGAGAGTAGGAATCGAGATCTTCTCGAGTGACTTCACCCAGAGGTTAGTCACAGTTCAAATAACAGACTGCTATGTGTCACTTAGTGTGACCCACCGGTGGGTCACGAACAAATTTACATATTAGCGTATTATATTCAAAATACGTTTATTTTTTGCTTTCTTTTTGTTTTTTTCATGTTTATGCGATTTTTATACATAAGGATGAACAATACTCGATATAGTAAAACATATCAACTTATTAAAAATAATGAAAATGTTTAGGACATTTTTTTCTCCTCTACCTCTCGGCTGTCTGTCAGTTGCTCGAAACGAAACAGTCCGAACTGCACTCGCCCGGCTGTGTGAGAGATTGACTCTCTCTCTTCCCTTCACCACCCCCCCCCCTCTATGGAAGGGCAATTGGGAAAGAGTCGCATAGCGTTCTTGAGCCAATCCCTCAGTGGTGGATGAGTGACCGTGCCCTTGCCGGGTGAATGTCTTCCGAATTGCAGACACTACTTTTTTCTGAGTGAGACAAACCACTATGTACTCTTTCCAAAGGATCTCCCTTCCCTTTTCTCATAGTGTGAGCAGGGCTGGGGAATCGGTACGCACGGACGGGTGTCTACGTCTCACAGACGGGCGTGAACAAGGGCAGGCGCAATAAACAGAGACGGGTGGGTGTCTCCTGGGTTTTCCGAACGTTAGCAAATCTTTACCACATGCATTGTATTGTTGGCTCTCTCTTCCCCCATCCCACGCCAGGGTCTAGCTGATAGCGTGCCCCACGTGGCCGGGGGAGGGGTGGGCTGGGGGCGGAGCTGGGAGTAGCCTCCCCCAGCCTTCCTCTAATCTCAGGAAACAGCTGAGTGTTGCCGCTTCAACCACCATCCCTCGGCAGTGGCCAGAAGCTCAGAAGGACTGTGAGCCACCGGTGGGTCACACCGCCCATGCAAAAGGCTGAGTGTGACCCACCGGTGGGTCACGCCGCGCTGTGGGGAGTAGGGCTTTAAACAGCTCCGCAGTGAATGTGTTAATCTTGTATTTTTTCTTAAAGTATTGTTTTGTTAATGAGTTCTACATCACTTGATTTCCTGAATAAAGAAATTATTATTATCATTTTAACTTTTTCAGTGAATTAAGGTTTTTGCCTGTGTAATAACAGTTTTCTCGGTAATCGGGTTTCCTAGTTGGCCGAGCCAGCTTATTGTGCTTGTGGTGGAATGTTGAGTTTGTATTATACTAAAAATGAAGTAGTATCATTATCGGTAATGATATCCACGGGTGTGGGAAATAATATCCAAATCGGTATCGGATATTTCTGGTATGGGTCCATCCCTAATAATAACATAAAAGACAAACATATTATTACAAATTGGTAATGACCAAGTAAAATATGGTATTTCAAATGAAATACTTTTATTTCCTTTGCATGTGCCATTTTCTTTTATAATTTTCCAAATAAACAATAATAAAACCCATACCTGTCTCATATAGTAAACCTTCATTTAGATAAATTAGAGTAGACCACATTTTCACACCAAGTTCAACGTGGCAGGATTGGAATACGAGTCCTAAGCCACTCTTGTAAACTTTCTCTTTGGAACCTTGTTTAATTATTATATTTTATTACATTAAATCAATTAAAATTTAAAAAATGTTTGGTGACCTTCTTCAATTATTGTAATATTTAGTACAGTGTTCATATCATAGTAAGTAACATTTGTGATTTTTTTTACTTTTGGAATAATAAGATAAGGATTTATGATGGCTCCAAATTTGACCTATCGATAGCCTTTTCACACATGACTTTAGTTTACTCGCAATAGGTCTGCTCCTATCTAAGCTACAGAGTTGGGGTGTGTCATTTAAAAAATAATTACATTTAATATTAAAAGCATTGACTTCAAATTACTCATCATTTTAAATGGCATCACAGCTTGAGCCTACTTCTAGGATTTGTCACAATACAAATGGTAAAATACATCATCTTCGATTTTTTTTAATTGCTAGGTATTATCATTCTACACATCTAAGTTCAAGCACATAAATTTGGAGATGGCTTTTTTGTGTGTTACAGATAAGATATTTTTTGAGCCAATTATTTCATAGGAAATGATTGATGCAGATGCATGCCTAGATTAAAAATATTATTATTGCTATTAATTTTAATTGCTTATTTGTTAATAGAGTTTCTCTATCTGTTGGAAAAGTTTGACTTTAACCCTTTCACTACGAACGACGTGTTAAAAAGGTGTCAATTTTTCTACGCAAACGAATGAACGACCTGTTAACACATCGTAGCCGCTAAGCTAGCCCCAAGCAGGCCTGAAAGGTGTGTGTTATAAAGGCCTTCTTCTCGGGACACCCAAGGGTCCCTTTCTCGCTTTCTCGGTCTGCGGGAGAGGATTATACCGACCCTTCGTTGGAGTTTGCTCCCCAATCACAGCAGGGGTCCACGGTCATTTGCTTGTTGGTGCAGTGGAATAACAAACTTAGAAGTTATTGTGTTATTTGAAAATTGAGCATTATAAGTATATTCCTAGTGTTTAGTTCTACATCTACAAATTTTAAACGGAGCTCTAACATTATTTTTAACGTTGTTCGTGAGTAAACCCATGGGTAAAAATCCACAATTCGTGGATCCACAATATGTGGCGATTTCGGCATCCACTAAAATTTTAGTGGATCCACAATAAGTGGTGATTTTGGCATCCACTAAAATTTTAGTGGATCCACTAGTAGTGGATCCACAATTAGTGGATCCACAATTAGTGGATCCACAATTAGGGGATCCACAATTAACGGATCCACAAATAGTGGCGATATCGGAGTCCACTAAAATTTTCGAAGTTCATCATGTTTCAGCAGAAAAAAGAAAGCAACATCCACAGTAGCGTTTGCACTGGTTAAGGCGCAAAATTTGTCGTACTCCGGGGTTTTCACTTCTCGCTGTAGCTTTTCTCTCGGGGAATCGTCCTCCATGCAAATCCTGAAAACTTAGTAGAGTGTTTTTGGACTACATTCTTTTTTATTGAAGTCTTTTACGAAAGATATCGGCACTATCGCCTTTCCATGCACTCTCTCCGCGAAACGTTATACATACGCTAAGCTTGCCATGGCCTTATGTGAAAATCCTCTGATGCAACAAAGATTACTAGAAACAAATATCCGTTATCAATATGACAGGTTAAACAGTTTTATTTGTGCCGCGTCTGTTATTGGTTGTTGTTGTTACTATGGTTACGGGTTACGATCGAACATCACGTGACTTCTAGATTTTCGCTTATCAACACGAATTTGAATAACTACGACCATACAACTCAAAAACTAGCGAATTATGATAGAAAAACGATTGTATATTGAAAAATAGATATCTGCCTACCCTGCGGTTTTGCGGCAAATCGTATTACCAACAATTTCATCGTCTACCGATAATATTGGTAGTTATTATGCGTAGACGCAGAATAAGACGTCATAATCATCGCAGAGGGTCGCCGTCAAGATTAAAGCAAATTCAAAGTTCTACTTATGGGAAAAGTTATAGCCATTATAGTTGTGAAAAATAGATTTTATAATTTGATATTATTTGTGGGACTAAAATCCATAGGTTGTTTGCAAAAGTATAACCCCTAATCAATTGGATGGGGAAATAAAAGATGGGAGGAAAAGAAGAGGTATAAAGGTTATAACAGTTATTTTAACAGGATCCTGTCGACAAAAATGGAATTGTTAATAATGCTATTCATCATATCCAATAAAACGTGCGTATCCTCTGAAAGGAGGATATCCTCAACTTAGGCCAGTGGATACATCTAAGGATCCACTAAAATTTGTGAACATCCACAATCTATGTACTTAAATGGCATTAGTGCCTATTTGCATTCGTGGATATATTAGTGGATCACTATATTTAGTAGATATCTACATTTTAAGTGAATATACACAGATTTTAGTGGACATCCACAAGCTTTAGTGGACATCCACTATATTTTATGTGAATAGCAACAATACTTAGTGGATATCCACTACATGTTAAGTGGACATCCACAAACTTTAGTGGACATCCAAAAACTTTAGTGGACATCCACTATATTTGATGTGAATATCCACTATAATTAGTGGATATCCACAATATTTAGTGGATATCCACAACATGTTAAGTGAATATCCACAAATTTTAGTGGACATCCACTATATTTTATGTGGATATCCACAATAATTAGCGGATATCCACAATATTTAGTGGATATCCACTAAAATTTTAGTGGATTTATACCCATGGGAAGGAATCTTCGAACAAAATTTAGTTAATTATTTAGTTGGTTATGAGTGATATTTTCATGTTTTTATTTAGCTAGGAAGTTATAATGTTTTAAGGTTCAACAACTGAATGTTATTTTTTCATATGAGTTGATGGCCATATTTTTCGTGAGTTTCAATGTTTATTTTTCCCTGTAATTACTCAGTCTAATATAATCATGACCGCTGAGTATTTCACTTTCTTTCGTTGGTCAACGGTTTCCGCCTAAACAAAACAGTGATTTCTAGCAGTCCTTTGAATCCTGAGGTACACAAATGTTGAAGTTAAAGCATTTGCTTCGAAGAATTTTTTATTCCTAAATTAGGGTGGTTTATAATCGAAAATAACCGTTCTGGCTTGTTGGGTACGAAACCCGATATTTTCTGCTTACGATAAATTAGAGCATGAACACAAAATTACCTAGTGTAATTGACTGTGTAACGGGCATATAATAATAACAGACCATATAAGCAGTATTGGAGAATGTATCTTTTACAAATTATTGAGAGTTTTCAAAAGCTAGTATTGCTAATTTTTTATTTATTCTCTAATTTATTAGTCTTAACTGCTAAGTAGTACCACCATCACGTCTATAATGCTTCCTGTTTAACTGTGTTATTTGTTTACACTGGCGTGGATGCGAAGCATTTATCCCATCCAGTTTCCTAAAAATTTGGAATTCATTGTAAGACACAACATATTTCTCTTGGTTCTTCACCCTGAAATAAATAATTCTGAATATCCAGAGTATGAAACAAATATTTATTTAGCAAATGCATTGAAACAAAACAGTTTTTGACCTCGGACATGTGCCGGGAGAGCAGCTGCCGATGCAAGGAAGGGTTGAGGTTTCCTCCGCCCATCAGACGAGAAATGGGGAGAGCTCGAATATTTTGGTATTTCCTTGCTATTATCACCTGATCTTAGGATTATGAGAAACTTTCTCGGGGATAAGCTGAAAGGTAGTGCTCCCAGTGGGGTTAATGTTATCTTATTATTAGCATTACAAACACTCGTCTATTGTGATTTCCACTTCTTGCATGTTTGAGAAGTTATTCACCTTTATGATAGCCGATGGATGTCATCCTAGCAACGAAAAGAGACGGAAAGCTATTGCTGATGAACAAGTCCTTGATATTTTGTTTCATTCCGATAGTGAGAAAATTTTTCTGAATCGTCTAAATGTAAATGCATTAAAAAAATTAATTTTTTTAATGCATTTTCGAAAAAAAGCAAATATTAAAAATGAATATGTTTACCTTAATTTAATCTACTTCCATAAGGAAAACATTAATAGTTTCATTCAGTGTTCTAAATTCAGGTATTCAAGACCACAATAAATTATTGATACGTAAGAACCTATTTAAGCGAAAATCGTCGGATTTATGCGGTGTTTAGTATCAAATTGAACAGAAAAATGCAATGAAAATTAATATCATATTCTATTAACAATTCGGAAAAGTTTAAGAAATTATTTCTGTGGTGTACAATTCCACCAATATTCCCACACCCGGCGGTCACCAATGGCCGAACGAAGGGGCGAGAATAAAGGAAGGGTAGTGAGATGACTACAAGGTTTCTTCTACATGCTCAGCCTCACCAATGGCCGAACGAAGGGGCGAGAATAAAGGAAGGGTAGTGAGATGACTGGAAGGTTTCTTCTACCTCCTCAGCCCCTCCAGAACAAAGAGAAGGACGGTCTCGAACCCCTTTTCCTCCACACAAAGTGGTCGGCGAAAATTCTAGCTGATGCAGCAGAAGGGTTAATGTTTTCTAAGAAAAGCTTATTTAATCCTCAAATGCACGATACACTGCAAGCCACCGCGTGGGTGTGTGGCTGGGGGTGATGATCATCAAGCATGCACTACTAACATGCCAACAAGCAACTCATAAATTAACATGGTGAAGATTTCTAAGTACCGTTTTTTTGATTCGCGCTCTGATTATGTCAACATCCTGAATAAGTCTATTATAAATTCATAATAATTTTATCGTTGAAAAGTGGTCAAAATAATTTACGAGTGTGACATAAAATGGCAAAATTATTTGCTTAACCATTGATATGATTTTTTTGCTAGAGAGCTTAATATTAATGGTAGAATTTCGTTTAAAAGCTGTAAAGACACTGTAAAACTAAAACAAATAAATGTAAGGGATCTAATTTGCAATGACTCAACTTGTCAAAAACACAAAAAATCTCATGCAGCAGAGTAGAATGGTTCACAGGTCAGTACTGAAACTGTAAAAAGTAGTTACAGTAGTGTACCAACACTCAGAGTCATGGTTCATCAAGCATAGAGTTCTTTGAAATCAAAAAGATTCTAACAAATATGATATCAGGTTACAATTAAACATAAAAATATAAGAGTTACTGAAACCTAGTCACAAAGAAAAATATGCCAAATGGAAAATTTTACATCTATTCAGTGTCATAGTTACATTAAATGCTAAACCAAAAACACCCACCTTTTCTTCTAGTTGGCTTCCATGGTATGCGTGGACGTTAACCACCATCAGCAGGCTTGGCGTCTGTCCTTACACCACCTCTCCCACATGGCCCAGTGTTATTTCCTGGACCACCACCACACTAAAAGACGCTGTCATTGCTGCTGAGAATGCGGGGTCAATGCACCGAAATCATTGGGCACACTGGGATATTGGTTTTTTACACATTTGTATCGTAACTGCAAGATATCTTGATTTCACTTTCCAAACACTATATGATTCGATGACTGATGACAGCAGGTCAGACTCAGAAGATCCAGATCGAGGGTCACATTTCAGAGTGAACACAATCCTCTTCCAAAGAGGAGCTGAGCAATAAATGAGGAAAACGTTGGGGCCTCATTAGGATGACCTCATACTTAGCTTTCATAGAAATCAGGGTTATCCCCAAGCTATAATATTGAAGAAGCAATATCTTCATGTTACATGACAGGGACAGATTTAATGTATTCTAATTCAAAGAATTAGAGAGAATAAGTTCACAATAAGACAGATGGGAAAGTTGTAATCCTACCCCCTTTCAGCAGTAGAGTCAAGCATCAAGACATTCCCACATCTCGGGAGGATAATTTATTTTTTGTCCCATTATGTTCCATCAGAGTGTTAACACTTCTTCATATTTATTCCATCACATCCATATTTATTTTGAATTTCATAACATATACTGTTAAACATAATATGATATTCTTCTGATGATATCAACGTCTTGTCTCTTGATATCATTATCGGATTGTATAATCAATTTGTAATTTTTTTGATAAGCCTTTTATTTCGCTTTTGATTTTTTTGTGCACGGAGAGAGCATGGTGGGAATAGGTGCAGGATGTGCGAACGGATGGGGTCTGAAAGTGATCTACACCTTGCGTAAATTCAGCAGAAGAGCTATGTAGAAAGATGACAATGCTTTTTAGACTCAATGAGGACTATGAGGTTGAAGAGCTGCCCTCTCAGAACTTGGTTTGGATTCAGTGACTTCAACTGGCTATTCTCTGAAGAAAGAAGTAGGTGTTTCTTCAAAAGGCTCCTTAAATAATCCCATTGGGGCAACTGATGGTGTCCAGATGCCAGCACAGGCTACTGGTCGGCAATCACAGTCATCTGTCCTTGTTGCCAGTGATGGTGCTGCCCAGGGGAAGTAAGGCCTACCTCCCTAGTGGTGCCAACAGAGGTTTAATGTTCATCAGTGGGTATCTCTCATCTTTGGAGAAATAGAACACTTCCAATGTGAGCGACGAATTCCGAAAGATGGAAGCAGCAGAGAATATCATAATATGGAGGCACAAATACATCACAAAATGTTGAACAAAATGGGAAGTGTTGCCACACCTATAAGAATAAAAGTGCTCGCAAGCACAGAACACCAAACTTTATTGGAGGCATAAGATAAGCAGCAGACAAAGAGAAAGTGTAGATGCCATCCTCTTCCTTGGTACAGCTTAAATGATCATGGTAATTGCTCATCCAGAGATGTAAAATTATTGTTATTAATATTACTTTACTTTGGCTGATACGATTAGTTTGCTAACATATTCTTCACGTTTATGTATTCATATTAGGATATAAGGTTCTATCATCGTATTATATTTTCTTTAGATATGATTGTCTTCTCTCATGATATCACTATTAGATCGCTAAATCAATTTGTGATTTTTTTATGAGCCACTTTCTTTCCCATTTGCATTCTACATGCACGGCGAGAGCATGGTGTGAAAAGGTGCAGACATTTCCGAGAGGATAAGTTCGAAGGGAATAAACTACCACATTATTTGTACAGAAGAGTTTTCACATTCTTTGTGCACGGGGAGAGCATGTTGTGAAAAGTTGCAGACATTTCCGAGAGGATAGCTTGGGAAGGGGATCAACACCTCACAATATTTAAACAGAACAGTTTTGTGGACAGGTGGGAATGCTTTTCAGACTTCATTTATTCTGACATAGGTTGGAGCAAGGAAATGCCACTGATCCTGGGAGGCGGCTTCACCTAGATCGTCTCTTCAGAATGGTGGATATTCACTTTGCCAGGACTTGATGCCAGGGCTCAAAGGGGTAAGGTATCACGTTTATGTATTCATATTAGAATATACTGTTCCATCAAAGTATTATATTTTCTGTAGATATGATTGTCTTCCCTCTTGATATCATTATTAGATAGCTTAATCAATTTGTGATTTTATTAGGAGCTTTTTTTTTTCTTTCGCTATTTTTGTGCACGGGGAGAGCATGGTGTGAAAAGGTGCAAATATTTCCAAGAGGATAGCTTCGGAAGGGGATCAACACGTCAAAATATTTAAACAGAAGAGTTTTGTAGACTGGTGGGAATGCTTTTCAGACTTCATGTAATCCTACATAGGTTTCAAGAAGGAAACGCCACTGACCCTAGGATGCGGCTTCACCTGGATCGTATCTTTGGAATGGTGGATATTCACTTTGCCAGGATTTGAAGCCAGGGTTCAATCTCCATCACTTTAATTTTCTGATGCTTCCCATATCCAGAATGAAGAGTGATTATAAAACCACCTGTAAAAAAAATATACATACATGTCATCAATATTCTTTCAGTCATAAATAGGGATCAACCGACTCCGATTTGAAGTATCAGCGGATATTTAATGTATTGTAAGTAGAGATGGGCAACTTGGTAAATTACCATGGTAATTTTCGTAAATTACTATGGTAATTTTCGTAAATTACTATGGTAATTTTCGTAAATTACCAACACCCCTGAAAATTACCGTAATTAACGGTAATTTTCAGAAAAGTTCTTTTTCAGAAAATTTCTTCCTCATGAAGAAACAATTGGAATTGGTAACATTATAAATTAAAAAGCTAAAATGATTATTTTTACATTGTGTCCATGATTAATACCAATTAATTCAGAGCAAAAAAACAAATGCACATTGTGCAGAGGTACGTCTTTGGAACGAAAACTTCTCATAGTGTGACAAAAGAGAGGCAAATTAAGTGTTGCAGCTAACTTTTTTAAAATTTTTAAATGACTTATTATTGATAAACGTCATGATATGTTTGATATAAACATAGGCACTTATATCTCAATGCTATTTGATTTCGTTTGGAGTCCTCTGATAGGGATTTTCAGCTCAAAACTAAAAATTACCAGAAAATTACGGAAATTTTCGAAAATTACCGTAATTTACCATGATATTTTACCTCGATTGAAAATTTTGGTAAATTACACATCTCTAATCGTTAGCATCGGTATAGGCAGTCAAGCCACCTCCTTTCTAATTTTTAGAAATTGAAGATTTTTACCACCAATTTAGCCATTTAATGAGGTGTCAAGTTCTACTGCTAGATTGCTCTGGTACCAAACCCCATCAGTAAGTTTATCTCCTTGTAAGACAGAGACAGACTCTCAGTGAGTTTCTTTTGAACACCAAAATTATTTTTTTGTAATTGCAGTAGATAATTAAAAATCAATAAGTAGGAAAATTAACTGATGACCATATGCTTTTATTTTGGCCATAAAGCAGTTTTTGCAATTTTCTCATCCTTATATGGCATCGTGTGAGGATGCAATTTTGTTCACTTGAGCTATGCAATGTCGATATCATGGTAGCATGGGAATAGTTTGATGAAATATCAATATTTTCAAAACAGTCAAGGAAAAATACAGTCATGTCCTACAAAAACCGCAGTGAAGTTTGGAGATATTTCAAAGAAGTTCAAAGACATCCTCAACTTGCGCCTTGCGTGTATCGTAAGAGTTTCACCAGGGGGCAAACATGCGAGGAGTTTATCAACAACTATCACACAGAAGCACGGTGCAGTACACCATGGCCATATTCTGGTCCTAAGTAAGCGTAGGCTGTGAATCACAAATATTAAATGAGCTCTGTTTGAAATCTATCTCTTCTATAGAGGGTTTCAAGAGGAGATTGCATAAAATTTTGCACAGTAAACTTTGTTACAGTGTTAATGAATAATTTTATGATGATCGTAAATTTTGTCTTTTCATTGTGATTTCATGCTGAAAATCGGCAACTACGTAAATTACCATGGGTATTTTTAGTAAATTACCATTGGTATTTTTAGTAAATTACCAACACCCTTGATAATACATGATAAATGGTAATATACAGAAAAGTTCTTTTTCAGAAAATTTTTTCCTCACGGAGAAACCATTGGAATAAGTAATATATTAAAAATAGAGAAGCTAAAACCATTTTGTTTACATTGTGTCCATGATTAATTCCAATTCATTCAGATTAAAATAACAAATGTACATTGCAAAGAGGGTTTTCCAGCATTCATGGGAGAGCATTCCTGAAAATAACAATGGAAAAAATAACACTGAATGAATGATTTTCCATGCAAAAAATCCACCCCATGACTAAGGTGACCATACATACCAGTTTTGTGGTGTTTGTCCCGGTGTGCCGAAAGACAAAACAAAAATACTAATTTGTACCGATCTTTGGAAATATGCTATCAAAACAATCAGTTTGTTTTTTAAATTTTGATATTTTGTTAAACGTGTGTAAAAATAATGATTCATACAACATCTTGTATGAAAAATCCATACATAATTTTGATACAGTAACTGCAAAAACAACAAAAAATTTAATTATTTAGTTAAATTCAATTTACTTAGATCATTTTAAACTATTTTTAAAATCAAAGTAATGCATTGAATAATTTTCAGCAAAAGTTTTCAGAATGTTATCTTCTAATCATGAATCGAGCAAGTCGAAAGCCTACCAATCCTTTAGTTCGTTTTCACTCGGCAGAAAAATGTATTCAATTCCAATTTTCTTCTATAATTTCTGTGTAGCTTCTCCTTTCTGGATCAACGTTATTTAATGATTGGTTCATTCCTAAATGTCCTCCTGGTCACTCCTTGTTGAGTTTTTCAACAAAATTGTTGGTCATTTTCTGGTACTTTTTATTGTTCTCATTTCACGTTTAAACAATTTTTGTTGTTATGTATTTTAAATTGGCTTAAAAGGCCTCTTTTGCTAAACATCAACAAATCCTTGCCCTGCTCATTGGGAATATTACCAATTCCCTCCAGGTAGGTGGAATTCTATAAAGGTTAGAAGGTAGACATGTTGCATCTCATCCATACCTGAAGACATTTCGCAGGAATCTGAGAGTTCAGTTTTAAGCTCCCACTGGGATAATGGGGCATTGCAGTCTACCACAGCCTTCTCAGTGAAAATAGCTGTTTGCGATTCTGACCACCATTGTAAGACTAAAATGAATTTCTTGTAACTGGCATCGCTGCATGTATCAGGGAGCAACTAATTACAAAATAACAGCTGCAGATTTCAAGACTTGCTTCACGCTTGCAGATTGCACCTATAATGCTCTCTGAAAAGCCATGTTGAGCACCACAGAGGTGGTGCAAAGGGTCTCCCAAGTGGTGTTCAGAACCTCACTGTGGGTTCGCTGGCCATAGTAATCATCATATCCTAATTTTCTTTGGCTCTGACCTGATGGACAATAGTTTACGGCCATTTCTGAACCTACAGTGGACTTTGGAAAGAAAGTCCTAATGCTCTGGTCCCCAAATCAGTCCCAGATTCACTATTCTACACGTTATTTTCTCCAGAGTACAATGGGTGTGTACCCTCACAGTTGATGCAATGTGGTTCATTGGTACATACATTCACCTCCACATGCTTTCACAGGATGCAGAGCGGGCACTTGGCCTTGCCCTCATGTGTCTCAGGCGGCATACACTTCCCAGATATAATATATAGCGAAAGAAAAATACTGGCAATTTTCGACAAGAATAAAGACATTTACTTTTGACCGGTTTCGGTCTTTGGTGTACAACACCATCTTCATGTGAAGATGGTGTTGTACACCGAAACCGGTCAAAATTAAATGTCTTTATTCTTGTGGGAAATTGCCAGTATTTTTCTTTCGCTATGATATTCCACCAAATCAAGCCTAAAACAACTACCTTTATATAATATATAGCATTTTGTTTTTTTAGGCGAATTACATATATTAATAAATGTCTCTTGGGGCTCAAGCCGAGGAAGATTTTGGTTAGCTGACGTATCGATGGAACACTCCTCCATCTTCCTCAGAGCAATAAAGCATACAGGGCATTTTGCCAGCGCTTATATTGCCGTCAAACCAGGGGTTGGTGTCTCCTTTTCCCGTCATTTTTCGAATTAACGGATTCCAATCCCTGCTGAGGTTGTACCTAGAGTCATGACTTATGTTGGTATCTTACAGAAAATTAGCTTTCTCAATCAACTCAATGGTACCATAGTCAGAAAGTCATCATTCTGACTTTGCATGCAGTCGAGTCACTGTTAAAAGGGCGATATGACATGTCTTGAAGGATCTGTTGAAGATTTTCCTTGTAGTCATTGATCTTCATTACCACAGTCTCGTTTCCTTTATCAGCTGGAAGGATGGCGAAGTCAGTATTTTTCGTAGTTTAGCCAAGGCAAAAGCATGTTCTTTGGGCAAATTATGTTTTGGTAGAGTGGCTTTTTTCAGAAACATCAAGATCTCCCCTTATATCTCCTCCGCAATGTCAGATCGATGTTTTCGAATGGCTTGCTCAATTCCTCCCATAAAATCTGTTCATGATATACATCTCGGGGCAGGAGCAAAATTTAGCCCTTTTGAGAGGACAGATAATGTAGGTTCATCGAGGACTTGATCCATCAGATTGATCACAATGCGATTTTTGTCCAGCTTGGGAGCAGACTCCTTTTTCGGTGAAAGCCAAAGAAATTTTTATTTCAGCCTTTGAGTATCTTGGCGATATTAAATGTTAGCCTGGGCAGTGGTGGTGGTATCGATATCATCCCAGTGGCGTAGGTGAAACGGCATCAAATTCCTTGAAATTTCATCTAGGGCTCTTCTTTTGTCATGAATACGCACCCGGACTAGAGCGGCTAAGCCCTCATCATGATCCGTTCCGCAGAGCACGAGTCGACTCCGGTATGGACTTGGGCAAACTTTGGTAAGGCATCTTGATCCAGGCATCTCAAGAGAAATGCGAGAGAGCTGAGAAGTTTCCCTTTTTCTTACCATAAATGTTCAAGGCGGCCAATATTGTGGTAATTTTTCTTCCCCGTACAAGTGCATAATAAGGGATGTCGTTCTTTCTCGGCGAGTTATATTAACACATTCAACCCAGACTATTTCTAGTGTGCAATCGTGAAAAACGGAAAGGTTTATCCTCCACATTAATTTGGCCAGTCAATTAAATGTAATTTTAAAATTAGTAAAAAAAAAATTTTTTGTAACTAAACTCGATAATTTATTAAAGACATGAGTTCGCGTCCTTCAGAGAAGTATTCAGAGAGGTCTTCAGTGAGGTCATTAGAGGGGACATTAACAGACGCGAATGCGCGTCCTTCGGTGTCTTGGCAACGCACCTCGGACGAGCATTCGCTTCCGTCGGGTTGAACTTGTTAATAAATGACTCTCGGATTTCAAGTTGAGTATGATTTTGTGTTGCTGATGTTTTTAATTCTCATTTTTACTAATTCTAGGATGGCATTCATCATGTCCTGAAGATGACCCTTGAGAATAGGATCGAATGGCAAAAATGGAATTCCTTACCCGGTTGAGAACCTGAGCAAACTTTGTGAAGCAGATACGCCGGGAATGCTGCAATTCCTTCAATTTTCATCATTTCCCCTTTCCTAGCATAATTCCTTCCAAACTCAAGACAATTGTTTGTACGCAGACTAGTGACACAGGGATTGTAATTTTCGTAAATTACCTTAATATTTTTCGTAAATAACCAACACTAAATTAAATAATAAACAGTAATTTTCAGAAACTTCTTTTTCAGAAAATTTTTTACTCATGGAGAAACCATTGGAATGAGTAATATTATAAACAAAGAAGCAGAAGCCATTTTGTTTACATTGTGTCCATGATTAATTCCAATTAATTCAGACTAAAATAACAAATGCAAATTTTACAGAGGTATGCATTTGGAACAAAAATTTCTCGTAGTGTATCAAAAGAGAGGCATATTGCTTGTTTCTGCCAACTTCGTTTTATTTTTTTTAATGAGCCATAAATGATAAACTTCATGATATGTTTGATATAACCATCCGCATTTATATCTCAATGCTAGTTGATTTCGTTTGGAGTCCTTTGATAAGGATATGCAGCTCAAAACTAAAAATTACCGGAAAAATACGGTAATTTTCGAAAATTACCATAATTTACCCTGATAATTTACCTTAATTTAAAATTAACCCTTTGAGTGCCACCAATTTTTAGGTGGGAATTCCCAGAAGTACCATGGGTAGTTTGCTAATTTTGTAGGCCTTTATTCAAAAAAATCATTATTTGTTTATTTGTTGCCATTTTTACATGATTTCTTTTGCACTTGAAAGTAAATACTTTCTTCCAAATTAATATGAAAAAATTGGCTGATATTATAATAGGCGCAATTGTTATAGTTTAATTTGGAATTTAGAGTTTAAATAATTTTATTTCTCACTTTTGGCCAATAAATTGAGAAATAATATCAAATTCAAAGAGATAAACCATTGATGACTATAAAATATTATTATTTTTCTAGGAGTGTTCATAAAATATCCAAGGAATTTGCATGTATTTTCAATAGATATTCGATTGAATAATACAATGAAAATTGCATTAAATTCAGGCGAAATTATCAAAATGATTGGAGGTATATAATGTGAATATTTTCGCATACAAGAGAATATTTGGATGTGAAAACATTAGGAAATATGGTATCTGAATGATAATAACAAGAATTTGAGTCTGTTATTGCTTACAAAATGTTAACAATTATATTACCAATTATTGAAAATATATTGAAACTACTATACTTAGAAAACGATGACAACATTACAAACCCTATTCCAAATCAAATAACTAATTTTCATATTATTCACAAATATGATGAGATGAGAAACACAAATTCCATGTAGGCCTTATTCACATTTCATGCAGTTCTATATCTATGGACAGGGCCACGGTCTTTCTACTGCATACAGCACAATCTTTTCCCTCCGCCCTGAAAGTTTTCCTATCCCATATATTCCTGACTATACTGTCCTAGGAATTGACTGACTTGGATTATTCCATCTTGTTATATGTGTCACTACTGTATCACATAATGAACATGTGCTGCCACCTATATTGAGGTGTGTGTGTCTTCCATTAACTCACGGCGGTCAGTCGTTCTGTCGCAGCCGACGATGTAACATCACTTAAACCAATAAATACCTTTACAACATGGTGTCAGAAGTTGCGGACTCCTCCCGTTACGTGGTTAAGTAATTTTAATTTGTGCAATGACTGTCGTGTTTCAACCGAGAGTAGATCGAGATAGATTTACACGACGAATCCGAACAATTACAGTCAAATTCGGACATTCAACCGCGATCGGCATGTCAGGCCACGTGCACCCGATGGAGACAGAGGGAAATGTCATAGTGAACTGGAAACGCTGGTATCAATCTTTTGAAATATATTTAATTGCCAGTGGTCTCGTGACAGAAAAGGAAGAGCGTGGGGTGGCCTTGTTACTCCATTATATTGGCCCCTACAGGTTGGACGTGTTCAATTCCTTCAACCTGAACAGATCAGAGGTGACATTTGATGAATTGGTGAGGAAATTTAATGACCACTTCCTACCAAAAAAGAACCTGACAATGCAAAGACATCAATTTTTCTTGAGATTCCAAGGTCAGGATGATATAGATATGTTCTTGACGGATCTTCAGAACTTGAGTCATGCATGTGAGTACGGCAATTTGCGTGAGTTGCTCGTAAAGGACGTATTTAATTTAACCCTTAACCGGTGATGTGCGGTCTGAGAGACCGCTGCGTTTTTAAAATTATGAATATTTTCAAAATGATTATTTTTAAATGTCTATAGTTCTCGTTAGCTTCATATTTTTGTCTAATAAGGATATAACACTTTTAAATTTTAACGTTTCTATTAATTATTTCTGTAAATTTGCAACTGAATCTGATTACTGGTCTGAGAGACCTCACGTCACTAAATTGGAAAAATCAAGACATGTAATGCTGGTGGACATAATTCAAAAAGTTATTAAAAACAATTCGTAGTGATTTTTAAAGTATAAGAAAAATTAATAATTTGTTTAGAAGCATTTTTTGTTGCACAACGTGGATAATAAAGCACTTCTTTTTTGCTAAAATACATAAGTAAAAATAAATGATTATTCAAGTCGTTGCTGAAGGCGTACGCAAAACAAATGCAATCCGGTTTTTATTGGAAATATCACGCATTTTGTTCTTTAAATGTTAAGCTTCTAATAGATTTTATAAATAATTACAATAAAACATAGGTTAATATCTCGTACCCCTTGCAGGAAGTACGCATGTAATGTATTTTGTAAAAATGACGGAACCCATCGAACCCCGAAATTTCGAGCTCCCATGCCTGGAGTGCAACATTCATTTGTGCCTTTCTTTTCGCAGTCGGTCTTCCTTTAAGTATTTGGGGACAGAATATCTAAGCATCGAGTTTTACCACCAGAACAAATAAAGGGGCCGATGCCGTTTCAAAATGTATATTCCTTGCAAGCCCGCCAAGTATGGTTTGAAAATGATGTGTTTGACTGACGCCGAAAATAGTTATCTGTTTAACACATATTTGTACACAGGGAAAGACACAGATGGGATAGGTTTGTCAGAGGAAGACAAAAAGCTATCAAAACTAACCCAGTCAGTTACTTGTCTCTCTGAGCCAATCATGGGGTCCCACAGGAATATTGCAGTGGATAATTTGTTCACATCTATTGAACTGGCAGAAAAATTAAAAGAAAAAGGGCTGACGTACGTTGGTATAATAAAAAAAATAAAAGGGAAATACCTAATGATTTTTTGCCATCCAAAGGGCGCATAGTGGGCTCTTCAATTTACGGATTCTCGGCCAACATGACTCTAGTATCCCATGTCCTCAAAAGAAATAAGGCTGTTTGCAGTTTCATGAATGCCTAACAGGGTGAGTGACGATATAGTCAGGGAAACTAGAGGTTATTGCATATTACAGCGCGACTATGGGTGGCGTAGATACTTTAGACACAATGTGCTGTAGCTACACATCCGGCCGAAGGACAAGGAGGTGAGCAACGGCAGTATTTTTCAGAATATTAGATATTTCCTTTGTCAACTCATTTGTGCTTCAGCAGTCTGTGAAAGATATGACACGATTTAATTTCATTAAATCGATAGCTGCAGATCTTATTACACTCCATATGAGAAGGAGAATGTCAAATCTTAAGACTCCCAAGACAGGTACGATTAAGTATTGCGCAAATTCTCCATCTACTGTTGGAAGAGGCTGAAGAAGTTAAAGGCTCGAGAAGCGGACAACATATAGAATGTGCCCGCAATACAAAAAACGGAAACCCTCCTTCTTATGTTTCCGATGCAAAAAGCGTGTGTGCTTGGAATGCACAAAGAAAATTTGCAAAGACTGTGTGGAAACGGAGATATGAGAGCTATTGTGAAAAAATGTAATTTTAATCGCCTGTAGAATGCATCGAGAAAAGGAGTAAACGATATAAAATCAATTGTTTCTTATTATTTAGACTTCCTACTTTAACAATTAAGGCCTAATTTTTAAATATGACGAAATATTGATACTTAATAACGATTACAATAACTCAAGTGTATTTGACATCAGTTTTTTGATCCTGTTTCAAATTACTATTATTACCGAAAAATTGGTTCGTATTGGTAATGCAAAAAATTAAATATAAGTTTTAGAATAGTTAAGCAGATAAAGAAACATTAAACTAAGCAATAAAAATGGCGTTGCAACATTTTGTGAATATTTGATTCATTGCGGTCTATCAGACTGCACAGTCACTGGTTATGCAACAAAAATTGCATGTCACTGGTTAAGGGTTAAATATGAATCGATGGCATCATGTGGTAAGAGAGAAACTACTGAAAGAGCCGGACCTCGATCTCCTTCAGACAGTTAATCTCGCCAAAGTTATACTCTCATCACAGCGAGACGCAGAGAAATTGGAAGAAACTGATGTAAGCTTTGTTCAACGTTCCCACACCGGAGCACGTCCATCACGGCGGACGGCTACACATATGCAGAGATCGGCAACTCCATGGCAGCACACGGGAAATCAGCAGACACCTGCGCATTCGCAGCCACGACTTCAACAGTCGCATCAGCGATCGATGCGGCAGACTCAATGCTCCAAATGTGGTCAAGTTCATCGCTACAAGTGTCCAGTGGAGTGGAGGATAGGGTCCAGCTTCCCAGACTTGTGATACAAGATAGACGAGAAGTATGTCTGTGCAACTCCTTCCAAGAGTGAATTCTGTATGGAGGAATACAAGGATATGCTCAAGGGACTAATGACAAGGGAGAGAGGTCTAAGTGCCTCAGAGCCTCCTTGGAGGAACTCCACCACAGCAACAATCTAATCTAATCTAATCTAATGACAAGGGAAGCATTTTCCATTGCACCCAAGAAGAGTTCTTCATCTCTTATTCCAGTCACGACGAAATTCATCTGGGCGTGACTCATTCAGTGAGAAAGAAAAGAGAGGGAAACCCAAGAAAATCACTCTGCCTTATCTGTAATTGTCTATCCCTGCCCAGCTTCGCTTCCACCCAGGTGGCCTCGACTAGTGGGGGAGGAGTTGGGCCACCGCAGCCAACACTTTTTTTGTTTGCTTGCATCTCGCTTAGTGGCAGAGCCGTGTTGATATGCCCATGGACATGCCATTGGTTGCCTTGAATGGAAAAATCTACCTTATGCCTCAATTGAAAAATTTACGTATGAGCACGGTTAAGTTTGCTGTGAAATGGCGGAATACGAAATTTTACCGTTTATAATGTCGCTTGGATTTATTAGTTATCCCTTCTCAAAGACAAAATTTAACATGAGAATAATGAATCTTCCTCATCAAAACGGATAAACTGACAGGTTTCTAATAAGTGCGAAAAAGTGTTACAAGTTTATGACATTTCTATGAATTGGTGCAACGCGTAGCGATTTTGCGGATAGATTTTAGTGGGCTCTCATGATTTATCAAAAACACACTAGATGTTTAAATGAAGTAGTGAGTGATGATGAAGAAGATGAAAGTGATGAGGTCATCCCTGAACCCAAAAAATAAGACATCTTCCAGGCATTAAATACCTTGCATCAATTCTCATTACTTCACAAAGTTGATGATGATTTTAAAGATAATTTAAGAGAAATTGAAAAAGTAATCCACTCAAAAATGGAATGGTTAAAAGTGCAAAAAAACATCTCAAAATATTTTAAAAAGGCAATTGTAATTCTATAAATGAAATTTTACTTTCAGAGGGGTTTTTCTTCATTTTCATTTTGCCCAGGTGGTTCATTTGTTTACTATGCAATGCTATTTAACTTTCATTGAGTGATATTCTTTTCTATTATCCTGGATACATTTTTCAAACCGCCTTAATTTCAAATGTTATCTCTCAGTTCAATTCATACTCTTCCACAGGAATGATTTTCTAATTATGTACACACTTGTTAGCCACATGTTTAAATGCTAAATCTGTACTTTTGCCTGAGCAGCCAAAAAGCTATGATTCTGTTCTGAAATTGTATTTCACGTTTTGATATCAAATATAATTATCTCTCCACCACAAGTAAAATAGTTTTAATTTCTACAGTGTAATATGTATGCAATAATGATTTCTTTGTAGTGAAAATAGTTTCAATGTCATTGTGTTCTCATATGTTGTGAAATCTTAGCATATTTTTCAATATCCGCTAATATCTTGATTTTACATAATTTGATTTTACATAACACCCCATTTTTGGGTCCCAAGGTGTTACGTAAAATCAAGACTACTGTATCATGCGTACCAGTACACTTGCGGTGATCAAGGCCAGTTCCAATGCGCGTACCAGTATGCTTATGGATGCAAATGGGTTAAGATTCAATTTGCCTATGTCACTTAAAAATTTGCAACCGAAAACAGTCACATTCAAACGGTACCAAAGGGGCATTACAAAGCAGAGAAATTATATGAAAACTTATGCAAACAAAAGAATCGCCAGCATTAAAGGCCGGGGATGATATTTACTTCAAAAAGTCTCCAAATGATTATTGGCAACCAGCTGTCATAACAGCTGTAGCAGACAACTTCCCCAGGTCATATTACCTCAAGACTCCCGATGGTACTATCTATCGTAGAAATCGCTATCACTTGAGGCCTAAAGGCATTACTATAGTAAAAGATTCGCATTGTATACCAAATGCAACTAGCCTGGTAGAACCACCAACACCTAAGACACTCCCAGGAACTAGCAATCATATGGTAAGGGAAGGACAGAATGAGGACCAACAAGTAACAACACCTCAGACTTTTAGGTCTCAGCCTCTTGACCGAGCAATTATGAGACCCTTCAAGGCTTCGTACAATGAGGCTTGAGCTAAGTGGATGAACCAATATCGCGCGCTTAAAATAACACAAAGAGGCATTGCTGGGTTGGTTAAAATAGCTTTCCAAGCTATTTGTCAGATGGAACGTGCAAAGTCTGGGTTTTCCTGTCCTGGTCTGTACCGATTGCAGAAGGAAATTTTCACAGATCTAGACTATCTAGCTGCAGCTCACTTTTCTGAAGAAAATGGAGCCCGCAATGACACAGTCCCCAGCACAACAACGCCTTCTGGAGCACCATTGGCTGTAACAAACAGGTTTAATGCAGCCTCATCTACCTCACCTGATGAACCAATACAATCCACAGTTACAGTCTGTCCGCCCAGCACATCTTCGGCACCAAGTTGCTCTACTATGACAGCTTTACCTTTGGCTACTCCTAACACTTCTAAATCCTGCGGTGGATCTCAAAGCACCAAGCCTTCCTTATTTGAAATTGTGACGGATTAAGTTTCACCTGTAACAAACAAGGATAGGAAGAAAATAATTCAAAGAAAGAGACGAAGTGAAAAGAGTGAGATTTTGACTGGAACTCCATACAAAAATATGTTAGAGAAAAGATTTAGTGAATCGCAAGAGAAGATTAAAATGGCAGCAGAGAGAAAAGAAAATAAAATTCAACCAGCCAGAAAAAAACAAACCAAACAGCTTGAACAAAGAAACAAACAAAAGAAGAGTTTTGATGTGAATAGAAAACTTTTCACGCCAACGATACCAAGCAATGGAAATTTAGAAATTAACACTAGCGAAGAATAAACTACAGAGTGTATCATATGCAGAGAAACAACAAATGAAGATTGGGTACAGTGCACTTCATGGATAGGGTGGGCTCATGTGGCTTGCACGGATGAGGAAAACCTACTTTTTTATAAGTGTGAAAATTGCACAACATAATCATTTCCAAGCAAACTAAATGCAAAAATATTTACATAACCCAAGAAATTTATATACTTGCGTTAAATGAATATTTTTATTATGTTAACCCATGTAATCAACGTGCTTTTTAAGTGTCCGGTACTGGGCAAGTGTTTCTGGACCACAACAAAAAACGAAACTTTTTTATTTGTTAATGTTACATATTTAACCATTGCATTTTGCAAATATTGATTTTTTCTGTAAACAATAAACATTTTTACTTTTCAAACATTGCATTTTTATTTCCTACATGCATAGCAAAAAAATATTATTTTCAAAAACCCTTAGGTCTCCGGTACTGGGCAAGTCTCCCCTACGTTCATCAATATTTTTGTTATTGATGAATTTGTCAGACTGCGTTATTTTCCATCCCGTATGCTTTCCGTTCCGGAAATCACCGATTGGACCTTTCTCTTGCTCTCGAGTCATTAATATGAATCCACTTATGAAATCTCAGTGGAATTCGTTGATTATTTGATATCGATATATATTTATTTTCGGCTATAAAAGCATGCTAAACTCAAGAGCATGCCTGGAAGAGAAAGGTAGTGCCTGCGTGGAATCTTCTGGTGGAATCGCGCGTGGAATCTATTTAATATTTCTTTAATGCAGTGTTATTGACTATATTAACAGCATGAATAATTTGTCTTTTAACAGTGTTGCCATGTACACTCTTGCCTTTAATCTTGAAGTATTGTTTTGTAAATGAGTTCTACATCACTTGATTTCCGGAATAAAGAAATTATTATTATCATTTAAACTTTTTCAGTGAATTAAGTGTTTTGCCTGTGTAATAACAGTTTTCTTGGTAATCGGGTTTCCTAGTTGGCCAAGCCAGCTACCCTGGTGAAAATAAACCGCGACAGACAGTGTGACAGACAATGTGACAGAAGCGTGAACACAGTGTGCTTAGAATGTGAAAAGAGTGTGATTACAGTGTGCAAACACCGTGACAAAAGCATAAATTGGGACTCAAAAGCGTGCAGAAAGCGTGATAGACACTGTGACGGTACAGAGTGTGACACAGTGTGAGGACACCATGCACACAGTGTGAGGACACCGTGACTAATATCCATGTACAGTGTGCTGCACATTGTGGTCACACTGTCCATCACACTTTGAAGGGAGCACAGTGTGCGTACTCTGTGACTAATAGCCTTGCACAGTGTGCAGCACATTGTGGTCACACTGTCCATCACGCTTTGAAGGGAGCACACTGTGCGCACAGTGTACAGCTACTTACAAAAAATTCGTACCACTTCCCTACGCAACCCGCTCAACAGGCTCTTTAATTCCTCGATGTGACAACACTGTCACCGATTCGACTGCCGAACACCTATCTCGTCTGGTTGACGATCTCAGAAGCAGGAGCACCCGAATGAAACATGACCTGGCAAAGCAAAGGCCCCGTGATAGAGGGGGTTGGAAGCTCACCGGCGGCGAGTAAGGTTTTCTTTCCCGAAACAACTGACGAATGCCTTTCGCAATGCGGACCACCGTCGTGCCTCTCGATCTCGCTCGCTGACCATGCAAGAACAGAATTTAGGAACCCCAGTTTTCCAAATTACTAAGAGTTTTTATGGCTGAACTGCTTTTCAAGGAACACTCGTGGACCATCCATTTCCGATTCGGCCTCATCGCACTGTCGTTCGCGGAAGTCGGGAAACCCCGCGGATTAATGTGTCGACTAAACCAAGCCTCATAGATCTACCATGCAAGCCACCGCGAGGGTGCGTGGCAGGAGGTGTTGCTGAGGAGTGGAATCTCACGGGCGAGGAGAGAGAGGGGACGGTTTTTTTTATTCCTAAGATAAGTTTCCATTGCCTTCCAGCAGTGAAAACTGACATTTTCTCACTTAAGGAATGCTTCTTGCCGTTATTGGAAAATTATGCTTTAGTATTAAATACTATTATTAGCTAAAATTCACTTAGTTTGAAGGCGGCGAAAAGTCCTCGAAACAGTTTCAATGAAACTAATCTCGACACATCAGCGATACTTTTCTATTCTACCTGAATAATATGATTAAGTTTTTCAACTTTATAAAAACAAAAATTTTCTATCAAGAATAAAAAATATTTTTTTTCTATGGAAGCCACATGCAATGCCACACATCGAGAAATTTATATTCCTAGATCTGAATCATACACATTTCCCTTAAGGAGCTTTCATTGACACTGCCGAGAACATTTATCTTTTTTCAGACACGTAGTAGAACATGGGCATAACACCATGGAGCTTTTTTCTGGGCTACAACTCACCGATTCCAGAAAGAAAGTGAATGCGTATAATTTTAACTTATTTTTCATTGTTGCATTAGGCAAGGAAGATATTTTTCGGAATCACTTCGTGATGTTAACGAAATAAAAGACGATCAAAAATTAAAAATATAAAATACCAATGAAAACATAAGAAATGAAAGAAATCCAGGCGTGCAACTTTGTGAGCATTTGTAAGAAATTTCTTCACGCCTTACCCCAAGTCCTACGCATTGCATCCTCCGACGCACAGTCTGTGGACATGTCCGAACACGAACAGCATCCCCAGTCTCTTCGGCAGTCGAAAAAGTATTTTCCCTTCCTTGGTCCACTATGCGCGCGTCTTCCTGAGAGGTGACTTTAGGTTTCCCTGAACCCGCATTTAATTTACCTGCAATCTCCCGAACTGGCATATTTGCCGTTAGTATTCCTGCCATTTGGTTTCTCCACCTACCGTCAACCAAAATATTATGTGCACTCCAGTTTGAAGGGTGTTTACAAAGTTACCTAATAACAGAAAATTTAAAAATATTCATTTTTGTCGTTCAATTCTGCGCTAATGAATGTAAAAATGCATTTCTCAAAAACCCTTCAGATTATTTAACCCAAATTATAACTCCATACAAACAAGAATGTTTTATGCATTTTCTATAAAGTTTAGAATTTTAGCTGAAAAAGAAATGATACTGTAATCATATTTAGTCAGAAGGGTTTTTCTCCGCTCTAGGTGATCGAAAAAATACAATTTTAATTGCGTCACAATCCTTAGATATCCTAATGTTATAATACATCGATATTAATATCGTAATTTAATCAACTAATTTTATATTAGTTTAAATTTATGACTTAGAATGAGAGGGTTCAGCGTTTATTTGTTGCAGGAAAAGCCGTACGACGTTGCTGCAACAAATAGCCTCAGACTTGTCTCACTCTGGCCTATACAAATGTAAACTGATATTAAATTGGTTGATCAACGTTCTTCGCAACAATGTATTATAACAATAGGATATTTAAGGATTGCAACGCCATGAAAATTGTATTTTTTCGACCACCCAGAGCCGAGAAAAACGTTTATGATAAAAATTATTTCAGTATCTTTTCTTGATAGATAAAATTCTGAAAGTAATAGAAAACGCATAAAACATTCTTGTTTATATGGAAAATTTGTATCAAATAATTTGAACTGTTTTTGAGATATGTATAAGCTTTTATACTCGGTGTAATAGTTGAACACGTAAAAAACCGTTACTTTTTCCAATCAAACTTTAATAAGAAATACAAAAATATAAGAAAGAAAATTAAAGTGCACAATTTATGTAGAATTAAAATACAAAAAATACGATATGATTAAATTTTCTTTAGTTATTTTGGTTACTCGTAAACACCCTTCAAACTCGAGTGCACATAATATTTTGGTCGACAGTAGGTGTCAACTGCGGCATTCCTCTAGCGTAACTGGCGCGCACCGCGCGCTAGTTACTCGCCAGCTCATGCTTCGCTCGGGCGCGTCTCATACCGAGATCTCCAGTCCGACGTAACTGCGATCGGCCAACACCCGGCAGTCGAATACAGCGACAGTGTTGTCTCATCGCTGATTTCAAAGGTCTGCTGGCCGGGTTGCGGCGGGAAGTGGTACGAATTTTTTGTAAGTAGCTGTACATACACTGTGACTAATACACTTACACAGTGTGATACACATTGTTGCCACACTGTCTGTCACGGTTTATTTTCACTAGGGTTATTGTGCTTGTGGTGGAATGTTGAGTTTGTATTATACTAAAAATGAAGTAGTATCATTATCGGTAATGATATCCACGGGTGTGGGAAATAATATCCAAATCGGTATCGGATATTTCTGGTATGGGTCCATCCCTAATCATAACATAAAAGACAAACATATTATTACAAATTGGTAATGACCAAGTAAAATATGGTATTTCAAATGAAATACTTTTCTTTCCTTTGCATGTGCCATTTTCTTTTATAATTTTCCAAATAAACAATAATAAAACCCATACCTGTCTCATATAGTAAACCTTCATTTAGATAAATTAGAGTAGACCACATTTCCACACCAAGTTCATCGTGGCAGGAAAGGAATCTCCGAACAAAATTTAGTTAATTATTTAGTTGGTTATGAGTGATATTTTCATGTTTTTATTTAGCTAGGAAGTTATAATGTTTTCAGGTTCAACAACTGAATGTTATTTTTTCATATGAGTTGATGGCCATATTTTTCGTGAGTTTCAATGTTTATTTTTCCCTGTAATTACTCAGTCTATTATAATCATGACCGCTGACTATTTCACTTTCTTTCATTGGTCAATGGTTTCCGCCTAAACAACACAGTGATTTCTAGCAGTCCTTCGAATCCCGAGGTACACAAATGTTGAAGTTAAACATTCGCTTCGAAGAATTTTTTATTCCTAAAACAGGGTGATTTATAATTGAAAATAACCGTTCTGGCTTGTTGGGTACTATTATAACGTACATCTAGAGAAAAAAATTACGAAACCCGATATATCCTGCTTACGATACATTAGAGCATTAACACAAAATTACCTAGTGTAATTGAGTATATAACGGGAATATAATAATAACGGACCATATTAGCAGTAATGGAGAATGTATTTTTTACTAATTATTGAGTTTTCGAAAGCTACTATTGCTAATTTTTTATTTATTCTCTAATTTATTAGTCTTAACTGCTAAGTAGTACCAACATCACGTCTATAATGCTTCCTGTTTAACTGTGTTATTTGTTTACACTGGCGTCAATGCGAAGCACTTATCCGATCCAGTTTCCTAAAAATTCGGAATTCATTGTAAGACACAACATATTTCTCTTGGTTCTTACCCTTGAAATAGAAAATTCTGAAATAATTTTTGAGAATAATTTTCCATTCCGATCACAATTCTGTCAATATTCACAGAACCGTTACGTTAAAACATTCTATCAGCTCAGCGAGATGTAAAAATGGACTTCTGAGCCTGTATATCCGGAGTAAGAAACAAATATTTATTTAGCAAATGCATTGAAACAAAAAAGTTTTTGACTTTGGACACATGCCGGGAGAGCAGCAGCCAATGCAAGGAAGGGTCTAGGTTTCCTCCGCCCATCAGCCGAGAACTGGGGAGAGCTCGAATATTTTGGTATTTCCTTGCCATTATCACCTGATTTTAGGATTATGAGAACCTTTCTCGGGGATAAGCTGCAAGGTAGTGCTCCTACTGGGGTTAATGTTATCTATGCACCGCCAAAGCTTCTCTGGAAATGCATATACCAGGTTAACCCTTAAACTGCAGCAAACATACATGTAAATATTCTCGGGCAACTGCGGGAGAAACGTTCTTGTACGTGTGACCGTGTCCTGCTTCCAGGGCCCAGAGCCCTTTCTTACTTTTATGACCCAAACACTTCGTTTGCAGAGGGGACCCATTTGTTACTCTCCCTCCTCACCTAGCACGGTCCCTCCCCAGCCCTTCAGGGTTCGCTTTCCAGCGCCATGAGTTTCGATATTTCCTTCCTTATGCTCGCTCAGTGAGTTTCAGTGGTCATAGTTTTCCTACGTTTGTGTCCGCGAGCATTACAAACACTCGTCTGTTGTGATTTCCACTTTTTGCATGTTTGAGAAGTTATTCACCTTTATGATGGCCGATGGATTTCATCCTAGCAACGCAAAGAGACGGAAATTTATTGCTGAAGAACAAGTCCTTGATATTTTGTGTCATTCCGAAAGTGAGAAAATTTTTCTGAATCGTCTAAATGTAAATGCGTTAAAGAAATAAATTTTTTTAAACGCATTTTAGAAAAAAAAGCAAATATTAAAAATGAATATGTTTACCTTAATTTAATCCACTTCCATAAGGAAAACATTAATAGTTTCATTCAGTGTTCTAAATTCAGGTATCCAAGACCACAATAAATTATTGATACATAAGAACCTATTTAGGCGAAAATCGTCGGATTTATGCGGTGTTTTGTATCAAATTGAACAGAAAAATGCAATGAAAATTAATATCATATTCTATTACTGTGGCTGGGGGTGATGATCACCAAGCATGCGCTACTAACATGCCAACAAGCAACTCATGAATTAACATGGTGAAGATTACTAAGTACCGTTTTTTTATTCGCGCTCTGATGAAGTCAACAGCCTCAATAAGTCTATTTTAAATTCATAATAATTTTATCGTTGAAAAGTGGTCAAAATAATTTACGAATGTGACATAAAATGACAAAATTATTTGCTTAACCATTGATATGATTTTTTTGCTAGAGAGCTTAATGTTAATGGTAGAATTTCGTTTAAAAGCTGTAAAGACACTGTAAAACTAAAACAAATAAATGTAAGGGATCTAATTTGCAATGACTCAACTTGTCAAAAACACAAAAAACCTCATGCAGCAGAGTAGAATGGTTCGCAGGTCAGTACTGAAACTGTAAAAAGTAGTTACAGTAGTGTACCAACACTCAGAGTCATGGTTCATCAAGCATAGAGTTCTTTGAAATCAAAAAGATTCTAACAAATATGATATCAGGTTACAATTAAACATAAAAATATAAGAGTTACTGAAACCTAGTAACAAGGAAAAAAATGCCAAATGGAAAATTTTACATCTATTCAGTGTCATAGTTACATTAGATGCTAAACAAAAACACCCACCTTTTCTTCTAGTTGGCTTCCATAGTATGCGTGGACGTTAACCCCCATCAGCAGGCCAGTCTGTCCTTACACCACCTCTCCCACATCGCCCAGTGTTACTTGCTGAACCACCACCACACTAAAAGAGGCTGTCATTGCTGCTGAGAATACGGGGTCAATGCACCGAAATCTTTGGGCACACTGGGATATTTGGTTTTTTACACATTTGTATTGTAACTGCAAGATATCTTGATTTCACTTTCGAGACACTATATGATTCGATGACTGATGACAGCAGGTCAGACTCAGAAGATCCAGATCCGGGATCACCTTTCAGATTGAACAGAATCCTCTTCCAAGGAGGAGCTGAGCAATAAATGAGGAAAACGTTGGGGCCTCATTAGGATGACCTCATGCTTAGCTTTCATAGAAGTCAGGGTTATCCCCAAGCTATAATATTGAAGAAGCAATATCTTCATGTTACATGACAGGGACAGATTTAATGTATTCTAATTCAAAGAATTAGAGAGAATAAGTTCACAATAAGACAGATGGGAAAGTTGTAATCCTACCCCCTTTCAGCAGTAGAGTCAAGCATCAAGACATTCCCACATCTCGTGAGGATAAATTATTTTTTGTACCATTATGTTCCATAAGAGTGTTAACACTTCTTCATATTTATTTCATCACATCCATATATATTTTGAATTTCATAACATATACTGTTAAACATAATATGATATTCTTCTGATGATATCAATGTCTTGTCTCTTGATATCATTATCGGATTGTATAATCAATTTGTAATTTTTTTTATGAGCCTTTTATTTCACATTTGCCTTTTTTGTGCACGGAGAGAGCATGGTAGGAATAGGTGCAGGATGTGCGAGCGGATGGGGTCTGAAAGTGATCTACACCTTGCGAAAATTCAGCAGAAGAGCTATGTAGAAAGATGACAATGCTTTTTAGACTCAATGAGGACTATGAGGTTGAAGAGCTGCCCTCTCAGAACTTGGTTTGGATTCAGTGACTTCAACTGGCTATTCTCTGAAGAAAGAAGAAGGTGTTTCTTCAAAAGGCTCCTTAAATAATCCCATTGGGGCAACTGATGGTGTCCAGATGCCAGCACAGGCTACTGGTCGGCAATCACAGTCATCTGTCCTTGTTGCCAGGGATGGTGCTGCCCTGGGGAAGTAAGGCCTACCTCCCAAGTGGTGCCAACAGAGGTTTAATGTTCATCAGTGGGTATCTCTCATCTTTGGAGAAATAGAACACTTCCAATGTGAGCGACGAATTCCGAAAGATGGAAGCAGCAGAGAATATCATAATATGGAGGCACAAAAACATCACAAAATGATGAACTAAATGGGAAGTGTTGCCACACCTATAAGAATAAAAGTGCTCGCAAACACAGAACACCAAACTTTATTGGAGGCATAAGATAAGCACCACACAAAGAGAAAGTGTAGATGCCATCCTCTTCCTTGGTACAGCTTAAATGATCATGGTAATTGCTCATCCAGAGATGTAAAATTATTGTTATTAATATTACTTTACTTTGGCTGATACGATTAGTTTGCTAACATATTCTTCACGTTTATGTATTCATATTAGGATATAAGGTTCTATCATAGTATTATATTTTCTTTAGATATGAATGTCTTCTCTCTTGATATCACTATTAGATCGCTAAATCAATTTGTGATTTTTTTATGAGCCAATTTCTTTCCCATTTGCATTCTACGTGCATGGCGAGAGCATGGTGTGAAAAGGTGTAGACATTTCCGAGAGGATAAGTTCGAAGAGAATAAACTACCACATTATTTGTACAGAAGAGTTTTCACATTCTTTGTGCACGGGGAGAGCATGTTGTGAAAAGTTGCAGACATTTCCGAGAGGATAGCTTGGGAAGGGGATCAACACCTCACAATATTTAAACAGAACAGTTTTGTGGACAGGTGGGAATGCTTTTCAGACTTCATTTATTCTGACTTAGGTTGGAGCAAGGAAATGCCACTGATCCTGGGAGGCGGCTTCACCTAGATCGTCTCTTCAGAATGGTGGATATTCACTTTGCCAGGACTTGATGCCAGGGCTCAAAGGGGTAAGGTATCACGTTTATGTATTCATATTAGAATATACTGTTCCATCAAAGTATTATATTTTCTGTAGATATGATTGTCTTCTTTCTTGATATCATTATTAGATAGCTTAATCAATTTGTGATTTTTTTAGGAGCTTTTGTTTTTCATTCGCTTTTTTGTGCACGGGGAGAGCATGGTGTGAAAAGGTGCAGATATTTCCAAGAGGATAGCTTTGGAAGGGGATCAACACGTCATAATATTAAAGACAGAAGAGTTTTGTAGACTGGTGGGAATGCTTTTCAGACTTCATGTAATCCTACATAGGTTTCAAGAAGGAAACGACACTGACCCTAGGAGGTGGCTTCACCTGGATCGTATCTTTGGAATGGTGGATATTCACTTTGCCAGGATTTGATGCCAGGGCTCAATCTCCATCACTTTAATTTTCTGATGCTTCCCATATCCAGAATGAAGAGTGATTATAAAACCACCTGTAAAAAAAATATACATACATGTCATCAATATTCTTTCAGTCGTAAATAGGGATCTACCGATTCCAATATGAAGTATCAGCCGATATTTAATGTATCGTTAGTAGAGATGGGCAACTTGGTAAATTACCACGGTAATTTTCGTAAATTACCACGGTAATTTTCGTAAATTACCAACACCCCAGAAAATTACCATAATTAACGGTAATTTTCAGAAAAGTTCTTATTCAGAAAATTTTTCCTCATGAAGAAACAATTGGAATTGGTAACATTATAAATTAAAAAGCTAAAACGATTATTTTTACATTGTGTCCATGATTAATACCAAAGATTTCAGAGCAAAAAAACAAATGCACATTGTGCAGAGGTACGTCTTTGGAACGAAAACTTCTCATAGTGTGACAAAAGAGAGGCAAATTGCGTGTTGCTGCCAACTTTGTTTTAATTTTTTAATGACTTATTATTGATAAACGTCATGATATGTTTGATATAAACGTCGGCATTTATATCTCAATGCTATTTGATTTCGTTTGGAGTATTCTGATAAGGATTTTCAGCTCAAAACTTAAAATTACCGGAAAATTACGGTAATTTTCGAAAATTACCGTAATTTACCATGATAATTTACCTCAATTGAAAATTACGGTAAATTACCCATCTCTAATCGTTTACATCAGTATAGGCAGTCAAGCCACCTCCTTTCTAATTTTTAGAAATTGAAGATTTTTACCACCAATTCAGCCAATTAAATTAAGCCAATTGTCAAGTTCTACTGCTGGATTGCTCTGGTACCAAACCCCATCAGTAAGTTTATCTCCTTGTAAGACAGAGACAGACTCTCAGTACGTTTCTTTCGAACACCAAAATTATTTTTTTGTAAATGCAGTAGATAATTAAAAATCAATAAGTAGGTAAATTAACTTATGACCATATGCTTTTATTTTGGCCATAAAGCAGTTTTTGCAATTTTCTCATCCTTATATGGCATTGTGTGAGGATGCAATTTTGTTCACTTGAGCTATGCAATGTCGACATCATGGTAGCATGGGAATAGTTTGATGAAATATCAATATTTTCAAAACAGTCAAGGAAAAAATACAGTCATGTCCTGCAAAAACCGCAGTGAAGTTTGGAGATATTTCAAAGAAGTTCAAAGACATCCTCAACTTGCACCTTGCGTGTATCGTAAGAGTTTCACCAGGGGGCAAACATGCGAGGAGTTTATCAACTACTATCACACAGAAGCACGGTGCAGTACACCATGACCATATTCTGGTCCTAAGTAAGCGTAGGCTGTGAATTACAAATATTAAATGAGCTCTGTTTGAAATCTATCTCTTCTATAGAGGGTTTCAAGAGGAGATTGCATAAAATTTTGCACAGTAAACTTTGTTATAGAGCTAATGAATAATTTTGTGATGATCGTAAATTTTGTCTTTTCATTGTGATTTCATGCTGAAAATTGGCAACTTGGTAAATTACCATGGTAATTTTCGTAAATTATCATTGGTATTTTTAGTAAATTACCAACACCCTTGATAATACATGATAAATGGTAATATACATTAAAGTTCTTTTTCCGAAAATTTTTTCCTCACAGAGAAACCATTGGAATAAGTAATATTGTAAATAGAGAAGCTAAAACCATTTTGTTTACATTGTGTCCATGATTGATTCCAATTCATTCAGATTAAAATAACAAATGTACATTGCAAAGAGGGTTTTCCAGCATTCATGGGAGAGCATTCCTGAAAATAACAATGGAAAAAATAACACTGAATGAATGATTTTCCATGAAAAAAATGCACCCCATGACTAAAGTGACCATACATACCAGTTTTGGGGTGTTTGTTCCGGTGTGTCCCGGTGTGCCGAAAGACAAAACAAAAATACTAATTTGTACCGGTCTTTGGATATATGCTATCAAAACAATCAGTTTGTTTTTTAAATTTTGATATTTTGTTAAACGTGTGTAAAAATAATGATTCATACAACATCTTGTATGAAAAATCCATACATAATTTTGATACAGTAACTGCAAAAACAACAAAAAATTTAATTATTTAGTTAAAGTCAATATACTTAGATCATTTTAAACTATTTTTAAAATCAAAGTAATGCATTGAATAATTTTCAGCAAAAGTTTTCAGAATGTTATCTTCTAATCATGAATCGAGCAAGTCGAAAGCCTGCCAATCCTTTAGTTCGTTTTCACTCGGCAGAAAAATGTATTCAATTCCAATTTTCTTCTATAATTTCTGTGTAGCTTCTCCTTTCTGGATCAACGTTATTTAATGATTGGTTCATTCCTAAATGTCCTCCTGGTCACTCCTTGTTGAGTTTTTCAACAAAATTGTTGGTCATTTTCTGGTACTTTTTATTGTTCTCATTTCACGTTTAAACAATTTTTGTTGTTATGTATTTTAAATTGGCTTAAAAGGCCTCTTTTGCTAAACATCAACAAATCCTTGCCCTGATCATTGGGAATATTACCAATTCCCTCCAGGTAGGTGGAATGCTATAAAGGTTCCAAAGGTAGACATGTTGCATCTCATCCATACCTGAAGACATTTCGCAGGAATCTGAGAGTTCAGTTTTAAGCTCCCACTGGGATAATGGGGCATTGCAGTCTACCACAGCCTTCTCAGTGAAAATAGCAGTTTGCGATTCTGACCACCATTGTAAGACTAAAATGAATTTCTTGTAACTGGCATCGCTGCATGTATCAGGGAGCAACTAATTACAAAATAACAGCTGCAGATTTCAAGACTTGCTTCACGCTTGCAGATTGCACCTATAATGCTCTCTGAAAAGCCATGTTGAGCACCACAGAGGTGGTGCAAAGGGTCTCCCAAGTGGTGTTCAGAACCTCACTGTGGGTTCGCTGGCCATAGTAATCATCATATCCTAATTTTCTTTGGCTCTGACCTGATGGACAATAGTTTACGGCCATTTCTGAACCTACAGTGGACTTTGGAAAGAAAGTCCTAATGCTCTGGTCCCCAAATCAGTCCCAGATTCACTATTCTATACGTTATTTTCTCCAGAGTACAATGGGTGTGTACCCTCACAGTTGATGCAATGTGGTTCATTGGTACATACATTCACCTCCGCATGCTTTCACAGGATGCAGAGCGGGCACATACCCAGGTAGAACACCAAAGTCACAATGACGTCATCTTGACATCATAGTGATGTACCTCACGTCATGGGACCTGATAATGACCTCTGTGTGACGAAGCACTCCAGGTGACGTCAAATGATGTCAAGATGACGTCAAGAAATGTTTAGTCCTATGTAGTGATTCTGCAAACCTTCAAGAAATATCGTGGTCGGCTTTTCTATGGATTTACGCTTTTCGTGATCAGAGACCTTGGTAACACAGGAAGTCGCATGAACTTCAGGCAGAGTAATTTGAATTTAAAGAAGTTGAAGGATTTGAAATTGTGTGCTTCTCGCGCCGCTGCGCTCAACTGTCCGCGTCAGCCAGTATACTTTTCACATTTCTCTTTCAGAATTTATTGGTTTCATTCTCTATTAAAATTAATCTATTTTTGAAACAAAATTATTGTTGTAGGAAACGTGAGGCTCTGCCTACAGTGTTTCGATACCAAAACTTAAAACATTAATGACTCCGTTTGTACTTGTCGCCTCTTGAATTCTACGATCAAACACGTCGGGCGAGACCGGAGGAAGTTATGAAGATCTGTTAGTGAGGAAAGTGTTCACGAATGTTTGCGAAATTTCACGCTGTTCCCTGTTTCGCCTCAAGATGGCAAGCAACACAAAAAGTATAACTTCTCTTTTCTCGTTACTGGGAAGTCGTCATGTTGATCAAGGTAATCCTATTCATTCGCCTGCCGGCGCTGACAATTGTATTTTTCGATTAGTCTGATTGATTCTTTATGGTTGTTCCCCTTAGCGCTCCGTTTTGTTTTAAAGTTTTTCTGACCGAATTGTTGCTGGTCTGGTGTGTTGATATTTGAAATTGTCATTGCGTTTAGTTCACTCTATTTGCTGAAGATTAATTCAATAGTTCTTGAATTCGTGATGGTCACTTACTCATCTCAGTAGTAATTAAAGATTCACCTTAGAATATAATATGTCAAATTTTGAACTTTTTATGTTCCAATTACAATATGCAAGTTATCACATTGTATGTAGCGATGTCTCATTGCCGACTATATGGTCAAAAATTCTATCGGACTGCAGCACAAGATAGCATTTATACGATATTTATTGTGATAGTTTTTGAAGGGCTTGTGTTCAAGTATGCTTTCCTGTCTGTGTAGGTTGATACGCGGAATAGGAGAAGAGCAGTAGCCATGGTTGAGGACAGGTTGACCGGAGGCAATGCGTGAGGAGTCTGATTCATCCTCCAGTTCATCAGCCTCTGGTGATGAAATCAGTTCTGTTGATGTGACAATGGAATCAGTTCTGATGATGTGACAATGGAATCAGTTCTGATGAGGTGACAATGGAATCAGTTCTGATGATGTGGCAATGGAATCAGTTCTGATGAGTGACAATGGAATCAGTTCTGATGATGTGACAATGGAATCAGTTCTGATGATGTGACAATGGAATCAGTTCTGATGATGTGACAATGGAATCAGTTCTGATGATGTGACAATGGAATCGATCAGAGTTCAGATGGCAGTGGGAATGGTTTTTCTTTGAAGAGTGCTAATAGTAATGTGATATTTGATATTTTTTGTTTTGTACACCCGTCCACAATAAATAGTTACCACCTCGGAGGCCGAATTTTTCTAAGTCCCGAGTTGAAGGAGATTTGACAACACTGTCTCTTGGCGCAGAATTTAAATGCCCAGAGCTCTCGCTGCTCTCGCCATTTATTGGGGGTACCCTTCCCTCGAGAACAATTCCCTTTTCGCCCTTTCTCAAGTGAACAGCCGACCGCCTTGACCCACGACCACGATATTTGCTAGAAGACGAGTCGCCCGAGACTCATAGGGACCCGTGGCCACAGAACGGGAGAAGGGGCACGAGATGAGTTCCAATCACTTTTCACCACATTTCTAGTAGAAACATGATAGAAAATGACACTCGCTTTATAACCTCTTTCGAAAATACCTAACAATTATTCCGAGACCACTTTGGAGTCCTATGACAACAGGACGATTTTCCGAGGGTAATGATTAACGTGCTAAATGGTCGTTGCGCTTCCACGGGTATTATAAGACCGTAAAATATGCAATGTTCTGGTTGAAATTTTATGACCTCTAAACTTAACACTTCAAAACGCCTACATTTATTCATCACTAAGTCACCAATTAACTCAGATTCATCCAACGTTTATGTCGCAGAGCGTAGGTGTGAAGAAAGTCTTAGGAAGGTGTAAACAGAAAGCCTTAGGTTTATTATTCCGTAGTTTTTTTCACATGATCACTGCTTCAACTGCTCATGTATTACGTCTAATGAAATTAGATCAGCTGCTAATATGATCTTCAGTATTTTTGTAACGCTTGAACTCCTGGAATTTTATTCAAAAGCCATTAATTTATGATAATCAATAGCTATCGGCTTATGTGGGCCGAGCTTCTTACAAAGGAGAAGTATCTAAGTTTTTCCAGCCTCATTACATAATGGGGGCGTTTACTCGGAACCGAAATCGCAATTTTGTACACGAAATCGTTAGATGGAAACGAAAAACGAATTTTAGTGAAAAAATTAATCTTCTAACCACAACCATTCACTCATAAATCAAAAATTAAAATAAGCAAAAGGTGACGCCCACCGAAAATGCTGGTGTGATAACATTGACGTCATTTTCCTCCCGTCCTTGACTGCTTTCAGGGGAGGGGGAAGGGAGTGGAGGGGGGTTCTCGGAAGGTCTGCTCGCACAGATGCTGTCGAAATCGCTCCCATTGGCCGAGTCAGCCCCCTTGGCGATAAGGCGAAGTAGCTTCGCGGGCTCAGTTGTGATTGGACGAAGTCGATATACGTCAGAGGTTGCACCACACCCACTTTTCCGAAGGGTTAAAAACATCAGTTTTTCGCCGCTTATAACTCGGGAAATAATTGTCGGATCAGAAAACGGAAAAATACGGGTCCTTTTATTTTACAAACTCCATCAGATTCGGCAATTAAAAAAATATGGTGAACGACCCCATTCTCTCTAAAAGAGAGTTGCATAGAACGGCATAATCAGAGATTATGCGGTTTGCCTGCTTTGAGCCCTTAGCCGATAACCTACTTTCGGAAATAATTCCGATACGTTCAGAAGTCGGTCTGTATATTTTTTCACCCTCAGAAACATTCCCGACACGTTTTATGATACCCACAACCCCGAACAGTAAGCAGGTGGTGAAAATAGAATCAAGCAATCACAACAAAAAAAACTCATCCGGGAAATGAACCACAGATCTACGAATGTGCTGTTATGTGCGCTATTCCAAGCAAGGTTTGAATTTGGGCAGGCTCTCCATTTCTTGACATTTCCACCTTCCGGTATCTAAATAGTGTATTGGAGAAAAAGGGGTATAGCAGCATTGATGACAGAAGGAAAATTGTATTAGCAAGATAAGCTTTTAGTCGCAGACGTGAACTGTTGACAGGGGCGTTAAGCAGGGAATTAAGGAAAATACTAGTGAAGAGTTTGATATGGAGCGTGGCACTATATGACGCTTAAACATAGGCTTCATGGAACGAAGATGGAAATATACTCAGAGCTTTTAAGATGTGAGTATGTAGAAGGATGGAGAAATTAAAGTAGGCCAAAAGGAGGACAAATGATGAAGTATTAGAAATGGTAGGAGTGGAAATAATTTTGATTGATGAATAGAGAAGACGAAAAGGGCGAGGGTGAATTGAAATATGTGATTGAGTGAAGGATATTGGTTAAACGGGGTAGAGTGAGGCGAAGAACGGGTAGCTAGGATAATATGATGGGAGGTATGAGGGGCTGAAGAGGGACAGTGTGTGGAACCAAAACTAATGATAATAATGATTCTCATCACTGCAATCACATCACGTGTTTAATTCCCTTGGAAAATATGAATTGATCCTCACCTAGAAATTCATTGCTCTCTTTTCCATACATCTATTGATGATTATAAGCACCAACGTAGCAGCATGAGAGACTCAGCAGTTTTCGCATTCCCTTGTTACTCTCACTTTCGTTTTAGATGGCAATACAGTTTTTTCGAATACTCCGACAGTATATTCTCCTCGCATATCCTACAAGCGAGCCCATAAAAATCCTCCGACCTCTCTGCACAGTAGTTCAGTAATTCCAAGTATTCCCTATGATTACGTTGAATTTGTTCTGGTCACATTGCAGAATTACACGTCCTGTCCTTTTTTTATATTTCAAGTAGCATATACTGCGATATGAATTGCCGAGTATTCATTCTAAGAAATAACCAGGCGAGTATGCGAGAGTGCGAGGATTGTGTGTAATTTGAAAGAAATTCTAAATATATCCTCGATAATTTTTCTTCATTTATTACCCGATTAAGCTTGGAACTTAATACTTATATGCCGTGAAGACCTTCAGTACGTCTTATCTATTGCTATCGAAATCTGCCTGTAACAGTTGTAGCATTATTATTTTTACCATTTCCTATACAAGCGCATTTTTCGAGCTCTTATCTCGAATATTTTATGATCTCATTGTTTCCTACAATGAATTACAGGCAAAAACGGAGTATTTGGGAATATTTTGGGAACGCTTTTGACTAAGACATATCGACGGTGTTAATGACTACTCTTGCTTCGAGCTGCAATCATATTTGGGTCGTCACTCTCTCAGCAGTCGCGAAACCTACACGATCATCATCTGGAAGCAGCAATCGAAAAGAAGGCTGCGTTTCGGGAGGCCTCACTCCTCGGAGCCGATTGTCACAGGGCACCCTTGCGGTCCACTCCCACACTGCAAAAATCCCTGTCCACCTTTGTCAGTCGTAAGAGAGGGAAAACCCGCCATGCTTTACCTGCTCCTTAAATACCCATTGTGCTTGGGCCCTGAAAGAGACTTGAACCAGCAGGAAGAAGACCCGAGGTGTCGTGAATGGAGTGGTGGGTGCCATAAAAAGTGTCGGGGATGGTTCTTAAGGTGAAAAAATCTACGCATCCAGACCCATTTCCCGTCTCGGCATTATTTAAGAATAGGACCTCAGCGAAGTGGTCCGTGGTCACTTATTGCCCATATCTGGGCATGTAGTTTTCTTGGAGAGGGAGAGAGGGGAAGGAGAAATTTTTTCTATAGGTAAATTTAGATTTTGTCAACGGAAAGCAGTTTTTCAATCAACATCACTGGAATGAGTGGAAAGGATTAGAATATAATCAGAATGTATCTGCGTGTATTGTTAATTTAAAAAATATTTTTGACAGAGTAAAGAGGAAAGGGTTAATGGAACTATTGCGTAAAATAGGAATAAATTGGAAGAACAAAAGACTGAGCCAAAGTTCATGCATTGCCGAGAAAGTGCTGGTGAGAGAAGCGGTTGGGGAATTAGAAGAGTTGGTATTAGAGAGAGGGGTTGCGTAAGGCTGTGCGTAGTCACCGGCACTTTTTAATTCAGATGCGGAGGGAATGGTGGGGGGGGGGGGTTCGATACAGGTGTAGGTACAGGTAGGGGAAAGTTGATAAGGTTTGCGAGTGATCAAGCCCTGTTCAACTAGTCACCCAAGGACTTAAATCATAAGAAGACTCAAGTAATGAAATTTTGCATGCATGAAGGGTGATTTTAATTTAGAAGAGAGGGGTTAGATCATAGAGCAGGGGGAGTAATTTAGTATCCCGGTTAGTATGGAAAAGGAGTATTCTGCCTACATTGAAGTCCGAAGGAGAATTACGTTGGTTAAGGAGACGTTTCGTCACAGAGGGGGATAAATGACAGGCTTGGTTGACTCGTCCTCTAGCAGATATCGAGGACAAGGCGGCTTCATTCATTTATTGCTCTCTTTTCCATAACTCAGTTGATGATTTTAAGGATAGGCTTAGCAGCCTGAGAGATTCAGTTGCCTTCGCATTCCCTTGTTACTCTTTTCCGTTTTAGATGCCAATACAGTTTCTACGAAATCCTCCGACAGTATATTCTCCTCGCATATCCCACGGGCGAGTCCATAAAAATCTTCTAGGTCTTTTTGCACAGTCGTTCAGTAATTCCTTCTAATTACGTTGAATGTGTTCTGGTCACATTGTAAAATTACCCGTCCTGTCCTTAATACACATATCCTTTTAACAATAGGATAAAACGTTATAACCTTTGAGTAGAGGTAGTAGTACTCAAGTACGGACTGCTGGGTTTCGAACAGGGACCTTCGAATAGGAAAACACTTTGAGTTTTGACCAATGCATCGTTCATAAGAGACGTTCAATCTGTTCCTAAAAATCTCCTTAATACTTATATTTATTAAGTGAGTTTTTTTTTATTTTTAAAATATCATATACTACAATATGAATTGCCGATGAGTATTCATTCTAAGAATTAACCAGACGAGTAGTCGAGAGTGCGAGGATTGTGTGTAATTTGAAATAAATTCTAAATATATCCGCGATAATTTTTCTTCATTTATTACGCAATTAAGCTTGGAACTTAACACTTATATTCCGTAAAGACGTCCATAAGTCTTCTCTTTTCTTATTGACATCTGTATGCAGTCAAATAAAATCATTGATGATTCAAAAATAACACCGATCGTTAACAGATATATAAATGCTGATAACAATATTCATCTATGTTATTCATGTTATAAAATCAACAGTTTCTACGACGAAATAAAGGCAAAAATTGAGTATTTTGGAACGTTTCGGAAATGACATATATTGACCGTGTTAATGACAACTCTTGCTTCGAGCTGCATTCACATTTGGGTAGTCACTCTCTCAAGAGCCGTAGTCGCGGAAACCTAAGCGACCCATCTTCAAGTGAGTAACTCCGAGCAGCAATCTAAAAGAAGTCTTTTTTTCGGGAGGCCTCACTCCTTGGGGCCGACTAATTGTCACAAGGCACCCTTGCGGCCCTCCCTCTCCAACGCAAAAATCTCTCTCCAGGTCATTGAGGAAGGGTCTCACCACAAACCATGGCAAGGGAAGGAGGAGGGCCATGCCTCGGTCTTGCTGTTGCTGCTCGGGGCACTTAAAGGGACAGAGCTGCACTGTTGTCAAATCTCCTTCAACTCGGGACTTTGAAAAATTCGGCCTCCGAGGTGGTAACAATTTATTGTGGACGGGTGTACGTGAGATGTTCAATAAACCTTTCACGTTGATTTCATTGTTTTATCAAATCCCGCCGTAATTTTGAACATAAATTTAAGTGCATTTTGGGTACTATTGAAGGAGGTCATTTCCAGGTCAAGATGAGGTCAAAATGACTCAAGAGGGACGTCCCGCACAGCGTTGTTTATGACGTCATTTTCTGGTCAAGATGACGTCAAAATGACTCACGGAGGACGTCCCCGCTGTTGCCCATTTTGACGTCACCGTGACTTTTGGCCCGTGACCTGATAATGACGTCAAAATGACGTCAATGTGACTTTCGTGTTCTACCTGGGTAGCCTTGCCCTCATGTGTCTCAGGTGGCATACACTTCCCAGATATAATATATAGCGAAAGAAAAATACTGGCAATTTTCGACAAGAATAAAGACATTTACTTTTGACCGGTTTCGGTCTTTGGTGTACAACACCATCTTCAGGTGAAGATCGTGTTGTGCACCGAAACCGGTCAAAAGTAAATGTCTTTATTCTTGTGGGAAATTGCCAGTATTTTTCTTTCGCTATGATATTCCACCAAATCAAGCCTAAAACAACTACCTTTATATAATATATAGCATTTTGTTTTTTTGGTGAGCTACACATTGTGGTCACACTGTCCATCACACTTTGAAGGGAGCACAGTGTGCGTACTCTGTGACTAATAGCCTTGCACAGTGTGCAGCACATTGTGGTCACACTGTCCATCACGCTTTGAAGGGAGCACACTGTGCGCACAGTGTACATACACTGTGACTAATACACTTACACAGTGTGATACACATTGTTGCCACACTGTCTGTCACGGTTTATTTTCACCAGGGTTATTGTGCTTGTGGTGGAATGTTGAGTTTGTATTATACTAAAAATGAAGTAGTATCATTATCGGTAATGATATCCACGGGTGTGGGAAATAATATCCAAATCGGTATCGGATATTTCTGGTATGGGTCCATCCCTAATCATAACATAAAAGACAAACATATTATTACAAATTGGTAATGACCAAGTAAAATATGGTATTTCAAATGAAATACTTTTCTTTCCTTTGCATGTGCCATTTTCTTTTATAATTTTCCAAATAAACAATAATAAAACCCATACCTGTCTCATATCACTGGTGAAAATAAACCGTGATAGACAGTGTGACAGACAATGTGACATAAGCGTGAACACAGTGTGCTTAGAATGTTACAAGAGTGTGATTACAGTGTGCATACACCGTGGCAAAAGCGTAAATTGGGACTCAAAAGCGTGCAGAAAGCGTGATAGACACTGTGACGGTACAGTGTGCGCACAGTGTGAGGACACCATGCACACAGTGTGAGGACACCGTGCACACATTGTGAGGACACTGTGACTAATACCCATGTACAGTGTGCTGCACATTGTGGTCACACTATCCATCATGCTTTGAAGGTATAACAGTGTGTGTACACTGTGACTAATAGCCTTGTACAGTGTGCAGCACATTGTGGTCACACTGTCCATCACGCTTTGAAGGGAGCACACTGTGCGCACAGTGTACATACACTGTGACAAATACACTTGCACAGTATGATACACATTGTTGCCACACTGTCTGTCACGGTTTATTTTCACCAGGGATAGTAAAACTTCATTTAGATAAATTAGAGTAGACCACATTTCCACACCAAGTTCATCGTGGCAGGATTGGAATACGAGTCCTTAGCCACTCTTGTAAACTTTCTCTTTGGAACCTTGTTTAATTAATTATTATATTTTTATTACATTAAATCAATTAAAATGAAAAAAATGTTTGGTGACCTTCTTCAATTATTGTAATATTTAGTACAGTGTTCATATCATAGTAAGTAACATTTGTGATTTTTTTTACTTTTGGAATAATAAGATAAGGATTTATGATGGATCCAAATTTGACCTATCGATGTCCTTTTCACACATGACTTTAGTTTACTCGCAATAGGTCTGCTCCTATCTAAGCTACAGAGTTGGGGTGTGTCATTTAAAAAATAATTACATTTAACCCTCTCCGTCATAAACCGCCCAAAACCGCCCGGCGGAGAAGTCTCCGCTACGAACGAAATTTAAATACCCTATTTCCCCAGTGGTAGACCTATTATTTGCGAGATGAGAGGCATGCGGACATTGCTTCATTTAACTTTGAATAACTATGTATGTAATTGAGTACTTTGTTTCAAATTTTGAAAATATTTTAATCAAATCTAAATACTGTGAAAATAAATCGTCTTACCTTTCTGTGTATTTAATTTCCTACTTCCACTCCCTTTTCTTGGTGATATTGAAGAAAACATCCCACTCTGCATAGTGGTAAATCGCAGCTGTTGCACTCAAAGGTTGTTTCTATTCTCCGCCCAGCAGTGGTTCTTCTTTTGTTTGAGCTGCAGTAAGCGCACACCTTCTTTCTTCCGTCAATCTTGGCTAAACAATGTAGCGCTGTATGTGGACTAGTGGCCACGGGTAAATTTCGTTTACGGCCTGTCACTTTGCGGGAGGTGCAATTACTGATCATCTGCCTATAGAGGGCTAAACGGAAGTCCTTTTGCGTTACCCCGTGCTTAGTTTTTGGCGGAGAATTAGTTTCTTTATACAGAATAAAGCTGTTAACTATGGCCGTATTAACCACAAAGGCAAATAGGTACTTCCACCACATTTTCGTTTTCCTCCCCAAGTTGTAGTAGCACCTTCTCTGATCAGCTCTGTCAACGCCACCCATATATTTAGTATATAAAGCAATTGACTCAGGACAGGAGACCGTAATTTGCTTGTTCCCTATCCCTGTTTTTCTTGGGACATTCATGTACCTTCTTGGGTCGGAATTCGTTTGCAGAATACATATATCACGATTATCGTGCCAAACTGTTGCTGTCACCTAACCACATTGTAAGCTTTTACTTTCACCTCTTTTGAGTTTAAGTTTCTTTGGATTTTTCAACTCTGCCGGCCATTCCCTACGATACGGTCTAATTGTAGCGCATGCGTAAGTGTTATTCACTAGTAACAAATTCATGAGTGTAACACTTGAAAAAAAACTATCGAAGTACACGTGATGTTTTTTACCTAAATAGTTTCCTAGCAAATTCATAACTACTTGCGTTCCTAGTAACATTTAACAGTTTCTTTTATCCTTTTTTCCTAAGTATACATTTCCACGAAGGACATAACCATGGGAGCTCGCCAACACCCAAATTTTAAAACCCCACTTCGTTGGCTTTCCTCGGATATATTGTTTTATGAAATGACGTCCTTTAAAAGCAACCATTGCCTCGTCAACACTTAGCTCTCGTCCTGGTCGATACTTTGTATGGAATGTATCCATTACATCAAGAGCCATTCTTATTTTCTGCAGCACATCAAAACCCTCTTCTCCCTGCTTTTTCTCCTGCGTTATGTCACTTATGTGAAAATATTTCGTTATTTTTGAATACCTTCCAAATGTCATGCAATTGCGAACTATTGAGCAATCGATATCTTGACTATGCCAATAATCCCTACTTTCAGGTAAATCAAAAATACCCATGTATATGTGCACTCCGATGTATGCTACAACTTCGCTATAGGTAACATCTACCCAGTCTTTATCGACCTTCCCTGTGGAAAGTTGGATATATTCTGCGTATTTATTTGTATTCTCGACAATACGCTCAAAAAAACTTTCACCTCCTAGCATGTATTTTAGGAAGGAAAATTCGTCGTCGCCTACCGCCAGGTTATGTATAGGTCCACTATCTTCTTTGAAATCCTCTGGTGCTGAATAAATTAGCGTATCCCTCCATGTGTCTTGCAACGGTGAAGTAGCTGGGATATTACTTGCAGATGGAGCAATTTCATCTTCTAAACCGAATTCACTCAAATTATCACTATTATTTCTTCTCCTCCTGCACTTATGGAACTAGAGCTATCTGAATCACTAGACAAATCTCTGATCACTTCCTCTGCTATGGCATCCTCACTCAAAGAAGTCATGGTTAGAACTGAGCGGCGTATGGGAAAATATTTTTCTTTTTCGCTTGGGCTCTGACTCAGCTTCTCACCATGTGGGATAAGATATGTTGTATCAGCTAGTGCCCGTGACCACACAAGGAGAAATATTATTTTGTGATACTGAAGCCAACCCTAAACGAGCGAAAAAGACGTCTGGAGATTTCAGCTCTCAGTGGCGTCCTGCGGAGGGCGAAGACCATAATATGCCTCATTCATCGCCTATCTTCGAACATGGGCCACCCTAAAAGGACCCTCGGCCAGAGACTATTCTTTCATCACTTCCCCAAAGATGACATGCCGTCCAAGAGGCCCAAGCTAGACCATTCGACCCTTCGAGCAATTAGGCGTATTGTGACAGATTTATGGGGTTCTGTTTCATCTGCGTGAGAGAGAAGATAAGAAAATGTGTGCGTTAGCGAGGATAAACACCCTCAAGATGAAGCAGATGCCTATAAGGCTCAAAAGATCCCTCGGAACACAGCTCCGCAGGTCGGGCAGATTCGGGCGGGTTATGCAGGAGGGCGTTTAAAACGGCTGGGCGGTTCTGGGCGGCTTGTGACGGAGCGCAGAATGACGCATTTAAACTTCGATAGGGAGAGGGTTAATATTAAAAGCATTGACTTCAAATTACTCATCATTTTAAATGGCATCACAGCTTGGGCCTACTTCTAGGATTTGTCAAAATACAAATGGTAAAATACATCATATTCGATTTTTTTTAATTGCTAGGTATTATCATTCTACACATATCTAAGTTCAAGCATATAAATTTGGAGATGGCTTTTTTGTGTGTTACAAATAAGATATTTTTTGAGCCAATTATTTCATAGGAAATGCATGATGCAGATGCATGCCTAGATTAAAAATATTCCTTCCTCTACGAACGACGTGTTGCTCCCCAATCCCAGCAGGGGTCCACGGTCATTTGCTTGTTGGTGCAGTGGAATAACAAACTTAGCTGTTATTGTGTTATTTGAAAATTGAGCATTATAAGAATATTCCTTGTGTTTAGTTCTACAACTACAAATTTTAAACGGAGCTCCTACATTATTTTTAACGTTGTTAGTGAGTAAAGGAATCTCTGAACAAAATTTAGTCAATTATTTAGTTGGTTATGAGTGATATTTTCATGTTTTTATTTAGCTAGGAAGTTATAATGTTTTCAGGTTCAACAACTGAATGTTATTTTTTCATATGAGTTGATGGCAACATTTTTCGTGAGTTTCAATGTTTATTTTTCCCTGTAATTACTCAGTCTATTATAATCATGACCGCTGACTATTTCACTTTCTTTCATTGGTCAATGGTTTCCGCCTAAACAACACAGTGATTTCTAGCAGTCCTTCGAATCCCGAGGTACCCAAATGTTGAAGTTAAACATTCGCTTCGAAGAATTTTTTATTCCTAAAACAGGGTGATTTATAATTGAAAATAACCGTTCTGGCTTGTTGGGTACTATTATAACGTACATCTAGAGAAAAAAATTACGAAACCCGATATATCCTGCTTACGATACATTAGAGCATTAACACAAAATTACCTAGTGTAATTGAGTATATAACGGGAATATAATAATAACGGACCATATTAGCAGTAATGGAGAATGTATTTTTTACTAATTATTGAGTTTTCGAAAGCTAGTATTGCTAATTTTTTATTTATTCTCTAATTTATTAGTCTTAACTGCTAAGTAGTACCAACATCAAGTCTATAATGCTTCCTGTTTAACTGTGTTATTTGTTTACACTGGCGTCAATGCGAAGCACTTATCCGATCCAGTTTCCTAAAAATTTGGAATTCATTGTAAGACACAACATATTTCTCTTGGTTCTTACCCTTGAAATAGAAAATTCTGAAATAATTTTTGAGAATAATTTTCCATTCCGATCACAATTCTGTCAATATTCACAGAACCGTTACGTTAAAACATTCTATTAGCTCAGCGAGACGTAAAAATGGACTTCTGAGCCTGTATATCCGGAGTAAGAAACAAATATTTATTTAGCAAATGCATTGAATCAAAAAAGTTTTTGACTTTGGACACATGCCGGGAGAGCAGCAGCCAATGCAAGGAAGGGTCGAGGTTTCCTCCGCCCATCCGCCGAGAACTGGGGAGAGCTCGAATATTTTGGTATTTCCTTGCCATTATCACCTGATTTTAGGATTATGAGAACCTTTCTCGGGGATAAGCTGCAAGGTAGTGCTCCTACTGGGGTTAATGTTATCTATGCACCGCCAAAGCTTCTCTGGAAATGCATATACCAGGTTAACCCTTAAGCTGCAGCAAACATACATGTAAATATTCTCGGGCAACTGCGGGAGAAACGTTCTTGTACGTGTGACCGTGTCCTGCTTCCAGGGCCCAGAGCCCTTTCTTACTTTTATGACCCAAACACTTCGTTTGCAGAGGGGACCCATTTGTTACTCTCCCTCCTCACCTAGCACGGTCCCTCCCCAGCCCTTCAGGGTTCGCTTTCCAGCGCCATGAGTTTCGATATTTACTTCCTTATGCTCGCTCAGTGAGTTTCAGTGGTCACAGTTTTTCTACGTTTGTGTCCGGCAGCATTACTAACACTCGTCTGTTGTGATTTCCACTTTTTGCATGTTTGAGAAGTTATTCACCTTTATGATGGCCGATGGATGTCATCCTAGCAACGCAAAGAGAGGGAAAGTTATTGCTGAAGAACAAGTCCTTGATATTTTGAGTCATTCCGAAAGTGAGAAAATTTTTCTGAATCGTCTAAATGTAATTGCGTTAAAGAAATAAATTTATTTAAACGCATTTTAGAAAAAAAAGCAAATATTAAAAATGAATATGTTTACCTTAATTTAATCCACTTCCATAAGGAAAACATTAATAGTTTCATTCAGTGTTCTAAATTCAGGTATCCAAGACCACAATAAATTATTGATACATAAGAACCTATTTAGGCGAAAATCGTCGGATTTATGCGGTGTTTTGTATCAAATTGAAAGGAAAAATGCAATGAAAATTAATATCATATTCTATTAACAATTCGGAAAAGTTTAAGAAATTATTTCTGTGGTGTACAAATCCACCAATTTGCCCACACCCGGCGGTCACCAGTGGCCGAACGAAGGGGCGAGAATAAAGGAAGGGTAGTGAGATGACTGGAAGGGGTCTTCTACATGCTCAGCCCCTCCCAAACAAAGAGAAGGACAGTCTCGAGCCCCTTTTCCTCTACATAAAGTGGTCGGCGAAAATTCTAGCTGATGCAGCAGAAGGGTTAATGTTTTCTAAGAAAAGCTTATTTAATCCTCAAATGCACGATACCCTGCAAGCCACTGCGTGGGTGTGTGGCTGGGGGTGATGATCACCAAGCATGCGCTACTAACATGCCAACAAGCAACTCATGAATTAACCCTTTCAGACCCGATTTATTTTTAACCGATGAAAAAATTTTTTTCAGTTCATACCTATTCTATATAAATTAAATAATGATTGTATGTAGTTTAAATACCCATTGTACTTATATTTGTTGAAATAATTTTATGTCCACTGTAATGGACATTTGGACTATAAGGTTACTTTTGAAATTTAGTGCCTCAACACACTACTAGATGGCAGAACCCTTGTCCATCAGGAAGTATATAGGTTAGCTAGGTGTCTATGCTTCTTATGACTGATACACCAGAGAACCAGATATATCGATTTAAAGCTGCGAATCGTACCTATTACCTTAATTGCTCAAGCGTGTTTTTCACCAAAACAATGTGGAATGGAAATGAATCACATATTTTCGGTTTGAGTTGCCATCCTTTGTGACATAAAATTTAACATACCTGCTAAATACCAGATTATACTAATGGTGGATACGGAGAGAGGTACCCCATGCCTTCCATTCCTATCCTTTTACCTTTTCTCCCGGTCTGAATCGCCTATTAGTGCGGAAACAGAATTGAAAACACTCATGTAATGTATACTAAGGGTGTATACTAACTTTTTCGTAATTTAACAAATACATACTTTTTCTTTAGCAATTTAGAAACCTTTATCATAATTCATAAAATAAATATGGTAGCTATTGCAGTTTTTTAAATGCAAAAGCCCACGTTTTAAATGTTCAGCAAAAAATGTTACCTACATAAAAAAACACACACATGCCTAATGAAATTGGTGCGAAGGTTTCCGCGGCGTTGTTCAGATGTTCTCTGCATCTCGGGTTCTGCGTCCGCGTTTGTTGACTGGGGGTGACAACAGTTTCGCTAGCCGTCCTGCTAGCGTCTTTAGGTCGAAGGTGAGGAAAGCTGCTTTTTCCCCGTCTTATATAGGGCTGGTAGAGTCCGTGCTGCGCTGTGATTGCTAGCAGGACGGCTAGCGAAACTGTTGTCACCCCCAGTCAACAAACGCGGACGCAGAACCTGAGATGCAGAGAACACATGCCTAATGCTTTGCCGCAGTACAGTCTTTCTCTTGGGATGTATAATGGATCCATGATAATATGTATTCCAATGAGTTTTCAATTTAAATTTTATCTGTTGACTCGAAATTTCAATATCCTTTTATTTGTCTTTACGGACGGATGTTTTCATATTGATTTTCACCAATGTAGTGAGGAAAATAATTCAAACGAACCAACATCAAATTCGTATTTGTCTTTTTTCTCTATGGTACTCTGCAATCAAATCGCGTGGTTGTATTTCTGCCATTTCCACCTTAGGTTGACTTAGTCGGTAACTCCAAAATTCAGCACTTCCTCGTTTTCCGGTTGTCCACTTTTAAGAGCATGATTTTCAATCTCACCTTCACATTGGTCAGACCTTCACCATTAGTTCCCGTAGTTTTTCCATAATTGGTTGTAGCATTTACTAACATTCACACTATATCAAAGATAAATATTTATTTCTTCGAGATTGGATTATAGAATACATGGCCTTTGTGGGATCTGGGAACTGGCTCATCTGCATCGCTTCCATCACTATCTAAACCTTCGATTTCAGAGTCATTTGATTCCTCAAAGTATCTAATAAATGTTCTGATGGGCTCAGCATAATTGCAATTAAATGCATCTAAAAATTACATAAAACGTTATAGTACTGGAATCACTATCCATTATTAAATCGCATAAAATGTAAATTAATGAAAAAAAGTAAAATAAAACTAATGGCGATGCCTAAAAATATATAACCCCAGAGTATATAGCAACAAAATACAAATAAAAATAAATAATTAGTCGGAATAGTGTTAAATTATTTTAGAAAACTCTTCGAAAACGAATACTTAGAAAATAAAGGATATGGAATGATTACAGCACTGCACTGGTAGCATTTACCTACGTATATATTATCAAAAAGGAAAAGAGATAAACAGAAGTGACCTTTCCTCGTGGTCCCAATGTCCATTATAATGGACATTCATTTAACGATTAACGTGGCAAAAACTAAAAATCAATGGTTAAATTTAAGACTCATAGTACAATTAATAAACATTGAGGAATGTTTAAAAAATTCTGCAAGCAATAGGAGCCTATAGTTATAAAAAAATAAAATATAGAATATCACATATCTTTAGGAGTTGATGATATGGATACCATTTCTGAAACGAGCTCCCTTCGTAACCAAACCACTCTATCGACACATGGCTCCACACACATAGTAGTCGACAAAGTATCACTGAGTGACGGAAGCTCATAAAAAAACGGGGGAATACATTGAGTACAGTGTAGCAATAAATTGAGACCTAGGTCCATTACAATGGACACCAGGTCTGAAAGGGTTAACATGGTGAAGATTTCTAAGTACCGTTTTTTTGATTCGCTCTCTGATGAAGTCAACAGCCTGAATAAGTCTATTTTAAATTCATAATAATTTTATCGTTGAAAAGTGGTCAAAATAATTTACGAGTGTGACATAAAATGACAAAATTATTTGCTTAACCATTGATATGATTTTTTTGCTAGAGAGCTTAATATTAATGGTAGAATTTCGTTTAAAAGCTGTAAAGACACTGTAAAACTAAAACAAATAAATGTAAGGGATCTAATTTGCAATGACTCAACTTGTCAAAAACACAAAAAATCTCATGCAGCAGAGTAGAATGGTTCACAGGTCAGTACTGAAACTGTAAAAAGTAGTTACAGTAGTGTACCAACACTCAGAGTCATGGTTCATCAAGCATAGAGTTCTTTGAAATCAAAAAGATTCTAACAAATATGATATCAGGTTACAATTAAACATAAAAATATAAGAGTTACTGAAACCTAGTAACAAGGAAAAATATGCCAAATGGAAAATTTTACATCTATTCAGTGTCATAGTTACATTAAATGCTAAACCAAAAACACCCACCTTTTCTTCTAGTTGGCTTCCATGGTATGCGTGTACGTTAACCCCCATCAGCAGGCTCGACGTCTGTCCTTACACCACCTCTCCCACATCGCCCAGTGTTACTTGCTGAACCACACTAAAAGAGGCTGTCATTGCTGCTGAGAATGCAGGGTCAATGCACCGAAATCTTTGAGCACACTGGGATATTTGGTTTTTCACACATTTGTATTGTAACTGCAAGATATCTTGATTTCACTTTCGAGACACTATATGATTCGATGACTGATGACAGCAGGTCAGACTCAGAAGATACAGATCCAGGATCACCTTTCAGATTGAACACAATCCTCTTCCAAAGAGGAGGTGAGCAATAAATGAGGAAAACGTCGGGGCCTCATTAGGATGACCTCATGCTTAGCTTTCATAGAAATCAGGGTTATCCCCAAGCTATAATATTGAAGAAGCAATATCTTCATGTTACATGTCAGGGACAGATTTAATGTATTCTAATTCAAAGAATTAGAGAGAATAAGTTCACAATAAGACACATGGGAAAGTTGTAATCCTACCCCCTTTCAGCAGTAGAGTCAAGCATCAAGACATTCCCACATCTCGGGAGGATAAATTATTTTTTGTCCCATTATGTTCCATAAGAGTGTTAACACTTCTTCATATTTATTTCATCACATCCATATATATTTTGAATTTCATAACATATACTGTTAAACATAATATGATATTCTTCTGATGATATCAATGTCTTGTCTCTTGATATCATTATCGGATTGTATAATCAATTTGTAATTTTTTTTATGAGCCTTTTATTTCGCATTTGCCTTTTTTGTTCACGGAGAGAGCATGGTGGGAAAAGGTGCAGGATGTGCGAGCGGATGGGGTCTGAAAGTGATCTACACCTTGCGAAAATTCAGCAGAAGAGCTATGTAGAAATATGACAATGCTTTTTAGACTCAATGAGGACTATGAGGTTGAAGAGCTGCCCTCTCAGAACTTGGTTTGGATTCAGTGACTTCAACTGGCTATTCTCTGAAGAAAGAAGAAGGTGTTTCTTCAAAAGGCTCCTTAAATAATCCCATTGGGGCAACTGATGGTGTCCAGATGCCAGCACAGGCTACTGGTCGGCAATCACAGTCATCTGTCCTTGTTGCCAGTGATGGTGCTGCCCTGGGGAAGTACGGCCTACCTCCCAAGTGGTGCCAACAGAGGTTTAATGTTCATCAGTGGGTATCTCTCATCTTTGGAGAAATAGAACACTTCCAATATGAGCGACGAATTCCGAAAGATGGAAGCAGCAGAGAATATCATAATATGGAGGCACAAATACATCACAAAATGTTGAACAAAATGGGAAGTGTTGCCACACCTATAAGAATAAAAGTGCTCGCAAGCACAGAACACCAAACTTTATTGGAGGCATAAGATAAGCAGCAGACAAAGAGAAAGTGTAGATGCCATCCTCTTCCTTGGTACAGCTTAAATGATCATGGTAATTGCTCATCCAGAGATGTAAAATTATTGTTATTAATATTACTTTACTTTGGCTGATACGATTAGTTTGCTAACATATTCTTCACGTTTATGTATTCATATTAGGATATAAGTTTCTATCATAGTATTATATTTTCTTTAGATATGATTGTCTTCTCTCTTGATATCCCTATTAGATCGCTAAATCAATTTGTGATTTTTTTATGAGCCAATTTCTTTCCCATTTGCATTCTACGTGCACGGCGAGAGCATGGTGTGAAAAGGTGCAGACATTTCTGAGAGGATAAGTTCGAAGGGAATAAACTACCACATTATTTGTACAGAAGAGTTTTCACATTCTTTGTGCACGGGGAGAGCATGGTGTGAAAAGTTGCAAACATTTCCGAGAGGATAGCTTGGGAAGGGGATCAACACCTCACAATATTTAAACAGAACAGTTTTGTGGACAGGTGGGAATGCTTTTCAGACTTCATTTATTCTGACATAGGTTGGAGCAAGGAAATGCCACTGATCCTGGGAGGCGGCTTCACCTAGATCGTCTCTTCAGAATGGTGGATATTCACTTTGCCAGGACTTGATGCCAGGGCTCAAAGGGGTAAGGTATCACGTTTATGTATTCATATTAGAATATACTGCTGCATCAAAGTATTATATTTTCTGTAGATATGATTGTCTTCCCTCTTGATATCATTATTAGATAGCTTAATCAATTTGTGATTTTTTAGGAGCCTTTTTTTTGCATTCGCTTTTTTTGTGCACGGGGAGAGCTTGGTGTGAAAGGTGCAGATATTTCCAAGAGGATAGCTTCGGAATGGGATCAACACGTCAAAATATTTAAACAGAAGAGTTTTGTAGACTGGTGTGAATGCTTTTCAGACTTCATGTATTCAGACATAGGTTTCAAGAAGGAAATGCCACTGATCCTCGGAGGCAGCTTCACCTGGATCGTATCTTTGGAATGGTGGATATTCACTTTGCCAGGATTTGAAGCCAGGGTTCAATCTCCATCACTTTAATTTCCTGATGCTTCCCATATCCAGAATGAAGAGCGATTATAAAACCACCTGTAAAATAAATATACATACATGTCATCAATATTCTTTCAGTCGTAAATAGGGATCGACCGATTCAGATATGTAGTATCAGCCGATATTTAATGTATCGTTAGCATCGGTACAGGCAGTCAAGCCACCTCTTTTCTAATTTTTAGAAATTGAAGATTTTTGCCACCAATTCAGCCAATTAAATGAGGTGTCAAGTTCTACTGCTAGATTGCTCTGGTACCAAACCCAATCAGTAAGTTTATCTCCTTGTAGGACAGAGACAGACTCTCAGTGAGTTTCTTTCGAACACCAAAATTATTTTTTTGTAAATGCAGTAGATAATTAAAAATCAATAAGTAGGCAAATTAACTTATGACCATATACTTTTATTTTGGCGATAAAGCAGTTTTTGCAATTTTCTAATCCTTATATGGCATTGCGTGAGGATGCAATTTTGTCCACTTGAGCTATGCAATGTCGACATCATGGTAGCATGGGAATAGTTTGATGAAATATCAATATTTTCAAAACAGTCAAGGAAAAATACAGTCATGTCCTGCAAAAACCGCAGTGAAGTTTGGAGATATTTCAAAGAAGTTCAAAGACATCCTCAATATACTACTTGCGACTTGCGTGTATCGTAAGAGTTTCACAAGGGGGCAAACATGCGAGGAGTTTATCAACAACTATCACACAGAAGCACGGTGCAGTACACCATGGCCATATTCTGGTCCTAAATAAGCGTAGGCTGTGAATCACAAATATTAAATGAGCTCTTAAGATGTTTGAAATCTATCTCTTCTATAGAGGGTTTCAAGAGGAGATTGCATAAAATTTTGCACAGTAAACTTTGTTATAGAGCTAATGAATAATTTTGTGATGATCGTAAATTTTGTCTTTTCATTGTGATTTCATGCTGAAAATTGGCAACTTGGTAAATTACCATGGTAATTTTCGTAAATTACCGTTGGTATTTTTAGTAAATTACCAACACCCTTGATAATTACATGATAAGTGGTAATATACTGTAACGGTTTGGGCCGTTATACCTTTCCTTCTCCCACCCACACCACTCCTTCACCTCCCTTTTTCCCCTCCTTCTCCTTCCCAAATTCGGATCGCTGAGGTGGGAAGAGGTATGAGTGAGTGATTTTTGTGAATGTGAGTGTGTGTGTCTGTGTGTGTGTGAGAGAGATAGGGAAGAAGTGTGAAGGTCGACTGGATGAAGTGGGACGTTGTTGGACTGACCCGCCACATGACTCATTGGGGATGTTTGACTTTGAAGAATCCCGAAAGTGCGAGTTTTCCTTCGGTGTGCCCCCTCCATCAGTTTTCCTCCTCCTTCCACGTCCCCTTCCCCACCAAACTGCATATAAAAAGGCCATCGCCGGAAAGGAAGAAGAGGAGAATGCACAGAGTAAATGACTGTGTGGAAGTGCTGTTGGAGCTCGGAGGTGATTAGGAGGCTGGATGGTACCGATAGAAAAGTACCTTATTAATTGTGTGGACCACAATTTCCCCCCCCCCCCCCCATCAAGATATTCTCAAGTTCACGGAGACCGCGAGTGGCGTGTTCCAGCCGGGCGTCCAGAGCAGTGATTGAAGAATCCGGATAGGACGACCAAGTGCCTGACCCAGCCGCCGTCCCATTACGAAAATCCAGCGTCGTCGGTCAAGTAAGGTTGCCGACCCGCCAGAAACTCCCCCTTTTTCGAGCCTCCTAGCTATCTAGCCAACGATAGTTCCCCCCTCCCCCATTTTTCGACAGTGTACCTTGCCACGGAGAGTTATTAACGCCCTAAAACTGATATTCCTTTTTGGAAAGTATTTTTGCCTTAAAAGGGAAGGACTGATAATTACCTCCCTCTCCCCAATTTGTTCGTGAGTGGGGACAATCAATTGGATCGCCTGTGTGCGATAGTAAGCTTTTTTGTTCTTTTGTTCTGTGAGTGGCTCATAGACTAGCATTAGGCTACGTTGTCTTGATCATTTAATATTCATTTCATTTCGCTCATTCACGTCATAAAAGGGTTTGTTCTCATAATTTATATGTTTCATCCCTCATTTATTCATCCATCCAGTCATTAGTCTTTAGGAGGTTATTTTTGCTTTGTAACTATTTGTGTCAATTACAGAATATATGATTGTTGTATGTAGTGTGAACAATACATTCTGTTCAGTCTTCTCACCTTGGCGAGCCAAATCACCCCCGACCATATCACCTACAACCAATCTTCACTCGGCCCCGGCGGTAAAGCTAGGGAGAAACTAGGCTTTGAACAAGGTCAGGAACCTGCCCGCAGAGGCCCTTGTGGAGAGGTCTCTCAATTTTGTTATCCGAAAGGTGACAGAGTTTGTTCTTTGCCCGTGCGTCTCTGAGACGGGAGAGTACGCGTGGGTGAAGTGTGTGTCGTGCCCTGTTCGCACGTCCGGGAGGACGGGACCGGTACATATTTTTGGCGCCCGAACTACAGGGACCTGACAGGCTTATACTCTAGTATATTTCTAGCAAGGGTATTTAGAAGTAGGCGTAGAGTGGTCGAGAGGTTATTTTAAGAGGCAAGTTTTGTGTAAAATTAGGAAGTTGTCCGAATAAGCAAGTAATATGGCATATAAAAAGGGGCTGAGATTCATGGAAGGGAGAAGGTTATCTGAAACAGAAGAATTAGAAAACCTTGAGGAAGGTGACATGAGCGAAGGAGGGGTGGCTTTATTTAAATCATGCATTGAGTCAACACCTATCGCTAAGGCCGCGCTGACGACCACGGTGTCCAGGGAGACAGTATTTGACCTTAAGACGTGGTTGGAGGCGATGGAAGAAAGGAGACGAGTAAGGGAGGAGAAGAGGGATAGTATGTTTAAAGAACTTTTTCAGGCTCTGAATGGTAAGATAGGCGTGGTGGAATCGAATACAAAAAGGGAAGTAGAAGGTATTCGTAATGAGTCGACTCAGGTCATAAAAATCAATGAACAGGAAATGAAGCACCTGGAGGAACGTCTATCCACTAAATTCATAAAATTAGAAGAGAGTGCAAAGTCAGAAATAGGGGACGTGTCTAGTCCAGAGGAGAATTTCGGACAGAAAGTCGAACAGTTAACAGATCGAGTAAAACAAATAGAACGAATAGGCGGAGGGATGGTGGTAGCCGCTCAAGTTCCTTTACCGAGCACGACCATGAAAAAACCTGTATTTAAAGGTAGGGCAGAGCAGAATCCTAAGGTTTTCATAAATGAAGCTGAGAATTATATGAGCTTACTTATGATTCCGCCCGCTCATTGGTCGCACATGTTATCCGGTATGATGGAGGATGTAGCTCGCCTGTGGCGAAATGCATTGTATCCAGTCCCTGAGACGTACGAAGAAATTAAAACAAAGGTTTTTGCAAAAGTATTGGAATGAAAATGCGAGGTATGAATACAGGGTGAGAGTCATGTCAGGATATTATTCACATACGAGTGAAGGACGAATGAGAGACTATGCGATGAGAAAAATTGCGGTAGACAAGTCATGCGAACCCCCAATTAGTGACGAGGAGCTCAAATTTTTCTTAATACGTCAATTTCCGGGTTGAGTAAGGAACCTTTTGAGGAGCACCGAACCTCAAGATATGGAAAAATTAGTCACTTTACTTGGATATTATGATGATACCATTGAAGAGAACCAACAAACTGGGTCTCGAGTTGAAGAGAGGCCGCCGCGAGTTAATACAGTCCGACCATTGGATGGGCAAAATAATAGGTGGAGAGGAGGACAAAGGAACAACAGGAAGCGAGAAGAGCGTAATTTGGATTCATGTGCCGCAGTAGAATTCCGAAATTCGTGGTAAATAAATTATTATTGTATCGCTATCTGTGGCATATTGATAGATGATTAGAGAGATGGAAGACGAGGAAATGTACCGCTATATTAATTGCAAATTGTCGAGCTCTTCTTGAGTTCATACCTTAACAATGAGTTTATACATAACAACCCTACTTTTTGCCAAGTTAACCCGGTGGTAATCCTGAAAAGAATTGAAGCAGTGTTCCGGGAAAGAATTGTACCTTTGGAAAGAATTGTACCTTTTTCTAACTATGGAAGTCCTGCAGAGAAATAAGTGTGTGGCATGGATATTGCTTTCATTTTGAAAGATACGTAATTAGTAATCGTTTTCATTTTGAAATCTAAGTAATTTGTAATTGTTGACTTGATAGCGTTCGTTCATTCATAGGACTTGCATCCACACTTAGTGTCTCTCGGCCAAGTGCCATTCATACCACATTAAAGTGCATTTTGGATCCGTCCAGGATAAAATCGATACAGTTCTAGAATTCCCCCACATATCCAAACCTGCATCAAGTAAGTAAATCTTCCACTTTATAGCCTATAAAAAAGCAAGTGTAGAGAATAGTATGCAAAAACTGTAGTGGATATAAGTGGTGCCTTTACGGCTGATAGATGGTAGCACTGTTGCTGGTACTTCTCATTTTGGCCAGCAGGTGGCAGCACCTACAAACAATAGTTTTCGAGGAAAGAGTATCCTCTTTGCATCTCTCTAAGCACGGCGGTATCACCCTTTCACATCCCCTTGGCAGTGGTTGGACATACGGATGGCATCCTGACGAAAGTATGCACGCCTACCATTGGCATACGGATGGCATACATCTTCAAAGGGGATATTAGATTCTTTGTGCTGGCTGGGTCACTACTAGATATGTGACAATAACGTTCCAAAATGAACGTTAAGTGAAAGTTCCTGCAACCATTCTGAAGCGTTAAATGAATGTTCCTGCAACCATTCTGAAATTTTCAATGAACATTCCTACAACCATTCTGAGATGCTCTGCAGCCTTTTTTAAGCATAACATGAATGCTATTTTAACCATTATTTCACATCCAGTGAATGTCCCCAAAATGATTTAAGTGTTTCAAAATTGCTCTCGCATCTCATTGGCTATGAATAATCAAAGATTGCAAAACCTCTTTATTATAATGCTCTTTTGATGCTCATGGATCAATCAATGTTTACTGCTCATGGCAATAATATTTTAAAGAGGACATATATTTGCTCTGAATAAACACAATTGTAGTCAATAAAAACCATTAGTATGAACTTCTAACCTTTTTCTCATTTATGTTTTGCCCTTGGTATCTACCTAATCGTAACGACTAACTGCTCAAAATACACGAAAATCTTAACCTCAAATAGTAAAATTTCACAACTGCGGTTACTTATTTTTAGCAAAGGAAATTGATTACACTGTTCTGATTAATTTCGAAATACGCTCGTTCCTAGAATAATTCCGAATAACATTCATTATGAAACTTACACAATAAGAAGAAGAGGGTGAATAATTTAAACTCTTTTGCTTGGAAGAGGGAAACCCTGATGCAGCGTTGTCAAATCGCCGTTAACTCGGGACTTAGAAAAATTTCGGCTCTGAAGTGCTAACTTTTTTTTAAGTGCCTGTACCATACCAAGTATTAATTGGTTGTCTTATGTATGCCATGATTTGCACTAGATCAGATATCGCTTATGCTGTTTCAAAGTTGAGTAGATTTAACAATAATTTTACCATTGAACATTGGGCTTATGTCAAAAGTGTGTTAAGGTATTTAAAAGGTACACTGAATTACTGTCTCACCTATGTAAAATCTGGGAAATTTCTAGTAGGGTATGCAGATGCAGACTTTGCCAGTGACAAGATTGATAGAATATCTTGCACAGGGTATGTGTTCAAATTTGCTGAGGGAGCAGTGGCATGGGAGAGCAAAAAGCAGTCCTGTGTAGCCCTGTCCACAACAGAGGCAGAATATGTCAGTCTAACTGCATGTGTTAAGAAAGGAATTGTTTTATGTAAAATTATAAAGGAAATTTTAGAGGAAAATTATAAAAGGTTTGGTCGAGAGTCAGTGTGTCTCTTTAATAATAATCAGTCTGCAGTAAAAAATGATACTGTGTTGAAGTTAAAGAAAGATCAAAGCATTGATGTAAGATGTAAGATTTCACTTTGTTAAGACAGCTGTGGCTGAAGAAAAAGTGGTGGTAGATTTAAAATCCACCAAGGAAGTGATAGCAGATGCTCTGACAAAAAGTTTAACAAACATTTTTGTTGTGTAAAGGGTATGAATTTGTTGTGCAACAAGATTAAGTGAGGGTGTTGTATACATATGTAATCCAGTGGCAAGTTTGTTTGTCATTCAAGTGTTGGTAGCAGCTGTACTTATGCTTTTGTTTCTCTGAGTCTTTTGAAATAAATGGTTGTCTCTCCCCATGATGGCGCGGAAACGTACAGTCTTGTTATCATTCTGCTCAATAAATCTCAATTCATCTCTTCTGTAACTCCATGACAGTTTCCCAAAAATTTAGATAAAAGTTTGTATTTTTGGATTAATGAAAAAAAAACACCCAACGGTATTCTCATGCACATTTAACACTACTGTTTGATAAGGTTATATGAGATCAGATGAGATGTATGAGTAACTGTGTTTCTATAGGTTTCTTTTCTCACATCGTGGCATTTTATTCAGAAGGTAAGTTATGTAAGTTTTCCATCTTTTTTATCAGTTTTGAGTTGAATTACGTTGTATATTATTATTCATGAGTGTGTTTCATACCATATTCTCGCATATTCTCACATACATACGTAGTTAGGTAATGAATAATTGAAACTTCCAAATAGAGTTTTCTATCGAGAGAGTAAATAAATTACGATGCAATAAATTGTGAGTCAGCTTCATGTTGTCTGAAATTAATATTTAAATTGCGATTGATGCATTGGCAAGAAAATAGGTAAAACTAAGATGAAAAGTTGGTCCAGGTAGAGATGTTAGGTTGTCCCCTCAGCAGTCCTACCTACTATACTACTTAACCCAGGTAGAACACCAAATTCACAATGATGTCATTTTGACGTCATGATCAGGTCACGGGCTAAAAGTCACGGTGACGTCAAAATGGGCATCAGCGGGGATGTCCTCCGTGAGTCATTTTGACATCATCTTGACCAGAAAATGACTCCATAACTAATGCTATGAGGGATGTCCTTCTTAAGTCATTGTGACCTCATCTTGACCTAAAAATGACCTTCAGTGGTACCCAAAATGCACTTAAAAATATGTTCAAAATTACCGTGGGATGTATGGGACAAAATTACGAGTCAATGAAATCATCTGCCACTGCCATCTGAACTCCGATCGATTCCATTGCCTCATCATCAGAACTGATTTCATCACTAAGGGTGATGAACTGGAGGACTCCTCCTCACGCATTGCCTCCAGGTACAACCTGTTCTCAACCATGGCTCCTGCTCTTCTCCTATTCCGCCTATCAACCTACACAGACAGCAAAGCATACTTGAACACAAGCCCTTCAAAAACTATCACAATAAATATCGTATAAATGCATACTTGTGCAGCAGTCCGATAGAATTTTTGATCATAGAGTCGGCAATGAGACATTGCGACATATAATGTGATAACTCACATTGTAATTGTAACTTAAAAAGTTCTTAATGTGACATATTATATTCTAAGCTCAATCTTTAATTACTATTGAGATGAGTAAGTGACCATGACAAGTTCAAGAACTTTGAATTAATCTTCAGCAAATAGAGTGAACTAAACGCAATGACAATTTCAAATATCAGCACACCAGACCAGCAACAATTCGGTCAGAAAAACCTTAAAACAAAACGGAGCGCTAACAGGAACAACCATAGAGAATCAATCAGACTAATCGAAAAATACAATTGAAAACAAGCATTTTGTCAGCGTCGGTCGGCGAATGAATAGGATTACCTTGATCAACAAGACGACTCCCCAGTAACAAGAAAAAAGAAGTTATACTTTTTGTGTTGCTTGCCATCTTGAGGCGAAACAGGGAACAGCGTGAAATTTCGCAAACATTCGTGAACCCTTTCCTCACTGACAGATCTTCATAACTTCATCCGCTTTCACCCGACGTGTTTGATCGTAGAATTCAAGAGGTGACAAGTACAAACGGAGTCATTAAATGTTATTAAGTTTTGGTATCGAAACACTGTAGGCAGAGCCGCACGTTTCCTGAAACAGTAATTTTGTTTAAAAAAATAGATTCATTTTAATAGAGAAGGAAACCAATATATTCTGAAAGAGAAATGTGAAAAGTATACTGGCTGACGCGGATAGTTGAGCGCAGCGGCACGATAAGCACACAATTTCAAATCCTTCAACTCCTTTAAATTCAAATTACACTGCCTGAAGTTCATGCGACTTCCTGTGTTACCAAGCTCTCTGATCGCGAACAGCGAAAATCTATAGAAAAGCTGACCAAGATATTTCTGGAAGGTTTGCAGAATCACTACATAGGACTAAACATTTCTTGACGTCATCTTGGCATCATTTGATGTCACCTGGAGTGCTTCGTCACACAGAGGTCATTATCAGGTCCCATGACGTGAGGTACACCCGTCCACAATAAAATGTTACCACCTCGGAGGCCGAATTTTTCTAAGTCCCGAGTTGAAGGAGATTTGACAACACTGTCCCTTGGCGCAGAGTTTAAATGCCCAGAGCTCTCGCCATTTATTGGGGGTACCCTTCCCTCGAGAACAATTCCCTTTTCACACTTTTTCAAGTGAACAACCAGGGCAGACCGCCTTGACTCAAGACCACTCTTCTCGGTGGTCGTGCTTGTCCAGGATATCTGCTAGAAGACGAGTCGCCCGAGACACATAGGTACCCATGGTCACAGAACGGGAGAAGGGGCACGATATGAGTTCCAATCACTTTTCACCACATTTCTACTAGAAACATAAGAGAAAATGACACTCGCTTTATAACCTCTTTCGAAAATACCTAACAATTATTCCGAGACCACTTTGGAGTCCTATGACAACCGGACGATTTTCCGAGGGTAATGATTAACGTGCTAAATGGTCGTTGTGCTTCCACGGGTATTATAAGACCGTAAAATATGCAATGTTCTGGTTGAAATTTTATGTTCTCTAAACTTAACACTTCAAAACGCCTACATTTATTGTTCACTAAGTCACCAATTAACTCTGATTCATCCAACGTTTATGTCGCAAAACGTAGGTGTGAAGAAAGTCTTAGGAAGGTGTAAACAGAAAGTCTTAGGTTTATGATTCCGTAGTTTTTTCAATTGATCACTACTTCAACTGCTCCTATATTATGTCTATATGAAATTAGATCAGTTGCTAATATGATCTTCAGTATTTTTGTAACGCTTGAACTCCTGGAACTTTATTCAAAAGCCATTAATTTCTGAAAATCAATAGCTATCGGCTTACGTGGGCTGAGATTCTTACAAAGTAGAAGTTTTTCCAGCCTCATTACCTAATTCTCTCTAAAAGACAATTGCATAAAATGGCTTAATCAGAGAAGCCTTTGAGCGCTTAGCCGATATACCCTACCTTTGGAAATAATTCCTTTATGGTCAGAAGTCGGTCTATATTTTTTCACCCTCAGAAACATTCCCGGCATGTTTTATGATACCCACAACCCCAAACAGTAAGCAGGTGGTGAAAATAGAATCAAGCCAGATCACAACAAAAAAAAACTCATCCGAGAAATGAACCACAGATCTACAAATGTGCTGTTATACGCGCTATTCCAAGCAAGGTTTGAATTTGGACAGGCTCTCCATTTCTTCACATTTTCACCTTCCGCTATTTAAGTAGTGTATTGGAGAAAAAGGGGTATAGCAGCATTGATGACAGAAGGAAAATTGTATTAGCAAGATAAGCTTTTAGTTGTAGACGTGAGCTGTTGACAGGGGCGTTAAGTAGGGAAGTAAAGAAAATACTAGCGAAAAGTTTGATATGGAGCGTGGCACTATATGATGCTCGAACATAGGCTTCGTGGAACGAAGATGGAAATATACTCAGAGCTTTTAAGATGTGAGTATGGAGAAGGATGGAAAAATTGAAGTGGGTCAAAAGGAGGACAAATGATGAAGTATTAGAAATGGTAGGAGAGGAAAGGATTTTGATTGGTCAATAGAGAAGATGAAAAGGGCGAGGGTGAATTGAAATATGTGATTGAGTGAAGAATATTGGTTAAACGGGGTAGAGTGAGGCAAAGAACGGGTACCTTGGATAAAATGATGGGAGGTATGAGGGGCTGAAGAGGGACATTGTGTGGAACCAAAAATAATGATAATAATGATTCTCATCACTGCAATCACATCACGTGTTTAATTCCCTTGGAAAATATGAATTGATCCTCACCTAGAAATTCATTGTTCTCTTTTCCATACATCGATTGATGATTATAAGCACCAACATAGCAGCATGAGAGATTCAGTAGTCTTCGCATTCCCTTATTACTCTCATTTTCGTTTTAGATGGCAATACAGTTTCTTCGAATACTCCGACAGTATATTCTCCTTGCATATCCTACAAGTGAGCCCATAAAAATCCTCTGACCTCTCTGCTCAGTAGTTCAGTAATTCCAAGTATTCCTTATAATTACGTTGAATGTGTTCTGGTCATATTGCAGAATTACACGTCCTGTCATTTTTTTATATTTCAAGTAGCATATAATGCGATATGAATTGCCGATGAGTATTCATTCTAAGAAATAACCAGGCGAGTATGCGAGAGTGCGAGGATTGTATGTAATTTGAAAGAAATTCTAAATATATCCGCGATAATTTTTCCTAATATATTACCCAATTAAGCTTGGAACTTAATACTTATATGCCGTAAAGACGTTCAGTACGTCTTATCTATTGTTATCGAAATCTGCCTGTAACAGTTATAGCATTATTATTTTTACCATTTCCTATACAAGCGCATTTTTCGAGCTCTTATCTCGAATATTTTATGATCTCATTATTTCCTATGACGAAATGAAGGCAAAAACGGAGTATTTGGGAATATTTTGGGACCGCTTTTGACTAAGACATATCGACGGTGTTAATGACAACTCTTGCTTCGAGCTGCAATCATATTTGGGTCGTCACTCTCTCAACAGTCGCGAAACCTACACGATCATCTTTGAGGGAGGCCCTCGGAGCAGCAATCGAAAACAAGGCTGCTTTTCGGTAGGCCTCACTCCTCGGAGCCGATTGTCGCAGAGCACCCTTGCGGTCCACCCCCACACTGCAAAACTCTCTGTCCACCTTTGTCAGTCCTAAGAGAGGAAAAACCCGCCATGCTTTACCTGCTCCTTAAATACCCATTGTGCTTGGGCCCTGAAAGAGACTTGAACCGGTAGGAAGAAGACCCGAGGTGTCCTGGATGGAGTGGTGGGTGTCATAAAACGTGTCGGGGATGATTCTTAAGGTGAAAAAATCTACGCATCCATCCCCATACCCGTCTCGGCATTATTTAAGAATAGGGCTTCAGCGAAGTGGTCCGTGGTCACTTATCGCCCATATCTGGGCATGTAGTTTTCTTTAATATGTGGGGAAAAATCATAACGGAAATATTTAGAACTTCTTTCGAATTATACACAATCCTCATACTAACATACTTGTCTGGTTATTTCTTAGGATGAATAGTCATTGGCAATTCATACCGTAGTACATGCTATTTTAAATATCAATACAAACTCACTTAATAACTTCAAGTATTAAGGAGATTATTAGGAATACGTTGAACATCTAAAAATACTCGCAGACGCATTGGTCAAAACTATAGGTGTGTTTTCATACTCGAAGGCCCCGGTTCGGGTCCCAGCAGTTCTCACTTGAGAACTGCGTAGCGCAAAGCAGAGCAGGGAAAATAATCACCCTTTACTCAAAGGTTATGTTTTCTACTACTTCATCGTTCTCCCTCCTTTCATACCACTTTTATTTCTCCATCCTTCTCCATACCCACATCTCAAAAGCCCTGATTATATTTTCATCTTCTTTCCATAAAGCCTATATTTCAGCATCATATAGAGCCATGCTCCATATCAAACTTTTCACTAGTATTTTCTTTACTTCCCTACTTAACGCCCCTGTCAATAGTTCACGTCAATGAGTAAAAGCTTATCTTGCCAATACGACCTTCCTTCTGACATCAATTCACCCCTTTTTCTCCAATACACTATTAGATAGCGGATGGTAGAAATGTGAAGAAACGGAAAGCCTGCGTTAAGTCAAACTTTGCCTGAAACAGCACGGAGAACAGCAAATTTGGAGATCTATGGTTCAAGCCCCGCATCATTCAAGTTTTTTTTCTGTTTTAATCAGGCTTGCATCTATCTTCACAACCTGTTTACTGTTCGGGGATGTAGGTGTCACAAAACGTGTCGGGAATGTTTTGGTGGGTGAAAAAATATGCCGACTGACTTCCGAACATATCGGAATTATTTCCGAGAGTAGGGTATTGGCATACTGCTCAACAGCCACTCTTCTCCCTTCTCTGATTATGCAACTCTCTTTTGGAGAGAGTAATGTAAGGATGCAGGATAAACCTAGAGACTTCTCCTTTGAAAGACGCTCAGCCTATGTAGGCCACAACTGTTGATTATCAGAAATAAATGGCTTTTGAATGAAGTTCCAGGAGTTCTTACTCAAGCATTACAAAAACAGGAAAGATCATATTAGCAGCGGATCTAATTTCATGTAGTTTCATTTAGATGTAATACATGAGCAGATGGAGCAGTGATCGACTGAAAAACAAAACTGAATATTAATCCTCACTTGGCGAGACAAACGTCGGATGAATCGCAGAGAATTGGCGACTTAGTGACTAATAATGTAGGCCGTTTGTAGTAATAAGGTTACAGGATATAAAATGCCAACCAGGACATTGAACTATTTTATGGCCTTATAATATCTGTGGAAACGCTATGACAATTCAGAATGTTAATCATTAACCTTGGAAAGTCGTCCACTTGTCACAGAACTCCACAGTGACAAGGACATTTAGGTATTTTCGGTGGAGGCAGAGAAAGCAAATGTAATTATCAACAATGTTTCTACCAGAAATGTGGTGAGCAGCACTTGGAACTTATCTCGTGCCTCTCCTCCTGATCTGTGGCCCCAAAGACCTATGCAGCTCGGGCGACTCACATTCCAGCAGAAGTTGCGGAGAAGGTAGTTTCCCCCAGCTGTTCACTTGAGAAAGAGCGAAAAAGGAAAAAAATCCTTCAAGGAAAAGGTACTCCCAATAAGAGCATTTAGACTCTGCACGACAAGAGAAAAGGGAATCGTCAAATCTCCTTCAACTTGGGACTTAGAAAAATTTGCCTCCGAAGTGGTAACAATATATATTGTGTACTGGTGTACTTTGATACACAAGAAGTAAAAAATTTCATGGTGATATGTTAATTAGTTACTAAGGAATTAATTTTTACCTTGTGCCCCATACTCTGAAAGTTGAATCCCACTACTAGTACTTCTGAGCAAACTCCCCAAACTTTGACCCCCTCATATCTCGCAAACTATGAGGGTGAGAGCAGAAATACATTTCATAGGTTATAAAATTGATGATAGTAGCTAGTGACAAAAATTTCACTACTATGCAAATGATATAATATGTGTTATGTTCTTCTGAGATTGGAATTACCCTTCCCATTCCATAATCATTTAACAAAATTTACTGAAATAAGTGTAGAATTATTTATCATTCCACGAATCGTCAAGCAGTACTAATAGCTGAACTTACCAATGACGTCCAACTTATCAGAAGAAATATGGCAGGTAATATTTCAGAAGCCATGCACAGAAGTCCATCCACTTTTTTTCCAGCATTCATGGGAAAGCATTCCTGCAGTTACGAATGGAAAAAATACCATTGTATGAATGATTTTCAATGCAAAAAATCCACCCCATGACAGGCATGTCATAAATAAGCATAGCACAGGCAATATTCTTTCAGTTGTATTTAAATGAGTACTTGAGAGGTTGCAAACAAAAGGAAAACTCTAGTTGTTGATTACCTATCAAAAGTAGATCAACCTAAATTCATTCCTGACATTCATTTCCCAAAGACTCCAAATCATTTTATAATTATATTATATATTTAATAGTACAGAAATTCACTTCAAAGTAAACAATTGTAAGAAGATTCTTTATCGAAGCATCACAAATTTTACATGAAATACCGGCATTAAAAAATGATTTATAAATATTTCGACACCTAATAAAATTATCAGTTTCTTTTCCGTATGATAATCCAAAAAACAGAGTCCAACATTGGCCGTTTTGCATTTATAATCCTCGTCCTTCTCTAAATCACTATACCAACTTGACAGTTGTTAAATGGAGCATTAAAAAATGTTTTCGTAATATGCTGTGACATTCAATACAGCATCGTTCAACTGAGTTGTTTCTGCAGAATATTATCCTTTCATTTCTCTCACTAAAATGTTCATTGCATACAAATATCCAGTTAGAATTCTGGCAAAATAATCTTAAATTTTGCTAAATACAGAGGGGATCACCACTTCTACTCACATTTGTATCTCAGAATTAAATTTGTTTATAAATTTATCAGTTTTAGTATGATTGACGCTTGGTAAATAAATGCTACATGGTCTCCATGATTTACGAAAATGCAGAAATTATCTATGCACGTCGAAAAATGTCTTTTGCATATTACTTTGTCACGGGGAATCGAATGATTTCCGTGTTGTCAACAGAAATATTTTATCTTGATATGTGATCACTCACACAGCCTAAAAACACCTTTCTTTATTTAAAACACACTGTATCAAACCCATCATTGCACACCCTAGAGGACCACAAAGAAGCCCAATTGTTGAACTGAGAAAAGACAAAACATAGGAAGATTGAATTCAGAGTAAATTACACTGTGTCGAATGAGGAGGTAAGGGTAGTTTTGGCAGTGCAGAACCTGACCGACAGAAACCGAACGAACAAGAGATGCACCACTTTCAGAGATAACTTGCCTAGCTTAACGCCATAGCCATCTTCATTGGAGGGCAAGGGTGGGCATCAGGCACGCATTGCTTAAGGCATTAAGCTAGGCAGGTCATCTTTGAAACTAACACATCTGTTGCTCGTCCGGCTTCTGTCGGTCAAGCCTGAAAACTCTTGTAGGGCACGGTCTGGGCTAATTTTAAATGGCGGCTCCCCCTTCCCCACAACTCTTGTCCAGAGTTGGGGGAAGGGAGGCAGTTTCCCCGGGCCTCCATTTAAAATTAGCCCTCAGCATAGTGGGGCATTGACACCGAAACATATTCTCTGAAGTGAGCGAATCTTTAGCTTGAATTTGATCTTTTTATGTCATTTCTTCGACAAAAGAGAAGCAACTACCCTTGTACATATACTTTCAAATGTTTTATGATCCTCTACAAAATCCTTCTTTATTTTTTTGTTTTGGTTAGGTAATCGGGAAATCCAGAGATGACCACACACCTTACCACTGGTCTCTATGAAAAATGACAGCACAAATTTTACACTAAGTACCACAAATAGCTGATATAGTGTTGTGTCCGCTTCAATAACTAGTGACACAACATAACATGTATATCTTTATTGCTTTCTTACACAAGCTGAATTCACACGCGTAGTTAGCGAGCGCCGGGCGAGACGTAGTGCTCGAGCGCCGGCCGCGAAAGTACTGAGGTTCCGAAGCGTCCCTCCAGGTGCGCTGAGGCGGGGAAGCCGGGACTCTCCGGCTCAACCCCAGGAGGCGCACGGTTGCCGAGCGAGACATGTTGAGTGACGCACATAGAGTCGGCCGTGTACGGCATCTCCCCCCCCACAGAAAAGAAGGAAACCACCAGAAAAGATGGGACACAAAATGTTGACTAAGGAGGGAGGGGGTAGATTCAGAACACCGACTATCAATGAAGCACGTAATCGGTGGCTAAACGTGCCGGAATGCGGCGATGACGCAGGGGACGCCACGGAGGATGAGCTGCGGCAGCGGGGTCCCGCACGTTAACCGGGAGAGAAGCAACCGGAGACGGAGTGAGCTCGTCCAGGGAGCATGCAGGATGTGAGGAGAGCCGTTCCAATGGGCGCTCCGGTGGTATTGAGGTTGCCTTCAAGGGGCGCTGAGGCCGCGTGGTGGGCGCCGTCGCGGGTCGCTCCAGCAGCGCCTGGGTTACCGTGATGGAGGTCTGACGTTCGTCCATGTCTTCGATAAAGTCCTCTCTCCACGATTCCGCGGGGGACGGAGCCGGTGGAGGCGCATCGCCTTGCATTCGGACGAAGAGCCGGTCAACCCTGCGGCACCTACGGCGACCCGGCTGCCGGCGTCCGGTAGCTTGGAGACGATGGAGCTCGTCGTCGACAACCTTACCTTGCAGCGGGAAGGAGACCGGTTGGGCTCGGAGGAAGCGCGGCGGTACGGAGGGGTCGAGGTCCAGTCTTTCGGGGGGTCCGGTGTAGCGCCTAGAGCCCGTATCTTGAAGCGCAGGATGCTCCAGAAGAGGTAAGCGTGCAGACAGGCGGCTGGGCGGAGGAGGAGCGGAAAGTTCGGAAGCATCCACGGAGTGCAGACCTTCGACGCGGATTCCAAGTGCCGGGAACCAGTTCCGTCCCAGCAAGGGAATGGGACGGCATCCGTCTGCGACGACCAGAGGAAGTTGCGTGGAGACGTTCTTGAAATTCACGGTGACGTTAGCAACACCCTGAATGCGGAGATGAGGTGCAGACGAGTCGTCGTAGGAATCCAGTTGTAGTGTGAGTGGTGTCAAGGGTGGAGCGTGGGACCACAGGGAGTCGAAGATGACCTTTGGCAGTATTGACACCCCCGCGCCATTATCCACCTGAAACTGCACCGCCTGGGAATTAATATTAACAGTGACCAAGTCTGGGGGAGGCAGCTCCAGGGCTGGAGACCCGGTTGCCGTGATGGACGTACCGGGGTGGACCGCATGGAGGCCCGATGCTGTTGATAGCTCGGTATTTTCCAGCTGTGGATTACCGCGCTGTATGTAGCATGTCGCCTCGACTCGGTGCGTCGGCGCGGAATTCGGTGTTCTTTGCCACGAACCTGTTTGGTGCACTCGGTCCCGGCCTCTGTAGTGTCTCTTATTGCCGTACCCGTCGTCGTGAGTCTTCTGCTGTGCGCCGGAGTACGGGGCGGACTGGCAAACCGCAGCGACGTGTCCATGGCGCGTGCAGTGCGTGCAATATAATGAGTTGCTGTCCAACGGGCAGACACGGGACTGGTGGGGACCGGCGCAGCGGTAGCAGGGGCCTGTTGGCCCCGGAAGCGGCGATGTGGACACCATGGACCCGGCCTGATACCCCTGGTGAGGCGTGACGAACACCTGCGCGGCCTCGGGGGAGCCAGTGGTCGTCCAGGGTGGGGGGCTAGGGAGAGGGGCGCTCTGCCTCGCAACCGCAGGTGACACAGAGTAGGCCGGGGCTGGTTGCGTATCTGTATTTGCAAATTGATATGCCGACGCGGCAGGGCAAATTTCGCGCGCGTGCGCCATGGCTGTCTCGGCTCGCGACGCGACATTGACTGCAGCAGACAATGTAAGCCCGGCACGTTGGAGAAGACGCGACCGGACGCTCCCATCCCGAAGGCCACACACAAACTGGAACATAAGCATCGTGTCCAGTAATGTCCCGAAACCACAATCGGCAGCGGCACGCCGTAGTTCCGCCACAAACTCACTAACACTCTGTGCGGCGGTTTGTACAGTGTGGTGAAATCGGTAGTAAGCCGCGACTTCGTTCACTTTGGGCCTGAAATGACCTGTGAGGGCTGTTATGATATCCTCGTACGCGACCAGCGCTAAATCTGTTGGGTGCAGGATGTTGCACGCCAAGTTATATAGTTCGTCGCTACACGAGGAGAGAAAGTACGCTCTCTGTATTACTTGGTCGGTGATCCCGTGTGCTGTGTAGCTAAAGTTAAGTCTGTTTACATATCTAGGCCACTCAGCTGGCTTGTTTATATCAAAGGGTTTTATTGTCGACGGTGCTGCGACTACCACGGGAGACGGTGGATTTGGCACGATCGGGGGATGTTGAATTTGCATCCGTGCCATTAGCTCCTGTATTTGCTGCTGCTGAGCCCGGAGTTGCTGCTGTAACTGCGTTCCTAGTTCCAGCTCTTGGGGATCCGAGCCGGTGGATCCCGCGTCAATTTCGTCCTCCTCCGACATGGTTAAACGATTGAGTCGTTGCCCGAACACAAGATTCCCGCACACGTTGTTTGACTAATGAGGCGCGATATGATGCACATTACACTTTTAAATCCTCGTCGCCAATCTGTTGTGTCCGCTTCAATAACTAGTGACACAACATAACATGTATATCTTTATTGCTTTCTTACACAAGCTGAATTCACACGCGTAGTTAGCGAGCGCCGGTCGAGAGTAGTGCTCGAGCGCCGGCCGCGAAAGTACTGAGGTTCCGAAGCGTCCCTCCAGGTGCGCTGAGGCGGGGAAGCCGGGACTCTCCGGCTCAACCCCAGGAGGCGCACGGTTGCCGAGCGAGACATGTTGAGTGACGCACATAGAGTCGGCCGTGTACGGCATAGAATCAAAATATGGTATGTGCATGAGATTTATATTTTGATGAAAATATTCCACATTCATGAAAATTTTTTTCATAGATTCAGGATCTGGTGCTCACTAAATAAAAAATCAGAGAAAAACTACTTTAAAAATTATAATTCATTAAAATATCTTTACCTTTTTCTTTTGAACATATTTCTTAATTATGTTTTTCCTGCCTTAAAAATGAACATTTTATCTTAGGTAAGTCTTGGCCAAATAATATATATCCACATCATCTGATATTCCTCAATTTTGAACATTTCATAATGTTTTGTTAAATTCAAAGAAAGCTACCAGGCATTCCTAATACTGGATTAGTACATTTGGGCACAAAGCAATATAATAGCCAAAAGTTTCATCTTCTAGAAGTTTTCTCGGGTTGTCCACCGAGTAAGGGGATCCATTTCGGCCGACGTTTCGATCCTCAACTCTAGAGTCATTTTCAGGACATGTATATAAGGCATACAATTCTAGGATGTAATATAGGATTTCGTTTTCCTCGGCGAATTATATTAAAAAATAACTCGCGTGTTTCAAGCCGAGTAAGATTTTTGGTTGCTGACGTTTCTAATTCTAATTTTTTCGAATTCTAGGATGGCACGATCATCTCGTCCTGAAGATGTCCCTCGAGACGAGGATCGATTGGTCAAAATGGACGCCCTTACCCTGTGGAAAACCCGAGAAAACTCTGTGAAGCAGATACGCCGGGAAAGCTGCAATTGCTCAAATTTTCATTATTTCCCCGTTCCTAGCTTAATACCTTCCATACTCAAAACAATTGTCTAAACGCAGACAAGTGACGCAGTGTTGTGGTAGATACCAGAACACAGTGTCAAAGCTCTTAATCGATAAATATGGGGGCAAATATCAGGAATTTAAAGTTAACTATGTTTCTGCAGGAAATTTTTTTATCTAAATGGTTTTTCAGAGTTATTTGTGCTTATTTTCATGAAAATATTTGAAGCGATTTATGCGATTAAAAATATGCTCGTGCACAGGCCCTAATTCAATATCAACCCACAATGTTTAAAAACACAATTAATTATCCTAAAAATATTCACAGTTCTCTGGGGTGGAAATCCTCAAACTTATAGCAAAAACGTGGAATCCTATGTCTCATTTGCGCACAAAAGCATTTGTTGCAAGTCTTGCGATATTCAACTTAGCTAGTTCAACGCGATCATTGCAGTACAAGGAACTAGTACGGAGGATAGAATACGATTAATGCATTCTCACCGTAAGCGGATATCAGCAAGTGAATACAATTCCGCTATGCAGAATTTCATGGCTACTTACGCGTTAATATATCCCTGTGATGTGGCATATTCGAATACGGTTGAGCCGATGTTGGTCCTACCAATACCATCTAGCGGCTAACGAGGGCATCACATTTTTGATGCGTCGCTTTAACTACGACTAGAAAAGGGCTATTTTATTTCGATAGAATACCTTAATGGCCTAAATAACCTTAATTATAGCAATTCCGCAATTTTTGTGAGCTTGTGTTGCGGAGGAGACATGATATAAGAATGAATTTATACATTTTATGGGAAAGAGTCTTACGGGAGTTTCCCGTTTCACAATATAACGGCAAGCACCTTTGCGGAAACCGCCTCCATTCCACCCTTTCGTATGAATAATTTCTCCCAAACTCCCTAAGAACACAAAACTGTGCGGCAACAAATCGGAAAACAGATCTACATGCGATATTCAAGCAAGCATAACATCAGTCACACTTACCATTCGTCATCTTAAGTCATTGCTCCCTCAGGCGTCTTGCCCGGAAGCCAATGGAGTTTTCCTGGAAACCAGTAGAAGCTATTGGCATGAAGACCAACTGGCATTTTAACAAATGTTTGACGTTCACACAGATAAAGTCACTTGAAGCAACGGCACCATCAAAACTCCAGCATATTTTCGCGGGAAACCTACCCTGGGTAGTTTGAGTCGCGTGCGCGACAATCGGAATATGAGTGTGGCGGTAAGATGTGAGTGGAGGTTGGGATGCGTCTGAATGATCACAATTAAATTGGAGAGGCGAACGTTACTACTGTCGCACATTGTGCTTAAACGTGGTCTCGCAGAGGTAAGTAGGTTAACGATTTGGCGTGTTCTAGAAGGTTTGAGAAGGAAGGAGGGGAAGTTGAGGGGAGGGAGCACTGCAGATTGGAGGGGAGAGTGACTTGCATATCCTCACTCCTTTAAGATTCACCTGGTCGAATAAATTAGCGAGATTATTTTACTACATGCCAATAGACATTATAATTTATGATGAGTACGATCAATCCATTTAAGTGGATTAAATTGGAAAAGCACTAATAATACAGGACAAATGATCGTTGCGAAAACTTCCGAATAAACTTACCGCTTCAGTGAACACTCATCCGATTACCTTAAAAATATTAATTTCTACGTTTCCCTCGCACGTTTTACGTACTGGGACTGCTGATCCAAAACTTAGAGTGAAAGAATGTCCAACTCCATAGCAAATTCTTTACGAAAATATCAACAGAAATCGTACACCAACTGATCAGAAGGATTGAATGTGCGCCATAATTCCAATTATGCTCATCTGCTCCAAAACAGTTGGAAATATTAATCACCACACTTTTCCATTTCTGAATAATGACACTCCCCGAGAAAGACACTTAACCAACCGGGAAACATCTTATTGATGCGAGAGAAGAGCAAAATTAACATGGGTCGCACTTACCCGCCAAGGAAACCACTGGCAAGACCTCCTCTGGGAAAAGGTAGCATTCATATTTCTACGGAATCTGACTGGATTTTATGGAATGCTGGAGTATACACAGATGCATCCAAACAAATAAACAGCATCGATAAATATTCCGGCAGATTTTCGCGGGAAATGTTCTTTGAACACTCGAAAACAGCGAGAGTGACCGTTGAAACAGAGACTGCCGAATGAAGTGAGGGGAGGTGGAGGGGAGCGCACGACTAACTGACGCCGTCTTTGCAACAACTTAATTGGTGAGGCTGTTGCATTTGGTTTTGAGGCAACGTATTCAAATATATTGTTGCAGCAACTGGAAGTCGACGTTTTGGAAAATGTTCTAGAAAGAGATTGTAAAGTTGAGGCAGGGGAACAATGGGGGTGGTGAGTAAATCGGGTATCCTCCTTACGTACGTACTTTATGATTGACATGGAGGAACAGAAGATATTAGTTGATATTTTAGAACAGAAACACCGATGATTATTATAATCATTGATTAGTATGCTATGGGAAGTACTCTCGGATTCGGATACTCATCATAGGAGATGTTTCACTCATGAGACACGTTTCTGTTTTATTTTGCGAGAGAAGGGGAAGGTAAATGGAGTGAAAACCTTTCCCGAATTAGTCGAGGATTTAATAAAATGTTAATCATTTCGGGAAGGTTTACCGTAAACAATGCGATAAGATTCTCCAAGAAAAAGCTAAACAAAGATAATCGGGCAGAAACTGGAACAAATAATACATAGTTATCTGTGCCATTTCCTTTTGCAAAATTACGTGGGGGAATGAATGGAAAAAGGTTTTTTGCAAGAGACAGGTTGGAGTCACGTTTTAAGCAGCTGATGAAGGAGGAATTCGAGATTTTCGCAAAATGATGTTGCTTAAAATTTCATTTGGGTGACTGGAAGAGGGTGTTATTAACTTGATGAGTGATTTATATATATTGAGAAGTAGGTACAGCCCTTCCTATGACAACCTTTTCCTCCCTCTCCTTGATGAATTCTAGTAATTCCTCAAACACACCAATAAACAGTGGTACCTCCATTACAAAAGCAGCCATCCCTACTATACGAAAAATCACCTCCTTTATGCTCTTTCATTCAAGGCAATTTCACAGCATTCATTTGCGATAACACAAACTCCCTTAACCATAGAATGATACTGGGCCCAATGGTCCCGATTGATAATTTTGATAGGTCATTATTCTGTCGTAAATGATGCGCGAAATTGATTAGGATACCATGACTTTTTCTATATGGGTATCCTCCATAACATGTCATCGACCGATCATCGTGATTAAATGCGGGGGCTTTTGGGTACCCTTTTAATTCTTCATAAACATTTTTTAACCATATTCCCTGCAGAACAGAAACGTTTCTGCAATTTTCAAAATATCGCTCACCAATCCATTGCAGGAACATAGCAATAAAATTTAAATAATGATTCCCTGAATGTTCAAAATGTCACCAGTGATATTAATTATTTGAACATTCAGGGAATCATTATTTAAATTTTATTGCTATGTTCCTGCAATGGATTGGTGAGCGATATTTTGAAAATTGCAGAAACGTTTCTGTTCTGCAGGGAATATGGTTAAAAAATGTTTATGAAGAATTAAAATGGTACCCAAAAGCCCCCGCATTTAATCACGATGATCGGTCGATGACATGTTATGGAGGATACCCTGAACCCTGGAGGGTTGAATTATTAATTCCTAATTTAAGTCACCAGACATGTGATCATAACGTTCAAAATGAACGTTAAGTTAACGAAGTGTTCAGTTAAGTTCCTACAACCATTCTGAAGCGTTAAATGAACATTCCTGCAACCATTCTGAGAGAATTCTGCATTCCTGCAACCATTTTGAGATGCTCTGGAGCCTTTTTAAGCGTTACATGAATGCTCTTTTAACCATTTTTTTTACGTCCAGTGGATGTCCCCAAAATAATTTAAGTGTTTCAAAATTGCTCTCGCATCTCATTGTTTATGAATGATCAAAGATTGCAAATTATCTTTATTAATAGGTAATGGTCTTTCGATGCTCATGGATCAATCAATGTTTACTGCCCATGACAATAATATTTTAAAGAGGACATATCCCTAGTAGCACAATTAATGCTCACAATATGCTGAGCACATTTTCGTAAAATATATTCAATATGTTGAAAATGTTTCTAGCATATGCTGAGCATTAACAAATGTCCGGGTAATCATATGCTAGAAATGTGCTGAAAACATTTTCGGAAATATATGCTGAGCATGTAGTCAACACAGGCATGGCATATTTGAGAAAACAAGCTGAGCATATTTCAGCTATGTTATGTAGCATATTTAATCTATCACCGTTCAGGGTCATTTTATCGGAGGAAGAAAAGTCCGAAAATCAAATTAAATGGAAGAAATTTGAACTTCAATACCGGTATTTCAGACAAAAATGTACCATGTACTATGGCCATGAGTTTTTAACTGAAATATCGGAGTTTGATTTTCTTCCATTTAACTAGCTTTCCGGACTTTTCTTCATTGGAATAAAATATCTTCAGCACAAGATGTGACAGAATAAGGAAACTTCCGATCGTTGCTCCGACCGCATTTCATCTTAAAGTTAGGCGCAAAGTACAATTATTCGTAATGTTATACTTCTGATCCCCCTTTCAATGGGTGATAAGTGAAGGAGTGAAGTGCCCATAATTGCTACTGCACTGGCTTCCTACACACATGTATTCACACTTAATTTTCACGACTTTCGGGAAATGATTTTAAAACGAAGCAGCTGTAGATTTAAACATTTATTAGTATTCCTTCTAAATTCAATTATTTCATTCACTTGACGATCTGTACCACATAACCCAGAAAGCACGAGCATTTTCGTATCTGGATACGAAAGGATACAATCAGGATACGATAGGTCACACATTTGTCGTTTGTAAAAGGCGTTTGTGGAATATTTTGCACCAATTGAAGAACGAATGAGCTTGTACACGAAGAAAATGGATGAAACTCACGAATATGTCGATGAAATATACTCGTGAGCGTTATTTTTTTCTTTAAATGGAAAATAAGTACACAAGATACATAGTATCCCTTCGTATCGGATATACGTATCTCCTCGTATCGGATCACGGCAGAATACACGTATCACTTCGTATCTGAACTATTTTTTGTCTGACTCGTCAGCGACACAGACAGCTGATGCGGAGGTCAGCTCTTTAAAGAGCCTCTAATAAAAAAATTGATCAAATTTTAATAACTAACTTTCAATCCCTTAATTTTTCCTTCGTGATAGAATATTGGCAATCTGCATGTACTGATAAATGTTTTTTAAGCTCATGCATAGGTAGCTCTGCAGCAAACAATTGCTGAACGATATTGATAGAAGCGTAGAACCACGACATTGTTGTAGGCGTAAGTCAGAGGGTGTGTATAATTAGTTATTTTAATGTTAATTTTTTATCTCTGCGTAGCTCCTTGCATTATATTTTCATTTTTGAGAACCAAAACTTTTCCTCTCTTCCTCATACAGGTATAAATAGCATGTTCCAATGAGTCCTGGTGTGAAATCACGGATGCATCTTTCGCGTTATGCCAATCTATATCAATAACGCTTACCCCTAAAGTAGCGCAAGGTTAACAGTAACTGTCAAAAAAAATCGCTCCACTGATAGTGATAAGCAATTTTAAGTGCCACGCGAAATATGAAGAATGTAGATCAGGTTCAGGTTCTTAAATCTATCGGTATAACAATCTATCTCTCCAATCTTATTTATCTGGTCAAATCAAGCTTAATACGCATGGGTTCTAAATACATATCTAAAATATTCAGTAAACCTATCACTTTTAAATCTTTGCAGGAGATTTAATCTGTAATCTAACCTACGATCTGATAATGATTCAGAATTAGTAACTAAAGTGTTATGCAGACATAATTGTAGATGCCTGATTTTACACAGTCAAGTAGGTGCCTGGTCAGACGGCAAATTCATTCGAGACAAGAGACTGATTTTTTCTCAATTGTGGAGAGATAGGAGAGCGTAATTTCACCTTGGACTATCTTGAATCATGTGGTTACCACCTTTGATGTCACTACCAATTTACGGTTACCACTATTTCCCCAGTCATTGCCTTGAATAAGACTAGAACGGTTTCGGGGTTTCATAGAGTAATTCTCCCAGTAATATATCTAGAAATATTGCGGAGCAGTCCGTTAAATATTCTTTTTTCTTGACTTGTTGGTTGATTCGCTATTCTCTTGCATGTATCTATATTTATTTTCATTCTTCTGTGACCGTCTCAAGCCGTTGTTGTATTTACCATCGTGGCTAATTGCGTTCTCGATTGTATTTGGTGGGGATGAGCGCTGTTATTCCATTAAAATATTGCTCCCTGCCACACACCCTCGATGCGGCTTTAAGTACAGTCAGTAGATATATATTCAAGAATGATTTCCACGTCTCGTCGGTGTATTTTAACGAGATTCAATTACAAATTCTGTGCTAAGTGCTTTCAGTTCGTCCCTCCCCAATTTTTAACCTACTTTTACAATTCTTTTTCAACATGGAGAAAGAAATCAAAAATAGTTAAAATACTTACTAGAGCTCACCACGGAGGTACCTGCTTTATGAAACCCCCGCCCACCCACCCACTCATAAAATTGAGGAATGTATTTCCTTTATCAGATTATATGCTATCTAAAAAATAAGAAAGTGGTCATTTTGTGGTAGCAATCGGTTTTATCTGTGTGTATGTATTCGTCTTTAAAAATTGTTTTCATTTAACACTAAAGGTCATTTTATCGATCGAATCGATTTATTTTTGATGTCAGACAGATAAATGTAAAACTTACTCACCCTATCACAGCATGAACTGAGAATTGATTTCGAACGTCGGCATTTTGGCTCTGCTTTCTAGTCTTTTTCAGTATTTCTAATTGTGTCTCGTTGTTGCGGATGCAAATGAAGCATGGGTTACCTCTTTCACAAATCTTTCCGCTGTTTGCGTGTGACAAGGAAAATTGAGTTACAAAGTTGAGCATTGCTCAAGTAATTTTTGATTTTCTTCAGTCATGATATGCGATAGAGCACGGACGTATGTGTCCTCGTCCCATTTGATCAGCAACTTGTATTATTTTGCATGAAATTTAAAATATGTTAACATAAAAGTTCTTGTATTTTCGGTCGTTTTTTTCCACGCTTCTCTTCGCACATCCTCTCGATGGTCAGCAAACATGGTGAGGAGTAAATTTTCTTGGAGCCCGAAAAAACCCGTTTCTCTGAATAACAGGATCAATGACTCTTTTAAGATTTTCCGGTACATACCTTGACCAATTTATTAGTTTCCATAAATTTACAGTATAAAATGGTTTTGCTTCACTGAAAACCAGACAGGTTTGTAAACTTTTTGAATGTATGATACTAAATTTTATAAATTAGCGCTTGGATTTTCAGTGGACACGTATAACCTCAGTAGTCGGTTGGCCGTAGTGAGCCAGAGAGAATGAGATACTTTTCCTGGAGTTTATCTGGCCAAAATTTTCGAGCTAAATCCTTTTCACACAGCATTGGAAATTTCCAAAAGATACTGCTGGTCAGTGCTCAGCAATGTCAAGTCTTCTTCGTGGGACAATTTTGTTGGAATTGGCTTGAATCGTATGACATCAAGAGCGTGGCAGTCTTGATGGATGGAGGCAATAGGTCCTGCAAACAAATTTGGGCCCTTAGTTTGCGCGTCTAATGCTTCTACCAATTGCCGCAGCGTTAATTCAATCAAGTGTAATTTGCAAATAGACCACTTACGGGACGTCGGAGCTGTGCTTCCAGCAAACGGATGATCTGTCTTCACCAAAGTGAATACAGGTCTTTCTGACCTGTATTCTTTTTGGTGTCGTAGCATCAAATCACTTTGAAATTTGTAAGTTCAATATTTTCTTTCGCAAAAAAATCAAGAATTGCAGATTTGATGTTTCTTGCAGATCTCTCTGTGGGGGAGACAAACCCGAAAAATCGGGAGTCTGGCTCTTAAACTAACACGACATGTTCCTTAGATTGAGAAGTCTTCTTGCCTATTTTCTCCAGTTTAAATGTTTCACCCTTTCTGCCGTCAAAATACAGCCCTTCAATTGTATTTTTGATTTTTCTCTCTTTGATTTTACTGAATCTACCATCTTCTTTTTATGTCTTCGTAATTAATTCCGGTCCACTACCTTTCATGTGTCTCCTGGAGTTAGGAGCTTTGCGTCGGATACAGTTGCGCTGACGATCATTGCTGCTGCTCTGAGGGACATGCCGGTTCTTGCACATACCTCCGCCAGTTGGCCATTGAAGACGCATTTGCCCCGAAGAAGGTCCAGGTTGACTTTCCTCCCTGAGCGTAGGAGGAACGTCGAGGTCGAAGTCGGCTGTTTCCTCGTCAGTTGAATTTTCTTGAGATGTTGCGGAAAAAAATTCTTGATGCTCAGTTTTTCCTCTTCAAGAATGAATGATTTTTGACTCGATGCTCTCCGATGATCCTCTTCTGAGGTTTTTCTTTAATCGTCGAGTTTCTGAGGCATCCAATCCACCGGATACCATCTTTCGTTTAGTCTTTTGACCCCTCAAAAATGCCTCTTAATGGGAGAACTTTATCCTCCTCCTTACATTTACACTCGTTGATTCTTTTGCATTGACACGCACAAATATCACATAGCTTCTGAGGTTCATTAAAAAATTTACTAATTTTGATGTCAATTTGACACATTTCGTAGGCTTGCTTGCACTTTTTCTTAAGCCGCAGTATCTCGTTTGGCATCGCAAAATCATTTTAATCATACCACGTTCCGTAATGATTGGAATAGAGGTGCGTCTCCAAAGTTCGGAATCTTTGTCCACCATTAGACTAGCTACTTGATAATTTTTAGGCTCCCTGCCTGCGTTTTCGTACCTCAATACGTCGCGAACATAAAAAATATGGTATCACTTCTTTAAAAGATGGTAACGTCGAAAAGTTGGTAAATTCTTCCATAATTGTTATTCCCTGGAAATTGTTTAATTATCTAATAATAGTGAGACCAACTACGGAAGACGCATCCATGTTGAGTTTTGCTACGTTCACGGCGACAGGGAAGGAGACGGCGAGTGGCAGGACACACTCGAGCGACCTTCGGAGCGTAGCGCCGCGACGCTGCGTAAGCGGTGCTTAATTACGCGCGACCGCGCACTCAAAATAGATAATTTGTGGCTTAACGGCTGCAAATACGTTCAAATGGACTAAATTTTTGTCCCTTAGTTTAGCAACTCGGAAAGTGCATGGGAAACCGCCATAAAAACATGACTTTTTCTATTTTCATCCCCCTCCCCATAAATGGCCACGGCGCGAGCATCTAGGGTTGACCAAGAGGTCCCAAATTTTTCTGGCCTCATTTTGAGTCACTTTGACAACTTTTTCCAGAGAGCCAAGTTTCTCCGCGAAAAGTCGATTTTTCCGATCCGCACTAACGTGCACTCAACAGTAAGGGAAAGGCCCCCATGTAGTTGGTTGGTTATTTAGGGGAGGCGACCGACAGCTGAGGTCATTTGCGCCATATAGGATAGGTGGGTAATTGGGTAATGGTAAGAGTTTTTTAGGGAACGGAGGAAGGGTAGAGAGAAACCCGGCGTCGGCATTAGCCTACTCTTAACGAAAGGCGCCAAGGGGACCACGGCTTAACGTCCCATCCGACGGACGGAGTACTGTACTTGAAATGCCCTCCACTAGGCACTCAAGTGGGGACCGGTTTTCCACTGAAAAATCCGCCAGTGCCGGGAATCGAACCCGGGCCCTCGGGATGGGAGGCCAGTACTCTAGCCACCACACCAACCCGATCCCCGGCCCCCATGTAGGCAGGAAAAACCTTCCCACTCCACTATCATGTATCTATGCACTAGTCTACTCTATAGTAACTCGGTAATCAGTACGAAAGAGAAGAAATGACTACTTAGAATCTGACATTTTGGATTTGTTAACGTAAGTTACCACTTCTATTTAAGCATCTGCAATGGTAAATGCCTCTGCCTTGACTTAATATTACTGTCCGCCCAATCCAAGGGCCTGGGTTTGAATCCCGTCGGTGGCAGGCATTTTTCGATGGTAGGTATATCAATAGCTCTTATGCTGGTTAGGGAGCACATGAAGGCTAGTACTCGATCCGTCATAAGGGACGTTACTGTAGACCCCTGGGCACCTTTCGTCAAGACCCGACTAATGCCTACGCCGGGTTTCTCCTCTACCTCCCTCCGAGCACACCGAGAAATGGTCCCCACATTCCCACACACGCTAAATTGTGCAATGATCTAAGCTTTCATCAGAATCTGATAATTCTATACATCTACGTCTACGTAATACCCTGTGAGACACCGCGATGGTTTGTAAATGATAAGTGCCTACATAGCTACGAAGTGAATACTGGTTAGAAAGATTTTCATCAAATATATTTATCTATTTTTTCCTAGCATGCATTGATTAGTAAATTAAAGTATGTTTCATAAAATACACGCTGCTCCAAAAATATTAAAATTCTTTTTTTCCATTGCAGTTTCATTACTATCCTTGTCTAGGCAATATATTGCCTTTAAGCAGCAATTAATTATTGCCCCCAAAATGATAGTGGGCCGTATTTTGATGGATTGAGAGAGAGACAGAGAGAACGCCCAGTATTTTACCTTCGCAGGCCACAGCACTAGTCCTCCTCTCGTCCTCCTGACCTTGTTCCGCCCGTCCCGACCGCTCGCCACCAACTCACTCCATGCACTCCTCGATTCGGACCCCTACTCCCCATCGAATCCGAATCGAAAAACGCTCCATCGAATAGAGGGCGTGTTTGTTTCTTGTAGGCCACGACACCTGGCAGCCTCTCTCATACATTACGAAACAATCATGCCTCCGTAAAGTAGTGGCATTGTAGCTCTCAATTCCTAGTAAGTATTCCATATTTGATGTTCTCTACCCTCTGCCACACACCCTAGAGCGGCTTGTACGGTATTACGTGCATGTGCTTGGAGCGCATTGCAAGCAACTCGCCAGCAAATTCTCGCGGATATTTATTTTATCAGGTGTTGGATCAATTTTAAGCGAAATTGATATCAATTTTAATTCCAGTGCAGCTGGAAAATATTCCGTTCCGTTACCGAAACTGTGGGAGGAAGGATAGCTTTCGTGGAAAGAGGAAGCATGAATTTTATCGGCAGATGATCCGACGAAAATTCGTGAATTACTGTAAATTAAATAAAATAATAGGGGAAGGTTGCCTAATTTGGACCATTTTTTTATTTTCTTGTATATTTCCCTTATTAATTATTCTACATCAAAATTTAATGCTGTATAACATACTTCACAGTTTTCCCTTTCATCTACTAGTTTTATATTTTCAATATATTACTCTCGAGATAAATTAAGTGGAAAAAACCGAACTAATGCTAATGGTCCAAATTGGGAAACCGGTTGCCTAATTTGGACTCACAGTTTCATAGGTTGGACCGGGTGAGGTGCCCCTAATTATTAGGGAAGCGTTTGCAGTGAGGAGAGTTACATTGTGTGAGTTCAAACTTTCGAAAAACAATGTAACTCATCACACTAGATACTCTTCCCTAGCCAGTAAGGAGAAGCTGTTTTAATCCCCACTGTGTGCCTTTCTACAAACCACAAAATTAATAACAAGATTATTCGACAAAATTTCTGTAATTGCGTTAAAATTGGCTAATACTTGATAAAATTAACATTTCCAACTTAAATAAAATACTTATCGGCGCTACAGAGAAAGTTCACTTCAAAAGAAGGGCACCATCTGCCATCATTGTTGCCTGCCTGCATTTAAAAAAAACCGCTATCTTTGCAGTAGTAGAAAATCACGTTGAAATTTTCATAAACACAAAATTAATAATTACATAATTATGAATTAAAAGGGTCACAGAAAATGAATTAAAAGTGTAAAAACCAATTTTTTGAAAGTTTAAAAACAAACAAGTGATTAATATCATTACAAAAAGGTCTAACAGCAGTCTTTACAAAAATATTTTTTTATGCTGGGTTGCACTTGGCACATCGTGTATGATTTTCAACTTCTAAACTGGATCATGTCTTCCTCCTTTACGGCACCACACAGAACCAGCTTGAATCACCTTAATAGTGATCGTCACTCTGTTCATCTGAAACCAACCTTCTCTTCATCGGTTTAACCTTTTCCGTTTGATTTTTACACTGCTCTAATTTCAGTTCGCATGGGCTGCTCGTAATTAAAACTGCACATTGCTCTTTCCCTTTTCCTTGATTAGCCAGTAATTTTTATACTTTTGATAGAGGGGACTATTCATTTAAGGTCTTCTTAAACTTTGTAGTTTCTCTACTGCCATCACCACTAGTGTCGCCCTATGAATAGCGTTCATAGGTACGCTTGAGACCTTTGCTAGAAGTAGGCTCATCATCCACATTTCATCGACGACTAACTTTTCTGGTGGCACGAAATGGCGATCAGAGAAATCATTTCTATCAACGGGCTAGATTCCAGCCACACGGAAGGCACTCTCCGCTGTCCCTACAAATGTCGCTCTTCCATAAGCTTCCTCTATGATTCCAGATATCAGATATTGCGAGATGATTTTTCGCACGTTTTGACGCAACCATTTCTCTTGTGCTTGGTTGAAGTATGTTAGAATGGGCGCAAAAATGGTACATCAAGTGGCTGCAATCGGTGGGTTGTATGGCCTGGCAACTGCAACATAGTGATGCCATTATCTCGAGCATACTCGACTGCCTCCAGATTTCTGCTGTGTGTGGTGTGACCATCTAGTAGGTACAGGTGATTCAATACTGCAAATCACATGCCTTTTGAAATGCTTGAGCCATGATACAAACAATTCTGAATATTTCCAGTGTCCAATCCAATATCCAGTGTCCGAAATCTCTATCACGCTACCTAGTGGGACACCCATTTCAAGCTCCTGTGACTTCCTTTTTCTTTTGAAAATTATCATAGGTGGTATGAAGAATCCCGCTGCATTGGCAGCACACACTACTGTCGCGTCGTGTTCTCGCCCCGTTCCCCGCTCGTAATAGCTCTAACTTGGTGCTTGCTGTTAAAGTTGTGGGGGTAATGAGTGTTTTTCTGCTATGTCAAAGGCTAGCTTTCGCATGTCTTTGATTGAATACCCAAAAAATCTCTCCTCAAACAGGAGAAGTGTTCGGCGAGAACCTTTTCCATCCCCGCAGTAAAGGTTGCTTGCCTACCGTAGGATGTAACTGCATTAAAAAAAAATGATCTTACAATCAGCGTGTCTCTTTACTGTAGCTTTAGGCACTCCATACACACGGGCACATTCGTTGAATCCATAGTCACCGTTCTTATATGTAGCCACAGCCATCTGCAAATGTTTTTCGTCCCATTTCCCCTACGTACCCCTTTTTCCATCATGAAAACCTATGCAGACATTCACCGAAATATGTTAGATATTTATTGTGGAAGTAAAATTAATATTATTAAAAAGTAATTAATTTCCCAATTACATTATTCAGTAGTCTCCCAAAATGGACCGGTCCAACTTAGGGAACACTCGGTGGTCCAACTTAGGCAACAGGTTCCTGTCATAATAATAATGGTGCCATACGAACACACGAGGTTTCACACTCATATACAGTATATCGTTAGTAGCTAACATAATTCGGGTTAAAAGGGTTCCATAGAAAGAGTGATTACTTACTTTTACTTAAGACAGCAGCTTACGTACTGAGGGTAAATAGTTATAGCACAAACAATCAAGTCACGCAAACGACCATCCACACCGGAAAAATGACTCCAACTCCCTGACCTTCTAGTCACGTGACCTCGATGGTGTCACCACCTAGTACTGCCACCTCAACTGCTTGATATACTCATAGGGGGGGAAATACTTATGCGGTCCAATTTAGGCAACGGTCTAATTTCGGCAAGCTTCCCCTAATATCATAAGAGATGAATCCAGAAGTCGGGCCAACTGAGGGCCAGGCCCTGCAAGGGAGTGCAAGATCAAAAAGATCACAAAGCTTTCTCGTATTTAGTTAGGTAGTTATTCTGGAGGCAACCGACTGCTGAGGTAATTTGCGCCAAATAGGATAGGTGGGTAATTGGGTAATGGTAGGAATATTTCACGTAATGGAGAAAGGGTGGAGATAAACCCGGCGTCGGCAAGGCCTACACTTAACGACAGGCGCCAATAGGCTTCACGTCCCATCCGACGGACGTAGTACTGATTTTGAAATGCCCTCCACCAGGCACTCAAGTAGGAACCGGCGTGCCACTGTCGGGAATCGAACACTTGCCCTACTGGGAGGCCAGTACTCTAGCCACCACACCAACCCGATCTCCTTTCTAACCATATTTATTATGCGACAATAATGTAACTGTACCATTCATGAACTAAATACATAGTTTATATTCATCGTCTTGAAATCTTTACCCGTTGCATCATTTATTAAACGAAGTGGATCTAAGGAGATTATAAATATTCATCAGATATACCCCTTATTGCCTGAGAGTGGACCGAGGGGCCATCAAGCTCGCACTTTCAAAACAATGTCACTATATTTTCTCTTCAGGTGGTTAAGCTGTGGAAACGTACGCCATTATTCGTGACATAATTTTAATCTAGAGAGCTTGAGATTTACTCCGTATATATTCTCGGGGATTATCATTCCTTCCGGATATGCCGCCCTTTTAGTTCGTTGTACTCGGTCATAGCCAGGATATGTCTGCAAATTGGTCTCTATGGGAATTAATGCTGCATTGAGTTTTGTAATGATTCTTGGTCAACTCTCAGGAAGTAATAATTGACAATTTCTCTTCGACCGATCGATTAGGACAATTTTCCTCCCCGTGGATAGAACCTTAAGGAAAAGTTGGCGATGAGTCATTTATTTCTAGAGTAATTAACCTGCAACAATATCTCCTTCTTCATTACAACTCACGAAAGATGCTTATGTGACAACAGCAGTGGAGAATAAAGATTTTTAACTTTTCATCTTGTTTTATCATAGCGTGAAACAATTTTTTGGAAGTCCTGTTTCTCTGAATGAAGAGGTCATAACATTTTTTAATACATGAAAAAAAATTAGCAATCTTAGCGAGCGGCCGTTAAATGAGGTCTTCCTTGTAAGGACATAATATCTTAATGGGCGAGACGCAGGTTTTAGCCTGATCAATATTTTATCGCACCGATTCCACTGCGAGGTTATTCTAATTGAAAAATTAAATTAGGTTTTAAATTTACTCGAAAATTCACATAAACAGATGTAGAAGAACCTGGTATATACATTAGCACAGTTTCAGCAAAATTAACAGTTAGCCATTAAAGGCATGGGAACATGATTGCGAGGCCTGTGCTAAGAGCCAAAAGGAAGAGCAAATAATAGCGAAATTTTGATGTTGGTCACTATTAGTATCCACCTACATCTACGTAATACCCTGTAAGCCACCACGAGGGTGATTCTACTGCGAGGTTATTGTAATTGAAAAATATAATAAGGCTTTAAATTTACTCGAAATTACACAGAAAAAGATGTAGAAGTACCTGGTACGCACAGTTTCAGCAAAATTAATAGTTAGTCATTAAAGACATGGTAACATGATAGCGATGCCTGTGCTATGAGCCTAAAAGGCCGAGGAAGTGATTGTGAAATTCCGATGTTGGCCACTATTAGTAACCATCTACATCTACTTTATACCCTGTGAGCCACCACAAGGGTGTGTGGCAGAGGGTGAAGAACACCAAACATGCACTATTGACATGCAACTAGGATATTTAATGGAGACATGGTAGATAATAGGGCCATATGCAGCTAGATGGTTAATATCTACGAAATAAGAAAGGGATTATTGGTTGTTATTACATGCATCATGCACTACAGACTACCCTGACTATATTTCACCTACCCCTTTGCTACGCTGTATTGTTCTATCTTTCAGTACGCGGGAAAAATGACATTGTAAATCGATCGGTACTACAATCTAACTCTTTAATCTTGTCAATCTGATCAAACGTAGCATAAAATGCAGGGTTCTTTACTATATAATAGCATATTCAAAAGGAGGCCAGACAAGTGTAAAACAGCTTCTTTCTCGTACTATCTCATCGCATTTGCCTAGAACCATTTTTACGAATCCTAATTTACGGTTTGCTACACTAGTTATTTCCCTGATGTGTATCCCCCATGATATGTCTTCAGTAGTAGTGACGCCGAGGTATTTAATAGATTCTACGCTAGATATTTTCTTTTCTTTGATGCAATAATTATTCCGGCGGAAGCAATCCTTTTTCCAAAAGTTCATTACGGCGCATTTCTTCCAATTTAATTCTAGCTGCCAGCTATCACACCAATCATCAATCGCATCGAAATCCTTAGCTAAAGACTGACTGACATCTTCATTTCTAATTTCCTCATACACTGCTGTATCATCGGCAAAAAGACGGATCTTGCTATTTATAACTACTGTATTCAAGTCATTTACGTAGAGAAGAAAAAAAATAGGCCTATCACGCTTGATGGGGGAACACCCAATGTAACTTTCACATCGCCTGTGCTGACACCATCTAATACCACCCTTTGAACGCGTTCATTAAAGAAGTCTCCTAAGCAGCCTTCTATATTACTGTATATCCCGTATGATGCTAACTTCGAGAGTAGTTTAGAGTAAGGAACCGTGTCAAACGATTTTCTAAGTCAAGAAACGCTGCGTCTACCTGTACGTTACCTTCTCCGGAAACTAGAATATCATGAACAAAAAGACCTAATTGAGTTTCGCAAGATCGGTCTGGTATTGTCCCTACCCCCAGACTTATGATTACATGTTTTCCAATCTATCGATTGTGTATTGAAATCTCCACCGACAATAATCTGTCGTTCGTCGCTATGGGAATTAATGCACCTCATCTTTTACTTTAGTTCTAATACATGTACATAATGTATGGTGATCATTAACCCCTGCCACACACCCTGGTGGTAGCCCGCAGGGTATTACGTAGATGTAAAAGTAATATATTCTAATTTATATAACTATGACATCCTACTAACTATGCCTCTAAAACGAAGTCATGCGACAAGAGATACACCGATAAAGCTATTTCAAGGAAAATATAAGAAAGCGAACAACGTAGTAGTACTGTAAAACATAATAACACAGCAGTCTCGTCAACCTGGTATATTTCTACCTTTTACTCTATTCAGGAAAATTGGCATTATCCTAACCGATTTAAATTTTCATTTCACATTCTTTCTCGATCAATTTCCGGGAACTCATTTCCTACCATTTTAATAAAAAAAAACAGTTTCCTTGCGTAATAACTCTCTGAATATTAGCGTTTGAAGTTGATCGTAAATTTAATGTCCTTGATAAACTTTCCACCAAATATTCACTCATATCAGTCGATGACTTTGAGCCAAGTTCCTAATTCTTTTTCCTGGAGCCAGGGCGTGAGACTATATAAGAACTGCATTCCATTATAGAAAATATATGACAGAATGACTGAAGAATTAATACAAATAGTGAAGGAGACACAACTAAATGACGAACATACCTTATAAAAAGACAGACCAGTTCCATAAATGAAGGTCTCCGCTGACCGCCGAAAGCGAGATGCTGCCAAAGGTGTAAGAGGCTTGACAAAATATTACACACGATCAAAAATATTATTAGATCCTGGAGAATCACTAGAGCACAACGACCATTCACCGGTGCCAAGATGGAACTGAAGTTTAAAAATGCATGTTTCAGAAGGAAAGGAAAATCACTGGACAAGACCGTATTTCTCAGGATCCTGGGTGTCATAAAATTCCCTTTTCGCACGACCCTCTCGGTGGGGTCGAGAGTGGATGGAGACTGTGCAGGAGGGTGAGCAAAGGAATGCAAAAGAAAACCTGCTGCTATCTTCCCGAAGGGGAATCATTTCTTTGAAGGCTGCACACGTTTTCAAGGGTTGAAGGCTGTGAATATGGACTATGTTTCCTATGGTATGAAAAGGAAATAACTTGAACGCGATTACGCGAAAACTTACCCGATTTCTCGGTTCCTGTATTCCCACGATTCATCTAAATCTACGTATTACCCTGCAAGCCACTCTAACATGTGTGGCATGGGGTGAATGCATGCATGAACCAAACATGCATTGCATATCACGCATAAAAATGATTATGCATTAAAGTCCATCCTGTTCACGGAAGCCCATCTTCGAAGCCCATCCTGTTCACGGAATTATCCTTGTATTTTCCAAATCTAAACATATTCGGTTGGTCGGCATGTGAGGCAGCTTTTCGGGCAGCATTTAATCACGAACTTTGTTACGAAAGTCTCCAAGTCTCACGTTGGCTGAAAAGCCAGCAATTAATTTGAAACTAAAATTTACTGTTTTTAGTGCCGTAAATGCATGGGATTGGGCATTTTTAAAGTGATTCCGCAAAATATTCGGAAGGCAAAATTTTTCCCCGATTGGGACTCAAACCCGTACCATATTGTGTACATACACAATATGTGTACATAATGAATTTTTCGCGCCTTAACCCACTCGGCCACGGTATTAGCTCTGCAACATGTTATAGTTGCGATTTTTTCTCGAATCCTGGCCAATGTGGAAGAAATCCGTGACACATTTCCTGCATTCCCACTATAGTTTCAGATAATAATTGCGTCATTTGGATCCCGAGCAGCAGTCTCGCGATGTATCCCTGTTAGTGGTCAACCTTTTGTAAGCATCTGCGTTAAATTTCTGGTTTGTATCCCCAAAAAAATTAATTATTAGTATTTCCCCCAACGTAGTGGTAGTAGAATTAAGTTACGTTTATATTGGTTAAAATTGACTTTTTCAATTTATGAAAGTGACAGAGCGTTTTTTCGCTCAGTAATCGATTTATGTCATCAAATTTGTATTTCACGGAGAACTAAAATTTCTCATCCATTCCACCGATTCACTCTTTGCTCTCAAGATGACTGTAAATTGTCTAATTTACGTAGGAGTTAATTTTTTTATTTAACAAATATTTGAAGCAAGGCTTTATTGGTGTCAATTTCTAAATGTATATTAAATTACTTTCCGGGGTTGTCCTTTTGAACCCACCTGAGACATGAGGAAAAATGACGTCACCCTTTCGAAAATTTGAGATTAATGAACGTGGTGAAAATCCCCAATGAATGATATCCAAACATAAGAATAGTGAGTTGAAACATAAAATACTACAAATTATGTGTCAAAAAGTGTCAAAAAAATTATTCTCATTTTTGTAAAGGTGTGTGTTTTATTATTGTATTAATGTAATCACGTTTGCTTAAAATAGATTTATGGCTCTGCACCTACATCTACGCATTACTCTGCAAACCACCTCGAGGGTGTGTGGCAGGGGATGAAGAACACCAAAACATACACTATAGATAAAAAGAGTCGTTTCAGGCGTTATATAGTGGAATAACATAATTAAATACGATTGGAAATTTTCCACAAAGAAATCTTTGCTTCGACCGGTTTCGATGTGATACATCATCATCAGGTGACCAAATCGCAGGAAAGTCCAGTATACATGCAAAGGAGGGGAGGGACCGGGGGAAAAAAAGGAGTGAGGAAAGAGGAGGGGTAGAGGGCCTAAACCAATGGTGACAACGGAAAAAGGGGGGAGAGGAGGGAGAAATGGTGCTAGGGGTGGGAGTTGGAAAAACCACACAGAACTGGGAAACCCTGGCAGTTTAAGGAGTACTAAGGCCCAACCTTCAAGTTCAAGAGAGGCCATATGGGGGAGGGGGGGGGGAAGGAGGAAGGATCCGTCCTGCGGGATGAGAGGCCGCCGTCTTTCGGCCTTGCCCGACGAAGGCAAAGTGGGGGGGGGAGGATTATCACAGTAGGCCTCTCCTTCGAGCTCACAGATAAGAAGGCAGTGAAAACACCGGCCTCTGGCCGCTAAGAGGTATCCCGCGGTGATGCTTCGAACGCCAGGTCCTTGGAAGGGGCTGAGACGCTCGGGGAGTGTGTCCACATGGGCGGGGAGGGGGGGGGGGGGGTCACGGGGGTTAAGGTAGCACAATGAAAACTCACGTGGGCCAGGGAAAAGATTTCTTTGTGGAAAATTGCCAATCGTTTTTAATTACACTATAGACATGCAACTAGGATACTACATGGAAACATGTTAACAATATGGGTCACAGGCAGCTACATGGTTATTATCTACATAGTAATAAAGATTGGTTGTTAATACATGCGTCATGCGCTACATACTACCCTATAATATTTCTCCTACCTATCTCTTTGCAAACCATTTTGTTCTCTGTTAGTCACTCAGTGATTCAACCCGAAGGTTGTTTTAATAGGTGAGAGTAGAGCTCACCCCGTACTAAGGCCAATGGCGTGTGAAATTCTCACCTTCAGGGCAGTTTCTTTCCCTTGGCCACCTGCGATTTCCTACGAAGTTCGATCACGCATAAAATCAAATCGCGAGGATTTTAGATGGGGGTGGTCAGCAAGGCTATTACCTGGGATTCGAACCCGGGACCCTCCGATCAATAGCTCAGTGCCAACTAGGCCACCACGATTCAATTCATAACATAGACTGCTTACGATGATATAGTTAACATACAACTCTTTACAACTCTTGCCGATCTTCGCTGCGCTTGTTCAAGTTCAATATTTAAGCCAGTTCCGTAAGGATCCCATATAGGCACCTACTGACAGCGTTTCCAAATGGGGTCTTACAAGGGAAAAGTGGATAATTTCTCGTTCATGAGCGTCGCATTCACATCTATGCACAAAAAGGCTTTACCTAAGGATATATTATGACGTATCGTCCCCGATACACAATTAACCCTCTGCCACACGCCTTTCATCTACATAAGCATTATAAACCGCAAGCCACCATAAAGGTGTGTGGCAGGAAGAAAATTCACACCAAAATACATTACATATCATCAAAAGAAGTTTAGTAATAATATACTAGTCTAAACCTCATAATGTAAAAAAGAAAAGAGCACCAAAGCAAGCATGGAAAAACATGCTGTTATTATTGTTAGGTTACCTAGATACCTATCATACCTAGATGCATGTTGGCTCATGTACCAACATGCATCTACGTATGCTACGTATGCCCGTGAAAGTATTATCCTGGACGGTGAAAGAATTATCATAGAGCAAATATCTTTAATTACATATGAAATAACCCAGTGATTGTGATAGATATCCAATGAGTGATAACATGCGGTATTTTTCCACAACATTTAACCCAAAGAATTGAAAGTTACTCTCAAGTCATTGCATAATGTGTCAAGCGAATCGTAAACTGGGATTCGTCAAAAGAGTACTGGGGAAATGTGACGATCATGCACGAGAATTCAGCAACTTTTCCCTTGCAAGACCTCATTTGGAATATGCTGCCAGTGTATGGGATCCCTACGAAATCGGTCTAAATAACGATCTTGAACGTGTGCAGCGAAGATCGGCAAGATTTGTAAAGGGACGATACGATAACTTTATTACCATTCTATTAAATGAACTAAATTGGGAATCATTGTCAGATTGCAGGTTGACTTAATCTCAGGACTTAATCTCTTAAACAAATTCCAAGACCACATTTTCACTGATGATGTTAAAAATATTTCTATCTATATAATACCCCGATGATGTTAAAAATATTTCTTTCTATCTATATAATACCCTGCAAGACACCTTTATGGTGGCTTGCAGGGTATTACATAGATGTAGATGTAGATGAATGCAATGTGACCTGATTCACCTTTATAGTGCTTTATCTGGCTCCTTGAAGAAGTTTGTGCGAAAGTAATAACGTTTTCAGACATGAGAGGGTGGACAATTGGTCAGTGAAGAGGGAGTTGGGGTTAAGGAGAGGGCGGATGTTTAGGGCGCTGAAAGTGACGACGTGGAGCCGTGGAATCCCGGAAGGCGGGGTAGCATGTATACGATTGAATGGTAGAGGTTTGGGAGGGAAAGAGAGGAAGGACTTTCACCAGCGAATGGGTACGGGGTGGGTTTTTCCGGAGAATATTTGTCATCAATTTTCGGGTATAACTGTTACTCCTAGCGAGTACATGGATAGTATTCAGTTGTTTTTCAAAATTATTCATGTATAGGGGTAATTATAAGGCGCATCGTTCGTGGAAAGCTGCATGTTTATGGTGGACCCGGAGCAGCGGTGTCTTAGCTAAAGACTGGCATTCATCTTCATTTATAATTTCCTAATACACTACTGCATCATCGGCAAAAAGACGGAGCTTGCTATTTTTAACTACTGTATTCAAGTCATTTACGTGGAGAAGAAATAAATTTGGGCCTATCACACTTGCCTGGGGAACACCCAATGTAACCTTCACTTCGCCTGAGCTGACACCACCTAATACCACCCTTTGAACGCGTTTATGTAAGAAGTCTCCTATCTAGCCTATTATATTACTGTCTATCCCGTATAATGCTAACTTCGAGAGTAGTTTACAGTAAGGAACTTTGTCAAATGCTTTTCTAAATCAAGAAACGCTGCGTCTACCTGTACGTTACCTTCTCCGGAAACTAGAATATCATGAACAAAAAGACCTAATTGAGTTTCGCAAGACCGTTGCTTTCTGAACCCATCCTGGTTTCTTATCAATAAATCCTGGCTCTATCGTGGTGTCCCTTTATTGATGTAACTATTATCCTCTCTATAATTTTACATGATAGTGATGTTATTGATATTGGTCCATAATTGCATGGCTGCTCCATATCGACGCTTTTAAAAATTGGGGTCACGTTTGCTATCTTCCAGCCTTTGAGAACCGCGTGTTCTTCGAGGGATTTGTTAAATATTACTTTAAGATACGGAGCCATTTCGAGAGCTAATTCTTTATACACACGAGCTGGAATTTCATCACGACCTGAGGACTTGTTCGGGCTAGTGTTTTTTAGTAAGGATACGATTCCGCTACAACATATTTCGATCAGGGCATTGGTTGCTGAAATCGGTCTGGTATGGTTTTGAGTAAACTACGCTTAGATTGATTTAGAACGCTATGAAAAAAATAGCTCAACAAATTAACCTTATCTTCACTGGAAGTTGCTATTTCGTCTCTATCGTTTTTCAAGGAATTAACCCTTTGCTTTTTAGTACCCTGTGCTTCCCTACCATATGACCAAAATGCTTTCGGTTTCCCTCCACTTCTTCCTCGAGTACTTTTCTCTTGAATTAACGAAACGTTTTATAAGGGCTGTTTTTGCGGCTGCTTTACAAATTTTATAATGTTAGATAATATTTTTAAGATCGTTATTAGCTACTTTTTATCTTCAAATTTCTTAGTTTTGCGTGGTTAACTGGTTGGCGATTTAATCATCTTCGAACCTCCGCGTTATACTACCTGGGTTCCCTATTCTCACTCTAATATTTTTGAGGTATATCTTAACAAGGTTGACAAGTGACCGCATAATTTGGAGGAACTTTTTCATGTATTGTCTGTATCCCTATTTTTACTGATGTACTCGAATTTTTCAAAAGAGGATCTGCAAGTCACGCCTAATTCTGTTAAAATCTGCTTACGCTGAACCTTAGACTAAATCTTCTGGGAAAATTTAAGGAGGGACATTTCATTAATGACGTTAATCATATATTGCTGGCTCCGACTTATTATGGTAGGCTCGATAATTCTAATAAAATTAAGGAGATAGATTGCAGGACGGACAGGTTTAAAATGTCATTTTTTCCGCGTACGATTCGATATCAGAACGTTAAACATCGCGAAAATCGGTAATAATTATAGAGGTAATATTCATAGTAGGTCGATAGTATTTTTTTTTATTACCTGCAAGTTCTAATCAACGTGTGACTTGCATGCAATGCTTTTTTTTGCATGCATGAGTATCTATGAAATTGGTGTCGGGTTTCAAGGCATGCATGGTATTCATGGGTGAGTACTGCATGATTGGAGTTTGGTAGTTTTTCTCATTTTTTCCCCAAATTACTTTTAAAGGTGTGGTGTTTGTTTTGTGTTGTTCATTTTTGTTTGTTGCGTCATTGTCCCTGGTGTGGACGCATCCCCTGCCACGCACCCTCGAGGTGGCTTGCAGGGTATGTCGCAGATATAGATATAGATACGACTACTTATGCTATCCATTGATAAACGTGTATTTATGCTCTTGGATATATTTACAGCGATTAATATCCTTAACTCTACGACGAAAAAATGTATTTAACACCAAGATATTGCATGCATGATTGGCTATTTTTTTCATTTTTTTAAATTTTAATTCAGACTAGTATATTATTACTAATGCTTTTTATGCATAATGTGTAATGCATGTTTTGTGTGAATGCACCCTATGCCACACACTTTTATGGTGGCTTGTAGGGTAATGTGTAGATGAAAAAACTACATTTTGAATCTGTCGTTTCGAAAATTAATCCTTTACATCATCATGGACCTGTCTATCATGGGAAGTTGGGGGTCGCAAAATATTTGTTGTGTCATCAGTGAAAATATTATCTTAGATATTAGTTAAGAGCGAAAGAAAAAGACTGGCAATTTCCCACAAGAATAAGGTTTTTTACTCGACCGGTTTTGGTGTACAACACTATCATCAGGTGATGATGATAGTGTTGATCCCTTTAAAACTCTTGCCGATCTTCGCTGCACATGTTTAAGTTCATTATTTTAGCCAATTCCGTAAGGATCCCATATAGGCACCTACTGACAGCGTTTCCAAATGGGGCCTTACAAGGGAAAAGTGGATAATTTCTCGTTCATGATCGTCACATTTACATCTATATACGAAAGGGCTTTACCTAAGGATATATTACGACATATCGTTATATCGTTAACCCTCTGCCACACGCCTTTCATCTACATAAGCATTATACACCGCATCCAACAACATGTGGTATTTTTCCACAACAGTTAACCCAAGGCTAATGTGACCAGATTCATTTTAATAATGCTTTATCTGACTGCTTGAAGAAGCTTGTGTGAAAGTAATTACGTTTTCAGACAGGAGAGGGTGGAGAAGTGGTCAGTGAAGAGGGAGTTGGGGTTTAGGAGAGGGCGGAGGTTTAGGGTGCTGCACGTGGCGCCATGCGTCCTTGGGTGCGAGGAGGGTCGAAAGAGAATTTCGGCATGGGCCGAAGGTCAGCGGATTTTAGGGGGAGGTGAGGATTTGGGAATGTTTTCTCATGGGAGCCGGGGAATCCCTGAAGGTTGGGTAGGTAAGTATACGACGGAAAGGGGTGGGGTTTGGGAGGGAAAGAGAGGAACGTCTTTCGCCAGCGTATGGGTACGGGGTGGGTTTTTCCGGAGAATATTTGTCATGTGTAACCGTTACTCCTAGCGAGTACATGAATAGTATTCAGTTGTTTTTCAAAATTATTCATATATAGGGGTAATTGTAAGGCGCATCGTTCGTGGGAAACTGCATGTTTATGGTGGACCCGAAGCAGCGGCGTTGGAAGTGGGTGTTGCCCCAGGTTCATGAGAAATGAGTAGTCTTCATTAATAAAATTTGAATTTAAACTGTTTCTAGCTTGCTTTCTCCCTTCTGACACACATTTTCACATCTTCATAGGTTGTTTTAGCAAAATTCTAGTTTTTGCCCCCTCCTATCCGGAAAAAAATGCGGGACCTTTTCTTAGGCGCCGCACGGCGCACAGTGGGCTGAAATCGAAAATACTAGCCAAAATTCAAAAAGTGTTTTTTCAAGCCTGGAATCTGAAACATTTTATAAATATTATCAAAAGACCTGTGCATCCAATGATCGAAGGAATTTTCCTTAGTATTCAGCAATTAACAATTTGCATGAGGTCAAAAATGCACAAATTTCGCAAAAATGGTCTACACTCAATTTTCTCACGAAATCTTAAAAATCAAGCCCTTGCTGAACATTTATGGGTGATTAATTGAAATAAAATGTGATGTAATTAGATGAAACAGTTTTTTATCTTTGTTTTAATGTAGTCCACTTACATTTTTGTTACTATTTACCGAAGATATTAAACAGGATGGCAGACCCTCATTTATGTCATTTTTTTAATATATGTACAGCAAAAGTAAATTGTATCGCCGAGCATCACGGAGTAACTTATATGGGGAAACTCTACAAAGTTTCCATAGTGCGAATCCGATGAGTTATGCTACGACCGTTTGCGACGCCGAATTTCACATCAGTTTTTCGATCGTGCGGTCGAGTCTGGTCCAACTCGCCTGCAGCGGGGTGGAAAGTGTGTGGAATGAATTGTAGCCTCATCCACACCGCTATGGAGTTTTTCGAGATACAAACATTGACAAGAGTCTCTATCTATTACATTTTGATGAATTCGCGGAAAAAATATGCATTTTATCAAGTGGAGTAAAGGTCTAGGAGGTACTGAATGACTGCATTCTTCGGGTGCACTACGGGCGTTTCTCCTCTTACCATCTTGACATCGCCTACAGACGAATACGTACACTTTTAACGGAGACACCATGCGTATCACACACAATTATTGTCTCTTCGAGGACACCGACCCACAGCTGGTGTCGCCTGGCTGCAACTCCCCCGCCCCCTGCACTGTTTGGGTATAAGGCGAAGGGTCGTTTTATGGCACCAAGGAGCTCTTTACGTGGTTATTTTTGGAAATTTTTGAGAGAACGTTTTCTAGTCTCCAAAGAAATGCACTAGTGCGTTCAGTTTCATTTTTGCAGTGGTTTAAATCATAAGCTTTTGAAACTTCAGCTCGGATTTCACTCGGATACTACCACCAACACTCCTTTCGTGTTGGTGTCAGTATTGGATCTCTCGAAATTTTTTCTACAACTCTTAGTGGTGTGGATACTTTGCTAACCACTTCATCATTTCTCGCTTTTTAAAGGTTTGTGTACTCTAGTAGGACTGCTAATAGAGTATATGATTTGATAATATATAAACATCGGCTCCGTGGCATAATTTTTATTAATGGATTCCGCATTTGTTTCTTTCCCAAAAATGATTAATATTTCATGCAGTTAGAATGAGTCAATATATTTTAGGAAAATTTCCAGTTACGCATACTACTGACTAAATTACAGCCACCTATCTGGTTATTACGTAGCAATTTAAGAAATCTTAACTGGGAGGGAGAAATTTCAAAATCGAATCATCTAGCTATCACTAATCTTATGACAATATCGACACCAGCAGCCAATTTGAAATTCGAATCGAGGCTTAAGTATGGGACGTTATCGACCTGGCCAAAGACGCTACACGTATATCTCTGTGCATTCTAATACTCCTCTCATTCCTAATGATCGACAGAATGTAATGCAGGACAATGATTTTATCAGGGTTTTCGGCTTAAATAAGAAATTTCATGCTTAAAGCAATACATTTCGCGCTCAATCGTCCCCAAATCAATATATGTACAATCTGCATGAAAGCGCATATTAGCATAGCTCTAACGATAGTTATTATTTCATTTATGGTGACCAAATTGAAAACAATAAAAATGCTAGTGAAAGAAGTGGAGAATGAGACAAAAGGCAAAATAAGGGAAAAGGGAAAATATAATTACAGACAAATAGAAAAAATGTGATACGCAGTAAAAAATTTATTTATATAGTTAGAGAAATGTCTATTCTTGCCGATCCTTGCCTTGTCTAATACATGCATCATGCACTACATAATACTCGAAAATATTTCCCCTACCTCTATCAATCTATCTATCTCTCTAATCTTATTTATCTGGCCGAATCTAGCATAATACGCTGGGTTTTTTTAACATGTGCCTAACATCTTCAGTAAAGCTATCCGATTGAAATTTCACTAATAGATTCAATCTGTACTTTAACCTACGCTCTAATAATGATTCCCACCCTAATTCTTGTACTAATTCTGAAACGCTACTCAACCTATCGTAACACCTTTTAACGAGCCTACCTGCTCTACGCTGCACACTGTCTAGTTCTCTGATCAACCCTAATTCATTAGGATCCCAGACATTCGCTGCATACTCAAGGTGAGGCCTAACTAGTGAAAAATAGCATCGCTCTTTCGTCCTCTCATCACATTTTCCAAGTACTCTTTTTATAAATCCCAGCTTTATCTTCGCTCGGCCGCATATTTCCCTAATGTGTCTTCCCCACGATAAATCCTTAGTGATTGTTACACCTATATATCTTCTGGTTTCTACGTTTTCGATCTTCGTGTTACTAATTTTATAGGTAGGCTCTATCGAATTATTCCTCCTCCAAATATTGATAGCTATAAAAAAAATAAAGCTCCACCATTAGGATTAGATCTTGGGACCTTCGGTTCCTTATTGTTCGAGACGACCCCTCTAACCACTACGCAATCTAACTCTGTATGTATATCCGAGCGATTTAAGATTATTAAGAAGTAACCTCATACTTTGAATGATTATGAAAAATTAAATTTATGCTTGCATTGCAAAACTTATTAGGCACTTCTGGGCGCCCCACAATGGGGCAGTAGTCCAGTCTAGCTGGACAAAACCTAATTTATAAACTTCAACACACATCAGAAATATGCTTACAGTGTGATCGATTAATGTCCATATTGTTGGTATATGTACAAATTTGCATTTTTTTCTTGAGGATTGACGCTGAGCACCCCTCAAAGTAAGTATATCATGGTGGGCTGGCGTGACTATTTTTCACGGCACCTAAATTGTCGTCTCACATTTCTGCATCTACATCTACATAATACCCTGCAAGCCACCACAAGGGTGTGTGGCAGGGGGTGATTTCTCAACAAACATGCACTACATATCATGCATGAAAAGGAATAGTATTAATATAGTAGTTAGAACTACACTATTTAAAAAAGATAGAAAATGCAAAGCAAACATGCAAAAACATTCTGTTAGTACGGTTAACTTTAAGTACTCATACCAACATGCAGCTACCAATGCTATTCATTGCTACATCGACATCTACATCTAAATAATACCCTGCAAGCCACCATAAAGGTGTGTGGCAAGGGGTGAACTCTCACCAAACATGCACTACATATCATGCATAAAAATTTGTAATTAAAAATTAAAATAGCATAGCATACATGCAAAAACATGCTGTTAGTTGGGTTACCTTTAAGTCCTTATACCAACATGCAGCTACCAATGTTATCCATTGCTACTCTCGTACTGGATACATTTACCGTTATCCATATCCCTAATAGTACGAGGAAAAAAGGACATTTTGAATCTGTCAGTTCGGCAATCTATTTCTCTAATTTTGTGATTATGGTCCAGTCTACCATAGTAAGTTGGGGTCCGCGAAATATTTTTAACATCATCACTGAAAATATGGTCTTGAAATTTATTTAAGAGATTAAGTCTAAATTTCAACCTGCGATCTGACAATGATTCCCAATTTAATTCATTTAATAGACTGGTTACGCTAATAAGGTTATCATACCGGCCCTTGACAAATCTTGCCCATCTTCGCTGCACACGTTCGAGTTCGTTATTTAGACCGATTTCGTAGGGATCCCATAAACTGGCAGCATATTCCAAATGCGGTCTTACACGGGAAAAGTAGCTGATTTCTCGTACATGATCGTCACATTTACCCAGTACTCTTTTGACGAATCCCAGTTTGCGATTCGCTTGACCCATTATTTCACGAATGTGTTTACCCCAGGAAAAATCATTTGTCAGTCTTATTCCAAGATATTTAATGGATTCCACGTTTGTTAATTCATTATTACTTATTTTGTAAGTGCTAGGAGGAGAGCTATTCTTTTTCCAAAAATTCATTACAAGACATTTTTTAAAGTTTAGTTCTAACTGCCATGTATCACACCAAGTTTCAATTGCTTGTAGGTCAATATTTAAATATTCCTTATCGTTTGGGCATATAATTTCCCTGTATACTACTGCGTCATCGGCAAATATAAGAAGCTTACTTAGAATTCATTTTGAGTCTAACAGAAGACGTAGCAGTAAATAAATCCTACCACGTTTAGCTGGAAGTATGAGGGTGGAGAACTACATTGTTTTAGCTCTGAACATTAAGGACCACAAACATTGTGATAGTATTTTCTGTCGTAGATACGTTTTATTTAATTTAGCTACTTCTTACTTTACTTTAGTAGACTTATAAAAAATGCCTGACTTGGCCGAGCAAAATCAACACATAGAAATTGGAGATAGTAAGGTTGTCAATGTGATACCCAAAAAGTACGTGCTACTTTGGGAGAAAACTTGAAATATGTTTGGCGTTGCGCCTGTCAAATCGTTGTTCTTACACCGCAGGCTGACAGAAGTTGAGGGCACGACGCTGCAGACATGGCAATAGAATTCGTCTCTTCATATTTTTTGAGAACTTTGTTCTGAGAGGTTGTGCCGCAACTCACAATGTTTACCATAACACGATGGGAGCTTCACAGACGGTTACAGATGAGAAAGGAAGAGTCTTGGGACCTGCGCTACGACCACGTTTATCAAGATATGCTGCGGATCCTGGGTTTAGATTCAATTCCCACCGACTCGCTTTCAGAGGTAAAAAAGACATTTCGCAGATATTGTGGTGAGATTCAAGCGAAGTGGGTGAAGTGCTGTCGCGTAAAAGAAAAATTCCATAAGACTTACGAGACCTGGCTTGAAGCTGAAATCAACATTGCAACGCCCACAGTTGCGTCGACAAGCAAGATAAAATCAGCCAGTAAAGGTACGCGGAACTTATTCTTAAAAATAACCTTTTTCTCTGGTGATTACGCTGAAAAATTTCACATGATAATTTCAAGAATAATATGGTGTCTGATTTACGAATAAAAAGTAGAGGATTAGTCATTTCGTTGCTTTATTTTACAAAGTAAGCGGTCACCCATTGAAGGAATTCGAAGCCAGCTGTTCTCGAAGTAAAAGGAGAAAGATTACGGGGCTGACGTCGCGGTCGGGAGCATCCACCCCAAATCTGGCTGTTGCGCTTGAAACAGGTCTGAGAGAGGACGGAAGACGCAATGACGCGAGGCGTATCAAAGAGGCTTTGCAGACTACACCAGCACGCGCGTCTAAAATTTCCCGAGCATGGAAAGCAGTGCGAGATTTCAAAGGTATGAAACCATATTCTCCCCAAGAGGCTTTGGCGCTAGTGATTGAGACTGACCTGTCACGAAATTCTTATCAGATTATAAGAACTCAAGCGTAACTAAGGGGTGCGAAAATGTACCCTTCCTACAAGCGAGTACAGGAAGCAAAGTGTGAATGTTATGCTCCCCGGGAAAAAATCTTTGTAACGGAGCGTAAGGCTGAAATAGAATTGCAAGCGTTGCTTAATCTTATTGTGAACCGTATATCCGTGTTACAGAAGGAAGTTAACGTGAGACTCTCACCAAATGACCTAAACACTCTGTCTCTCATCTCCAAATGGGGTTTTGATGGCAGCAGCTCTCAGTCTCAGTACAAACAGGTGTGCGGCGACAGTGGTTTCGACGACTGTGATATGCTCATGACCTGCGTGGTCCCACTTCAACTGTATTTTTTTTTTAAATCCATAAGGCGGTAAAAAGTAAGCTTCGTCTATTTGCCGTTGACGTAGTAGTATACAGGGAAATTCTATGCCCAAACGATAAAGAATATTTAAATATTGACCTACAAGCAATTGAAACTTGGCGTGATACATGGCAGTTAGAATTAAATTTTAAAAAATGTCTTGTAATGAATTTTTGGAAAAAGAATAGCTCTCCTCCTAGCACTTACAAAATAAGTAATGATGAATTAACAAACGTGGAATCCATTAAATATCTTGGAATAAGACTGACACATGATCTTTCCTGGGGTAAACACATGCATGAAATAACGGGTCAAGCGAATCGTAAACTGGGATTCGTCAAAAGAGTACTGGGTAAATGTGACGTACATGTACGAGAAATCAGCAACTTTTGACTTGTAAGACCTCATTTGGAATATGCTGCCAGTGTATGGGTATTCCTACGAAATCGGTCTAAATAACAAACTTGAACGTGTGCAGCGAAGTTCGGCAAGATTTGTAAGAGGCCGGTATGATAACCTTATTAGCGTGACCAGTCTATTGAATGAATTAAATTGGGAATCATTGTCAGATCGCAGGTTGAAAATTAGACTTAATCTCTTAAATAAATTCCAAGACCATATTTTCACTGATGATGGTAAAATATTTTGCGGACCCCAACTTACTATGGTAGACTGGACCATAATCTTAAAGTTAGAGAAATTGATTGCCGAACTGACGGATTCAAAATGTCCTTTTTTCCTCGTACTGGGATATGAATAACGGTAAATGTATCTAGTACGAGTGTAGCAATGGATAACATTGGTAGCTGCATGTTGGTATAAGGACTTAAAGCTAACCCAACTAACAGTATGTTTTTGCATGTATGCTATGCTATTTTAATTTTTAATTACAAATTTTACGCATGATATGTAATGCATGTTTGGTGAGAGTTCATCCCCTGCCACACACCTTTATGGTGGCTTGCAGGGTATTATGTAGATGTATTATAGGGAAAATACTAGAAGAGGAAAAAAGATAGTAGTGTGGCAAAATAGTCGACCTTCGTCCACGAGGTTTTGTAGGCCTCTTAAGTTGGAATTTGTAAAAGAGAGCAGGGACAATATTCTTAAAGAGCAGAAATTTGTGCAGGCACAGATCGACAGACTTGTTCTATCAAAGCTCTCCTTCCCAGGATTTGACTCATTACAAGAGCGACATGAATTAATGATGTGTATGGTGGATGGAAAGGTTTGCAATGCAGTAACCAACACTTTATCTTCTCAAAGATGCTACATATATGGAGCCTCACCCAAAGACATGAACAATATAAGCGATGTTTTAAAGAGATACGTCAACCGAGATACATTCGCGTACGGGCTCTCAGTACTTCACGCGTATATTAGGTTTTTTGAATGGTTACTCCAAGTATGTTATCGACTACAAACTCAATGTTGGAAGACGAGAAAGGAAACGAAATACGAGGTGCAGGAGAAGGAAATTGAGACAAGGAGGAAATTCAAGACAGAAATGGGGCTTGTCATTGACACGGTGAAGCAAGGTACATCTACATAATACCCTGCAAGCCACCACAAGGGTGTGTGGCAGGGGGTGATTGCTCACCAAACATGCACTACATATCATGCATAAAAAAGGAATAGTATTAATATAGTAGTCAGAACTACACTATTTAAAAAAGATAGAAATTGCAAAGAAAACATGCAAAAACATTCTGTTAGTAGGGTTAGCTTTAAGTACTCATACCAACATGCAACTACCAATGCTATTCATTGCTACTCTCCGATAGGACATATTTACCGTTATTCGTATCTCTTATTGTGCGAGGGAAAAAGGACATTTTGAATCGGTCAGTTCGGCAATCAATTTCTCTAACTTTATGATTATGGTCCAGTCTGCCATAGTAAGTTGGGGTTCGTAAAATATTTTTAACATCATCACTGAAAATATTGCCTTGGAATTTGTGGAAGAGATTAAGTCTAAATTTCAACCTGCGATCTGACAATGATTCCCATTTCAATTCATTTAATAGACTGGTTACGCTAATATAATTATCGTATCGTCCCTTTACAAATCTTGCCGATCTTCGCTGCACACGTTCAAGTTCATTACTTAGACCGATTTCGTAGGGATCCCATACACTGGCAGCATATTCCAAATGAGGTCTAACAAGAGAAAAGTAGCTGATTTCTCGTACATGATCGTCACATTTACCCAATACTCTTTTAATGAAACCCAGTTTGCGATTCGCTTGACCCATTATTTCACGAATGTGTTTACCCCAGGAAAGATCATTTGTCAGTCTTATTCCAAGATATTTAATGGATTCCACGTTTGTTAATTCATTATTACTTATTTTGTAAGTGCTAGGAGGAGAGCTATTCTTTTTCCAAAAATTCATTACAAGACATTTCTTAAAGTTTAATTCTAACTGCCATGTATCATACCAAGTTTCAAAAAGGTTTCAAAGGTAGGGGCACCAGCAACGATGGGAACACATCACGTTGATTTTTTGGAAATCCGGCAAAGATAACTGGTCTTAATGAAGATATCATTTCACGGTGCGACATCATTTTGCGCACTCTGTCCTGCGGATTTGCTGTGAGCGTAGAGAGTTTCCGTAGGTATACAAAAGACACCGCTAGACTCTACGTCAGCTCTTCTTCCTGGTACCCGATGCCCGCATCAGTCCATAAGATACTGATTCACGGCTGGGATGTGATTCCCGTGGCACTACTTCCCATAGGGATGTTAAGTGAAGAAGCCCAAGGAGCCCGAAATAAAGACTTCAGGAGGTATCGAGAGAAGAGGAGAAGGAAGATCTCAAGAGTAGCTACGAATGAAGATCTCCTGAATATAATGCTAACGTCTTCTAACCCCCTAATCTCCTCAGTGCGCTCACTACCTCCCAGGAAGGGTGGGAGTCTGAAAGCTGAACTGATTGCTCTTCTTGAGGAACCGAAATTTTTATCCCGCTATGAATGAATACGAAAGTGAAGACGAATAATATCTTGTCTGCTACTGTCTACTTTAATAATATATGCTACAATATCTACAAATGATCATCAGAAAAAAAACAAACTATTTAAAGAATTTAGGATATCGAATAAATTCAATTAAAATAAATTGTCTGTTAACCATCGTCATTTTTTCATTTCTCAACCATGTTTAGATATTTTAATTTAAAAAACAGCATCATCATTAAATCTACCAATAGTGGTAGTGGGCCGTCGAAACGTCAAAATTTGTCTTCGAAAAGTCGCCAATCACAGTAATTACAAATAAACACATAGAAGGAACAGGCACAAAACAGAAAAAACCACACATTTCGAATATTTCGGTGGTCGCTTGGCCACCTTCTTCAGAGGAAGGAAAGAAGAAAAATGAGTAGGGATGGAGGAAAGGAAAGGCTAGAAGATGTAAAGAATATGACAGTGTAATAGGATCCAGGTGAAGATTTCACAATTTCTGGGGTGATAAGACCGCTAAATATATTTATAAGCCATTCCATAGGTTTTGTCCAGCTAGTTCGGGCGTTTGCCCCACTGTGGCCCGGAGAAATGTTTTCGCACTAGCAGCAAAAGATCAAAGGGAAAGAAAATAGAAAATCTGAGATCGTCTTGTTCTGCGGCAGCTTATTCATTCATGGCCTCTATGAGTTTACAATAAGAGGAGGATGAGGCAGCCTCCAAGCTCCTCAAAGAAATTACCTCGACCACACCAATTTGAAGAGTTGAGAAGGTACTTTCAAAGTGGAAGAAAACTGCCATAATGCCAATAAATATGCCAGAGGAAGATGCCCTATTGCTAATTATTTCCATGGAACTCACGAGAAGTCAGTATATAGGTGTGCATGAGTCATTGTCGGGAGCAGTAGGGTGTGGCGCCTTGTAGACCAAGCATTCGCGGCCATTAAGGTCGCATCTTCAGGGTGATATTGCTTACGCCAGTATATACATAGGTCTTCGAAAAGTAGCGGAATGTCATGGGCATAAATTTTATTCTAAGTACGAAAAACTAAAGATGGTTAAAGTGCTACTTATCCAGGTGAAGTTACTATTTTAGAAGAATCATGTAAAGTTAAACTTCAAAGTCTACTTGATCATTCATCATCACGTAACTTGGAATGCATTTCCAGAGATTCAACAATCTCGCATAATATAAATTGTACATTAATTTGTAAATATGGCATTGACGGACGCTCAGGCCATTCTCAGTTTAAGCAAATATGGCACTGAAAATTGATGTCGGATGAATTCTTGTTCATCAGCTCCCTGCTCCGCGGAGTACTAAGGAAAATTCCTTCGATTATCGGATGCACAGGTCTTTTGAGAATATTTATGCAATGTGTCAGATTCCTGACTTGAAAAAACACTTTTTGAATTTTGGCTGGTAATTACGATTTCATCCCACTGTGCGGCGGTCGGAAATCGAAAAAATCTTTACAAAATTACAAAATAGCTATTTTTGATATGTAGACTTGAAAATTCACACAAATACTCAGAAAAGATTGCTGATGAAGGAATAGTGAATCAATTGTCATGATATTTATTCCTTAGGCAGATACATGGCTTAAACACGACCTAACTTCCAAAGAAAAACTCCCGAACTCATTTTTCTTCGAATATCTTCCAAGTTAAGTTGAAGGTGACGTTGTGGGAGGAATTTGAAATAGCACGTTCTATTAGCACAAGCCATTTACTTTACAATACCTAAGATTTTAATATTATTGCAGCATTTTAGTGCTATTCCATTACAAAATGACGTACGCTGTTTTCAGACAATGTTTTTACATAAAGTAGAGAATATCTAGCGTTTTAGGGAGAGACCTGTCAAGTGACTTATGCCAGAGCACTCTTTGAAGACTCATACACACGAAACTGAAGAGAAATGAAAAATAATTTTACGACGCCGAAAAGTACATGTGATTATCCGACCGCGCGTCCGGGGACTGCCTCCGCGCGATGGGGGGTGGAAGTTCCGTGACTCGTCTACATTGCCCGAGTGACATGGACCCTAAAGCTTACAATTCGTCGTTTTTCAGCTGCACTCAATGTCGCTTACCTCCACTGACTCTATATTGATGATATCGCGCGAATAATGAATCGTGATAGCGGATACGTACACTCGGAATCACGTTAAGTTATTTTTCTTTGAGTACGCTCCGGGAACATACTTCTTATTATAGGATTTCGTTCTTTCTCTGCGAATTATATTAATAAATTACTCTCGGGTTTCTCCCGTTTCCATGGAAACGAGATTAGATTGCTCCGAGGACGATGGAGGAGTGTTCAATCGAAACGAGATCTATTAAACGAAGTGGCTCTAAGGATATTATAAATATTCATCAGATACTTATTCCCTGACACCTTGTTCCCTGAGAGTGGACCAAGGTGCCATCAAACTCGCACTTTCAAATCAAAGTCACTATATTTTCTCTCCAGGTGGTTGAGCTGTGGAAACGCACGCCATTGTTCGTGACATAGTTTTGATCAAGTGAGCTTGAGATTTACTTCGTATATATTCTCGGCGATTATTATTCCTTCCGGATATGCCGCCCTTTTAGTTCGTTGTACTCGGTCATAGCCAGGATATGTCTGCAAATTAGTCTCTATGGGAATTAATGCTGCCCTGAGTTTTATAATGGTTCTTGGTCAACTCCCAGGAAGTAATAATTGACAATTCCTCTACGACAGATCGATTAGGACACTTTTCCTCCCCGTGGATAGAACCTAAACGAAAAGTTGACGATGTGTCATTTATATCTAGAGTAATTAATCTGCAACAATAACTCCTTCTTCATTAAAACTCACGAAAGATGCTAACGCGACCACAGCAGTGCAGAATAAAGATTTTTAACATTTCTTCTTGTTTTATCATAGCGTGAAACTGTTTTTTTTTTGTAGTCCTGTTTCTCTGAATGAAGAGGTCATAACATTTTTAATACACGAATAAAATTAGCATTTTTTTCTAGTTAAATGAGGTCTTCCTTGTAAGGACATAATATCTTAATTGGCGAGACGCAGGTTTTAGCCAGATCAATATTTTATCGCCACCGATTCCACTGCCAGGTTATTGTAATTGAAAAATTAAATTAGGTTTTAAATTTACTCGAAAATTCACTTAAACAGATGTAGAAGAATCTGGTATATACATTAGCACAGTTTAAGCAAAATTAACAGTTAGCCATTACAGACATGGTAAAATGCTAGCGAGGGCTAAGGGCCGAAAAGGCCGAGGAAATGATAGCGAAATTCCAATGTTGGCCACTATTAGTAACCATCTATCTCTACGTAATACCCTATGAGCCACCACGAGGGTGTATGGCAGGGGGTGAAAATCACCAAACATGCACTATTGACATGCAACTAGGATATTTAATGGAGACATGGTAGATAATAGGGTCACATGCAGCTAGATATCTATTAAATAAGAAAGGAATTATTGGTTGTTATTATATGCATCATGCACTACAGACTACTCTGCCTATATTTCACCTACCCCTTAGCTACGCTGCCAATTGTCCTCTCTTACAGTACGCGGGAAAAATGACATTTTAAATCTAACGGTACTACAATCTATCTCTCTAAACTTGTTAATATGATCAAACGTAGCATAAAACGCAGGGATTTTAATATATTTCTAGCATCAACTGTGAAAACATCGGTTTCGAATTTACTTAAAAGGTTTATCCTAAATTTTAACCTGAGTTCTGATAGTAATTCCCATCCTAATTCTTCTATTAAACTCGTAATACTTATACCATTATCATAACGGTCTTTAACAAATCTAGCGGACTCCTTTGCACACGCTCTAATTATACTAGCGTAATTTTCGAAATGAGGCCTGACAAGTGTCAAACAGCTTCTTTCTCGTACTCTCTCATCGAATTTGCCTAGAACCATTTTTACGAATCCTAATCAACAGTTTGCTACACTAGTTATTTCCCTGATGTATTTCCCCCATGTCTTCAGTGATGGTGAAACCTAAGTATTTAATAGATTCTACGCTAGATATTTTCTTTTCATTGATGCAATAATTATTTCGGGGAAAGCTACTCTTTTTCCAAAGGTTCATTACGGCACTATTCCTCAAATTTAATTCTAGCTGCCAAATATCACACCAATCATCAATCGCATCTAAATCCTTAGCTAAAGACTGACTGTCCTCTTCATTTCTAATTTCCTCATACACTACTGCATCATCGGCAAAAGGACGGAGCTTGCTATTTTTAACTACTGTATTCAGTAAGTGACATTCTTTAAATTTTATATTTTATTCTGTATTCCTGTAAAAAGATGAATGAATTTGATTAGCGATCTGAGAGACCTCACGTCACTAAATTGGAAAATCAAACAGTCATTATTTTTGTGGACATGATTCCGAAAGTGGTTAAAAAACAAAAGTATGAGATTTTATAAGTATAATAATAAACAATTCCTTGTTTGTGTCATTTTTAGTCATGTAGGGTGGATAATAATAATTTAAAATTTTCGAAAATACAGTAAGATAAATAAATTGGTCACTCAAGTCGATGCTGAGAGCACTCGTAAAATAAAAGAAATCCTGCTTTTTTTGGAAATATTACGCTCTCAGACGTATAAACGTGACACTTTTTATTCATTTTAATAACAATTCTAATAAAACAGTGGTTTTATTGCCTGTTTATTTTGTCATTTTGCAAGTACACTTTGCAAGCAATATGCAGGTTACGTATGTTGGAAAAATGAGAGAACACTTTGAACCCAGAAATGGTACGCGTCAACACCTCGAGTGCTCCATTCATTTGTGTCCATCTTTAGGCAATTGAATTTTCGTCTTTTTTCAGAGGTTCAGAGCATCAAAGCAATCAGTTTTACCACCAGAAGAAATATAATGGGTCAGGGAAAAAAGGAGAGAGTGAAATGTCAAACTTCATGCAAGGCCGTTGCCTCAACATGTATAAGAAACATTTTTCGCCAATCTTACTCGGCCAGTTTTTTTACAACAACCAGAAATACCCTGAATCCGGAGTTTTGAAAAAGGTCTCAGAATCCGGGTGACTCTCGCCTGCCTCTGTTTATTGACCATACACGTGATTGCGCCGGCCCCAGTGATGTCAAAGCCCGTTCGTGCACACCCGTCTTTTCCCGGGCGGTCGGCTGACACAATGGCAGACCTGAGAGGAGGGAACTTGTGGGAAATACTAAAGCACGAAGGGAAGAAAATCTTGCTCGTATCAAGAGCAAGAAGTAGCATAAAAGGGTTCATGTAAGAAGTCTGAGTGGTCAACGACCGGCAAGAGAGCGGTTCTTCGCCCACTCAATACGCGATTGAGATTAGAGCTTTTAGCACCCTTCTCCTACTCTGAGAGGGATGAGCCGAAAATCTCTCTATCCTTCTCCCTCGTAAGCAGCTGGGCGGGGGTGGTTCGGATTTTTCGCTCTTATTTTTCGTCTGTAGTTTATTTTTGCCCCTTTCGTTGTCAAGTAGGCATGTCAAAAGGCAAAGGCTTTGGTTCAAAGGATCCTTTTTCTAACTCATTCTTCAACGCGATCGAAAAATTTGGCTACGACTACAAATTAGGTAAGTTATAATCTCCAGGGAGTTAATTAATTTGCAATAAAAAATTCTTCATTTACCTATTCCTAGTTTTTCTCTTTATCATACTCGCGCAATAATTTTGTCACTGAGAACAGTCGGAACACGAAATTTCCTGTCAACTGCAGTACGCTGATTTAACGCTTGCTCTAGCACAATTATTCGTTTCAACACAGTTCTTTATATTGCTCGCCACTACCAACAATATCATACTCAGGTAAGTGTTTTGAATTCTAGGAATGCATATTGACCATATATTCTTGAATTTGTAATGTAAATCTACATTTTATATTTTCTTATAATTCACAGGAATGCTATTTTTGAACACGCTCGAAAACAGTGTGGATTGCGGACTCATTGCTGTGGACAATACCGCTAGTGAATTTCGCCAGTAACCAACCCGGTCCTCATAAACTATGACCAGAAGAACCTGGTTTTGCGGAGCAGGTTAATTGAATGTTTAGCCGATGATGAAAGTGAAGTGGAAAGTGACATTGAAGAAGATTATGTTATCAGAAGTGATCACGATACAGATACCGCTGCTAGTGAAGGAGAGAGTACGGATGAGGAAAGAATTGATGTAGTGAAAGAAGGTTTTCCCAAGGAAATACAATTTTTTTACGGGAGAAATCGCTGCAGGTGGTCATTCAGTGCGCCAAAGAGGAAAATTCGTACACCCTTGCATAAAATCGTCACTGAAAAACCTGGTTTGAAGGATTTCATTGTATCGTTAGGTAAGGATCTTGAGCCTATAAATTATTGGTCTCAGATTTTTTATTAAGGAATGTTACCATTGATATTGACCCACTTCAGAAGGATAAAAATTAAAAAATTAAAAATTAAACTTGTCTTTATTGATCTGCGAATTTAGGACTGTCTAGTCCTCTCTTACAATTAACAGATTATACAATCACAAACACCAATGCCCCGGACAGTGAAAAATCCTCCCAGGGCGAGACTCGAACCCGCGACCCTGCGAACGACATGCGAGGGATTTACCCCGCCGCCACCGCATAATGTCCAATCCAACTCCCAAGACAAGTAAGATTAACTATAGGGAAGACTCTCCACCTACCGTTGGAAGACCACCTGCTGGAGAAGGCGACATGAAAACTGTGCCCATCATACAAGAAACGAAAAACTCTTTCGTATGTTTCCGATTCAGGAATCTAGTGTTCTTAGAATTCATACAGAGAATTCTCAAAGGCTGTGTTCAAACGGAGATGAGAGATAATTTGTGAAAAAATGTAATTTTGATCAGCTGCAGGCTACAATAAAAAAAGAAATATATGAGATAATTCCATTTGTGTATTATTATACAACATTCCTACTTAAAAATATAAGGCCCTCTTTTTATGTCTGGTAGAATATTAAAATTTAAAGACGCTAATAATAAATTAGTGATTTTTTTTCAAATTTTGAACATCGATCCGAATGACAATTGTTGCTGAAAAATTAGTAGGTATTGGTGATTTAAAAAATTGAATACAAGTTAATACTAAGTGCTGAGAGGCATAAAATTCAAATTATCTAATAAAAATGGCATAGCAACACTTTATTAATGTTTAACATATTGCGGTCCCTGAGACCGCACTTCACTGGTAGTGTGACAAAAGTGGCAAGTCACTAGTTAGGGGTTAATGGTATTGGTCTATAATTACTTGGCTGTTACATATCGACGCTTTTAAAAATTGGGGTCAAGTTTATCTATCTATCTTCCAGTCTTTGGGAACCGGGAATTCTTCGAGGGATTTGTTAAATATTACTTAAAGATACGGAGCCATTTCGAGAGCTAATTCTTTATACACACGAACTGGAATTTCATCACGACCGGAGGACTTGTTCGGGCTAATGTTTTTAGTAAGGATACGATTCCGCTACAAGATATTTCGATCGAGGACATTGGTCGCTGAAATCGGTCTGGTATGGTTTCGTGCAAACTACGCTTAGATTGATTAAGAACGCTATGAAAAAAATAATTCAAAAAATTAGCCTTATCTAAACTGTAAGTTGCTGACGTCCCTATCGTTTTTCAAGGAATTAACCGTTGACTTTTTAGTTCCCTGTACTTCCCTATCATGTGACCAAAATATTTTTATATCTATAAAAGGTATATTTAGTGCATAATATTTGAACGTAATGTGCGTATTATTCCCTTTGTGCTGTGTGGGAATGCTTTCGGGTTTCCCTCCACTTCTTCCTCGAGTACTTTTCTCTTGAATTCACGAAACGCTTTTATAAGGGCTGTTTTTGCGGCTGCTTTACAAATTTTATAATGTTAGATAATATTTTTTAGATCGCTATTAGCTACTTTTTATCTTCAATTTTCTTAGTTTCGCGTGGTTAACTAGTTGGCGTTTTAATCATTTTCTAACCTCTGGGTTGTACCACCTTGGTTCCCTATTCTCACTCTTATATTTATGAGCTATATCTGTTGACAAGTGAACGCGTAATTTGGAGGAACTTTTTCCATGCATTGTCTGTATCACTATTTTTACTCATGTACTCGAATTTTTCAAAAGAAGATCTACAAGTTACACCTAAATCCGTTAAAATCTGCTTTACTAAAAGGGTAAATCTTCTTTTCAATTTCAAATTTTTTCAGTATTAAGGAAAAATGTAACGTGTACTACGCTGTAGTCACTTATAACAACGCTATCTTCAACTTAAATAATTTTTTTCAGGAAAGTTTGTAGCAAGTATATCGAGAACATTCTCCCATCTATTAGGCAAGGTTAGGTTCTATTTGATGTAGTGCATACGATGCGAACAGGTTAAGCAATGACTCGCAGATTTCTTTGCTTAACTTAATTTTTTTGGTTTCATTCCTACCCCAAGGCTTAGGAATACATGTTTTCCAATCTATCGATGGTGTTTTGAAATCTCCACCTACAATAATCTGTCGTTCGTGGCTATGGGAATTAATGGACCTGATCTGTTACTTTAGTTCTAATACTGAGTGTACAGGCACTTCCAAAAAAAAGTTAACACTTCAGAGCCGAAATTTTTCTAAGTCTCGAGTTGAGGGTGATTTGACATTAGCAGAAGGGATTACTGCACGGTCGGTCTCGTTATGCCCTAAAGAAGGGGGCTATTGTGGGCACTCCATGGTTGTTTCTTCCGACTCGCGCTGCGAGAGTGAAGTCCTGAACTCATCTCTACGCTCGCTACCGTCGCGAAAAAAAACTGGACTAATTTCCAAAATAGCTTTCTTTGAGATATAGAGTTGAAACTTCACATAAATACTCAGAAAAGATTGCTAATTAAGGAATAATGCATCATTTGACATGATTCTTATCTGTTAGCCAGATATAGGGGCTCAAACATAACCAAATTTCCAAATAAACACCTGCATCATTTGCCTATTAACACAATGCTTTGCCTTTAAATTGCCTGAGCAACAAATATTTTTTTAATCATTTAATTGCTATTCAATCCTTCGAAAAACTAGAGTATATCTAGTTCACATGGGCCCTAGAAAGACTCCACTCTTTTCAAGGGCTGAAGGGCGTGAATAAGAAGCATGTTCCCGGAGCGTATGCAAAGAAAAAGAACTCGATTCCGCGTACTCTTATCCCGTCGCACGGCTCAATATGCTCGCGATTTCATCAAATAAGAGTGATGGAGTTTACTGACAATGGGTACAGCTCAAAAACAACGAATTGGAAGCCTTAGGGTTCATGTCGCTTCAGCAATTTAAGCGATCCACGTCAATTCCAGCCCCCGACGCGTGGAGCCAAACCCCAAACGCGCGGTCGGAAAATCATATGTATTTTTCGTTGTCGCAAACTTACTTTTAATTCCTCTGCACTTTCGTGTATATGAGTTTTCAGCGAATTCTCAGATATAAGTGACTTGACAAGTGTCTCCCTAAAACGTTAGATATTCTCTACTTTATGTAAAAGTTTTGTCTGAGAACAGTGTCCGCCATTATAAGTAATTGAATGGCAAATAAACGATTCAAAAAATATTTGCAGCTCAGGCAATTAAAAGCAAAGTATAGTGTTAATAGATTGTTATTTTTATTTGATCAAATTCCTCCCACAACGTCATCATCAACTTGTAAGATATTCAGATAAATGTTATTGCAGGATTTTTTTTTAAATTTCGTGATGTTGAGCCCTTGTGTCTCACGAACGGATGAGAATCATGACAAAAGATGCATTATTCCTTTAGTAGCAAACTTTTCTAAGTATCTGTGTGAAGTTTCAAGTATTTTTCTCAAAAGAAGTTATTTTAGGTTTTTGTTCAGCTTTTTTCGATTTCCGACTAATGTCGGTCGGTCCTTTCCATTTCGGACTAATGTGTCCCGAGATTGTCGTTTTCTTCGACTCCACCTGCACGACGTCTGAAGTCCTGAACATATCTCTATGCTCGCCACCATCGTCACCGAAAAAAACCGTCGCCAAGCATTGGCATGACATTAAAAATCGACGTTTTACTTTGAAGGGGAAATCACATATCATCATTGGTTGTTATCACCCTCCAATTTGTATGTGTCCCTTAAATAATTAATTCCTTGGTTAATTGGTGTTGTTTCACGTTCGTGCCATTTCAGAACGAGTTCATAGGCATATTTAATTCTCACATCGATGTGGTCAGAAGCTTTGAAAATATGCGATCCCAAATTTTAAGACTAGGAGCAGGTTGATAAATACATTTTAACGTTTTCGCCGTACTGGCGCAGTAAAATGCACGATTTTCAGGATGAAGTAAATAACGTTCCCAATTGTGGTGGCATTTCCACGAGTTAACCTTAGCATTTATAGATTAGGAGTCCTAATTTGAATAATAATAATCTACATCTACACGATACCCTGCAAGCCACCGCGAGGGTGTGTGGCAGGGGGTGAAGATCACCAAGCATACACTACTAACATGCAAGCAAGCAACTAAAGGGTCTCATGCAACTAGATTGTTAGTATCTATAGTATTTAAGGGATTAATACATGCATCATGCACTACAGAATACTCTAAAATATTTCCTCTACCTATCCCTTTCCTATGCTGTCTATTCTGTTCTCTTATAGTACGGGGGAAAAATGCCATTTTGAATCTATCTGTACGACAATCTATCTCTCTAATCTTATTTATCTGGTCGAATCTAGCATAATACGCTGGTGTTTTTAATATGTGCCTAACATCTTCAGTAAAGCTATCCGATTGAAATTTCTCCAATAGATTTAATCTGGACTTTAACCTACGCTCTGATAATGATTCCCACCCTAATTCTTGTATTAATTCTGATACACTACTCAACCTATCGTAACACCTTTTGACGAACCTAGCTGCTCTACGCTGCACACTGTCTAGTTCTCTCATCAAACCTAATTCATTAGGATCCCATACACTGGCTGCATACTCAAGGTGGGGCCTAACTAGTGAAAAGTAGCATCGCTCTTTTGTCTTCTCATCACATTTCCCAAGTACTCTTTTTATAAATCCTAGCTTTCTCTTCGCTCGGCCGCATATTTCCCTTATGTGTCTTCCCCACGATAAATCTTTAGTGATTGTTACACCTAAATATCTTACGGTTTCAACGTTTTCGATCTTCGTGTTATTAATTCTATAGGATCGCTCTATCGAATTATTCCTCCTCCAAAAATTGATAGCTACACACTTTCTAAGGTTGAGTTCTAACTGCCATTTGTCGCACCACTCTTGAATTGCATCTAAATCCTTGCTAAGTGATTTCGTGTCCTCTTCGTTTGATATACCCCTGTACACCACCGCGTCGTCTGCAAAAAGTCTAAGGTTACTACTAACTACGGTACCCAAATCGTTTATGTATAAAAGAAATAGAAGCGGACCTACTACGCTACCCTGGGGAACTCCCGATGTGACTTCGATTGTGTCCGACATGATACCATCTATGACAACCCTCTGCTCTCGCCCACTTAAGAATTCTTTTACCCAACATACAACGTCTTTATTTATACCAAAACTCTCTAACTTCAAGATTAATTTGTCATGAGGAACTTTATTGAAGGCCTTTTTAAAATCTGAAAATATCGCATCAACTTCAGTACTGCTTTCGCCGTGGACTAAAATATCGTGTACGAATAAAGCTAATTGTGTCTCGCAGGATCTACCTTTCCGGAACCCATGCTGGCTGTTTATGAGTAATCCCTGACTATCCAAATGCCCCATGATCGAACTGACTACTATGTGCTCAAATATCTTACAAGAGATTGACGTGAGTGAAATGGGTCTGTAGTTACTAGGTTCTTCCCTATCACCGCTTTTAAATATAGGTGTAATGTTAGCTACTTTCCAATCCTTGGGTACTGTGTGGTTCTTTAGTGTTTTATTGAATATTATTTCTAGATAGGGGGCTATTTCAGAAGCTAATGTTTTATATACTCTGGAAGGAATTTGATCGGGACCTGGTGATTTGTTTTTACTTATGCTTTTTAACTGCTGCTCTATTCCGCGACATGAAATGTTTATTTCGGGCATTTGCTCACTGAAAGTGTTCGGCGGTGGTTCCACTGCGTTTTGTGACGATGAGTTGAATACACTTTGGAAGAAGGTGTTTAAAGTATTGGCTTTTTCTACACTGCTGGTGACTCTGATTCCTTTATCATTTTTAAGTGTGTGCACTGTGGACTTATTTCCCTGGAGCTCTCTCACATATGACCAAAACGCTTTAGGATTGCTATCTAAATATTCTCCTAACATCTTGCTCTTGAAATGTGATAACGCTTGCCGACATGATTTTCTTGCTAATGCTCTCGATTTTTTATAGTTTTGAACTAGCTCATTTTTTTCCTCTACCGATAGACCCCGTCCTGCATTTTTCATCTTAGCGTGGCATACCCTTTGTCGTTTTAGTGATTTCCTAACCTCCGCGTTATACCACCTTGGCTCTGTATTATCACTAATATATTTACTTGGTATGTATTTATGAACTGCGTTACGGGTGACCTCAAGAAATTCTCTCCACGAATCCTCTGTATTTAATCCTTTGCTTTGTTCGCTGAATACATTAAATTCTTCCCTTAATTCCTCTTTCATACCGTCGTAATTTGCCTTGCCAAATAAGTATACCCTCCTCCTTGGTTTATAATGTCTTTCAACGCCTACAATAAATTTCGCATGCACTATTTTATGGTCACTAATTCCTGTGTCTGTAACTGTATTTAGAACTCTCTCGGGTATATTTGTTGCTAATAAGTCTAGAATGTTGTTTCCCCTGGTCGGCTCTGTTACTAGCTGTTGTAAAGAATGTGTCGTAAAGGTGTTCAACAGTGATTCGCAATGTTCCTTATCCTTACCTCCTGCCCTGCTCCTATAATAATAATGCCCATGAGATTATTGTTTGTATAATACCAATACAAATCTGTTATTGACCACGCAGCCGTTTCCCTAAAATGTGGTCTAATGTCTAATCAAACGCTTTGGAAGAAGGTGTTTAAAAAATTGGCTTTTGCAACACAGGCTGAAAAGAAGAAAATTTTAACGTTGTCGCCGTATTGGCGCAGTAACATTGCCCATGAGATTATTGTTTGTATAATACCAATACAAATCTGTTATCGACCACGCAGCCGTTTCCCTAAAATCTGGTATAATGTCTAATCTAACGCCTTGGAACAAGGTGTTTAAATAATTGGCTTTTTCTACACTGCTGGTGACTAATTCCTTTACGTTTTTATGTGTGTGCACTGTGGACCTATTTCCCTGAAGCTCTCTCACATATGACCAAAACGCTTGCGTGCGTGCGCTATAATGAGTCCTGAAACGCATTCCACTCTGAAAAATTATCACATAAAAGTAAGTAAATTATGTTTGGTTTAAAATACAATACAAACATATTTGTTTTATGACAATAAATTGTTTTTCTTCGATTAGATTTGGTTTTAGTAAAAATCAGTAAAAAGTTTAATAAAAAGTAAATAAGTAAAAGTTAAATAAGTTAAATAGTTGAAAAAATCAAAATACAATTTTTTGCAGCCACTAAGTGTTACATAACAAATTGACATAACTCCGTCGTGTTTAGACTCTTTTTTCATAATATCACACGTAGAAATCAAAACTGTAATAAAAAATTACAAATTACGCTTACTTTTATGTGATAATTTTTCCGAGTGGAATGCGATTCAGGACTCATTATAGCGCACGCGGTCGACCGGACCCCGGCTATTGTTTGGTGGACGGCAGTTACGCGGCTATTGCTGGTCTCTCGAGCTGTGCCTTAATCTCTTACCCGCCTTCCCTGTTTGGACAGACTATAAATAAGATTGGCAATTTTCCACAAAGAAATCTTTACTTCGACCGGTTTCGATGTGATACATCATCATCAGGTGACCAAATCTCAACATAGTCCAGTATATATACAAATGAGGGGGGGCGGGGGAAAAAAGGAGTGAGGAAAGAGGAGGGGAAGAGGGGGTAAACCAAGGGTAACAACGGAAAAAGGGGGGAAGAGGAGGGATAAATGGTGCTAGGGGTGGGAGTTGGAAAAACCACACATAAAACTGAGAAACCCTGCCGTTTGAAGAGCACCAAGGCAGAACATACACCCTCAAGTTGAAGAGAGACCATATGCGGGGGGGGGGGGGGGGGCGGGGGGGGGGGGGGAGGAGAAGGGCACCGTCCTGCGGGATGAGAAGCCGCCTTCTTTCGGCCTTACCCGACGAAGGCACAGTGGCAAAGTGGGGGGGGGGATTATCACAGTAGGCCGCTCTTGGTCTTCGGGCCCACAGATAAGAAGGTGGCGGTGAAAACACTGGCCTCTGGCTAAGGGGTATCCCGCGGCGATGCTTCGAACGCCAGGTCCGTGGAAGGGGCTGAGACGCTCGGGGAGTGAGTCCACATAGGCGTGGTGGGGTGGGGTCATGGGGGGGCACTTGGTTAAGGTAGCACAATGAAAGCTCACGTGGGCCAGGGAAAACCAGTGAGTAGAGGTGAGGGAGCCCTTGTCTAAAAACATTCAGAGTGGATAAGTGATTGAGAGGAGTGGGGAGGGGGATGAGTAAAATTGCACATCGTTGAGGAGATTGAGATTCCTATCTCTTCGTTGAATAATTTCGACCTGCTCCATGGCGTCTAATTTCTTGCCTTTGTCTAAGGTGTGGAAAACTTTAAAATCAAAATTGCATGTGTGTTTGGATTCTAACAGGTGTTTGGCGAAAATGGAATTAGTGTTGCCTAAAATGTAGCACTTTTTGTGTTCATTAATGCGTGTGTAAAAATTCCTCCCTGTTTGGCTGATGTAGATGGCTCCACAATCGCATTTAATTTCATATACACCGCACTTTGTGACGTGGTCTATGGGGTCTTTGTTGGAGAAGAGGGCTTTAGATAGGGTCAAGGGAGCATAGAAGGAAACACGCAACTTATCTTTAGGAAAGGTGTTGGCTATCTTGTAAGATAATGTATGGTGGAAAGGGATTTTGCACCACTTTCTGTCTGCAGCGCTGGGACCTAGTAGGAGGGAGGTGTTTAAATTCACTGCCTGTTTTTTCCGTTTATCACGGAGTAAATTGTCGATGGTGTCCAAACTGTAACCGTTCTTCAGGGCGCTGTATTTTATGGTCTTCAGTTCACTTTCAAAGTTTGAAGTCGACAGGGGAATACTGATTAGTCGGTGGATCATGCTGTTGAAACTGGCTAATTTATGGGCAATGGGATGGCAGGAATCAAAGGGTATCACTTGATCCGTGTAAGTGGGTTTCCGGAAGATGGAGAAAACGTGTTTTTGGTCACTTATCTCGATGGTGAGGTCCAGGAAGTTAATTTTGCCATTAACGCTCGGTTCCATGGTGAAGATTATGGATTTGTGGACGGAGTTAAGGAATTCTAAGAAGTGGTCCAACTCTCTTTCACTACCTGTCCAGCAACAGAGCACATCATCCACATATCTGAACCAATATAGTATATTTTTAGAGAATTCGTTAGCACTGAAGAATACTAGTTAGAATTTACCTGGCATGTATTCATTAACTGTTTTACGGGTTACCTTAAGAAATTCTCTCCACGAATCCTCTATATCTAATCCTTTGCTTTGTTCGCTAAATATATTAAACGATTCCCTTAATTTCTCTTTCATACCGTCGTAAGTAGCCTTGCCAAATAAGTATACCCTCTTCCCCGGTTTATAATGTCTTTCAACGCCTACAATTATTTCGCATTTACTATTTTATGATCACTCAAGGTTACAGGTCCTAATAAAGCTAATTGCATGTGCATGCGTCCACAATTAAATAATTATTCGTATGAGATTTAACTGATTGCAAGAGCTCCGTAAGCATGTGAATACATTTCCGTTGGTCAAACTGTAACTAATGTTACGCTATAATTGGTTATTCAATTCCTTTTTCCGTTTTTCAAAGGATGAGGACTGTGACAACATACGAATATTACCGAATACCCATTGTTTATAGAACACTAGCAGGTGGTCGCAAAATACCCCCGACTCTCACCTTACCCTTATTCCCGACCGCGGCGTTGAGCTGCGTGTCCTCCTAGAGGCCCTCTATTAACAGGGCCTCTATGTCCTGTTAATACAGGGCCTCTATGTCCTCCTAACCCTGCCGAAGGATCGCCACCCACCATTCTCCTCCTACCGAAGGGGAGGGGTGGCGAGGAAGACTGGCTAGCTGGGAATTCCCTCTCAGAAAGGGTTTGCAAGCGTGACGCGCGGGCACCCGGCCGCCATACGGTGATCTCCTCTCGAGGGGCCAATTTCTCGGATTGCGAAGTGGGTGGACGGCAGTTAGTAAATTTCCTAAAGAACCTATATCGCAACTGGGAATTCTAATTGCAAATTGATATGCTGTTCCTCTCTTTCCCTTCTGATGGACAGGTGCTCCATTATTCGACTATATTGCATACCAAACAATACCGCAAAAATCTATTTGTATATATATTACTTAAATGGACGGAATAAATTTATTTTTGTGAATGAATTGATGCTTCCTTCACACCACATAGGAAATTAATAAGAGACTATCAAACCTAAATCATGAAACGATTTTGATAAAGGTGTTCACTCGTGGGCATTTAAATGTTTTGAAATATTCGCCATGTAATGTGAGTAGAAACAAACTTATAAGCGCTCAGATGGAAGAGTGGATGAGCAGACGTCTACGATGTTTCTACTACGATGTACATCGGAGTGGGGTGGTCTATAGAAGGCGCAAACGCATATCGTATATTACTTTCGAATTGGCACATTGATTCGAACTCCATACACTTTCTGTTATATAATCGGGCATTTGTGTGCGGGGTTTCTGTTTTAAAAATTATTGGAAAAGTTATGGTTTAGAAATTCATTGGTATTGTTTTGATTTACATGTTTTTCCTTTTTCTGTGCTTTCTTCTTTCCCACTAAACCTATACTGTGTTGTCTGATCAACTCGTTATTCTTTGCTATCCTGAATTGTAAGTTATTTAATGGCCCAGTACTTGAACTATTCATTGCCCCACTCTCTATCCTAAAAAGGGCTATAGTGCTCGAATATCCTATCTCGAATACAACTGACTGCTTCAGTCGTTTAATGTATCCCAGAGCGATTTAAGTGGCTCCTTAGCGAGCGGAGCGTCGTCTGAAGGTCGACGAAGTTGTCGATTATCTAGCATGTCTTCATTTTGTAGCTTAGTATGCATGCCAATAGTGAATGTTTGGTATTCATTAACCCCTGCCACACACCCTGGTGGTAGCCCGCAGAGTATTACGTAGATGTAAAAGTAATACATTCTAATTTATATAACTATGACATCCTACTAACTATGCCATCTAAAACGAAGTCATGCGACAAGAGATACACCGATAAAGCTATTTCAAGGAAAATATAAGAAAGCGCACAACGTAGTTGGACTTAAAAACAAAATAACACAGCAGTCTCGTCAACCTGGTATATTTCTACCTTTTACTCTACTCAGGAAAATTGACACAATTCTAGCCGATTTAATTTTTCATTTCAAATTTCTCGATTGAATTCCGGGAACATCTTCCTACCATTTTAAATACAAAAAAACGTTTCCGTTGTAATAACTCTCTGTACATAGCGTCTGAAGTTGGTCCTAAATTTAATGTCCTAGATAAACATTCCACCAAATATTCACTCATATCAGGCGATGAATTTGAGCCAAGTTCCTAATTCTTTCTAATGGAAATCAAAGCGTAAGACTATATAAAAACTGCATTCTATTATATAAAATATATGACAGAATGACTGAAAAATAAATTCAAATATTGAAGGAAACACAACTGAATGACGAACATACCTTATTAAACACGGACAGACCAGTTCCATAAATGAAGGTCTTCGCTGACCGCCGAAAGCGAGATGCTGCCAAAGGTGTAATGGGCTTGACAAAATATTACACACGATCAAAAATATTATTAGATCCTGGAGAATCACTAAAGCACAACGACCATTCACCGGTGCCAAGATGGAACTGAAGTTTAAAAATGCATGTTTCAGAAGGAAAGGAAAATTACCACTGGACAAGACCGTATTTCTCAGGATCCTGGGTGTCATAAAATTCCCTTTTCGCACGACCCTCTTGGTGGGGGGCGAGGGGTTGGACTGTGCAGGTGGGTGAGCAAAGGAATGCAAAAGAAAAGCTGCTGCAATCTTCCTGAAGGGGAATAATTTCTTGGAAGCCTGCACACAATTACAACGGTTGAAGGCTGTGAATATGGACTATGTTTCCTATGGTATGAAAAGGAAATAACTTGAACGCGATTACGCGAAAACTTACCCGCTTTCTCGGTTCCTGTATTCCCACGATTCATCTAAATCTACATAATACCCTGCATGCCACTCTAAGCTGTGTGTCAGAGGGTGAATGCATACATGAACCAAACGTGCATTACATACGACGTATAAAAAGGATTATGCATGAAAGTCCTGCGTCTAATCGAAGCCCATCCTATTCACGGAATCATCCTCGTATTTTCCAAATCTAAACTTATTCGGTCGGTCGGCATGTGAGGCAGCTTTTCGGGAAACATTGAATCACGTAATTTTTTGCGAAAGTCTCCTAAGTGAGGTTGGCTGAAAAGCCAGCAATTAATTTGAAACTAAAATATACTGTTTTCAGTGCCGTAAATGCATGGGATTGGGCATTTTTAAAGTGATTCCGCAAAATATTCGGAAGGCAAAATTTTTCCCCGATTGGGACTCAAACCCGCACCATGTTGCGCACATAATGAATGTATCGCGCCAAAACCCACTCGGCCACGGCATTAGCTCTGCAACATGTTATAGTTGCGATTTTTTCGCGAAAACTGGCCAATGTGGAAGAAATCCGTGACACATTTCCTGCGTTCCCACAATAGTTTCAGATAATAATTGCGTCATTTGGATCCCGAGCATCAATCTCGCGATGTTTCCTTGTTAGTGGTCAACGTTCTGTAAGTATCTGCGTGAAATTTCTGGTTTGTATCCTAAAAAAAATTAATTATTAGTATTTCCCCCAACGTAGTGGTAGTAGAATTAAATTTAGGTGCATTGACAGCAACGGTGATTCAAGACCTTCGTTGTCAAGTTATTTCCTCGGTAGGTGTAAGAATCTGTCTTTATAATTTGCGTAGTGTCCGTCCGTCTGCCCCTTCTAATTTGTAAACGGTTCGTTCAAGAGAGATGCTGAAACTGCTACTATCACGCAGATAATACGTTTATTTTGGTTAAAATTGACTTTTTAAACTTGTGAAAGTGACAGAGCTTTTCTTTCGCTCATAATCGATTTATTTCATCAATTTTGAATTTCACGGAAGTACTAAAATTTCTTATCTAATCCACCGAATCACTCTTTGCTCACAAGATTTCTGTAAATTGTCTAATTTACGTAGAATTTTATTTTTTTTATTTAAAAAGGTTTTAAAGTAAGGATTTATCGGTGTTCAATTTGTGAATGTTTTTTTGGATTACTTTCCGGGGTTGTCCTTTTGAACCCACCTGAGACATGAGGAAAATAGACGTCACCCTTTCGAAAGTTTGAGATTAATACGTTGGTGAAAATCCTTAATGAAGTATATCCAAATATAAGAATAGTAAGTTGAAACATAAAATGCTACAGAAATATGGGTAAAAAAACTATTTTCATTTTTGTAAAGGTGTGTGTTTGTTATTGACGGTATTAATGTATTTACGTTTGCTTCAAATAGATTAACGGCTCTGCACCTACATCTACGTGATGCTCTGCAAGCCACCTCGACGGTGTCTGGCAGGGGGTGAAGAACACCAAAACTTACACTATAGACGTGCAACTAGGGTACTACATGAAAACATGCAAACAAAATGGGTCACATGCAATTACATAGTTTGTATCTACATAGTAATACAGATCGGTTTAAATACATGCGTCATGTGCTACATACTACTCTATAATATTTTGCCTACCTATCTCTTTGCTGCCAATTGCGTTCTCTATTAGTCACTCAGTGATTCAACCCAAAGGTTGGTTTTGATAGGTGAGAGTAGAGCTCACCCCGTACTAATCCATTGGCGTGTGAATTTCACACATTCAGGGTAGGGGGGCCAGTCCCTTTCCCTGGGCCACCTGCGATTTCCTACGAAGTTCTGACACGCAGAAAATCAAATAGCGAGGATTTTAGATGGGGTTGGTCAGCAACTCTTTACCCGGGATCCTGTAATACATTTAATCTGTACTTTAACCTACGATCTGATAATGATTCCCAGCCTATTTCTTGCATTAATTCAGACACACTACTAAACCTGATGTAACACCTTTTAACAAACCTAGCTGCTCTACACTGCACACTGTCTAGCTCTCTCATGAAACCTATTTCATTCGGATCCCATAAACTGGCTACTTTTTCAAGGTGGGACTTAAGTAGTGAAAAGTAAAATTACCCTTTGGTCTTCTGATCACAATTCCCAAGAACTCTTTTAATAAATCCTAGCTTTCTCTTGGCTCGGCCGCATATTTCTCGAATGTGTCTTCCCCACGATAAATCTTTAGAGACTGTTACACCTAAGTACTTTATGTTTTAAACGCTTTCATTTTCGTTACACTAATGCTATAGAATCATTATAACGAATTTTTCCTCTTCCAAAAATTAATAGCTACACACTTTTAAAGGTTAAACGTTACACCTACATCCACATAATAACCTGTAAGCCACCATAAAGGTGTGTGGCAGGGGGTGAATTCTCACCAAACATGCACTACATTTCATGCATAAAAAACGAATAGTATTTATTTACTGTTCTAAACTACACTATTTAAAAAAAGATAAAAATAGGAAAGAAAACATGCAAAAACATGATGTTAATTGGGTTACCTTCAAGTCCTTATACCAACATGCAGCTACCAATGTTATCCATTGCTACACTCGTACTGCATATATTTGCCGTTATTCATATCCCTAATAGTACGAGGAAAAAAGGACATTTTGAATCTGACAGTTCGCAGTCAATTTCTTTAATTATGTGAAAATGGTCCATTCTATCATAGTAAGTTGGGGTTTGCAAAATATTTTTCACGTCATCTCCTAAAATATTGTCTTGGAATTTGTTTAAGGGATTAAGTCTAAATTTCAACCTGCGATCTCACAATGATTCCCAATTTAATTCTTTTTTTAGACTGGTGACACTTATAAGGTTATCGCACCGTCCCTTGACAAATTTGCCGATCTTCGCTGCACACGTTCAATTTCGTTATTTAGACCGATTTCCTACGAATCCCAGTTTTCGATTCGCTTGACCCATATCCTCACGTATGTGTTTACCCCAGAAAAGATCATGTGTCAGTCTTATTCCAAGATATTTAATGGATTCCACGTTTGTTAATTCATTATTACTAATTTTGTAAGTGCTAGGAAGAGAGCTATTCTTTTTCCAAAAATTTATTACAAGACATTTTTTTAAGTTTAATTCTAAGTGCCAAGAGAATACCTCCAAGAGAGGTGCCGTAAATTGCCACTATCACCCTGAAAGGCCCGGGTTCGATTCCTGGGGCAGTTTATACGTTTAAATTGGTTATAATTGACATTTTCAATTTATGAAAGTGCCTGAGCTTTTCTTTCCCTCAGTAAGATAACAAAATGTTAATCGATTATTTCATTATTTTTGTATTCCACTGCATTTCGGACTTGTTAACGTAAGTTACCATTTCCATCTAAGAATCTGCGATGGTAAATGCCTCTGCCTTGACTTAATATTACTTTCCGCCCATTCCGAGGGCCTGGGTTTGAATCCCGTCGGTGGCAGGCATTTTTCGATGGTATATCAATAGCTCTTATGCTGGTTATGGAGTTCATGAAGGCTAGTACTCCTTCCGTCATACTAGTACTCGATCCGTCATAAGAGACATTACCGCAGACCCCTGGGCACCTTCCGTCAAGGCCAGACTAATGCCAACGCCGGGTTTCTCTGTTACCACCCTCCGAGCACACCGAGAATTGGTCCCCACATTCCCACACATCCTAAATTGTGCAATGATCTAAGCTCTCATCAGAATCTGATAATTCTATACATCTACGTCTACGTAATACCCTGCGAGATACCGCGAGGGTTTGTAAATGATAAGAGCCTACATAGTTACGAAGTAATATACTGGTTAGAAAGATTTTCATAAAATATATTTATTTATTTTTCCTAGCAAGCATTGATTTGCAACAAAAAAGTATGCTTCATACCATACAGGATGCTCCAAAAATATTAAAATTCATTTTTCCATTGCAGTATGGTGTTCGATCAGCAAGTATTATTTCATTCATCTTTCATACCTTTGCATCTACACCTACATAATATCTTACAAGGCAACATAAAGGTGTACGGCAGTGGTTGAATTCACACCAAACATGCATTACAGATCATGCATAAAAAGGATTAGTAATTACATTCTAGTCTAAACATCACATTTTAAAAATGATAAAAATAGCAAAGCATGCATACAATATGATACTGTTAGTTAGACTAGCTTAAAGTCCTTATACCAGTATGCGACTACCTATGCTATCCATTGATAAACTCGTATTTATGCTTTTGGATATATTTCCAGGAATGAACATCCTTAACTCTACGACGAAAAACTGTAACTAACAGCAATTGTAATGCATGTTTCGTGTGAATGCACCCCATGCCACACACCTATATGGTTGCTTGCAGGGTATTGCATAGATGAAAGAACTACATTTTGAATCAGTCACTTCGACAATTAATCCTTTATATGATCAAGTTGGGGGTCGCAAAATATTTTTTGTGTAATCAGTGAAAATTTTATCTAAGATTTTAGTTAAGAGTTCAAGTCTAAATTTCATCTTACGATCTTATAATGATTCCCATTGCAATTCATAAAAAAGAATGCTTACGCTGATATAGTTTTCATACCGTCCCTTTACAACTCTAGCCGATCTTCGCTGCACATGTTCAAGTTCATTATTTAAGTCAATTCCGTAAGGATCCATTATAGGTACTGACAGCGTTTCCAAATGAGGTCAAACAAGGGAAAGGTGGATAATTTCTCGTACATGATCGTCACATTTACATCTATACACAATAAGGCTTTAGTTAAGAGCGAAAGAAAAAGACTGGCAAATTTTCACAAGAATAAGGTTTTTTACGCGACCGGTTTTGGTGTACAACACCATCATCAGGTGCCTGATGATGATGGTGTTGTACACCGAAACTGGTCGAGTAAAAAACCTTATTCTTGTGGAAAGTTGCCAGTCTTTTTCTTTCTTTATAATATTCCACCAAATCAAGCCTGAAACGACTACCTTTAGTTAAGAGTTCAAGTCTAAATTTCAACCCACGATCTTATAATAATTCCCATTGCAATTCATAAAATAGACTGCTTACACTGATATAATTAACATACCGTCCCTTTAAAAATCTTGCCGATCTTCGCTGCACTTGTTCAAGTTCGTTATTTAAGCCAATTCCGTAAGGATCCCATATAGGTACCTACTGACAGCGTTTCCAAATGGGGTCTTGCAAGGGAAAAGTGGATAATTTCTCGTTCATGATCGTCACATTTACATCTATGCACAAAAAGGCTTTACCTAAGGATATATTACGACATATCGTCCGCGAAACACAATTAACCCTCTGCCACACGCCTTTCATCTACATAAGCATTATAAACCGCAAGCCACCATAAAGGTGTATGGCAGGAAGAAAATTCACACCAAAATACATTACATATCATCAAAAGAAGATTAGTAATAATATACTAGTCTAAACCTCATAATTTAAAAAAGATAAGAACAGCAAAGCAAGCATGTAAAAACATGCTGTTATTAGTGTTACATTACCTAGATACCTACCATATCTAGATGCATGATTGTTCTTATACATACAAACATGCATCTACGTATGCTACGTATACCCATGAAAGTATTATCCTGGTCGGCGAAAGAATTATCATAAAGTAAACATGTTTAATTACATATGAAATAACCCAGTGATTGTGATAGATATCCAATGAGTAATAATATGTGGTATTTATCCACAACATTTAACCCAAAGAATGCAATGTGACCAGATCCACCTTAATAATGCTTTATCTGGCTCCTGGAAGAAGTTTGTGCGAAAGTAATAACGTTTTCAGACAGGAGAGGGTGGAGAAGTGGTCAGTGAAGTGGGAGTTGGGGTTTAGGAGAGGGCGGAGGTTTGGGGCGCTGCACGTGGCGCCGTGCGTCCTTGGGTGCGAGGAGGGTCGAAAGAGAATTTCGGCATGGGCCGAAGGTCAGCGGATCTTAGGGGGAGGTTAGGACTTGGGAATGTTTTCTCATGGGAGCCGGGGAATCCCTGAAGGTGGGGTAGGTAGGTACCTATACGACGGAAAGGGGTGGGGTTTGGGAGGGAAAGAGAGGAACGTCTTTCGCCAGCGTATGGGTACGGGGTGGGTTTTTCCGGAGAGTATTTGCCATCAATTTTCGGGTGTAACCTTTACTCCTAGCCAGTACGTGGATAGTATTCAGTTGTTTTTCAAAATTATTCATTTATAGGGGTAATTGGGAAACTACATGTTTATGGTGTAGCCGAAGCAGCGGCGTCGAAAGTGGGTGTTGCCCCGGGCCCATGAAAAAGGGTCTTCATTAATAAAATGAATTTGATGATGAAAAAAAGATGTCTTCATTAATAAAATTTGAATTTGAACTGTTTCTAGCTTGCTTTCCCCCTTCTGGCACACATTTTCACATCTTCATATGCTCTTTTAGCGAAATTCTAGTTTCTGCACCCTCATATCTGGAAAAAAATGCGGGCCCTTTTCTTAGGCGCCGCACAGCGGTCGGAAATCGAAAAAAAATCATTACAAAATTACAAAATAGCTATTATTGATATATAGACATGAAACTTTACACAAATACTCAGAAAAGATTGCCGATGAAGGAATAGAGAACCATTTGTCATGATTCTTATTCGTTAGTCCGATACAGGGCTTAAACACGACCAAACTTCCAAAGAAAAACTCCTGAACTCATTTTTCTTCGAATATCTTCCAAGTTAAGTTGAAGGTTACGTTGTGGGAGGAATTTGAGCGAATAAGAAATAGCACGATCTATTAGCACAAGCCTTTTACAAAACAATACCTAAGATTTAAATGTTTTTTGAAGCATTTTAGTGATATTCCATTACAAAATGACGGACGCTGTTTTCAGACAATGTTTTTACATAAAGTAGAGAATATCTAGCGTTTTAGGGAGAGACCTGTCATGTGACTTATGCCAGAGTACTCATTGAAGACTCATAAACACGAAACTGAAGAGAAATTAAAAATAAGTTTACGACGCTCAAAAGAACATGATTATCCGACCGCACGTCCGGGGTCTGCCTCCGCGCGATGGGGGCTTGAAGTGCCGTGACTCGTTTACATTAACCCTTAAGTAGGCACACCTCAATTAGTAGGCGCGTGGGGTCCTTTAATACCTTATGTGGAATTGTTTATAACTTCGCCATATTTGTTTATTTTACATTGCTATTTTTGACAATAGATATTCAAAGCATGATAATTCAACATACATACCTTTAATTTTTCCAATTAGTTGAACTATGAGTTTTTGAAGCCTTGAAAGTGATTTATGAGATAAAATATTTTGTTTCTAAACCCTTGGAGTCTTAAAAGACCCCACGCGCCTACTTAAGGGTTAACCGAGTGACATGGGCCCTAAAGCTTCTAATTCGTCGTTTTTCAGCTGTACTCAATGTCGCTTACCTCCACTGACTCTATATTGATGATATCGCGCGAATAATGAATCGTGATAGCGGATACGTACACGCGGAATCGCGTTAAGTTATTTTTCTTTGAGTACGCTCCGGGAACATACTTCTTATTATAGGATTTCGTTCTTTCTCTGCGAATGAAATTAATAAATTACTCTCGGGTTTCTCCCGTTTCCATGGAAACGAGATTAGATTGCTCCGAGGACGATGGAGGAGTGTTCAATCGAAACGTCAGCAACCCAAAATCTTACTTGGCTTGAAACCCCTTGGAGAGTCATTTATTAATACTTCTTATTTACTCCGTTCAGCCCTTGAAAAGTGTGGAGTCCTTCTGGGAACCATGTAATCTTACAGAAATACACTAGTTTTTCTTTTGAATTCCTTTCGCCTCACTCTTTTTATGCACGCGGTAAGAGATACACCGACGAGGTCAGAGCCTTTGCGAGCACGAGTCTTCGCCTACCCAATAGGCTCGTGCAAAAAGGGACATTTATGGACCCGCAGAGACTTTGACATTCTGGACAGGAATTATTAGTGACCAGTTTTCTTTTCTTTTGAGTAATGCATTTTTCGAAAATCAGTTCTAGCTAGACTAGCTAATCTAGTAAATTGTGATCCCACGGAGTAATAGAGAGGAAGACGGTTTCTTTAATTAAAAAGTCGGGCGTCCGGGAAGAAACGTTTAAGAATATCTATCCACAGGCAGCAGCACCTCCTAGACTCTACGGGCTTCCGAAAATACACAAGGAAGGTGTTCCTTTACGTCCCATTCCTTCCTTACGTTCCTTTACGTCCATCGGATCTCCTACTTACAACCTAGCCAAATACCTTACAGGAAATTTGTCGCCCTGCGTGGGTGTCTGTGAACACCATATTAAGAACTCTTCTGAATTCGTGGGTATTTTGGCTAAACCTTCGGGTGGAACCAACAGACATTTTGGTTAGTTTTGACGTTGTTTCCTTTTTACCCGAGTTCCACTTCCCGATACCATCAAGCTGCTGGAAGAAAAATTCGACAGAGGAACGGTGAAGCTATTCCACCATGCATTAACATCCATATTTTCAAGTATGACGGTGGATTCTATGAAATGGCCGACGGAGTTACGATGGGATCACCTTTGTCACCGATCATTGCGAATTTTTACATGCAGGGTTTAGAGTAAAGAGCCCTTACAACTGCTCCGTTATGACCCAAGTGCTTTTACAGATACGTGGATGACACGTTCATGTTATGGCCTCATGGACCGGACGCTCTTGCATCGTTCTTGGAGCATATGAACAACCAGCATCCCAATATCCAATTTACGATGGAAACGGAGAAGAACAATATGATAGCCTTTCTCGATGTCCTTATTTCCACCGGAAGGAAATTGGCAAACTTGGACACAGCGTTTACCGTAAACCGACGCATACGGATCTCTACCTGAACGGCCTTACAAAAAAAAAATCATCATCATCATAGTAGTCATCATCACCCCTCTCAGCGCAGCGCGGTCCTCTCCACACTAATACATCGCGCAAGGGCTATTTCCGACGAAGAAAATCTTCCTATGGAATTAGACCACCTCAGAAAAACCTTCCGACAGAATGGATATGGTGAGCGGCAAATTTCCTTGGCTTTCAAGAGGTTCTCTAATATTTCAAGGATTTCGGATTCAGAAAATGAACACACAACACCGACAGCCAGAGCCGTTTTGCCATATGTTTCTACGATATCTGGAAAAATTTCGAGGTTTCTGAAGAGACCATTCACAGACCAACGGCTAATTTAAGGAATCGTCTCGTGAGAGCGATGGACCCAGTCGGCCTCATGACTCCGGGGGTCTATAAAATACCCTGTGAATGTGGCGAGGTCGATGTGGGAGAGACAGGTCGAACGATTTCCACTCGTCTGAAGGAACACCGAAGACATTTTCGACTCGGACAGCCGGAGAAATCAGCGGTGGTTGAACATAACCTCAGTCTAGACCATCGCATTAAATGGGAGTTTACGAGGGTTCTCTGGCGCTCGGACAAATTTTGGGATCGCTTGACAAAGGAAGCGATAGAAATAAGAATGAAGAAGAGGAATGTAATCCGGGATTCGGGCTATACCATCAGCAGCTCGTGGAATAGAATCCTGAAAAGAATACAGGATGACAGAGCGAGGCCAACGGTCAACGGCCAAGTACAACGGTCCTCCAGCTCAACAATCGGGGCTCGACCAATCCCCACCGCGAGCGTCCGTATAAAACCAACGGACGGTTTAGTTACGTGACATTTGCCTTGAGGATGGGAAACGAGTCGCTACCCGAAACTTCGGCAGCATTACACTCACTCACTCGGTGTAGAGCCCGAGAAGAGTTCATCACTATCATAACGGTCTCTAACAAATATAGCGGATCTCCTTTGCTCACGCTCTATTTCTTCTATCATACCTTCCTCGTACGGATCCCATATACTAGCGGCATATTCTAAATGAGGCCTGACAAGTCTAAAACGGCTTCTTTCTCGTACTCTCTCATCGCATTTTCCTAGAACCATTTTTACGAATCCTAATCTACAGTTGGCTACACTAGTTATTTCCCTGATGTATTTCCCCATGTCTTCAGTGATGGTGAAACCTAAGTATTTAATAGATTCTACGCCAGATATTTTCTTTTCATTGATGCAATAATTATTCCGGGGAAAGCTACTCTTTTTCCAAAGGTATGGTGGGTATGTTGGGGCGTCACGGTTGCATATAAACGTATTTCGAATTATCCATGCTATAAAGTGCGCAATTTCCTATTCCATTTGCCAGGGATTACTAACAACTTTAAATTATTCAGCAGTGAAACAGCAGGCAAGCAGTGAACTTTTCAGTGAGAAGAGCTAGGACTGGGCTCTGTGAAAGTAAATACCAAGGGTTGAAAATTAAGGGAAGAGATTTGTAACATGTTGGCACCGAAAGAGCAAGACTGATTTGTTTCAAGTCACGCTACATTAGACTTAGTGTAGCCCCCCCAAAGCTAATTTCTGGCTGCGTGCCTGATCTGGAGCATGTTTCTTTATGGCAGTGAGGCATGGACAATGACAGCAGCGAAGAAGAAAAGGGTGGAAGCATATAAAATAATGGTGCTACCGAAGAATGATGAAGATAAAATGGATCGAGCGAGTGACAAATGAAGTCCTAAGAAGAGTGGGAGAAAAGAGAAGTCTACTGAAAACTATAAAAACAACAACTGAAAAATATACCAGCAATAGCTCTAGTTCATATTGCATACTATTACAAAAATCATAATTTTAACCTACTCATAAGTATTTTTATCTCAAGACCAACTCTGAGTTGTAAGAATTTATCATAAGTTAAATCACCACAAAAGAACAACCAGTTGTTAAAAATTACCCACAGTTCAATTAAAAGACAGTAAGTCACAGAGAATGTGAAACTAGTGAGGCAGGAATATGCGGCCAGATATAAATATGCAACTACTGCCACTTAAAAACAATCTTAAAGGAAAGTACGTGTTTTATTGATATTCAATGAATGATAATAACAGAAAAATATAAGAAGAAACTTTTATTTACTTTTACAATATAAGCACGAAACCTGTACTCAATATTAACAAGCATTGTGAGAGATGTTACAGGGTAGTTAGTACATACTTTGAATAAACAAATATTACTTATAGAAAACACAAATAAAAGTAGCAAAAAATGAAGACCATATGATGCTAGTCACAAATATATTTAACGCACTTTTCATTGTCTGCACAGTGAGCAAATTATATTATTTACACACATAGGTCAGATGTTTCCCAGTAATAACTTTTTTCCTTTAAAACATTGTATTTACTTTGTAATAAAATGGCAATGAAATCTTTTATTTCATATCCAGTTGTTCATCTTCATTGGCATTCTCGAGAAGCTCAAGCATTTCTTTTAGCGTCACTCCCTGAAGAAATATTAGAGGTTAGAAAGAGATAGGCATGTTCAAAATGTATTTATTAGCAGAATATAATAAAATATTTACCACTTAGTTTATTGTAATTGAAACTAGCCAAAATAGTTTCATAGGAAGTGACGGGAATTACAAATGAATAGATTTAAAATCATTTTGGCTTAGTGATGCTAAATGGCATCAGAAAAATTTACAAAATAATAATTGAGATGATTGGAAGTAATATTTCAACAAAATAGTTTACATGGAAAGAACATTGTCCACAGAACATTATATCCAAAGAAATATGCTTGCACTATTAGTTGATTGTATTTCATAATGAAATTACAATGTCCACTCTCCGATTTCCTCCGCTGCAAAACTTGATGGCTCTTCACTTATCGACTGCTACTGAAAGAAAGGTTAGAGGTTAGAAAGAGAAAGGCATGTTCAAAATGTATTTATTAGCAGAATATAATAAAATATTTACCACTTAGTTTATTGTAATTGAAAATTGCCAAAATAGTTTCATAGGAAGTGACAGGAATTACAAATGAATAGATTTAAAATCATTTTGGCCTAGTGATGCCAAATGGCATCAGAAATATTTACAAAAGAATAATTGAGGTGATTGGAAGTAATATTTCAACAAAATAGTTTATATGGAAAGAACATTGTCCACAGAACATTATATCCAAAGAAATATGCATACACTATTAGTTGATTGTATTTCATAATGAAATTACAACGTCCACACTCCCGATTTCCTCCGCTGCAAAACTTGATGGCTCTTCACTCATCGATTGCTACAAAACTACTGAAAGAAAAGTTGCCAAAATCGCACTCAAAGTTACACGAAACTATCCAAACAAATAAAAAGTGGCATCATTGTTATCAAGTTCTCCTACTCTGAGATACAATGCTAAATAATAACAGGTGTCGGATGATCCCATATGGCACCCGTAGTCCTTCGAGGGTTAAGGCACTGGGTTATTCCTCATAAGGTGAGCGACTGCTTCCGGAAATTGAGCCTTGTTTTACATTTCTTTTAATGGTACTGGTTTTAATTACTTCTTTAAGTACTGGTTCTACAAAATGAATTTTGTAGAACCAGTACTTGAAATTGAAAAATAAAATGAAAATGAATGAATGAACCTTGGGAGATAGTTATTTGGGTTGTTGGATGTCACTTTTAATGGCGAGTACTGTAACGGGTCTGCTGCCTTGGTTCCACTGATCCCGGTATTTGATTTTATTTGTGCAGCTTCTATCAACTTTTCCTCAAATTTTTATTGCGACAGTTGTGTAAGGATATATCATAGAGCAATTAGTTGCCACGATATTAAATGATGAGTTTGTAATTGCTGAATAACTACGTAATATTTTCATAGTTTTTTATTCATGCAGTACCTATATTGTTGTTTCTGTATAGGGTTCGATTGATTTTGAGATTCAGTGCTTTGCATGTTTTCCAGAGCCCCTGTAAGTTTCATAACTATCACATGAACTGTAATTTATATTTTATGCATTCATTCCGAAAGTTAAGGCAGCATTTTTTCAGGACATTGTCAGAGTTTGATGTTAGAGCAAAACTTAATGTTCAAACCATAGCTAGTTGTAAAAGCCTCGATGAAAAGGACAGCTACCAACTCACATTGTGGTTGCCATGCTGAACAGGTAACACCCACTTTTGCTTCTGCTATCCTGGGCGGCAGCTGCCCTAGCTTTTCGAAATAATTGACATTTTTGGCCGAGTTCACTGGAAATGGTTTTGTAGTTTAAGTTAAAACTTCGATGGCATGCCTACAAATGTGTTAGGAGCCATTTAATTGTGCTGATAATGACACACTTCCATAATAATGATGCCGTTACTCCGTACGCCCATAAGCGGCCTTGTATTAGCAGCGCTCCGAGCAACGAGAAATGGCGCCTACCTTTCACTTGGCCAATCTCTCCCAATACAGTACCTCTAACTTGTACCTGTTGCAGCTGCCACTTGATGGCTTCATTGGCAAGTTTTTGTATTCATCAATTTATAAACTAAATTTGTGATTAAATACCTCAAAAGTCTGTGTTGTTTATGGTCACTGAAAATCTCACAGAGAGGATGCAAATGGGATAAGATATAAACGTCACATTGAGTCATTGTTCTTAAATATAAATAGTTATAAATTAAAACTGTAAATAACAGAGTAATAGGTGATTTTGAATGTACACCAACTGAGAGCTCGACTAAACACCTGATATATTGTTCTGCTTGTCATACTTGTCTTTGTATTTCTTTACATTAGCAGTTCATAAAAGATCATATATTTTAGGTTACTTTAAAGCATCCTGGTTAAGAGGTGTTTTAACAAAAGATAGGCCGAATAGCATATTTCTCAAATATTAAATTATGGCTCGAATACCTCGAATTTCAAATACTTGAACACCAGAATTACAATTCATATGCTAAATGTTATTCTGCTGCAATTAATTAATTTGTTGCCTGCATGAAGGAAAAAGCTAAATATTGATAAAATTAAAAAAATTATCCCACTTTAAAAAAGACAAATATGTAATAAAGTTATTTTTCTATCAGTTATGGACCATTGAATACATTAACTTTTATAAGAGTTAACATGTGAGCAGAAAATGATAATGCATCTAAAAGTCTCTCCAGTTATGAATTAACTACAAACTTGTGTAAAAGTTCAAGTAAATTGAAAATTAACAGAAAGAATATGGTTAGGAATGTTAACCTAAGATCTGATGAACCGAACTATGGTATTACTATTACCTGGTAAACATATTACATGTAATTGATACACAATTCTGTAAGGGTCTGTCAGTAAAGTATATTGGTCTCTCTGAGTTTGAGAAGCTCTTTCTCCCAAAAGAAAAAAACCAACTATAATGCCGTTAGGTAATACTGCTAAGTACCATTTCCCTTCTTCTCTATACTCTTCACACAGAAAAACTTGTGACTTCAATGGACCTACTAAAGTTCAAATTTCTGTCATGTCACCAGTTTTACAATAAGGTATTAGGAATTTCATATTAACTTATGGACATTTTCGTATAAATGAAAATTCACCATTGGCTTTATTTTGTTGAAATTTCAATTTAACATGAAGACAGCTAAAAGGCTAGCAAAACTTGGTCATCAGATTTTGAGTCACTAAAACAGTTCTAAACAAAAAAAAATTTGTAAAAGTTTATCTACGGTGACAAAAAATATTTAAATAAATAAATGTGAATTTAACATCCTATAGAATGAGTTTAACTGCATAAAATTGGTTTCCTCTTCCGGAAGGTGCAACTTCTTAAACTTGGGCATCTCGGCTTATTCTCAATGATATCTCGACGGAAAATAGTGACAATGGCTCGTAATGATAGTTGAGTAGAGTCATTAGTTCTCAGCAACTAGCAATTAAGCACCTCAGTGTTTGAAGTCGGCTTTAACCTCGTGGACGGTGGCGCCAATGCGCATGACTTCGGCTGCTCTGTGACATTACATGTCTAGCAGTCCGGCAACATCTAGCTCCTTTAAAGCCTTAAGAATTTCCACAGAGAAAGAGGACGCCTTGGTAGCGCAACTGGTAGAGCACCTGGCCGGAAATCAGGGGGTCCGGGTTCGAGTCCCGGTCAAGACGAATGATTTTTTTCTCTGTGGAATATCTTGCACTTGGTATTTACTTTCACAGAGACCAGTCCTATACCTTCTCACTGACAAGTTCACTGCTTGCCTCGTTATTAAGCAATTAATTTCACCAGCCCCAGAACAGAAGTCCAGTGCATGCTTACACAGATCAGATTGTAATAATATACAGTAAATCCCCATTAGTTCGAACTCTCTTAATTCGAAATATCGAATAATTCGAAGTTGTTAGTACTCCCTGGTAACTGGAATAGGAAATTGCGCAATTTATAGCATGGATAATTCGAAATACGTTTATATGCAACCATGATGTCCCAACATATCGTTTATTTCGAAACGATTCATCGGGATAGCGCCAGCCGATGGTATTTAGTGCTTATAGTCGTTGTGATTTTGGTATCGCTTTATTGAGCATTCGTTACTTTAAAGTGCTTCCAAGCTATTTTGAATATTTGTTTGTGCTTATGTCGTGCCGTGTGCCAGCAGCTGTTTACCCCAATCGAATATATCTCGAGTGCACACACATCTCGGCCGCTCCGTCCACAGCTTTTTTCCAGGGCATTCGCGCCATGACTAATGCCTCCCCCTTTCTTCCTCCCAAACCTCCCCTTACCGAGCGAATACTGTCGGATTCAGTATTTGAACATCACCAGGAAAGGTCACCAATAGCTCTTGACACACCAAGTTCTTCTCATGGTAGAACGAATCATTAAGATCCATCTTCCGAGAAAAAATGGACCATGTATTTTTATTGCCTCGCTGTGGTTTTAACCATTGTCATTCGTTTCATGTAAGTATCTAGCATCATGGATATCATATATCAAAAACACCGTAACTATCATTTTGCGCAGTACTGTTTTTCTTTGCCTGCTGTTTTGTACTCCTTGCAGGATACCTGAGTTTCATATTTAACGTATAACAATTTATTCCTTCGTTGTAGGCGAAATCCGTTTAGTCCATTACGTCCGGGGATGGAAGGTAGGATTTGAGAGTACAGGAAAGAGAAAACACAAGGAACTGACATTGAAGAGAAACTCAGTGTAATTTGCGAGGACATCGTGGGGTAAAAACAAAAACGGAAAACGCAAAGCACTATGATATTCCATTTTCGGTCCTGTCAACATATCTGAAAAATCATGATGCAATTGAATCACAACTAGAGAGAGGAAAGGACAGTGGCAGGAAGAAGAGGATACGGGGAGAGAAATTTGAAGAGCCAGAGAGTGGTTCTTCCAATTCAGGTCAAATAACATTCCTCTATCAGGGCCATTGGCAAAAGAAAAGGCCAACATGAACCGTACTTATAGTGGGCCAAGAATTTAAATGCTCCAACAGGTGGTTTCTGAGATATCAAGTGGCATGGTCTTTGTACATGAGTGGAGGTTAATCAGTTGATTAGACATCTGGGGAGATTTAGATCGGATCCCTGGTGATAATTCAGACAAAATAACCAAAGTCATAAGCTTTTTATGCCGCACAAGCCTTATTAACAAAATATAATCAAAAATTTTAAAATAACATGAACTGTACTTATAGTGGGCCAAGAATTTAAATGCTCCAACGGGTGGTTTCTGAGATATCAAGTGGCATGGTCTTCACACATGAGTGGAGGATAATCAGTTGACGTAGAAGCAGCTGAGAGTTAGCGATCGAACGTCAAACACATTTTTGTGGACTCCGTACCTAAAGATATTTTTAATGTGGATGAAAGCGGAATATTTTACAACCTTTTACTGTGGAGGAAAAAGAAAGCTACATGTTGGTTGGTTGGTTATTTAGGGGCGGCGACCGACAGCTTAAGTCATTTGCGCCATATAGGATAGGTGGGTAATTGGGTAATGGTAGGAGTTTTTAGGGAACGGAGGAAGGGTGGAGAGAAACCCGGCGTCGGCATTAGCCTACTCTTAACGAAAGGTGCCAAGGGGACCACGGCTTAACGTCCCATCCGACGGACGGAGTACTGTACTTGAAATGCCCTCCACTAGGTACTCAAGGGGGGACCGGTTTTCCACTGAAAAATCCACCACTGCCGGGAATCGAACCCAGGCCTACATGTCTGCTCCAGATCTACATTCTGATGAATTGCTTCCTTACTTCTAAACTTGTATTTCCAGCTCAACTGCAAGCAGATTCTTCTTTTGATAGAATGCCCTCTTTGCCAGGGCTATTCTACTATTTCTTTCTTGCTTCATCCATTGTTGGTTACTCTGCTTCCCAGGCAACAGAGCTATTTCACCTCTTCCAGTTTCTTTTTTCCTAGTATAACGTTGGTTTTGGCCTCTTCTCTCCTGCTGCACACCAATATCTTAGTCTTTTTCTTATTGTTCTTTAGCTGATGTCTGACCATTGTCCTTTCCATGGTTGTTAGCATCTTATTCAGACCCTTCTGCCTCTGCTATGAGAGCTATGTCATCAGTAAATCATAGCATGCTGATTGTTTCTCTATGGATTTTCACTCCAGAAATCTTCTCCTTGATTTCACTGATGGCTCTCTCGATGTAAACTTTGAAAATTACGGGAGACAGTGCACAGCCTTGTCTCACTCATTCTTTATTCTTGCTTCTTCAGAGCTGGGTCCATATTTTATCACAGCTACTTGGTATTTATACAAACTGTGGATAATTCTTCAGGCAATGTACGACACTCCAATTCCTTTCAGAATTAGAAGCATTAAATCTTAATCTATGTCATCAAAGGCAATAGAACTAACCCTTTCGAGCCAAGCATATGGTATATACTGCACATATGTACTATGGTAGCTGGAGATTTTCTTACTCTAAATGTTTTCAAGTTGCAAATGATTGTTTAAAAATGACAACTCTGACTACAATTAATTGACCACAACCACATGCTGTGAAAGGATCAATTTATGACTCGAAAGTTCGAGATCCTTTGCCCAGGAAAGGGACAAGAGTGACTAAGAGAGAGGACGGAAGGGTGGCGTCGCCTCTCCAGAAGGGTTTGCCCTTCATATGATCCCTGCATAGGGCTGCACACTCTCTCCGAAAGAGCTCTGTACACTGAGAAAACTTTCATGAGAAGTGCACCAGTGGGAAAGGGTTAACACTTGTAGCAAAAGTTTCTTTGGATTTTTCCTTTCACGTTTGCCTGCACAAACAAAAAATGCAGTTTGGTAATGGAATTGTAAAATGATACAAAGTAGTCATCCCCTCATCATTGATGCGAAGTACAAGATAGATTTTGAAGGTGGATAGCACATATGGTGGATGTGAAAAAATAAATTTTTTCCACATGCAACCTGACTACTACAAAACTTATTCTTCTATCATCAGATGAAACGTTTATCTGTAGTCCTGAGATTATGGTCTTAAAGTACTTAAAATTAATTTTTTATGCAAAAAATACCTATTTTAGCCCATATAACGCAAAAGTATTTCACTTCTGTTCAAACCAACACATAAAGTTTCCCGCTTATATCGTTGGTCCTGGGTAGAGATGGGTAAATTACCGTAATTTTCAATTGAGGTAAATTACCGTAATTTTCAATTGAGGTAAATTACCGTAATTTTCAATTGACGTAAATTACCGTGGTAAATTACGGTGATTTTCGAAAATTACCGTAATTTTCCGGTAATTATAAGTTTTGAGCTGCACTTATCAGAGGACTCAAAACGAAATCAAATAGCATTAAGATATAAATGCCGACGCTTACATCAAACATATCATGACGTTTATCTATTATAACTCATTAAAAAAATTAAAACGAAGTTGGCAGCCACACGCAATTTGCCTCTCTTTTGTCACAATATGAGAAATTTTCGTTCCAAAGACATACCTCTGCGCAACGTGCATTTGTTATTTTACTCTGAAGTAGTCGGAATTAATCATGGACACAATGTAAACAAAATCGTTTTAGCTTCTTAATTTATAGTATCACCCATTCCAATGGTTTCTTTGTGAGGAAGAAATTTTTTGAAAAAGAACTTTTCTGAAAATTACCGTTTATTACGGTAATTTTCAGGGGTGTTGGTAATTTACGAAAAATACCGCGGTAATTTACCAAGTTGCCCATCTCTAGTCCTGGGATCAAACCAAGGCTGATGCCATATCAGGTGTATACTGTAGGATGTTTTTCTCAAAGTCCCTGGGTATTTCTCCTGTTGAGTACGTGTCGCAGATGGTTTTGTAAAGATGGGTTAATGTCTCTCTCCGGCAATTTTTATTAGTTCTGCAGAAATATCATGGATTCCAGAAGCCTTATTTATCTGAATGTCCCTTACTGCTGCATTGAATTCCATTATTAATATTTAGGCTCCCATATCATCCTTTTTGTCTTTGCTTTCCTCTTCAATCACTTTCGTGATGAGAGTATTTACTAATACAAAAATATTAAAAAATAAACCATTTTTATCATGAGATTCCCATTGTGGTAGCCTAGGGGGTAGAGCACAGGGCAATGGACCCAAGGGTCCCAGGATCAAACCCGGAACCTAGGATTGAACCCTCTCAGCCTACCTAAAATCCTTGGATTGATTTTCTGATTGTCAAACAATGTCCTCTCGATAATAGTAATTCCTGACCTTTTCTTCGCATACTTTTAGATGAGTTCGCCATAGTTAAACATAATACAGCCAAAGGAAAATTCCTGAGTAATCCATAATTAACTTGATGCTTTATTTACTTTTTATGGGAAATAGGCAGCATAGGAAAGCGATAGGTAGGGGAAATATTCTAGCGTATTATGTAGTGCATGATGCATGTCTTACCCCTTAAATACTGTAGACACTAACAATCAAGTTGCATGAGACAATATAGTTGCCAGTTTGCATGTTAGTAGTGCATGCCTGGTGATCTTCACCCCCTGCCACACACCCTCGCGGTAGGTTGCAGGGTATCGTACAGATGTAGATGTTATGCTTTACTTTAACACTACAACTCTGAAATTCGTAGCTAAAATCCATGAAGTTTTAATTATTTTCTTTCCATATCAAATTTTTTTTAAATTTTAGAATGGTGAAACTCGAGTTGAGAAGAAAGGGGATGTGGAACAACAGCTCCGAATGAGCAAAATACCTCAACCTGGAGACAAATTCTCTCACTGCTACCACCACAAGAGATTCCAGAGGCTGGAGGGATACAAAATAGTAACAAATATTGCAGAACTCCAGATAATATTTGAGGAAGAGGTCGACGATGAAAGTGGAAGAGACAGTGATGGGAGTGATTTCTCTGGAGAAACTGAGTGGTGCAAAAGTAGGGATGAGTGATCCGGAGGGGAGGGGGATACCTCACAGGGTAATGTAGAGTCAAGCCCAGAGACTAGCCTCCCTTACCACTCTTTACAAATGACCACTACCCGACGAACAGAGAAACCTGACTCTTGGACCTTGGAGAGACAAACGATTGATCCCCTCCCCTTCACAAAGACCTCTGAAATGACTGGCCCACCTCAAGGTGACCAACCCTGACATTTTTTTCACCTTTTACTGACTGACCATATCCTCAACCGCACTGTGAACAAAGCAAACAGATTTGCAGAAGAGGTGAAGGCACAGAATGAAGCCCCAAAAGAGAGGATGCAAAAAATGTGTTTAATAAAGATAATTACACATTTTTCATGAACTTAACACTAGTAAAAATAGGTAAATGCCTGAAAAAGTGCATCATTTCACTGATGCTTAAATATCTGGGCTCATTTCTCTTCGGCTGCCACAAGCCAAGTATTATTGCTTAAAAAAATTATATGAAGAAAAGACACATTCACTAAAAATAGATGCCAGGCCTACCATAAACTGACCATTATTTCAAATATTTCCTCATGAAGGTATGCATTTGGATACAGTCATGCTTAGGATCTGTATAATGTGTGTCCAAAATCCCCCTCGCTGAGGCCGAAATAAGTAAAACCTGAAATACTCAGTGGCAGTAAAACACCACCATTCTTATGTCACAGTCAATTGGATTTAGAAAATATATCTATGGAATCTATGTAGTTGGATAGAGAAGAAGTAAAAATTTCATGGTGATATGTTCAATAATTATTGAGAAATAATTATTGAACATCCATTGTGCCCTGTACTCTGAAAGTTGAATCCCACTACTGATACTTCTGAACAACTTCCAAAACTTTGACCCCTCTTATCTCGCAAACTATGAGGGTGGGAGCTGAAATAATTTCCATGGGTTATAAAATTGGTGATAGTAGCTAGTGACAAAAATTTCACAAAAATCCGAGTCGGTGGGTGTCATTTTGAAGATTTTCAGGATGATTTGACATGGAATGACCCAGATGTGAAAGTGGCGTTGCAAGCTCTTATCAGGGACAGTTTAAATGATCAAGACAGTCCCACATCTCCACAGGAAAATTAAATTTTCTTCAACTTGTTTTACTTGGTTAGTATGATCAGGGAGATAAAAGCTTCTTCATATTTATTTAATGATATATTTACAACTTACTATTCAATGTAGTACAGTTGAGCATCTTTAATCAGGCATAGTCAGGCAAAGTGATTCCGGATTAGGGATTTTGCCGGACTATGGGTCATGCATGTCAACTTTTCTATTTTTGATGTCCGAATGTTTTCATTGACAGGAGTCAGTTATTTAATAAATAATATCTTCGTTTGCCATTTACTGAACCATATTTTTAAAAAAGTCACTGAGAATAATCAGAAAGAAATAGTTTCTTGATTCGAAAAGTTATTACTTAAATAAGTATCGAGGGTGCCCAGTGAGTGAAAATAACTGAATCTAAAAATCGTGAGCATCATATTCCTGCAAATTTAAAAGTATAATACCTATTATTATTGGAAAAGGGTATACAGAATTTGATATTTCTTATGCATTGCTTCATACAACATACTTCCTACCGTGCTTGGTTTGTTATCAGCTGATTCAGCACGATGTCAACGCATGGGTGTCATCTACACGGCCGCCCATCACTATGTCGTGGACAATTGGACTAAATGATCACTTAAAGACAATCATCAATGGTAGACTTCCTATAACAATTTCAGGCTCATCATCTTCATCCCCACTTGGATTTATTGTTTTTCATTACCATTTCAATGATTTCATCATCTGTGAAATGTTGTGTGGTGAGAGTATCGTGGCCATTAACTATCCTTTCCTCTAAATTTACCGATTCCATTTCCTATAATTCAGGGTTACAGATACTGTTTGCAAACCCCGTCATCTTATTTTTATCCTCAGAAACATGAAAATTTTGAAATCCCACTTATTTCATCCACATCAAACCTCAAAGCAGGCCACAATTTAAAGCACATGAGGTTTAGAACTGATTGCGAAATATTACTTCATGCACGCAAAATTTACCACAGATTTTTTAGTCTTTTAGATTAGCCACAGTCTTTAAGATTGATCACGTCTGTTTCTGAAATAGTTTATCCTGCTCCATTAGCATTTGGCAAGAAGTACTAGGGCCTTCACTTTGATGCAATCGAAACCACGCGACCAAAATCAGCACTTAAACCTTCATTCATGGTTTTTCTCTCTGCCATCCATATCTTCATGTCACTTTAACAGTAATATTTTGAGGATTTTCTCTTTCAACTTCTTAATGTGCTATATTGTTGAAGATCCCACGCACTACGTTTCAGACAAATGCTTTACTGATGCAACGGCATCAAGCTTTTTCACAACTTGTACTTTTTCTGCGATCGTTAACATTTTGTACTGATGCCTCACTCCTCTGCTGTTGCCACAACCGTATAGATGAGACATGATTTGGGAGAAACATAAGCAGATAACAAATAATCAAATTACGTCTAGTAATCAATCAAAAATGCACGCACCATTGAAAGAGGCCAATCTGTAAATTAATCATAGTCTCGGCGATGTCTTCAAAATTATATGTTTACTTCCAGTTGCAGAATAATTCCAGTGTACACGAAGTACCAGAAATTAATGTTTAAAGTATTCTGATTCTCAGGATGGGAAAATTAACATTATAGAATGGGATAATATCTTGGCATGTTATGAAGTAATGTTTCAGTAAAAATTTTTCCGCATTTTCCATGAAGTACCGGGTAGTTGCTCATGGCCAAATTGCCGGATTATGGGTGTTCCCGGATTAGGGATTCCCAGATTGAGGGTGCTCAACTGTACATAATACTAGGTTATGCTACTGTGTAAATGATATAATATGTATTATTTTCTTCTGAGTTCGGAATTTACTTTCCCATTCCAGAATCATTTAACAAATTTTACTAAAATAAGAGTAGAATTATTTATCATGCTAAGAATCATCAAGCAGTACTAAAAGCTGAACTTACCAATGATGACCACAACTGATTAGATTTCCAACGTCCATGGGAGAGCACGGTGTTGCGTCCAAATGTCCTGACAAATTGGTTGTAATTCCGGATCTGGTGAGTTGGTGACCTCTCTGCCCCAACTATATCTCCAGATGTCCTGACTGCTGCCACACGGTTAGGGTACAGAAGCTGGCCATCACGTTTCCCACATTCACCAAATTGGAACTTGAAGCGACCTTCCTCGTCAAATATTTGAATGCGATGGTTATTAGTATCTGCTAAAATTATGTCATTCTGAGCATTGACTGCCACTCCTGATGGCTCTGTAAACTGTCCCTCCAATACTCCAAATTCACCAAATTTGCAATGGTATATCATCTTTTGCTGCTTGATCTGAGACTCGGGAGGGAATATAGTAGCAGAGGACATAAGCTTAGAAGTTAGGTCAAGCATTGGATCCCCACTGTTTCCACCACTGCCACTTCCTGCCCCAATGGCACCAGGCCCACCCCCAGGTCCTCCAGGCATAGGAAAATGGTCTCCGCCTACATTCAGCCCCACGCCACTATTGCCAACACCATTTGGAAAGATGCAGTCTGCACTGCCAATGCTGCCATTACCACTGCTTCCTCCTCCATTGGACCATTTTTCATACGGATTGAGCACATTCAGATTCAGGTCTCCACTATTGGCAGAGAAAGGACCAAGGCTATTGGCCCCTGAGCTGAAGCGTTTGGAGATAAGTGTATTCTCAAATGAGGAGAGAAGTCCATTTGTGTATGGATGTTCCTTAGCACTATGCAATCCAACTCCACCCACTCCATTCAGTGGACTGTGAAGGCCATTTGTTGTATTGCCGACACCAATCATGTTTGACACAATGGCCCCATTGGCATGGTTAGATGAGTTTGAGGTGCCCTTGGTTGGTCTAGCAATGGGAGGCTGTTTACTAGGACCAACTAGGAGATCTGGCGACAATCGGACATATCCAAAGGTGTTGCGAACTCCAACCTGAATGGCCTGATAGTTGGAAACATACTCAAGATCGATCACCGTATGCATGAGAGAAGCATCAGGGGCCCCACTCAAGTAAGTCTGCAGTTTGGTTTCCAGTATCTTCTTGAACATTAGCACCTCAATGTTACATGCATACTTAGTGAGACGCTCCATGAATTCACATGTCTGATAAATTTCGTCCACAGTCTCCTGAGCTTTCTGACCAAACGTTGATAATGAGATCTGTTTAGCATTGAACACACTCTCTAGCTCTTTCAGTAGGCCCTGTTTTCGCTCTTCAATCACTGATCGGTAGAGCTGGAATGTTCTGTTTATTTCATTCTGGGCCTTGTGGTACTGCACCTGTAAGCGAGTTGTCGTACGGTCTAAATTCTTCAGAGCAACATGGATTTCAGAAGCTTTGGTCTTGCCTTCTTGCACAGAATTGGCCATCAGCTCAACCTGGGCTTGGCATGCCTCAACACTCAGCCTCTCACATTCGTGGTGCACTCCCCCACCCGCTCCTGGACCATGCTCCATCAGAGTGCACTCCTTGCAAACAGGAACACTGCAGGTGCGGCAGAAGTATTTGAGTGGCTCACCCTTGTGTCTTAGACAAGCCACTGTCTTCTCCTCACTGCTACCGTTCAAGACTCCAGGCAACTTTCCTAACCCACCCTCCTCCTTAACCTGCTGCTGAAGCTCACCCAGAGTAAGAACCCTATGGCCCTCAAAATAGTGCATGTACTGGTGAGCCATCACGCAGTTGGGGCACAAATAGTTGGCACAGTCGAGGCAGTACCCAACAGCACTCGACTCTTTACTCTTGCAGCCGGTGCAGTGGGGGTCGTGGTCTCCGCTACCACTGCCGATGCCAGAGGATGATGAAGCCGAGGGTAACAATAGTGAGAAAGGGAACCCACCAGCTGATTCCAGGGGAGCTGCCTCTAAGACGTTAGCGACTGCGTAGTCTGCAAATGAAAATGAAACACAAACTATGGGATGATTTTTCAATGGAAAAAATAACAGTGCATGAATGATTTTCCAAGCAAAAATCCACCCAATTACAGACATGTCATAAATAAGCTAAGCAAAAGCAATATTCTTTCAGTTGTATTTAAATGAGTACTTGGGACATTTTATATAATGAGGTAAGTTAGCATAAATGATATGATTTCATGCAGTGCCTGATGCATTGGTGGACCTGGGCAGTTGCCCAGTGAGCCCAAAACCTCTGAGGTGCACACGTGTAACCTTGCTCAACCTGACAACTCACATGACGTGGGTACCTCAGGTGCTGAATGAACAGCCACATGCTGAAAGCCCTCTGCCCAGTAAATGACCGGCCTTCACATTCAATCACTGATGATGATTTGGTGATGATACTGGCTACACCGAAACTCTTACATGCTGGTGTGGTAGTTCCCCGAGTATGAACTAAATCTAATAGCCTTGACATGGAGGCAAGTGTGATCTTTTTCATAAGGAATACACATAAAATTTATATACTGAGTTTATATAGTTAAGGGAATGGGGAGGATGCAATCTGTAGGTAAAAATATTAATTTAGCAAAAGTAAAATAATAGAAAAACAATAGAAAAGGGTGGCAGTGGGGTGAAGTGCAATGGAAAATATCTTGTACCTATTTTTGTGGGACATCTGCAAGAAATCATTGGGCATGTTGGTTGGAGGGGGGAATTGAAAGTATTGGTTTTTAAAATTGAGTAAAAAAGTGTTTAAGGATTCGCTTAACATCTTCAATGTGGAGCACGTCAATTGACGTGGTCGTTCCTTCCAAGGTGCTCTCCATTTCTTCGTTTCGAATTTCCCATAGACCCTCTTGTTTGGGTCTGTCATTGTGACCTTCAGTCTACCCTCTGCTATCGTTCGGTGAAGACCGTTTGCAGTTGGCACTATCTTCGTAGCCGTGAGTACCTCGCTTTTGGGTATCTTTTTTTCGACATCGCTTTAAGTATTCAATTCATTTCATACAATGTGTTTTATTGATTATAAATGATGTGAAGTTACACACATGTTATATTTTCTGTAAAGATAAATAGATTTACTTAGAGAATATTTAGTCTTTTTTTTCATTTTTTCCTTCCATTTTTGTGAGAAATATTGATGATTTTTAAAATTAGCTGTTATTCATTATATACTACAGGTGAATTTATTCTTGGTTGTGATTGTACATATTTTTTTATACATTTCTGAGAAATATGGAGAAGAGAGGCGATATTTCTGAACCCCATAAGTTATTTATTTTTTATCTTTTTTTATTTCCTCGGGTACCACTATAATTTTGTAGCAGCAAAACTCAAACCGTATTTCAATTACTTTTCTCTTTAGAGCCTTGCTTGTCATGGATGAGTGCACCAACAGATGGTGAGAGGAAGAGAAAAACATCACCCGGAGTCAGTAAGTGTGGCCAATTTAAATTTTATAATTGGAAATGTGATTTTGTAGTTAGGGATTTGAGTCAGAAAAGATTCGTTTTCATAGTACTGATTCAAAAACAATATGTTTCATTAATTTAAAAACTATAAACATAATTCAGTAGGTACTTATTTTGTTTCTAAATTATGGGTGCTGTCAAATGAAAATAATTCCACTGCAAGGTTACCAAAATTCATGTGTAGTTTTGCTTTCACATGATTTCATTAGGATCCCTTAGATGCAGGAATTATGTTCGGGAAATGATAAATGGAAATATTTGGAATTTTTCCCCGCTTCCAAATGGCGGATGAGAAATAGGGCCCCTCCCAGAATAGGCATTTTGTTTCTGGTCATCCTCACCGTGGTTTTCCCCAAAGTTGGGCCTGAAGATACACCACCTCTATTTCCTTGTATTAGAGGTGCCAACCATCCATCCATCGTTGTAAACTATAAATGCGAACTTTCGGGTTTACCCCAAAATGTGAACAGATGTTGAGCCAAGGATCAAGGGTCTTTTTGAAAAGGGTTCGAAGAGTGAACAAATGGGCTCACTGAAAATAAGCCTTGCACCCCAACCACACTTTTGGAAAATTTTATGACAGGATTACCAACCCCAGCTAAGAGGTGTTTCTATACCCACCAACAATTATACCCTCAGGATATGCCCCGGGGGTCTCTGCTGTCTTTTGCTAGCATTTTTGTCCTCCGTTTTCCTCCCCCTTCAGCCACCCACGTGCGTAGGTCTGGCCAACCATTGCCCCCACCCCTGCCTACCTGCGGCTCAGTGCAAATGATGTAGCCACATGACCAAGGCTGTTTTCATTGAAGTTCTCCGAAAGGAAGGAAGAGGCATATGGGATGAGAATGAGAGTGGCGATCTCTGTTATCTTTGCTTTTAAAAATAAAGGTTCTTTTCTTTCTTCCACATACTGGGTGAAAGAATCCATATTTTGAGGCCAAAATTACTTGTCTGCTCACTCAAATCTTGAGAAGGAAAAACCCAAGGAGGTTCTTGCTAAAAACCCCTGTCATCCTACTCCTCCACCCTCTGAATCTGCAGTCATTGCCACTTGTCGGTTCTCCCGTACACTCCCAGCTAATGCCTCTCACTCAAGTGCATCAACTTTCAGAAACTAACTGTAATGTCATTGTAGGCATCTGACAGTCTGAAACTAAATGGTAGCTTATCAGAATTTGGGGATGACCCTTTGGGGATGGCAGAAGTTGCCACCTGGCTTTCGCCTGTGCCTCTCTCTGGAGCCAGTACTCCCACCCATGCACCTGTAACAACAAACTCTCCACCTCCTCCCATCCCCAATTCCTTTGCTTCTCCCTCACCGATCCCCCTACCTCGAACTCCAACCCCCACACAGTCTGGTGGTGTTGTGTGGGTTGATAATGCAGTGGACACTCCCGATATACCTTTTTAGGAAAATAGCAGTCTGAAGGTGCAACCGGCAGGGGACAAGCCACAAGATTATTTTGATCTTCTGTTTACTGATAATTTTTTTCAATTAGTTCTCAAGAAGACGGATGCATTCGCTGAGAAAATCTTCCTCAGAAGGGGATCTGAAAGAGCTCGCATTACTTCTTGGAAAACATTACCAGTGGAGGAGTTCAAAATTTTCTTGGGACTTATTATTCACATGAAGATTATTCCTCTTCACCGGCTCGCCGACTACTGGAGCAATAATGACAAATTCAACCTTTTCTAATCACATGTCTAATCACATTTCTAATCACATGTCTCAGGATCGTTTCATGATGATTAGACAAGCACTGCATTTCGCTAGAAATCCAGAAGACAGAAAATGTGATAACCCTATTTTCAAAATTAGGCCTATCATTGAGTTCTACCGGAACATTATGGACACCATCCATTACCCTAAGCAGAATCTGTGTATAGATGAATCGATGGTAGCTTGGAGGGGAAGACTGTCATTCCATCAATGCATAAAAATGAAATGCTGCAAGTTTGGTGTGAAATTTTATGCATTGGCAGAACCAGATGAGCTAGCTCATCAATTTATTTTATATGCAGGAGGGAAGGACCCCAACATTGGCGGTGTTGGACACACAGAAAAAGTTATCCATATGCTTTTGAATGGCCTCAGTCCCGGCCATTAAATTTTTATGGACAACTTTACAACAGAGTCTCTTTTGTGAGAGAGCTGTTGCTCCACGAGTCCAGCTATTGCACAGGTATGCTCCTGAGAGACCAAAAGGGGAACCCTCCTAAGGTCATCGGATCACAATGGCATAGAGGAGAAGTGATCCAGCAATGGAGCAAAACTGAAGGTATTTGTGTTTCAAAGAGGAAGGACAAGAGAGATGTTCTTATGATATCCTCGAAATATACTGGGGACATGATTAAGAGCTTCTACAAGGAGGGGCCAATCGTGCAATAAACCCCAATGTATTGTGGAGTACAACAAATACATGGGAGGTATTGACCGAATGGACCAGTACCTAGCGTACTACACAAAGGAGCACTAATCTCTGAAGCGGTACAAAAAAACTGGCATTCACATGATGTTTTTGAATGGCTATTTTTTTGTGCCAGCGATACAGCGGTATTCTGGTACTCATTTCGTCTCCATGTAATTGAGTACCTGGTCAACGGCACAGCTGTCGTTCACTGTGCCAATGAAATCCCAAAGGGTGTCATTTCTATTGATACCAACTTCCCCAAATTCCTCCCATCGACTGGCTCCAGAAAGAGTGCACAAAAGGACTGCCAGGTGTGCCAGACAAAAGGGAGGAGACAGCAAACGTCAATATATTGCGGTGACTGTCTGGGAAATACCGGTTTATGTCTGAAAGATTGCTACCAGGAATTCAACCTTGAATTGTAAATACTTTAAATAATTAAAAAATGTGTAAATATTTGCAGGAAATTTGTAGATTGTAAATAGATGTAGGAATTGTACTCATTGTAAATATTGTACAAATTGTACACATTGTAAATATTGAACAATTTGTAAATAATGCAATTTTCAAATAACGGTGACTTTTAACTGATGTACAATTTGTAAATAGTGACATTCCTGTAAATATTCGAAGAACATGAGAAACATTGTGTAAATATTTGAACATAGTTTAAAAAAATTGTAATTAATTTAAAATTGATAAATACTGTACAAATTTTACAAATTGTAAATACTGAAAGCATTGTAAATACCATAAATACTGTAAAAATTGTAAATATTGTGCAATTTGTAAATCATGTCATTTTCAAATAACGAAAAAATATACAATTCGTAAACTGACAAATTGTAAATATTTTAAAAACATGATAAATATATAAATGATATTTCAAGTGTAAATATCCATAACAATTAAACATTTGTAAATATTTGTTTTCCAAATTAAATTGGCAATCGTAATTTTGCCACGCATTTTTGTCATTCTTTCTTTCAAATGAAAATTTTGTGTCCAAGTCGAAAAACCAAATTTCAATGATATGCTTTCCTCAAATTTAAGACTAAATTCAAAATCATGTATATTTTAAATTTACATATGATAACGGACATTCTTAAAGAATAATAGGCATGATATCTACAAAGCAGATTTTCTTTTTTGACATGAATACCAGCATCATGGTGCTTACAGATAACAGCATATTTTCTGCTCATGCTAGGGTTAAAAAGTATCATTACAAGTAATTTTGACAAAATGTGGGATAAATTACTTGAAAACTAACTTCATAAACCCAAAAGACGTAGGGAAAACTATTGATACATAATATTCTATGAAAGAATAGGTACTGACGAACGGGTCAAATGAACAGTTCAGAATGATGGGTCACGGCTCTGGCCAATGCCAGATACAGACCATAATAATTGATGTGCTCACGATTTTTCACGAAATAAGCCACTTATGCACAAAAAATCAAATAATAGTGTTTTTGTTACCTAATAACCCCAAACAATCAAAAACTTAGAAAAAGTTGGACCCGAATTAAGGGGATGTTTGGAATCCGAGGCCCGCATTGAATGTGTTAAGGGACCCACCTCACTCTAGCTGGTTTAAGGTGGTAGTTTAGGTTTGAGAGGTGCGTGAATAACAAAGGCAATTAGCACCACAAATCACCTAATTGCATCAAAAATAAAAGTTTTCACACCACTATCAGGGTAATATAGCTAATAGCATGAATAAATGCCTTTGTGCATTGTGAATAAATAAATGTTGCATGAATGATGAAGGTCATTAGCAACATGCATCACCTAATTGTATCATAAGTAACCATTTTTCATGCAGAGGTGTCAGACACTGAGAAGACAGCCACAATCACTGCATAGAGCAAAATCCTCCTTTGATCGTAGCAACTTGTTGCTGGTCACACATTTCCATACTTCACTCCACTGCCCTAGGACTACTTTACAAAAAGTATCCTGTATGTCCTGGTAAGTAAGGCTACTCAGGGAGTGTGACTTCTGCATTAGTATCCGTCTTTTCATTCCTGGCTACTCCCATATGTCCAGGAAACCATAGGAATGACACCTTGCATGCATTCCTCCCGAAGTCTAAAAGGGCTGATTGACATTCTTACACAATAAGATTCATAAGAAAAATAGTGGAAATAGTCTGCAGCAAGTCAGTCCATATGGTAGTTGGCTGAATAATGCTATTAATCAGACCAAGAGCCATCCTAATGGCAGAAGCTTCACCTACATGTCCCCTCAATGTTTTCAGAACACCACACACACACAGGCAGCTTCTGACTTAGATCCATCTATCAATTCAAAATAACTTTCATAAAAACTATTGAGGAATCCACTGAAAAGACACTGGTACTCTGCAGCAGTAGTATAAGCTTTCTGGCATCCATTAAAAACCTGGTAAGACAAATACCTACATGTTACTGGCCCTTGCCTATCAATTAAAAATCGCTAAACCCGGTGAAGGCCTTCCCTTGAATAAAAAATGCACTGACTACCCCTTGATGTATAATAAAGGCCTCCCAAGTGAAGTTCTTGGCCCTGACTGGATGGTCAATGCTTTGTACAAAAAATTGTATCGTGTAAATCAACCTTTAAAAATGCATTGTATTGCGATGAGCACCACAAATTTATGATGGTCAGACACAAGTCAAGGAATTTACCAAGACAATAATTATTCTCATTCGACAAAAACACAGTCCCTTCAATGATTACTGAAAGTAGGTATAATAATGTTTCATGAATCTCGTGGTATTTCAATGGAATAGTAAACAATCAACATATTTCCTGAAATCAAGTAAACTTTTAAGATATATAAAGCCAGAGTGAAAATAGGCTAGCTATGGTTTTTATTCATTGTGACCTCACGAGGTCACAATGTATTTAAAAGAATTGCCTACTTCCCTATGATAGAAAGCCTTTTTTTGATATGGCAAGTGAAATTAGACAGCAGAATATGATATCGTAATCTATTTATAATGCAGCACTAAACACGCATTCAGTTTCACTGAAAATTTTATGACATATCATCCTTTTTACCACTTAGCTCCTAATGTATTTTTTAAATGGAAGGGACCCTATGGCAAATATTTTGAAAAAAAATTGTACTCTACATTTTCTTTTTGATCTACTGGTCACAATGCTCCTATTCTCTTGGTGGAAATCCCCAAGTCTTGGACGGTTATCATTTGATAAAACTAGCAAGACAGCAGCGTTAACTTTTACCATTATTATCTTCAGAATTGCTCCAAAAAATAGGCATGGAATGGGTTTAAATTATGTGAAGAATTATTTTCGAATGTCTCACGATTACCTCTCTGAGACATTCGCGATGTTCGAGATATTCGAGACTACAGTGAGACGTCTCTGAGACATTCATTGCTATGTGGGAATGTGTTTGTAATACGCTGTTACATCCAATAGAGTATCTTTCAATTGAGTTGTTTCCACGGAATATTATCCTTTCATTTCTCTCTAAAATGTTCATTGAATACAAATATCCAGTTAGACCTATGGAAGCTGGCATAAAAATCTTAAATTATGCTAAATGCAGAAGGGGGATCCTGGCTTCCACTCACACTTGTATCTTTGAATTACAATTGTTCATAAATTTCTCATGTTGAGAACAATTGATGCTTGGTAAATGTGACATGGTCTACATAGTTTTTAGGCAAAATTTTCTTCTTCAACAAGTTTTCTCGGGTTGTCCACCGGTTAACAGTGTCCATTTCGGATGACCTTTCGATCCTCGACTCGAGGGTCATCTTCAGGACGTATTTAATTCAGACAATTCTAGGATGGCACCCATCTCGTCCTGAAGATGACAGAGCGAAACTTTGGTCGAAATGGACGCCCTTACCCAGCGGAAAACCCGAGAAAACATCTTGAAGCAAATACGCCTGGAAAGCACCAATTCCTAAAATTTTCATCTTTTCCCCTTTCCTAGCTTAATTCCTTCCACACTCAAACAATTGTTTTAATGCAGACAAGTAACAGTGTTCTGGTATATTTATTGAGTTATTTGTGCTTATTTTTATGAAATTATTTGAAGCATTTTATGCGATTAAAAAAATAAAAAATGATTCATGCAAAGGCCCTATTGTAATATCACCCCATAATGTTTAAAAACACAATTTGTTTATCTAAAAATATTCAAAGTTCTTTGGGGTGGAAATCCTGAAATTTGTTGCAAAAACTTGGAATCCTATGTCTCATTTGCGCACAAAACAGTTTGTCGCAAGTCTTACGATACTCAAACTATCTCGTTCAATGCGATCATTGGAGTACGAGGAACTACTACGAGTGATAGAGTAAGATTAATGCTCAGTTCATGCATTCTCACCGTAAACAGATATAAGCAAGTGAATACAATTTCGCTATGCAAAACTTAGAGGCTACTTTCGCATTAATATATCCTTGTGATGTGGCATATTGAAAATAAAAATATTCCAGAAAAGTATCAGCCCTTCAGGGTTGAAATCAGTTCTTCCTTTGAATACAGTTGAGCCAATGTCGTTCCCACCTATATCATCTAGCGGCTAACGAGCGCATCACATTTTTCACGCATCGCTTTAACGACAACTACAAAAAGGCTATTTTATTTAGATAGAATGCCTTAATGGCCTAAATAACCATAACTACAGCAATTCCGCAATATTTTGGGAACTTGTGTTGTGGAGGAATCATGATGTAAAGGCCGCTTCACACGATACAATTTTTGTACGATTTCTTGTACAAACGCTTGTATGAGGGAATTGTAGGTACCGTGTAAAGCGGCAAATTGTGTGAACGCTTGTGCTAATATCTGAATGACTGAATGGAAAATAGAACCTGTTCTACTTCCATTCAGACAAACATAAAATTTCGTTCAGTTTGTACAATTTCTTGTACAAACACTTGTATGAGGAAATTGTACTGTGTAAGCGCCAAAATGTGAGAATGCGTGTATGAATGTCTGAATGGAAAATAGAACCTGTTCTGATCCATTTAGACAAATATACAATTTCGCTCAGTTTGTACAAAAAATTATATCATGAAAAGTGGCCTTGAAAAAAATTTACATTGTATGGGAAAGAATCTTGCGGGAGTTTCCCGTTTCACAATATAATGGCAAGCACCTTTGCGGCAACAACCTCCATTCTGCCCTTTCGTATAATAGTTCATCCTAAACTCGCTAAGGACAAAAAACTGCAATGCAACAAATCGGAAAACAGACCTACATGCGATATGCGAGCAAGCATAACATCAGTCACACTTACCATTCGTCACTTTAAGTCATTGTTCATTCAGAAGTCTAGCTTAGAAGCCAATGGAATTCTTCTGGAAACCGCTAGGAGCTATTGGCATGAAATCCAACTGGCATTTTAATATATGTTCGACGTTCACACAGATGTATTCACTTAAAGCAATAGTACAATAAAATTTCCAGAAGATTTTCGCAGGAAACCTACCCTGGGACATTTCAATAGCGAACGCGACCATTGTAATACGGTGGAGGCGGGAAGATGTGAGTGGAGGTAGGGTGCGGTCTGACTGTTCACAATTTAATTGTAGAGGCGAACGTTACATTGTCGCGCACTGTGCTGAAATGTGGTCTCGCATAGTGTAACTAAGGAGGTTGATCATTTGGAGTGTTCTAGAAGGTTTGAGAAGGAAGGAGGGGAAGTGGAGGGGAGAGCGCAATGCAGGTGTTGGAGGGGAGAATGACTTGCATAATCTCACTACTAGTGATGAGTGTAACTGTGATATTTCAGTCACTTCGTTACCTGTGACTGCCACTCTTCAGTATCTGTGATTCTTAACTGTGATTGCGATCACAAGGGAGAATCACTCGCAAAAATCAGCGGAAACCCTCTACCGGTGGTCTAGTAGTGATCAGCGATACATCGCTAACTGTGACTGAATCACCGATACTGAAAAGTAGCAATCACAGCCTGGGACTAAATAATTGAAATCACTGTGACTGTGAATTCGGTGAATTTTGCTCGGGCTGCTACCAACTGCACCAGTGCACTAGCTGCTAATGCGCATTAATTAACTGTGATTGAACGTGATCGCTACTCTGTATCGTGCGCGAGCGTGATCCTTGCGATTTGACAGTTCTTTAACAGTTTAATTATAATAAAGTATTTTTTTTATCATTTAATCGAATTGAGTCTTCCTCTTTTATCGTGCAGTTGGATTGGAACGCTGACGTACCGACATATGGCCGTCCCCTAATATGTGATTGCGACTGTCGTTTCTAAGGAGCCCTCTAGTCGTTTCTATGCCATGTCCAAGGTCCCTATAAAATATAAAGACCATGGCCATATCAATTCTTAAATATGACCACAATAACATTTTATAATCACAGTTATTGTAAAGGAACAGTCACATTTAAGGCGGTGACAAGAAAGTCACAGTTAAGGCCATCCCTACGTACTCACTACTTTACGATTCACATGGTCGAATGAATCAGCGAGATTAATTTACTGTATTTAAGATAATAATTAATGATGAGTACGATCAATCTATTTAAGTGGGTCATCTTGGAAAAGCACTTATAATACAGGACAAATGATCAACGCGAAAACTTCGCTTCAGTGAACACTCAGGCCATCATTTCACTCATCCGATTACCTTACAAAATATTAAATTATACGTTTCCCTCACACGTTTCACGTACTGGGACTGCTGATCCAAAACTTATGCCAAAGAATGTACAACTCCATAGCAAAGTCTTAGAGAAAATATCGGCATAAATCGTACAACATCTGAACAGAATGAATGAGCAACATATAATTCCAATTATGATTATCTCCTACAAGAAATATTAATCGCCTCACTTTTCCATTCTTGAATAAAGGCACTCACCGAGAAAGACACAACCAACCTGGAAATATCTTATTGATGCGATAGACAAGCGAAAATAACATGGGTCGCACTTACCCGCCACGGAAACCATCGGCAAGACCTGCTCTGGGTAAAGTCCGTAATTCTCCATAATTAAACGGACTTGGACTAGTTTTTATGGAATGCTTGCGATAACCACAGCATAAATCCACAAAAAACAGCACCGATAAATATACCGGCAGATTTTTGCGGGAAATCTTTTTTGAACACGCGAACTCAACGATCGTGACCGTTGGAACGACTTGGCTGAACGAAGAGAGGGGAGGTGGAGGGGGACGCACGTCTAACTGACGTCGCCCATGCAACAAATTAATTGGTGAGGCTGTTGCAACTATTGCGTTTGGTTTTGAGGCAACGTATTCACGTATAATGTTGCAGCAATCGGCAGTCGACGTTTTGGAAAATGTTCTAGAAAGAGAGCGGGAAGTTGAGGCAGGCCTCCCGGGGAACTATGGGGGTGGTGATTAAAGAGCGTATCCTCGCTAGGTACCTACTTTAAGATTGATATGGAGGATCAGAGGATAATATTTGATATTTTAGGGCAGATATACCGATGACTATTATAATTTTAGATTAGTATGCTATGGAACTTAAACCATGAGATAAGATTCTCCAAGAAAAACCTACACAAAATAAACGGGCAGAAACTGGAACAGATTGTACATAGTCATTTGTGCCATTTGCTTTTGCATAATAAAGTGGAGGAAGGAATTCCTTCCTCCATTAATGGATGTTGGATTCCATTAATGGAAGTAGGATTTCTGCAAGAGACAGGTTTGCAGCTGCGTTTTAAGCTGCTGATGAAGGAGGGATTGGAAATTTTCGCAAAATGATGTTGCTTAAAATTTAAATTGGGTAACTGGAAGAGGGTGATATAAATTTGATGAGTGCTTTATGTACAGAAGTAGGCTCAGCCCTTCCTATTACAACCTTTTCCTCCCTCTCCTTGATGAATGCTTGTAATTCCTGAAGCACACTAATAAACAATGGTACCTCCATTAAAAAAGCAGCCATCCCTACTATACTATATAATAATATGTACCTCCTTTTCCTCTTTCATTCCTGGCGACCCTATTCGCAATAACACACACTCCCTTAACTCTGGCACGACGGAATTGATCCAATGGACCTGATTGGTAGTTTTGAGAGTTTTTTTGAACGTAACAAATTGATGTAACGATACCTTTTTTTGGTACCCATATTCTTCATAAACATATATTTTACGAAAATTAACCTTATTTAAATATTTTTGTAAGAAATAACATTCTTTTCAATGTAAAATTTAATCCTTTCGCAAGATATCCAACGTCCAGCGATTGTTTTCCTTAGACAAATTTTGCTTGGTCCTAATTTGAAAGTACCCAATGAGAAATGGGTGGTGGAATCAACGTGGAACCCACGTGGAAATTACAGTGGAGATTAGGTGGAAATATAACGTGGATACCATGTGATTTTGGTCGTGGGATCAACGTGGAACCCACGTGGAAATTTGGTGGATAAATTAAATTGGCAGTAGGTACTGCCCTAAAACTAACAAACCCTAGACCTAAGGGCACAAAACTTAGAACAACTACGGAAGATTAATTAATTAATAAATAAATAATAGAAATATTAATTATAAATCTTTCAAATGCTACTGTGGCCACTGAATGGAAATGATTGTTGAATCATCAGTAGACAGGTTGAGTCCAGCCATAGTCTGCAGTTTCGGACAAAGCGCGCCGATATAAACTCTGATTTTACTATGAAGAAGGATATTCAAAATCTTAATAAAATAAAATTATAAAATGAATGAATAATTTTATGGTGAATTTCCAGCAGGAGTGTAGTGGATATACAAATAAATTCTGCCTTTTATGCAAATGTTTAAATCGCTGATTCTATTTTACATAAATCTAATCTTGCAGTTCCACGAATAACATAATTTAGAAATACAATTTCCAATGCGTTTTCACATAACTAGCGTGGTTTCAGGATGATAAACGACGCAATGTCACCAGAGAGTTATTTTCCACAAAGTAGAAATTCCGTTAAATATTAATTAATATCACCATGGATCCACTTAAAGTCAACGTGGATCCCACATTGGTTCAGCCACTCAATATCCACCACCACCATATATCCACAAATCAACGTGGCATCAACGTGAGTTCCACGTTGATGCCACCACCCATTTCTCACTGGGTACTGTTATAGGATACTCTGCAGCCATTTTTAAGCATACCATGAATGCTCCTTTAACCATTATTTCATGTCCAATGAATGTCCCCAAAATAATTTACAAGTGTTTCAAATTGCTCTCGCATCTCACCAGCATTGAATGATCAAAGATTACAATCTCTCTTTATTAATAATGCTCTTTCGATGCTCATGGATCAATCAATGCTTACTGCCTACAGCAATCAAATTTTAAAGAGGACATATATTTTCTCGGAATAAACAAAACTGTAGTCATTAAAAAACCATTAGCATTAACTTCTTACCTTTTTTCATTAATGTTTTGCCCTTGCCCTGGTGAAAATACCCAGTGACCTAGGCAGTGACAGCCTGTGACTTAGCCAGTGAGTTAGCCAGTGATTCCTGATTTTAAGACAAATCACTGGGCATGTCACTGGGAAGTCACTGTCTACTAAATTAAAAAAAATATGAAATGTAAGATATGGTGAGATTAACTATTCTAATATTGACTGTTATATTAAATTTTTGATTTTTAACTAAATATATCAGTTAAATATTGATCACTGGCAAAAACACTGGTTATCCACCCACACAGCACAAAGGGAATAATACGCACATTATGTTAAAATATCATGCACCAAATATACCATGGCAGTGGTATAATGTGTGCATAAAATTTACATGAACTGTCTATATAGATGGGCTAATGTCCGCATAGCGACCACTTTTATGTGCATAATATGCTGAATCTAGACGGTGACTGAAATAGTACGTTTCATAATACTTCAAGATTTTGTGCATATTATTTAATATTATATATCGCGTGCATAGTACTGTAATGGCATATTATTTAATCTATTGCACATTTTATTAGGTCCATTATATATCTAGTTAGACCATGGATCCATGTCAAACAATTTACAGAAAACTAAGGACATACTTCTTTGCAGAATAGGCACTGAAAAAGTTGAACTGGCACGATCTCGGATTGGATAAGGCAGATCACGTAATTTGATACGGCATTATTTGGCACCCGTTAACTATACACAGACTTATACCGTGCAAAATTTGTGCACGTCTGCCGTTTCTTGATATCACATAGAGAATTCACAATTTCAATAACACATTTATACGAGTTAAGACGATTACAAACGAAAACGTCTGTTTCTTAATAAAATTAATTACATTTATTGACACTATTTCCATTTTCAATCATTGCATTCACTAGAAATTGTAACACATAATATTCCAATACATAAGGCATGACCTCAAGAACAGCCAGTGCGACAATCACCAATATCAAACTACATTGCATGTGAACACCGTTTTGGCGGGACAAGTGTTTGAAGTTCGATACACTTAAGCTCACATCTACCAAATGTTTTATCTGGGTACACAAAAACCTGCTGTCTTTTAAAAAAAACAACGCTCTTCTAAAAATTGAAACTATATTTTTCCAACAGTTGGTTCGTTCAAATATCACCGAAAGTCACTGCACTGTCATAACACACGCAAAACTTTTCACGTTTATCAAATAGTTGAATGATGATCTGAATTATCGCTGGATCATTCCTAATGTCCCAATTTGTTAAAGACTGTATGTGCCTGAAACATGATAAATAGAGTCAATTGGCAGCAATTAAAAAAATCAACATGGAAGGCTGATGTAAACAATGACGAATTCGTAAATAATCAACGCAATCACTGGTCATAACAATCATTTAGGTACTCACCGTAACTTAACTGTCCATTAGAATTAAAATTAAGCTTCTACGATCACAAATTGCCAGAACACGTAAATATTGGAGGAGCTAGTTTTTTCTCACGTTACCGGCTTATCAACAGGACTGCCATTTTGATTTTCGAGATGGTCCAAGTCGACCTTGTTTGCAAGACATCGATTTGCAGTGCGCGCATATTATTCAAATTAATGCTAATAATTGACGGAATATTGTTTACTATTTATACCAATCCATTTATGCATATTTTATACGGCATAAATTTTCTGTGTGCTGTGTGGGCAGTGATCCACCCAGTGAGGAAAATTAACCCAGGTACTACTGGCTAGAAAGATCACTGTGTGTAGTAACCCCAGTAGCCTACCACATTGCCATCTTGGTCCAACATTGGCCCAATGTTGGCTTTCATTGGCCATGGACTGCCATAATGGCCATAATTGGCTACCCCACGTAACCCCACATTGGCTACCCCACGAAACTCAATATGGGCTACCCCATGTGGTTACGTTGGTTACCCCATGAAACTCATATAAACCGAATGGCTTATGGAGTATACCCCATTATATTTATAATTGTTAATCATAGAGTTCACCAATATTTTATGCCTCAGCGCACACGTTTTCATGATTGTTTTCCCACTTACATATTCAAGGCCGACTTATTTGAGTCCAGACACAAATTTGTAATTAAATGTTTATTAGCATTTTAATTTCATATACATCATTCTGGTGATAGTAGTTATTCTAATGATAAAAAGGATTTAAAGAGCAGTAAGTGGACTTATTATATTTCAAACAGCTCTATTTATGGGACATTTGTCCTCTGGATAGGAGATTCCTGGCTAACTAGGAATTACAACCCAAAGTGTAATTTACCTCAATACTTCGAAATTTTCTGTAAATCTCATAGTTATTCCACCATAATCACCTTCATTGTAAACACTGATAAGTACCTATAATTATAGTCAAGAACTAGCTGAAAACGTGGGGAAACGCTAAACTTTTTGCCTCCTTGATAATAATGTAAAAAGCTAGATTGCACTGACGATTTAGCTGTATTAAATTTAAAACCTATCCTTCATTAATAGTATGAAAATGGGAAATACAATTCTTACTGTAGGTACGCCCTTAAAAAATTGAGTTTTAATTTCCAACGACGAAATTCCAAGTCCATTCAATTCAAATAAAGTTTAGGAAACTTCTTTCTTAAAAAAAATTTCATAAACCATAAATAACAACTGTCGTGCCCACGAGTAGTAGTAACGTGAATATTCACATTTTTATAGTTCGCGGTTTGTGGAAAGTTGTATCGACCAATATCAAATAGACTACTATCGATTAATTGCAAGACCACTTCGAAATTCAAAATGGCTGTCATCATGGCGAGAAACATGAGAAAGAATAATCTCCTTAAGTATATACGTGTTCTTTTCATTAGTGATCATGGAAGCTTATTTTTTACTTCTAATGGATAATAACATTACGGTGAGTAAATGATTGTTATGACAAGCGATTGTGTTGAACGAATTTGTCCATGCAGGCTTTTTGAATTGCTGACACAGGAATTGACTGTATTTATCATTTTTCAGGCACATTAAAGTCGTAAACAAATTGGAACATTCGGAATGATCTAATGAGGATTCAGATCATCATTCAGCTACATGATAAACGTGAAAATGTTTTGTGTGTGTTGTGACAGTGCAGTGACGACTTTCGATGATATTGAAACGAACACCCCGTTGGAAAAATATAGTTTCTCTTTTTAGAGGAGCGTTATTTTTCAAAAAAAGACTTCTGGTTGTTGAACACCTTGATCGACCATTAAAATAAAATCTTATGAATTAAGCAAGCTCGATCACAGCTTTTCATTCTCATGTCATGTGCTTTATTTAATATTGTTATTGTCACATTGGTTATTTTTGAGATTATGCCTCAGATTGGGAATCTTATGTGTTACAAAGGCAAGTGAATGCAATGACTGAAACTGGAAGTAGTGTCTATAAATATAATATATTTATAAACTGTCCTTTTTGTTTAAAGTTCTAAGTCGCCTGAGTTTGTTAATAAAATTGTGAATTCGTTATGAGACATCAAGAAACGCTAGACGTTAACGGATTTAGTTCCGTCGAGTTATGTGAATAGTGGGCGTGTGCAAAATTATGCCGAATCAAATTATAAGTGATATGCTATATCCGATCGGAGGTCTTGCTATGTGTTATTTCAGCTTTCTCTAGTTCCTCAGCATTTTTTCACTGGGAAATCACTGTGTAGCTCACTGTAAAGTCACTGTCATAATCACTGTTAAAATAACTGGTTATTTCACTGGGTCACTGGGGAAGTCACTGTCCCATTTCACTGGGAAACTCCCTGAGTAGTCACTGTCAGTCACTGGAAAATCACTGTGTAGGTCACTGTAAAGTCACTGTCCTGATCACTGTCAAAATCACTGGTTACGTCACTGGGTCACTGGGGAAGTCACTGTCCCATTTCACTGGGAAACTCACTGAGTAGTCACTGTCAGTCACTGGGAAATCACTGTGTAGGTCACTGTAAAGTCACTGTCATAGTCACTGTCAAAATCACTGGTTACGTCACTGGGTCACTGGGGAAGTCACTGTCCCATTTCACTGGGAAACTCACTGAGTAGTCACTGTCAGTCACTAGAAAATCACTGTGTAGGTCACTGCAAAGTCACTGTCTATTACTGGAAAGTCACTGGCTTAATCACTGCCTAGGTCACTGGGTATTTTCGCCAGGGTGGTATCCTCCTATGTATAAAAGACATTTACTGTCATGCACATAAACATAATAAAAATATTTAGTTTTTCAAGGGTTAAATAACAAACTTTTATCATGGCCTCCTAAATTTATTGTGTTGCTGATACTACATAAGTGATAAAAAATGAATGTATGATAATTATGCTAACATAGTGAATCTGACAAATTTGCATAAATATAGCCCTTATAATAAATTACATTACCTATTCATTCCATGTTAATTGATGTGTTGAGTCCAACAATAAAGAATAATTAATTATTTGTGTTAGCAACATGACATTTGTTTTGTTTTAAATACTTAAATTTAATTAAGCTTTGCCTCAGTTTGATGATTTCAAATTTCAACAATAATCAAATCATATTTATATTCAAGGAGCTATTACTGCAAACCTAAAATATATTTGTGAGCTATACCTTATGTATGTAGGTAATCTTTGCCAGGGCCGCCCACAGGGGGGTATGGTGCAAGTTGCACCATAGAAAAAAAGTTTGAGGGGGAATAAAATACTTGGGGGAGATTTTTAAAATGCATAAAGGAATTCATTAAATGTAAATATTTTTACCCATTTAAAGTAATTTATATACATATTGAAAGGTCATAATGATAAATTAATGTTAAGCGTTGAGTGAAGTATAATAAAACATCGTTCACTTATAGAGAATCATTCAACCAGCCGAAAGCTTATTTTATTTCGGTTGCATCTCTCTATGCTCTTCCTTGGCTGCCGCACCATGCTGTCGCGATGAATTGAGTTGAGGGATTTATCTGTTATTTCACTGATTATCATCTTAGAAGCAATCATCAAAGAATATTTTCAATTTGTTACGTTCAATTGTTTGAATCAGTTGTATCCTCTAAACCACAATGACAACAATATAACAAATAATGATTTCAAATGCGAATTCAGCAGATCATAAAACAATTATAACATCCTTCAAATGTGGTACCTACTTATGTAAAAATAACAGCGGTTAATTTTGGCCACTTTTTTGGGATTTCGCCTCACTGTGTGTTGTTAAGGCCACCATAAGATCCCCGAACGCAACCCAGTAGCATAGCTGACTCAGCATCCCTCCAGTCTTATTCCCTCCACCTCCTCCAAACATCTGCCTACAGGTCACATTACAGTACAGTCAAAAGGCTTAGACTTACAGATCGTGCATACACTGCACGTTACCTGTTACGGTGATTTTTTACCCCCACTTCCCCTAAGCCGACAACCCATAGCATTTGTCCACCTGACTGACCTGCCACCAGAAAAAGGTCCCATTCATGAAAGTGAAGTGGAAAAAAATGAACAAACCTTCTCTTTCAATGGAAACTTCAGCATATCTAGATGACGTTAGAGATCCAGCTTGCTATGCAAACAAAAAGCTTTCACCTGCTCATTAATGAACCTTTGAGATTAGAATCCCAAAATCTACTCTCTATGGTTTTTCCAACTTCGTGTGGAAGGAAATTCAATCCGAAAGCAAAACCAATTCTTCTACCAAATGGAACAGAAAAAGAATGCAATTGGCTTGTTTACAGTAAATACAGGAATGCTGTCTTTTGCTTAAAATATCTGATATATTCTTTACCTACAGAAGGAACTATTTGGGGCACTATGGATTATAGGGAATGGACAGACAACAGCGGAGTTAGAGTCATAGTACTCCATGAAAAATCCAAAGCTCATTTATCATTAACGCTGGGTAGAGCACTGAGATAATGACCTGAGGGTCCGGGTTAAAATTCCGGGCAAGAACCTTTCGGGACGACCCACCTTAAAATCCTTGTGATTTGATTTTCTGCATGTCAGAACTTTGTAGGAAATCGCAGGTGGCCCAGGGAAAGGAACTGGCCTCCCGTAAGCTGGGGTGAGCACAATTTTTTTCCCCGGAATACTTATTATATCTAAGAGAAGAAAATACTGAGAGAATGACATCTCGCAGTCCATGTTTTTTGTGGTTTTCCAAAAGGATTTCATCGCAAATTTAGCAAACACAGGGTTGTCTTCTTTCATGGAACAGAGTATTGGCATAATGTCTATGCCTGCATTTTTCGCATCTGCTCGTCTAGAACACTTTTCCTAGCATAATGCTCTCGGAATGCCAAGATAGGTACTAGGAGGTACCAGAGCCAATCATACCTATTGCCTCGTCAGTAGGGATGGTGGAAATTAGAATGTGGGGGCTAACCCGACATTCTGAGATCTGGCGAGCTGCACCAGGCCTTAGACAGGCCAAACTACACATTGAAGAGCCTAGGCCTGGGCTTGCCAAAAGACTCCTGTCACTAAACAGGGGTCAACTACAAACGGTAGTGGGACTCCTCACGGGGCACTACCAGGTGATGAGGCACCTGCACCTCCTGGGAATCGTAGATTCCCCCAGATGTAGGTGGTGCGAAGAAGAGGATGAAACCACATCCCACATGTTATGCGAGTGCCCTGCGGTGATGAGGACTCGAAACAGGTACCTGGGTTCCCCATTTTTGGAATCCAGGGAGGTAAGGGAAATCCCCATCGGGGACTTGTTGGCCTTCAGTAGGGCGATCGGCCTTTATGGGTGACTTCTTCAAAAGGGTGGTTAGCACAATGGACCAATGGGTCTAAGTGCCTCAGGGCCTTCGTTGAGAGGAACTCCACCACTATTACAATCTATCTATCTATCTAGGTACTAGGATAGGTACCTACTCGATCAACAAGAGAAATTGATGACTGAATTTTCTTCACACTATTCTGGTAAGCGGTGCTTTACCTAAAGATGGGACAAACAGCAGATTTCTTGCATTTTAATGTTAAATCATTACTCAAACATTTGAATATCTGGAATTTTGAATACCTCGAATACTAGAATTGCAATTCACATCTTAAATGTTATTCTGCTGTAATTAATTTATTTGTTGCCTGGTGAAGGAAAATGCTAAAACTTGATTAAATTACAAAAATCAATTATAATTCTTAAATATCAAATACACAATAAAATAACTTTACTGCCAATGATGGACCATTGAATACAAATTAACTTTTGTAAGCATTAATTAGTGGACAGAAAGCTTTAATACCATCAAGTTCTGGCCAGTTATTAATTAACCACTTACTAGAGTCAAAGCTAAATTAAATTAAAAATTTACATGATAAAATGAACTATGGAATTATTATGACCAGGTAAACATTTTGCATGTAATTCAGGCACAATTTTGTAAGGGTCTGTGAGTCAAGTATATTGGTGTCCCCAGGGGCAAAAGTGCAGGGGAACGTGGGTGGAAAGCGTCCCCCCACTTCCTAAAAATATGCCATCTTCGACAAGGGGCCGGAGACGCGGGGGAACGGCGTCCCCTCACTCCCATGTTATTGTTTTGAAAAGGAGAAAATGCACTGCCCACGCGATGCTCAGGAAATTTTGCCTCTTTAGTATTATCTGCACTCACCCCCGCAAATAGACTTGTCCGTTCCAAAGCCGTTCCTTATCTTACGGGAGTCCAACTGCACAATTTGTTTTAAAACCAGACAGTGACAAACAATAGGCTCGTTCTTCTCTGCTATTGTGTTGTGTCAGTCGTGTTCGTGTCACGAAATGATCCAAAACACAATCACATAAAGAGAAATGGCGTCTTCAAAGCACAGGAAACTCGGAATCATGGAGTATTTTTAAAGAAGCAATAACAAAAAACTGAAGACTACTGCTGATGGTTACAAAGCACTAAAGCTGAAACAAAGCTGACAAACTGAAGGACAATGCTGATTTTCTTGCTGCTGCAAACGCTGCAACATCTGGAGATTTTGGAGAGCAAAGAGAGGTAAGTAACAGTTGTTGATTCGATGTTAATTTTATAAGGAAAGCTAAAAGAGCAAAAATCGTACCATTTTTCTGCAAGAACTCAAGAAGGGTCATTTTTTGCGTCTACCGGCAGATAGTACTTCTACTTTATAAGCATTCAGCAATGAAATCTGAGAAGCATCAATTTACAATATCGATTATTGTTGTGCATGCTCATTGTATTGTTGTACACGTTAACAGGACTGGTCTCTTACGGTAAACTCAGGTATACCATATACAGCAATATTTAATTAAAGAATTCCGAAATGTACTTCATACAAATACACTGGTAATTCTGATGCTGTAATATTAATAGTTTTTCAGCTTGTGAGGTAGGACATACTAAAATTTTATTCACAAATTCATCTACATCCACGTGATACCCTACAAGCCACCGAGAGGGTGTGTGGCAGGGGTCACACCCACCAACCAATAATTAAAATAAACCCCTTAACATACCGATTATTTCAAAAAGAGTTTTTCAATTTTCATCTATTTTTTATTTGCAAAATCTAACAATCACTGAAGGACAAAAGTAATGGCAACAATAAAATTATTTTTAATTATTTAAATTTTGTGTGGAATTTTCACACATAATGGGTCTACATATATACATACATAAATCACAGAATTGTTCCTGTAGGTATGCTCTAGACCTAGAGACAATAATGAAAAAGTTGATATCTATTTCAACTACGATTTTTTCATAGGGCTAAGGGGGACTGTTCGGAGAATCAGCGGGTCAGCATGATGGACAAGATGACGATAAACAGAGTATGGAAGACTCCAAAACATCGTCAGAATCTGATGAAAATGATGACAACACAGGGGACTTCCCGGAATGTTGGACACATGATCAGTACATGGAAAAACAGAAGGAATATCCATGACTAACATCCAGAATCAAGAAACTGGGATGCCGAACTTGTAATCTTCTCAAATATCTAGGCCCATACAAATCTATAGGAACACAACTATCAAAGGAGTGGGCGTCGTTTCTTGTGACAGCTTCTGGGACAAGCAATGTACGTCTCTTCACAAGAAAATCTTCAAGCACAAGGATTCTAGTGCCCACTAGAGTGCAGAGAAGATACAGGAAGAAGCAGGAATGGAGTCACTCAAGACATGTCTGGAGAAGGAAACTGATGAGTACTTCAAGATGACATTCGCATATTTTTAGGACTGCATACAAGAATGCCAAATGTTAAAGCCCCTTATGAACTTTCAGCAAGACTGCTGAATCTCTTGTATCTCATAGTTGTCTTGTGCCCCAGTGTAGACACAAAAATTTAAAACTACTGAAGATCCAGTCAACATATATAATTTCAATCCATACTTCTGCCTTTTACTTTTTAAATATTGCCTTAAAATTAGGCGTCATCTCCAAAGAACCATCAATTCGTCTAAATTCATATTTTTCCCAGGATAATAAATGCCGCTCATGTTTCATACAAATAAATAATAAGACGAATTTTATAGCGTTAATCAGAAGGTTCTGGTTAAAACTCCTTCGGATTCCGGCAAAAATGCATTGCCCTCAGTGTACCCAAAAAATGACCCCGAGACATATTTTGGTAGAATATGGGAATATCATACAAATTTGACCTTTTCCAATAGCATGGGATGCTTTTTAGTCGTACATTCCCCACCAGATAAAGCAAACCCAGAAATACTTCAAATTCAATTTTTGTCAAATTCTGCCCTTCGGAAATTCTTGCACGAGGCTATGGACTTTTTGAAAGCATTTTCAGTGCTTTGGCATTTATCTCTCTAATAATCAAATCACAAACTCATCATTTTACATCAAAGAAAGTAACTAAATCGATTCTCACCTGGATTTGCTACTTATAGTCCAGGGTTCCCAGTGAAGGGAATACGTGAAACATTTTGTCTGTTTTCCGACCAAACTAATTGTGAGGGCGCGACAGCAGTCTCTGATGTGAATGTTTCGGGGTGAGGAATGATCACTTCATTACCTTCTTCTGCCCAACTATTGTCTGAGTCGAAGTTTCAAACCTCATTACTATGTGACATAATGTCTTCTTCTTCATAGATATCCAGAACAATGTTGCGAATAATGTCTTCTGACAAACATCGCACTACCAGATCTCTGCGCAAATCACTATTGTGACGTTTTGGCCCACTGCGTGATGTCGATGCAATGGAATCATCTAACTAAATATTGCATGATGTAAAGATAAACAACATTTAGTCTTCCCCCTTGTATTATGGTTATTATACCAGTGGATTAATGCCAATGCTCAAAATGCCAATTACACTTCATTTTACTTACTGCTGCAGACGTTAAATTCCAATTTTATGGTGATTTCCTTTTCCTAGCTTGTGTCTGACGACGTGATAAGGAAATCGGGACCATCGGTCATCTATTCATGCAAATCCACAACTTATTTAAACTTTCCCATTATAATACTTTTTAACAACAAAAATGCTTCCAAAACACAAAACAGCACAAGCATTTTCAAGGAAAGACGGTAAGAGAGTCAATGGAACTTCTTGATAATTAGTTCTTACGGTCCAATCAATGGCGATTATCAATATGAAAAAACGTCTTATACACCATTAAAACAACCATTGCAAATTCAACTATGGAACTTTTAATAATAAAGAGTAAAAAGGGTGCACATTAAAGGGTAATTCTTATCTTTGTATTGGTAAAAAAAAGATAAAAATTCGGAACAAGCTTTTTAAATTGTTTCTCCACGAGAACTAAAAATGAACTGAATTTCAAACTAATTGCATTAGGTTAATGTTTAGGTGACAGGTAAAGCCGGTATATAAAAAAAGATGACTCTGCTGCAGGCGAAGTGTGCCATCTAATATTTAAAGCATGTTTTACTCTAGACACTCAAATGGTGGGTCATCCGCCCCTGTAAAGCGCACAGCCATGACTCACGCATGTGAGTCATCCGCAGTGAAAGTGTTATTCCACTGGCGTCCCCCCACCTTTTCAGAGCCACTTTTACACCTGGGTGTCTCTGAGTTTGAGAATCTCTCTCTTCCAAAAGAGAGAACCAACTTAAATGCAGTTCGGTAATCTTGGCAATTATTATTTCTCTCTTTCTCTATAATTTTCATACTGGAAAACTTGTGACTGCAATGACCTCACCTAAGTTTCAGTCAAGTAAAGAGTTTCATAGTAAGGTCTTAAAAATTTCATTATAACTTTTGAATATTTGAAATTAATATAAATTTGTCACTGTATTTATTTAGTTGAAATTTCAATTTGACATGAGGACAGCTAGCAGAATAAAAAGCACGCAATTCTTTGTCATCACATTTTAAGTCATGAAAACAGTTCTAATCTAAATAAAATTTTTAAAAAATTACCTAAGGTGACAAAAAATTTATTTACATAAATAAATGTAGAGATGAACATTCTATGAAATACAATTCACTGTTAAAATAAATTTATCTTACGGAAGGTGTAACTTCACAAACTCAGGCATCTCGGAGTATTCTCGACAAAGTCTCGAAGGAAAAGAGCAACTATGGTTCATATTGATAATAGAGGCATGAGTTCTCAGTAACTCATACGTAAAATTCATAAGCTATTTGCAAAAGTACGATATGGAAGAAGAGGCACATTTTGTGACCTCTTATAAATGAATGAAATGTCAATGGAGTAAGAGTAGCTGGTATCGAGAGGCAACTGTCGACGATGTTTACGAAATTTCTTGATTTTGAAACGTGACTTGTGGTGACTAGTTCCGTTGTGTTATTTGTCATGAAAAGACAGTTTTGACGGAATTCCATTCATTAAAACTGTTGTATTTCAACCGTAAAACACAAGGCGAAAATCATCATCAGACTCGCATCTCTGACATTTGTTTTTTTCAAAAAACATCACATTATGTTTGGTTTAATAGACCTACAATTTTTTTAGTTTGTACATTTTGTGAAAGTGGATATAGATATATCTTCTCAAATTGCAAGGCTTCAATTGGTCTCTAAAAAAAGGTTAATAAAGATTTGACTGAACAAAGTGACGAATTGGTAAATCACCACCACGAAGTTCTATCGGTCATAATAGACTGCTGCCATTATCTAGCAGAGGAGATGTTGCCCTTCAGAAATAAAGACTCACTGGATGGAAAACTTTTCAACTTATTCAGATTGTTTGACAAATCAAAAGGAAAGAAAACAATACTTGGATCTAATCTGCTTAGTTATGGGAACATGTTTGACTTAATAACCACCATGAATGATATAGTTGTATCAAAAATCGCGGAGCATGTTAATAAAACCAACTCGCACCACATAATTCTTGACCCTACTCATAATATCAGCAAGATAGAATGTACAACTATAGGTACTAGCTAGATATGTAGAGCTCATAGATGGGCAGGGGGAAATCAAAGACTATGTGAAACCAGAGAAGCGACTTCTTAAGGTGTTCACCAGCGGTGACATCACTGTTGAGTACTTGTCATGTAAGCTGTTTAATACTCTGCTAATAATTGGTATTGACATAACTGTTATGGTAGGACAGAGTATGAATGGTGCGGGAAACATGCACGGTCAATTTAACACGTTGAGGACCGGCCATTTAATTCCAATCTCTTCGTGTAGGACAGGGTATTTAAAGGGGTTTATTTACCTAAATTATTTACCTAATTATTTACCTAAATGACATTGATGCATGAAAACTGGTCTAGCATGCTTAATTTTTAATGTATATTAATAAAATTTGAAACTTTACACTCACCAGATATTTTAGTATTTCTTTTTTGTGTGATATTGGGTGAAACATGACCCTTTATGCAGAGGAACCTTGCAGAATCCACAAATATACCATGTTTCCTTCCTAAGTTTATTTGCAGAACAAACTCAACACATCAATGATGGATATTTTTTCTTCCCATACCACACTATCCTCTCTAGTGTGTGTTTCACCATTCCCCCCGCTAGCCTTGCCGGGTTATCTTGACGAGGCGCTCGCTGAATCGGCCTTCCTCTATCGCCATCTGTGTCATCATCGCTGGAATACGCACTCCTTCCCTCCTCGCACTTAGCCCAACCCTTTGCTACTTCCAAAACAAATTTTTTGAAAGTCACACGACTGGATGTGTTCAAGGTTTTGTACACTACAAAAGAATTAAATAAGGCACTGTTGATTAACCCCAATACAACTTTTTTTGTCCACTTTATAACTAGTCTAAGCACTGAAAAGTATACCAAGTACATATCTACTCCTCCCATGTACTTATTATACTTCAAAATACATGTTGGTTTCTTCTGTATTTCTCCCGTCCACCTGTTTCGTTTTCCTTCACCCATACTTGAGTCATGAATTGTGGAAATCATCCTCACCTCCCTCTTGTCCTTCCAAGCAAGCAACAAAACTACCCCCTTCTACAGAACGTGTAGTCACCTTTCTTCATAGTTTTAATTTCATTTCTAAAATCAGTGGGAAGTCCCCTGTTTGCACGAATGGTTCCACAAACACGTGTTTTTTTTACTATAGGATTTTCTGCTATTTGTACGCTGTTATAATAATTGTCTTGGAACACATTATGCCAACGGTGTAAATATGGATCAAGAAGAGTCAATATGGTTTCCTCTAATTTTTTCCCCTCAGCTGTGTATATTTCTATGTTGCAAATATACCCAGTTTCACTCTCTCACACCATTCACACCAATAATCCGTACTTCACCAATTTCCCTGGATTATATGTTCTAAACCTCAATCTTCCCCTCCAAGGTATTACTCCTTCATCGAGAGAGAGATCACGTTTAGGCATGTAAACTGTTTTCAATTTTTCTATGAAATTTGCTAGAATTGGTCTGATTTTATATAATCTATCGGAAGATTCAGATTTGATTCATTATTTTACTGAAATGACAAGTATTCCAAATTTGTTCAAATCTGTTCCTGCTGAGCAAATTACTAAAAATAGGAGTACTGATAAATTCATCTGTGCTCCAATATTCCTTAATTGAATCTTTCCTAATTTTTCCCATAAAAATAATTATTGCTAAGAAAACTTTCATCTCTCCCACCATTACATTTTTCCATTTCCCAGTTTTCTGTGAGTACTTGTATCTGCCTTCATTCTGCACGTGATACAAGTTGGTCTCATTGCACATTTCAAGAAGATCATCCCCAAAAAATAATTTTGCTACTTCTAAAACACATTCACGATTATCAGATGCAATGGTGATTCCTGTCACTCCCTGAAAATCTTCCAATCTTCTTGGGGGGAAAATTTTATTCCATGTCACAGAGGCGTCCTTCACTTAGCTACCATCGCTGTCACTTACTTCAAAATCACTATCATCAGTGTAAACTAACTGTGCAACCTTTCTTTTAGATTGTGTTCCACTAATATCATAACCAATTTCATTATCTGAGCTCCCGCATTTGTCCACACAATCATCTGGCACGTCCGATAATAAGTCAACGCAAAGTTCTTCGTATATATCCTTCTCTGTCATTCCACAAGAGGCACCACCACTAGTGGATGCCATTATTATAGAATTCTAATAAGGGCTTCTTATTTATGGAGTAACTTCTCGGGAGACAAGATATCCAGGAATTATTGCTGGAAATTATTGAAATCTGCCCGGGCTTTAACGTATGTATGTATGCACTTTCATAGGATAAAAGCACAGGTCATTTCAACTAAGGAAATTATTCTCCAGTTGACTATGTGACTTGAGATCTCTAAAGAAGAGAGCACAGAACACAAGAACGTTCCAGAGGAGACTAATATGCCTTCTAAGAGAAACGCATGAGGATAACAAAGATAAGTGTTGTTGCCATCTGGTCCTTTTCTACCAAGGACTGAAAGATAGAATGAACGCTAAAAGGCATCTCATAGATCCTTGGCCCTCTGCAGCTAATGTGTTTACGTTGAAAAATGTAGATAGGATGCCTTGTTAGAAACCAGATCATAGCGAGTGTGAAAGCCAGTCATGAATACGCACGGATCCAGATGGCATATTCATTAACCTCTTTAGGCTGCTATACATTGAGCGATCGGAGAATTACCGAAGAATAGATTTGGTAATAGCACTGACAGAAGAAAGACAATCAGATTATAAATCTTCCTTATTTGGTAAATGTATATAATGTATGATTTCAGAACACTGGAAAGATTACAGAGTTAGAGTATTGGAAAAATAATATTTAATTGGGTTTTTTTCATGCGGTGACGCTTCGTGAACTTTTATTCATGCATCTTACGAATCACTGAAAATGAATGAAGTTTATTTAAAAAATAATTAAAAAATAAAAATTTTAATGGAAGAAAACTATTCTAAATGATTGAAAGAACATTCCTAAATACACCAGAAGGAAACAGGAAAATAAGTAACTGATATTAAAATAATCAGAATAAGTTTTGTTCTCGCATGCGAAAAAACGGAAACCTCCGTGACCGGTCCTCAGTGTTCGGCACGCAAAACACGGAGATTTCCGTGATCAGTCTGCAACGTGTTAATGGAGTTAATTCATTTGTGCTCAGAGAGTGCCCTAATGTTTACCATATTTGGTGTTACTCACATAGATTTTCATTGTTTGTTGAGAAGTCCATGGATATTGTCCTCAAGTATTTGACATGTTCTCAATTCTTCAAGAGCTTTACCTGTTAATTTCTGGCCACAAAAGACATCACACATTCATTGGAAAGTTAAAAAAGCCCCATATCTGTCCAGTAGAATGTGGCTGAAGAGAGACAACACGACTACATGATCGAGCAAAAGTGATACTCTGGACACAATTATTATTTGCTACGATGTGCCAAGAGAAGTGTTGGAGGATATATCTGAAGAAAAACTATCAGAGACAGATTCAAGGGCATCGTCAAAGGGATATTACAAGCAATATTCAATTAGGACACCATTGCAACCATGAAAATTGCTTCAGAACTCTTCAAAGTCTTGTCACCAGTAACTGTTTGTTTACAGTCAAAAATCATGACTGTGCAATTGCTCCGACTGTTATTTCTGCGATCATTTCAAAAGTGGAGGCCATGAGGAATGATGAATCATGAAGCAAAATCATGGATTTCATAAATCATTTCACAGCTGAACACAACCTCCAGCAAACTTCCAACTGAAGAAATCGGAAAAGAAAAAGGTTCATGGGCGAACTTGCCATTGATGAGACACTAACTCACCCAAGAGCAAAAATAGGATCAACAGTGAACTTTTAAATCGTTGATTCTCTAAGTATTTAGATTCAGGATCGGTTTCCAGGAAGTTCTCTAAATATTGTCAAACAAGTGAATTACTTTTTCGATGAAGATGTACTCGATGTTGTGAAAAATGCAGATATTACTTTAAGGCCAATGGTAGTCAGTGACTTGTGCGAGTATTACGGAATTGATGATGAGGAACTTTGTGAAGAAGTTAATGTATTTAGTCAACTGTACAAAGTTAGCTACCTGAGCATTGATTTATCATATGTGCTGAGCTTGAGTGACGAGAGTCTGAGTCAAAATAATGACGAGAATGACACCCAAGATTCTTGTAAGGACAAACCTGATGGTCCAAGTACAGATCCTAATATAGCCGAGCAAATATTTCTGGAACAATGGGTCAAGCATGATTCATTGGTCCTTATTGGTGTGCATTAAGTATTTCTGGATTTCCTTACCAAACAATGTCATAAAAGATACTTCTGGCATTGCCAGCAACAAGTTGCTCAGCAGAGCAGATTAAGAATTGTGAGCAGATTAAGAATTATGAGCAGATTAGGAATTTTTAAAAATAGACTGAGAAGCAGCATGGGAGATGTCTTGTTCTCTGAAATGCTTGTCCTTACTTTCGAAAAAGACATTTTAAAATCGATTCATAAAAGTGAAGTTATAGAAAAATTTGCTACCATGGTGCTCTTGTCCCCTGTCTGCAAGTGGCGGGCAGGTTAAATAAGGGTTGGCACAAAGCATCTAAAGAGATCTAAGTGCCAGGGGGCTCTAGAAGGCCCCCGCCCACCCCTCCAATTTACATTTTAGTCCAGTTTAAGGAGTGCAATATTCAATATAATTCCCTTATTTTTTTCTTGATAAGAAACATAAGCCTTCAGTTACTTAATAAAATATAAGAACTCCACAATTCTCATTTTTACAATTTATTCCCTTTATTCCTCATGCTATCCTAAAAAATGGGGGTAATGAGTCAGAGACTCCAGGGACAAGGGCAAAACATTCCTATGGACCACCAAGACCGTGATGTGTGGTGAAGAGCCACATCCTCCTCGAGGTGCCCCTGGTTTTGCTGAGCATGACGGCTCTAGAACTGGCGGTCAATAAACAGCTCCCATTACCACGGTGCATCTCTGTGCCAAGGGTGACTGCATCTGCAAGGTGGAGGGTAAGAAGTCACTAACAGAGAGACTCCGGATACTGGGCGACCTCCGGTTTTATTTAGCCTTAACCATGCATGTGGGGCTCTGCATGGGCAGACACCTTATTTCCCTAGCTACTCGTGGGACCAAACTTGGAACCCTTAAACAAAAAAATGGAGGGTGCTGAGAGGCGCACTCTTCACATGGACTCTTGTAATCCGTCTTCTTCCTTAGGGGATGCGATACTGAAGGAGAGCCCCGATGGGGATCCCAGTCGGGATGCACCCTCTACTACCTTAACCTTGCCTGTGGGGGTTCCTTCTGGGAGATGCACACATCCCAGTGGCCCCTCATACCCTTCGTGGGGAGAGGAGTATGATAATATTTCCAACCTCTCTGGGCCCGCCTTCAAGGAGGCACCGTGCCTGGGCTCCCCCATGGGGGTAGAGTCTGACTCGGGAGCCCCTGTGGGTGGGGGCCTAAGGGAAGGCTCCATATCCCCTCAAAGAGAAGGAGACGAGGGAGGAAGAAGATGTGGGTGGGGCTGAACCATGGCTGTCATAGCCATGCTTCAGACCAACCTACAACACAGTAGGGCTGCCTCAGGGGTTCTGCAAAGGATACTTACTCTCTGATGGTATGGTCAAAATAGCTCTGATTCAGGAATGGCCTTTCCAGGGAAGCGATAGGGGCCTGAGCATAATGGGAAAAATATATTACCGTACCACTGTTGGTAGGCCTAGATCTTGTATCTATGTGAATGGGATAAGTGCCTTGCATCTATCAGAATTTACCACTAGGGATCAGACAGCAGTTCTGCTGTCCCTGGGGAAGGTGAGAACAGGAGGAGGGTGGTCATCTGCTCCTCCTACCTGCCATACAATGCACCGGCTCCTCCACCATTGAATGAGATGGAGAGGCTGATGAGTCACTGTAAGACCAACAAATGGGATCTTCTAATCGGTTGTGATGCTAACTCGCACCACATTGTGTGGGGGAGTGGAATCACCAACGGAAAGGGAGAGGCCCTGTTGGAGTATCTCATGTCTACGGAGTTACATACACTCAATAAAGGATCACAACCTACCTTTGAAAACAGCATTACGCAGGAGGTGATAGATATCACACTATGCAGCAGGTCTGTGCTCTGGGAGACTTCATGGAGGTAGGAGCATTGCATCAAGTTCCTATATACCTCGGCCAAACGCAAGAAGGGAAAGGATAATGCAACTGCTTATGTCAGCCTCAAAATTTATGTTTGCAATTCATGCATGGATGGGAATTATCATACATAAGATGCATCAAATGCAAACGAAATTTGAACATTTTGACATTGATTATTATAATGCTCAATATTGTAAGTTCTTTCCAACAATATTTTATGCCAAAGGATGTGAGATATTTTTAAATGAATAATAATTTCAATAATGGAAAAGTTAAGGAAAATACGGTTGCCTAAAATAAAATTTCATGAGATGCCTATTTTGCTATGCACTAACAATGTTTCAAAAAAGGCATCAAGGTCAGACCCTCTCCCCATAATCGTTTCCACAGCTACAGATAAAGGAAATGTTGACTAAGAAAGGCAGATAACTATGAGCCACAGATGAAAGCAATCAACCTCTCCACAAATATTAATTCTCTGGAAGCATGTAAATCAGATCTTAATTGGAAAGATTTCGTACCCAGACACCAGTCGCTCTGCCTCTAGAGAGCTATTCATTCACCAGGCATGAGTTAGTAACTTAACACAATGCATTTTGTTGTTACAACAGCATTATCATCAAGGCTGATCAAGGAACTTGATAATGTTGTTTTAACCCTCTCCATCATAAACCGCCCAAAACCACCCGGTGGAGAAGTCTCTGCTATGAACGAAATTTAAATACCCTCTTTCCCCAGTGGTAGACCTATTTTTTTGCGAGATGAGAGGCATGGGGACATTGCTTCATTTAACTTTGAATAACTATGTATGTAATTGAGTACTTTGTTTCGAATTTTGAAAATATTTTAATCAAATGTAAATACTGTGAAAATAAATTGTCTTACCTTTCTGTGTATTTAATTTCCTACTTCCACTCCCTTTTCTTGGTGATATTGGAGAAAACATCCCACTCTGCATAGTGGTAAATCGCAGCTGTTGCACTTGAAGGTTGTTCTATTCTCCGCCCAGCAGTGGTTCTTTTGTTTGAGCTGCAGTATGAGCACACCTTCTTACTTCCGTTAATCTTGGCTAAACAATGTAGCGCTCTATGTGGACTAGCGGCCACGGGTAAATTTCGTTTACGGCCTGTCACTTTGCGGGAGGTGAAATTACCGATCATTTGCCTATAGAGGGCTACACAGAAGTCTTTTTGCATTACCCCGTGCTTAGTTTTGGATGGAGAATTAGTTTCTTTATACAGAATAAAGTTGTTAACTATGGCTGTATTAACTACAAAGGCAAATAAGTACTTCCACCACTTTTTCGTTTTCCGCCCTAAGTCGTAGTAGCACCTTCTCTGATCAGCTCTGTCAACGCCACCCATATATTTAGTATATAAAGCAATCGACTCAGGACAGGAGACCATAATTTGCTTGTTCCCTATCCCTGTTTTTCTTGGGACATTCATGTACCTTCTTGGGTCGGAATTCGTTTGCAGAATACATATATCACGATTATCGTGCCAAACTGTTGCTGTCACCTAACCACATTGTAAGCTTTTACTTTCACCTCTTTTGAGTTTAAGTTTCTTTGGATTTTTCAACTCTGCCGGCCATTCCCTACGATACGGTCTAATTGTAGCGCATGCGTAAGTGTTATTCACTAGTAACAAATTCATGAGTGTAACACTTGAAAAAAAACTATCGAAGTACACGTGATGTTTTTTACCTAAATAGTTTCCTAGCAAATTCATAACTACTTGCGTTCCTAGTAACATTTCACAGTTTCTTTTATCCTTTTTTCCTAAGTATACATTTCCACGAAGGACATAACCATGGGAGCTCGCCAACACCCAAATTTTAAAACCCCACTTAGTTGGCTTTCCTCGGATATATTGTTTTATGAAATGACATCCTTTAAAAGCAACCATTGCCTCGTCAACACTTAGCTCTCGTCCTGGTCGATACTTTGCATGGAATGTATCCATTACATCAAGAGCCATTCTTATTTTCTGCAGCACATCAAAACCCTCTTCTCCCTGCTTTTTCTCCTGCGTTATGTCACTTATGTGAAAATATTTCGATATTTTTTAATACCTTCCAAATGTCATGCAATTGCAAACTATTGAACAATCAATATCTTGACTATGCCAATAATCCCTACTTTCAGGTAAATCAAAAATACCCATGTATATGAGCGCTCCAATGTATGCTACAACTTCGCTATAGGTGACATCTATCCAGTCTTTATCGACCTTTCCTGTGGAAAGTTGGATATATTCTGCGTATTTATTTGTATTCTTGACAATACGCTCAAAAAAACTTTCACCTCCTAGCATGTATTTTAGGAAGGAAAATTCGTCGTCGCCTACCGCCAGGTTATGTATAGGTCCACTATTTTCTTTGAAATCCTCTGGTGCTGAATAAATTAGCGTATCCCTCCATGTGTCTTGCAACTGTGAAGTAGCTGGGAAATTACTTGCAGCTGGAGCGGCTGCGGCTTGTGACGGAGCGCAGAATGAGGCATTTAAACTTCGATAGGGAGAGGGTTAATAATGAAACGCGTTGTGCTAAGTTAATAAATATCTGTAGACATTTTTCAATGCCTTCCTTCAGCAATAATGTGAATTTCATCACCGTTACAATTACAGAAGGCAATTTATATGTACACCCAGGCCTTGCATAAAAGCCATTGGCTCACGCAAACATTCTCACTTTTTAATAAATAATTCTCGGGTTCCAAGCTGAGTAAGATTTTGCGTTGCTGACGTTGTTGACATTGTAAGATTGCTCTGAGGATGATATGGAGGAGTATTCCATCGAAACGTCAGCAACGCAAAATCTTACTCAGGTGGAAACCCGAGAATTATTCATTAATATCATTCGCTGAGAAAGAATAAAATCATATATTCTCACTTTTTACTGTCCAGTTTAGGAAAGCATACCAATGTTATGAAGAAGTATCTACTTATGGAAAAAACATGCCTTAAAAAAATGTTAAATAAAAATTTTGACCAAAAACGCGAATCATGAGAAAAAAACGTTCAATAGAAAACACTGTTAAAACAATTGTACAGTAGGAAACACTGTTTTCATAGAAAATGCTAGTTTCAGAAAAAACTCCAGTTCAGGAGAAAACACTTGTTTAGTAGAAAAGACCAGTTCAGTAGAAAACACCAGTTTGATCTATTGAACCAGTGCACTGCAGTCGCAAACTGTTTTTTTTCAAAACCGAGAACCGGTTCAGTATTTCCTGCGCTGCACAGCCCTAGTTTTCAGGTTTCTTCTGCGTTGGTTCATCCATCTGGATGGCAGTTTCATCGTCATTCTAGACGCCATCTTAAGGTCCAAAGATTGCATCCAACCAAATATCCTACATCTTTGTTCTATATATTTCCCATATCTTTGTACTATATATTTACCAAACATCAGAGCTGAAGATTCCAACTGGAATGCTTGCAAAACTGTCTTTCTGTGGGATTAAGCAATGCAGAAAAAAAATGGAAACCCTCGAGTAATCTAATTACCACAGAAATCTTCGCAGCAACTAAAATATTGTACCCACCAAGGGCAGAAAAAATAGTTCTTAACCCATTTGCATCCGTATGCGTGCTGGTACTCTAACTGGATCTGGCCTCAAACTCCACAAGGGTACTGGTATGCATAATGCATTTTGTTCCTTGTAGGTTGATGCTGCTGCCATCTTACATTTTTTTAACTTTTTAATCAGTCATTTGTACCTGTTGCAGCTGCCATCTGATGGCTTCACTGGCAAGTTTTTGTATTCTTCAATTTAGAACTACATTTGTGATTAAATACCTCAAAAGTTGATGGTGTTTGTGGTCACTTTAAATCTCAGATAGAGGATGTGAATGGGTTAAGTTATGAGTGTCACACTTAGTCATTGTCGGTCAGAATAAAAGCATGGTTTTGACTGTACAGCAACTGACAGCCTGACTAAACAACTGATACATATCTCTGCGTGACATACTTGTCTTTGTATTTCTTTACATTAGCAGTTCATAAAGGACCATTTATTTTAGGTTACCACCCTGAGAGCACAAAGTTTGCAGTAGACCTAATGTAAACCTAATTTAAACGTCTACATCCAGTTATTCAGCTAACCATACGGTTTTCTGAATTCCGGATGTAGACGTCTTATTTTGGTTTACATTATGTCTACATGTGGTTGAAATGAGGTGCAAATGTCCGCCAAATGTGGTCTACTGGTAACTATTTGTAATGTAGCTATGGATATAAAATAAACAGTCCGTTGTTAGTGATTGTACAAGAATAGAAATGGATTGCAACGACTCAAGTTATTAAGTATTACCAGCTTATTATTTCTTAATTCCCTAGTCCTGCATACTATGTTCATACACCACACTATTAATGCAGGTTTTCAGCATACTAGATTTAAACGTAACATAGTTTTTTATAGTAGTGCCTTAACACGTTCGGTACGGATCATGAAAATATTTGTATTTCCCAAGCCATGCATCAAGGAGGGATAATGGGAATTCTCGTTTTTGCTGCTGACTATTTATTTTATTTTATTAGTTTATGGTTTATTCTAAAACGTTATAAAAAATATATGCATTTGTGTCTATGGAACACTTAGAGAGAACAGGGAAAGAATAAAAACTGAATACAGGAAAATACACCTATGTGGAAAAGGGCAAGTCCTACTCCTAAACTGCAAGGATAAAAGAGACACTAGGATGATCACGAACATTCTTGATGCGAGCATGAGTAAAAAGACTAAAATCAATAAAAAAAAGGACTTGCAGCGAAGAAACTTCATCATATTGTGAAGAATAATGAATGCCTGAAGGTATTGATAGAGCATAAATGTATTTACACTTCTTAATACTTAGAAAAACAATGAAGCGGTGGAATAAAGTTGTGTTGTGGCTAATCAACTATGTCCTCTTCAACTCCTTTTGTGTCTATAAAATGCTAAATACTGAGAGGAAAATGAGATTAAAGCAATCTCTCCTCAGGATATCGAAGGAGTGGACAGAGAGCAGTGAGGGGCAAGACATGGGTGGGTCCATGCAGTGAGATAAAAACCATAGGGAATGAGCGGACACAGCAGGCCTCTGAGGAAGTTCACCCATACAGGCTCTCAGGGGACTTGGTTACGCATCATCTGGACCCCGTAGTGGGGAAGGAGAAGAAGAAGTATCACACTTGTGTGTGTAAAGTTTGCACATTCTAAAAAGTTAGACAAGAATTCACTATGTGTGTAATATTTTCCGTGTACCACTGTGTTTAGGTAGCTGTTTTCTGCTGTATCACACTAAGGACTACAGACATCGTTGGTAAGTAAGTTTAAAAAATTCCAATAAAAAATATCCAATAACATAGGAGCAGTAGAATTTTAAATCATATAAATGTGTTTAAAAGACATATCATTTAATTGTCTGCCGCGGACAAAGGGGTATGCGGCATTTAAACACTGCCATACACAACGTGTTAATCAACACAAAAATGTAACAAGGCAGTAAACTTTGGTTTTCCATTCAGAATATTTAATATACCTACCAACTACGAAGTTTAATATTTAATATACTAACTACATTACGTACATATCTACGACATGCCAATGGCGGGTAAATTGATAATTACACTGCATAGTCGAATATTAGGTAGTACAGTAAATATTCTGTGCAAAAAACAATTTATCTGTTTCGTTTTGAAAAACAGCTTAGACAAAAATGCCTCAAAAACGAATTCCATAGATTCTGGCGATATTGGGGGGGGGGGGGGGGGGGGGGGGGGGGGGGGGGGGGGGGGGGGGTGCAAGTGGTGGAAAGCCTATTGGCAGGCAGAGGAAAGACACGTGAATGGGAGGGCCAGAGTGCAGGGGGTTGGGTATGGGGAGGAAGCTGAGGGAGGGGGGGGGGTCATAAACAAATCAAGTTGCGGAAACCCTGAATTTTGAAAAAGTGTCATAAAAGTAAGGGTTTCGCCCCCCCCTCCCTTCTCCCTCCTACCCCTTCCTCACTCCTCACATCCCCGCATATTGCATATATAAGTGCACCATTGATATTATTTGTCACCTGATGATGTTGCGGTGCCAATGAAACATGGGTCGGAATAAAGTTTTTTTAAGTGGTAAATTGCAAATTTTTGTCCTCTGTCTGATATGCCTGAAAAACACTAAATCCAACCGATTCTACAGGAATTATGCCAGAAACATATAACAAAACTATAATAATAAATACCTTTATTCACCAGAAGCACAATGCAAATGAATTAGACAAACTTTACACAACAGCTCCTCAACACACAATCAATGGCACTTCCTCCGCGTTTTCGAAGACACTGTCTATGGGTCACCAAAATGTAAACGAAAAGAAAAAGTTCACCGATATCACATTATTTTGTTGCCAAACACAATTATTCACTCGGCAATATATCACAAACCAAACAAAATGGAACCCCACTTGGCATAAATTAAATAAAAAAGGTCCAAATACCCCACTAAAATACCATATCTGCTAGCAGTAAAGTAACACACATTGAAACTTCAAGGATCCTTCGTTTAATGACGTATTTTTACCAACTTCGTATTGTTATAGTAACTTCGGAAAACAAGTATACAATGGTTGAGGGAATCTGTTGTTCAGGTGTGCAGAAATAATTCTTTATTGCCTTCTCAATCACAACTTCCAGCACCCCTCACGTTCAACAGTGGACTGTACTAGTCTCCCCACAACCCACCTCCGTCCAGTCTACCCAACAAGGGTCCACCCGCCAACCCAATCACTAGCGTGACCCAACCGGCGGGAACGTTCAAACCGTCTTAACATTCCGCCCGCCTAGTCCAAAGGACGAAAATGTTGGCTGTAGAGGGCAGGGGAAGAGAAGGCCGTCCGCCCTGACCGGCTGGTATCACGATTGCAGAGGTGGCATCGGCAGTGGGCTGAGTCGCACGATCGGGTGTTTCAGTGTTGTATGGGCCATTTTCACGGTAACTACCCGTACATATCCATCTGGTCCAGGGTGAACCTTAGTAACGTGGCCCAGCGGCCACTTCGAAGGCGGGTAGCGATCATCTCGGACGATCACCAGCTGTCCCACAGCGAAGTTTTTCGTCGAATCACGCCATTAGGTTCTCTGCTGCAGATGATGCAGATATTCCTGCGACCAGCGTTTCCAAAAATTCAGTTGCATCCATTGAATAAGATGCCATCTGGATAAGTGATTATCTGAAATATTGGGAAACTCAGGTTCTACAATTAGAAATAATTTGTTACCAATTAAAAAATGTGCGGGGGTCAGGGCATTATGATCATCTGGATCAGAGGTCATGGGCTGGAGAGGACGGGAATTCAGACAGGCCTCAATTTGAATAAGCATTGTTGTAAACTCTTCAAATGTGAGGGTGTGTTCTCCAACCACTCTGAGGAGGTGACATTTTGTTGATTTAATCCCAGCCTCCCAGAGTCCACCAAAATGTGGTGAGTTTGGAGGGATGAAGGACCAACATGTCCCGTCATTGTCCAGGGCTGAGGCAACCCTTAGCGTAGAAATCAGAAGCTGCGCCGAACATCTTCCGCAATTCCTTAGAAGCCCCATGGAAAGTGGTTGCGTTGTCATTATACAGCGTGTGGCAAACACCTCGCCGACCAGCGAAGCGCCGATACGCAGCCAGGAACGCGTGAGTGGTGAGATCGCTTACGGCTTCCAGGTGAATTGCTCGTGTGGCGAAGCACACAAACAGTGCCACGTAGCCCTTGTACGAGCGATGTCCCCTGCCCTTGGTAGTGCGGAGGTTAAACGGACCTGCGAAGTCCAGTCCAGCTGTACTGAAAGGGCGTGCAGGTGTCTTCCGCGATGCTGGTAGGTCGCTCATCAGGCAGCCAAACCTTGGTTTAGTGCGATGACATCTAACACACTGTCGTATAGGTCTCTTAACAAGTGTCACATCACCCAGGATCCAAGTTTGACTCCGTAGGATATTCAGGGTAAGGGTAGGTCCACCGTGGAAAGAGGAAAGATGTGCAAATTGAATGAAAAGTTGGCTCAGGTGGGATTGCTTTGGTAGAATGGGTGGGTGTTTGGCGGAAAATGAAAGAGTGGAATATTTTAGACGACCACCTACACGTAGGATACCGTTTTCATCTAGAAAGGGGTTCAGGTGCCGTAACTGGTTACGACGCACAGTGGGGCCAAAATCGGTTTGGCTGGCCAAAATCATAAAAATGAAACTAAGGATTTAGAGGTGAAATTAGTTTTATTTTGTAAATAAATGTCCTAGGCATAGACTCGTATGACTTTTTTGGTTGTATAATGCCACTGCTACCTTTGGAGACTATTGAATGTAAATCAATTTTGTGCCACTTTTTTAGAGACCTGATTGCCTCTTTTATTTCATTGACTCGAATGTGCAATTGTCTACGAATGAGAGCAATGAAATTCAACGTCAATAAAGTAACATGTCTTTAGGTTTTTATCACGAATTTTGAGAGAGATAGAATTCTACCTCCTACCAATAGAAAACTCTGTACAGGATGGCAATCAAACGAGGTACCATCGAAAAAATTTCGTGTTTCCGGCTTGATATTCAAAAAATGTCTGACGAGATCGGAGCAATTTTAAAAGCGCAAATACTTCCTTTGTGTGTCTTCTGTCATATATGAAAAAATCAGCTGCTACAATGCGCAACATTTATGAGTAATGACAATTTAATCTTCTCCCTCCTAAGTCGGCCCGAACCGGCCGCATGGTGTACTTTGACTTCTCGCCGAATATAAATACCCAGTATCCCCATCCCCAGCTTTTAATTCCCAAGTAGCGCCAGCAGTGCTCCTAAGTTTATGTCTCTAAATATAATCCTCAAATTTCGAAACACTGTCGTGAAATTTATAACAAATTTCCGTTAAAAATATATTTTTAAGACTAATAGACATACCTTCGGGTTCATAGTTTATGGTTTATGGCTGGTGTGTTTATCAACATTTCCTACTATTCAGTGTAAAAAATCCTCACCTCCAAACATGCATTCCGATAGTCGAATTCATTCGATCCTATGGGCAAGTCATGCAATAGCCCCCTAAAATTGGGAAGGGTGGGCAGGGGCCTTCTGGAGCCCCCCTGGCACTTAGACCTCTTTAGATCCATTGTGCCAACCCACATTTAACCTGACCGCCACTTGCAGGCAGGGGACAAGAACACCACGGTAGAGGTATGGAAAGGGGATACCCATCCAACCTCCGTCCGGGCCCAACGCTGCTTAACTTCGGTGATCTGACGGGAACCGGTGTATCAACGTGGCTAGGCCCTTGCCCATTCAATAGCCCCCTTCCTCCTACAAAGGCGCGTGGTACTTCGTGATGCAATGAATCATATTTAGAGCGGAGTGCATAATTGCCTGTCGCTTATGACCTCAAAGGCCAAGAGAACTGGAGGTCTTATGACAAAAGGAGCCTTCACTCAGCACCTCACACCAAAGGTGCATGAGAAAGGGTAAGGGGGGCTAAAAGATGTTTTTCTTTTTTTTTTGCGCCACATGTCTGTCTGAGCGTGAGATAGGCATGAGTGTTTTCTTAGAAAAACATATGCCCCCTAGAGGAGGCGGAAGTGTGGAGTGACCGAAAGAAGGCCCTTCGCAAGCCAATGCTGGTCACCCATTTTCGGCTATCTATCGTGAGAGAGAGGACGCCTTGGCTGCATAAACAAGTCATAGCGGGCGCGGTGTTTACATCTTCTATTCTCGTATCTCAAAGTGTCCCATTCATTCATTGAAGAAACTAGGGCTCATTACCTCCCCGCGAACAAGCCCTCTTCTGAAATGACTCCAGAATCTTCTTTCAGCACTTAGTTGGTAATAATATGCCATCCCTAAGACTCATTAGGTCTTCGGGATTTTGTGGGTGCTGTGACTGATATTTTGAGGTTCTGTTTCATCTCAGAGAAGGAATAAGAGAGATGCGTGCCTTGGCGAAGATAAACACTTTCAAGCTGAAACATACGAGTCTCAAAAGATTGCCCTCAGTGTAGGCCGAATTAGAAGGAGAGCGAATTGAGGTATTTAAACTTCCACTGGGAGAGGATTAAAGTTTCCGTACCATAATAATTTTAGGTGGGGTAAGACGGGTGAATAAGCGCTTGCCCCTAGCTTCCATAAGACTAGTGGTGGATGTTCTGTTCAAGAGTTATGTCTTTTAAAATAACTAGGCGAATGCTTTACACCCTGCTCATCGAGAAATCTAAGGGTGGATGGTCAGAACGCTATGATCATATGTATTCTTATATGTTGAGGAACAGCTAGATTTGTCATTTCGTAGACTCTGCGATTTGTAGACACTGTGGAGATGTCCGAAAGAAATGACAGGATAGCAGTCAAGTGCAGAAAAGATTTCTTCACTCTAATGAAGGTTGGCTGAACAAGACAATCAATATCATCATGATTTAATGTGACATTGTTTAATAATTTGACCATGCGTATTTATGAACATTTTTTCGAGAAAATTTTGAAGAAAAAATGAAAAAGTTGTATTTCAGGGTATTGCCCTACAAAATGTGTTACATCAATATGTAGTCAAAGATCTTAGCCATCGGTTGATGTAAAAATATTCTGCTCTTTAGCACCGCAAAATAACTTTTTTAAACAAAATAATCCAACAGTTTCGCGTCCATGTGCCACCCAATGACACGCATACGTGCTATAAAATCTGTTCAGCGGTATAGCATAGGCATAGTCATTTTGAATAAATTAATTGTGACATAAAAGAGTTGCGCAGGTACATAAAGAGTTTTCCATTAACAAATAATATTTATGCAATGCATGCCGTTTTCATAGTTTTTAAAATGTGTGTAGGTACTAAATAGCAACCTTGCATGGTACATAGATATCAGTAAAATCATGTGCAACAAATATAAACACAACAGTAGTTATTATAATATATAATCAATATTTAAATTTATATCTATATTAATAACTCTGTAGGGAGATTTGATTAATATATTAATTTATATGTATTCTTAATGTGTCATTAACAGATTGGATTATAAACTTGCGAGGTGATAATAATCCTTCTCGGGAAGATTCTTGAAAAATCTCTGAATACCTGTGCTCTAGTCTATGTAGGTACTTGATTACTCTAAATTATTATATTTTATTGACATAACTGAAATCAGATTTGGCGTTTGTACTCCCAGAAACCTATATATAGCCATTTCTGTAAGCACTCAATGAGGTTTACTTTTCATGACTACTTGGCTCGTTTTCTTTTAGATCGTGTTTTTTCATTGCAAAACGACTAGTAAAGCTTGCGAAAATAACAATAAATATCCGAACGAGCCATTTATTATCAATTTCCTACAACAATAAGTACTATATTTCCATGATAGTAAAAAATACTACAATTTCTTGAAAACGAAGTGTGTGTATTGCGGGGTAGTCTACACTCAACAGTCACACTACGCTGTACCTTGGTTTCAAGGACAAAATTTACAAAAATAACTTCAGATTCGGCTTCAGCAACCACACAAACCCATACATAGCGATTTTCGTTGACATATAACAATATTTTCCTATTTTGGCCAGCTTTTCGGCAATCGGCCCCACTGTGCGAAGGGGCAAACACTTGTCTGATCGTAATAATTTCAACTCCTCAGCAAAGGCAAATGATTGTGCCATCCGCAACACCTTATTGCGTGCGGCAGCGAGTTCGCTTGTGGAAAGAAATATGGTCCTAGCATCTTGCGATCGTCGACAGCGTGCAATAAACCTCAGGCAATAGGCTAAAACCCTAATTAATCTTGTTAGCGAAGAAAATCTTCTGAGGATAAAATTTTCCTCTCTAGGTTTCTGAATGACAAATATCTGTGGAACAGGCAAAGTTTCTGGTTGCGGAGGCCAGTCTTCCGCATTCGATGATAGCCATTTTAGCCCTCTCCACCATATTGATGAGGTTTGGAGAGAAGCGGGATCTAGGCCCCTACTTGGTAGGTCAGCTGGATTCTCTTCTGACAGCACGTAACTCCACACAGTGGAGGGCAGCTCCATTTGTATGAAGGACACCCTATTGGCGACAAATGTTTTCCAAAAACTAGGGTGTTTTCGCAGCCATGCAAGAGTCACTTGACTGTCTAACCAAGCAAAAACTGGTAGGGTTGAAAAGGCATCAATTTTTCTCAGATGAGTAATTAAACGAACAAGAAGTGCGGCTCCACAAAGTTCCAACTTAGGGATTGTAATTGTATTAACAGGCGCCACCTTAGATTTTGCTGCAAGAAGAGATACTCAACATTGGTGTACGTCGTCGAGAACACGTATATAAACAGCTGCAGCATAGGCCCTCTCAGACGCGTCTGCAAAACCATGAAGCTCACACGTTGACGAAGATGTCACTTGCAGCCAACGGTCTATTCAAAGTTCCGCAAGTCTTGGCATCGCCTTACAATACTCAGTCCATCGCTCCACAATCTCCGCAGGTAAAGGTGTGTCCCACTATCGTTAAGATCTACATATCTTGCATGAGGATTTTTGCGATAACCGTGACTGGGGCGAGCCAGCCACGTGGATCGAAGAGGCGTGTGATATCTGAGAGCACCGTCCTTTTCGTGATTGCCGTGCTGGTGATTTCCAGAGCTCTCAGGTTGAATCCAAACAGGTCAGCTGCTGGGTTCCATATAAGGCCTAGAGTTTTTATCGACTCTTTGGAGTGGATAGGTTTTACAGGCTCACCATCACGATGCTGAGGGGATATTCCATGCATAAGAGCTGGATAATTGGTAGCCCATTTGTCGATTTCAATTGCGGCACAGGCTAGCAGTTTCACCAGTTGAGTTGCAATTCTCTGGGCTGAGAGTAATTCATCGGCACCCGAGAAAATGTCATCGACGTAGGCATCCTCGCGGAGGCAAGTAGCTCCGAGCAGGAAACGATGCCCTTCATCCTCTGCTAGCTGTTGAAGTGTTCCCATCGCTAAGAACGGTGCGCAGGCACTACCATATGTGACCGTTGTCAGACGGTACTCCACTCTTGGGGTAAAGGAGTGCGGATGCCACACAATTCGTTGCAGGTCCTGATCAGCAGGATGTACCCATACCTGCTGAAACATTTTGATTATATTGGCAGTGAATACGAATCGGTGACACCGCCATTTGGTCAGCACGAGACCGAGGTCCCGTTGCAGAGGAGGTCCTGACAGCAGAAAATCATTCAGGCAATATTGCTTCTGAGTGCGACAAGACGCATCAAATACCACCCGAAGTTTCTGAGAGGGTTTTTGAATGACAGCATGGTGGGGCAGGTACCAGGCCCGCTTTACCTGGGTCTCGGGAACGGAAACTCTTTCCATGTGTCCCAGTTCTTCATATACTTTCATGAACTCTTGATAGGAATGGGCGAGCTCAGGCTCACGAATGAATCGTCGCTCAGTGGACGCAAGAGAACCGAGTGCCATCTCACGAGTCTCCTCTGCAGCCAACGGGATGTCCGGTGCGAGAGGAAGGCGGACGATATATTTACCGTCCGGCCCACGAGAGTGAGTATCTTTGAAGTGCTGCTCACATTGCTCATCCTCAGGGCACAATGTTCGCGTGGAGGAAGGAACCTCCTCCACCTCCCAAAAACGATGAAGGTCATCTTGCAGATCCTGTGCAACCTCACAGTGTAAGGAGGCAAGAGGCCTACTTGACAAGGACCCCACCCGCCATGACTCGCTCTCTTCTGTTGGGCCCGTGATAATCCATCCTAGGACTGTATTTTGGGCAACAATCCGTCGGTGAGGAAAGCGTTGTAGTCCCTGGCGAAGTATCTGTCCGTAGACGTCAGCACCAAGGATGAGATCGATGGACTCCGGCTGATAAAATCGTGGGTCAGCCATATTCAGCTTGGAGAACAAAGACAGGTCCATATTGATTATCTGTCTTGCAGGAAGTTGATTCGTGAGCCGTTACAATACTAATGCCTTAATTTCAAGGCAGAAAGACGGCTCATGAATGGAAGACAGTGAGAGTTGAACCGTATTTAGTGCAGTGCCAGCCTCAGAGGCACCGAGTCCTGACAGAGGAATGTGCGTTCGCTGGCGAGGTAATTGAAGCAGTTGCGCTAAGGCCTCAGTAATAAAGGATGCTTCGGAGCCATTGTCCAGCAGTGCCCGAGCTCGTATTCGGACCCCATGTGGGCCCGTGACCAGCCCCAATGCCATAGCGAGAAGAACAGAAGGAGATGGAGTAGTCATGTTCGTTGTCAGCGTGTTGACTACCGTTCTCGTTGCCTCAACAGGAGGGTTTGATTATGGTTCAGCCACTCCGCAACTAATGGTAGACGTATCGTTGCTCACCATGCCAGTGTGCAATAAAGAGTGATGTCGTCCATGACCAGTAATGCAGCGTTTGTCAGACTTGCAATCCTTGAAGCGGTGATGACTTAGACAGTTGAAGCAAACATGTAAACGACGTGCCTCATCTCTACGTTCAATAGGCGTCTTTTCTAGGAAATGAGGGCAGGCCCCGATATAATGTTCCAGTGAACAGATAGCGCAGTTACGTCTTGTCACGGAAGATACAGTTTTAGTCTCTATGTGAAAAGACTTAGTTCCTGATGTGGAAAATTTAGACGCCGTTGCGCACGATTTTTCCAAACTCGTGACAGGAGCTGTCACATCTAACGCCTGGATACGACCCTCAAGAAATTGTATTAGTCCCTTAAAACTTGGAAAATTGTTTGGATCCAACTGAACCCGTGAGGATACATCACTTACTCCTTCCTTGGTACTTAAATGTCTCTCCCAAAGCTTCCTGGATTCTTTGTCCAAACGTTCGGCAGTGATGAAAACAAGCCAGTCGTCCCACGTTGCTACAGGTCGGCCCAAGTTCTCTAGCGCTCGAACGACTTGCTGTGTCTTGTCGACTAAAGCCCGCAATTCCGACGTGGATTCCTTCGTCATTTTTGGAAGATGCATCAATGTAGATAAGTGAGTATGCAAACAGAGTCGTGGATTACTATATCTGGCTTTCAGAGCATCCCAGGTCGGCTTGTAGTTAGCATCTGTGACCGAGACGTTTTTCACAAACTCCGCAGCCGAGTCCTTCAAGCACATTTTCAAGTATTGCAATTTTGTCGCGGGAGAAAATCGAGCTTCGCCACCCACGATTGCTGTAAATAGATCGCAGAATGATTCCCAATCCGCAACCGTGCCCGAAAAGCTAGGCAGCATCGTTCTTTGAAGTTGCACGGGGAGTTGGTAATTAACGTGATCCGCCTGACCAACTCCACTCTGTCCAGACGTTGAATTAGGCACGTCAGTTAATTAAGCGAGCATGACCCTCAGTATGGCAAACGTGTCATGATAGTTCTCCTCCGTATTCTCAAATTGACCCTCCACAAAATAACGCTCCTGCACCGCATCTTCACGCGTCACCAGCTCAAAATGAGTTGCGCTGTAATCGCTCCAATACTGCTTGAGAGAGTCTATTCTCTTCTGATTGGCTTCTTTAGTGATGTTAGAAGCGTCCTCTTTCTTTAAATTTGGTACCAGTTGGGATATTGCATGATCCCGCTGTTCCTGTTGCGTAATCAGTTGTCTTGTCATTAGAGACATGATTTCTTCCAATATTCAGACGGGTACTCTATCGAGTAAATCAAATTAAACAGACAGGGTGCACAAAGGAGAATAATATTGATGAGTATCGTGCGGAAGAGATCATAACTTAAGAGAGGAACAGCCTTGTTACGCGATGAAACCTTGCGAGCAGCACACAGCTGTTCGTGAACGAGGAGGAAGGATAGGGGGGCCAATGGAAGGAGAGAGACAGCGAAGTGAGGGGAAGCACGGGCAGGAGAGGGGAAGCACGAGTAGGAGAGAGGAGGCACAAGTAGGAGGGGGGGGAGTCCAAAGTCCACCGTCCAAGCGGGAACAAAGAGGGGGGCGAGAGGTCGTATCCGGGCGTTAGATGGATCTGGCCCGAAGGACCAGCTGTTCAGGTGTGCAGAAATAATTCTTTATTGCCTTCTCAATCACAACTTCCAGCACCGCTCACGTTCAACAGTGGACTGTACTAGTCCCCCCACAACCCACCTCCGTCCAGTCTACCCAACAAGGGTCCGCCTGCCAACCAACCAAATTACTAGCGTGACCCAACCGGCGGGAACGTCCAAACCGTCTTAACATCTGTAAAGACAGTAAAATGCAGATGCTACAGAAAGAAAAACGGATTTCTTAGCTGACATATTTCTAAGCCTTGAATTTCGAAGAAAGCACATACCAGTTTGATACAGCCTCAGTACATAAGCACCTAGTGGATGAAACGGAACCAAACTATTCTTTAGAATACAAGAATGCATATGGCAACTGTATATTATGCACCTAGAGTGTGTAAAAAACACTGATATGATAAATTTCAACTACACTCCATTACGGTTTGGATCATGTTTATGTTTGTTTATTGCATTTCCGTGCGTGGGCACGATTTCTAACAAATGAAAGCTCACGAAGCAAACGCAGCCAACTTGGCCATATGGGAAGAATTTCTCCCAGAAGATACTGTTTAAGCTCAGTAATGGACTGATAATGATGAAATAACGTTTGCCAATGTACCAGCAATTCCATTTTTTTATAAATATTTAAACGGTCTCATGGTGAACCATTTAAAACATAATGTTATATACTTTTTGGTTGGTGATTTTTGGTTTCAAATTTGGTCGACCATGTTTGTCATTAGTACATTATTATCGTGTCTGCATCAGGTCTATGCTTGGTCTACAGCAAACTTCAATCAGTTAAGTTATCCGTAGATGTTAAACACCCCAAATTTAGATGTCTACCATTTTTGTGTGCTCACAGGTTATTATACTTATTTTAGGTTACTTTTAAGCATCCTGGTTAAGAGGTGTTTTAACACTATCCCTATCAAAGTTTAAATGCCTCAATTCGCTCTCCCTCCTAACTTGGCCGAAACCGACCGGTGGTTTTTAATCCTCTCCCTTCCAAGTCGGCCAAAACCGGCCGTCTTCCCCTGCTCTACTAAGGGCAATCTTTTGAGCCTTATATGATTCTGTTTCTGCTTGAAAGCGTTTATCGTCGCTAATGCACGCATCTCTCTTATCCTTAGTTCCTCTGAGATGAAACAGAACCTCATAATATCTGTCACAACACCCACAAGATCGACTATTATCACCAGCGAAGTAATGAAAGAAGATTCTGGAGTCATTTTAGAGGAGGGCTTGTTCTCTGAGACGTGATGAGCCATGGTTTCTTGAATGAATGAATGGGACACTTTGTGATGCGAGAATAGAAGATGAAAACACCACGGCTGCTATGGCTTGCTTAGGCGGCCCAGGCCTCTCTCTCCTGTAAGATAGCCGAAAATGGGTGACCAGCATTGGCTTGAGAAGAGCTTTCTTTCGGTCCCTCCACGCTTCCACCTCCTCTAGGGAGTATTTGTTTTTCTAAGTAAATGCCCATTCCTACATCACGCTCAAAGAGACATGTGGCACAAAAAAAGAAAAAATCTTTTAGCCCGCCACAGTGGTCCAGATTCCAAATCTGACTGGACAAAATTGTCTGTGAAGGGCCTTGCGTGTGGAAAGTGATTTTTCTCGTCTTGTAATGATAATGATGATAATGATAATTTATTCCATCCGGGAGACATTACAGGAATGTATTGGACAGGTCAAGATAAAAAAATATAAAAATGGTTCACAAAGAAGGCACGTATAGATTAACACTACAAAAAGTACTCTTCCACACTATAAAAACACTTTGACATCAGGAACTTCCTTAGCTGGCATTTGAATGCAGACATTGTTTGAGTGTTTTTTAAATGCACCGGAAGGGCATTGTACAATTTTATACACATAACTCTGGGACCTGATGAGGAGACCTTAAAATTTTGCTGAATTACATGTAGATCAGTTATATGTCTTGTCTTGTGTTCATGATAACACTCATTTTTTACAAACCAAGATAAATTTTCCCTGGTAAAAACCAATGTACAGTAAATATAAATAGATGGCACGGTAAGCAAATCTAATTTTTTAAAAAGAGGTCAGCAATGGCTCCTGAACTGGGCATTACACATAGATCTTACAATCTTCTTTTGAATTCTAAAAGTATTAATTAGTAAGGAGGAAGAACCACAAATGACAATACCATACGACACATGCGAATAAAAATATGCATAGTAGACACTTTTGAGTACTTTAACACTAAGTGAGTGTTTAACTGTGGACAATAAATAGTAGGCAGAGTTTAATTAGCTAAACATTTACAAACAATAGTCCAAGAAAGTATTTCTTTACCTACATCTCAGAAATCAAATCTGTCAAAACTGCCGTTAATTGTGAGAGAGTATCTGTACCCAAATTCAGCTGCTTGAGAACTTCATATTGCACGCAAATCAGCCGTTTTACAGTGTGATCTAGAAGGGATTGCAGCTCTATTTCGGCGGACACTTCGGTGATATGTATGTTTTCCATGTAGCATTGTTTTTTGAATTGTACGTGGGATATATGTCTGCATTCTGCCTTTAAGCTTCATGGCGTCTTGAGAGGTATTGCTTTTTCGTTAGCCTATTATCAACATACGTCGCCAGAGCTTGTTGAGGTGTAAGCTTAATTGGAAGTGTAACACTAGACGAATTGAAGGCTTTCTTAATTCTTGTGGCCCTCTACAAGGAGAAATTCGACACCTGATTCACAATTTCAGCTGCACATCTTCTTCCCTTTGATCGTAAGCTAACCTGAGTGGCAAAAACCAGTTCTTTGCATGTTGTATTTGATATTAAAGACTCAACCCTCCTTTTTTTAGTTCTGGCACTGCTTTCCTCAAAAACCTTTTTCGGGCGACCAGAAGGATTACAGGGAGAATCAGACAAGCCTGGGGAACTTCGGGATGATTGTCGACCACCAGCAATTGCGTTATTCACAATATCTGGAAATTTCAATACCCCTTGAAGCCACGTTGAGTTCTTTGGCATGAATTTAGACAGTACATGAAAATTAGATTACCATCTCTTCTTAACTTTCAAACGAAAATCATCGCTAATTGTTTTCACAGAAGCTCTCACATCGTCACTACACTCTTTTTAATTATAACGATTCAAAATATACTCTAGCACACAGGAGTTTCTTCTAATTGTATCAGATTCACTTCGCCAAACCTCAAATAAATACTGACGAGAAATGATTCCTGAAAACATAAAAGGATGCTTAAGTGGTGTCCATCATTTTCAGCCAATTGTCAACTCATGTTACCTTAAGGTAACCTATGACCTAATTGAAAAAATTTCCTATTTTTTCCGTTTGATAATGCGAAACTAACATCATGGCATGAGACAATCATTTCTTACTGAGGAAATCAATATAAGTATATCATACCTGCATCTGCGATCTCCATGCCCAAAATAATGCACATTTCAGTTGAGCGTTGACTATCAAGGAAGCGCAGACAAAACCACAATTGAGAGCAGTTACAATGTGTAATGAATGAGGGAAAAATTTCAATGCACAATATTTCAGCAACAGAACACTAGACACAACACTCGAACACGTCCAAAGGTGACGCACAAGAGATGCACAACTGGGGAGATTTTTCCTGGGTATGAAGAACTAGGGGACCATATGTGGGAGTATGCACATTGGGTCAGAGGGAGCAGAAGGGTAGATAAGAAGTGAAGACGGATATAAGAAAGGTCTCCCTCTCTCTTTCCTCGCCCATCCTCTGCTGCTTCCCCCATCCATAAACTGACCGCTAGTTTTCTCCCACATTTTTATCCTCTTCACTCAGCTTCTAGCCCTAATAACCATTACCCATTCAAGACCAGAGTCAACGTATAAGCCATCCGAATATGTATCTGTACATATTATTGAAATATAAATGAAATATGCTCTAAGGAACTTTAACATGTGATCAGCATATTGTGTCACACTATTTGGTCCACTATTGTAACCTGTGACGTCACAGATAAAAGTAAGAATAACTACAGAGGTTGCAGCTAATTATTATTTGTAAAGACTCTCGGATGTAATATTGTTCACTGGGTGAAAAATTATTGCAGAATTTTGCGGCGCTTTTTATTTAAGGCTTGCAAAAATACTTGTTTTTATTCCTCTATGACTTATAGTTGAACTCATCATTTCTGGATTTTTTAAACCATGCTTACATGAGAGAAAATGCTTCAAATTTGTATCAAAATAAAAGTAATACTTTCAAGGTGGATAATGAAGCCAAAAAAATGAAAAAATCACACATAATAATCATGATTGCAGAGCGCTAAAATCTCGGCCGCCAAGATATGGCGCAACTGTCAAACGAAAGCCCAAGGTTTAACACACTCATGATTGGCATTCCCTTGACAAAACGTAATTTAATTGATATCTTATGGTTCCGCCGTTATTCTACTTTGATCACCCAATGGCTGAAGACATTCCTAAAAAGTCGACTTTTGAGGTTTTGTCCAGTCAGATTTGAAATCTGGACCACTGTGCGCGGGGCGCTTTCTCAGGCCCCTTTGGAGTGAGGCGCTGAGTGATGGCTCCTTAGGTCATAAGACCAGTTCCCTTGACCTGCGAGGTCTATGCGAGGGAGCGTTATTGCAGGGGAGAGACTCAAATAGTATACTGAAAAGAAACAGACCCAAGTTACTATAGAAATGCATGATTTTTTAATTTCTTAAAGATGTGTGGCCCCGAGGATTTGTCATCGCCAAACATGCATTTTCCTTATCTGGTGTTCATGGAAAATGCAGAATAGTTTCAGAGCAAGAAACTCCTTCCAAATGCCCCTCAGTTCTGACCATGGCTTCTTTGAGTGCAGATGATATAGCGAGAGAAGTGGACTGAGATGTTTCCCTTAGTGATACAGTGCCGAGGCTCTTCAGACGAAGCGAAGGAATTGCTTCAACATGCCAGTCCTGGTGATTGTGATATAGAAGAGGATAATACTCCCAGTGTCAGTGATGCGACAGGTGATAATGCACTCCGCCCTAAATGGAAATATTCACTGCATTACGAAGTTCCACGTGCTTTTGTTGGAGGAAAGGGGCCAAAGCACCACTTACCCATAAGATCGAATGAATTAGAATATTTGAAATGCATGTTAGGAGGTGTAGAGTTTTTCACAGAATGGTAGGAAATGTTAATAAATAGGCAGAATATCACAAACGAAAGGCTGGAAAAAGACAGGCATAGGGTTGACGTTACTGATAAGGAAATTAGGGTATATTTGGGTGTCTTGGTGTATATGAGGGTTTTTGATCTGTGAAGCGACAGCCATTGTCTGACATGACAGACGAGACATTTGTGTTCTGTCAACTAACTGCGATCCAAACCTGAGTGTGATGGTCCCCAGGAAAACTGGGCTGGGCAATATGTAACCATATTCTTATTCCGTGCCCAGAACCCAAAGTAAAATATAAAAAATTTATGGGTGGAGTTGATAGAGCCGATCAAAACAGGTGCTACTATGATTTTGGAAGGAAGATGAAGTGGTGGAAATATATTTTCACGTTTGTATTAAACACAGCCATTGTAAATAGTTACTCTCTTTATAAGGAAACAAATGCTCCCTCAAACTCAAGGAATGGAACACCACAAAGGTATATTCAGCTCGCTCTATACAGAGAGATGATAAGGAACTACTAATCTCGCAAGAAGGCCGCGAAAGAACCTACGTTCGTGCCGCTACTTTTCCTGTGACTCCCCAACCAACTTGTGAAAATTGACGGAAGAAAAAGTGAGTGCTTGCTGTAGTGCCCAGAAAAGGAAGACAAGAGCTGGAAGGAGTGTAAGGACCTCTTGGAAATGTCTTCAATGTGATTTACCATTGTGAAAAGTAGGATGTTACTTCTAGTACCACAGATAAGTCATTTCAGAAATGGAGGCCAGCCATAAACCATATACAGTAGAAGCCCGGTATAGTGAGTACGGCTCATTGCGAGAATCGCGTTATAGCGAGTGATTGTCTTTGTACCGCAAAAGGCCTATGTTTTACATGTAAAATAAAGCGGATATAGCGAGGCCAAAAAGTTCCTTCCACGGTATACGCTCGGTATTACGACAGATATCTCTCGAGGGCGATGCACCGCCTAGCAAAAATAAACTATTGTGTTATGAATTATCTGCTAATTAAACTAAAAATACAAGATGTGTGCCATATCTACAACACCTAAAGCCAGTTATGTCCAAACATTATCGATTTACAGCCTTCAGCATGCTCTTCGCGCTCCCATTTTACATTCTTCTATTTTTTAGGCCCAGTGATCAGTGGGAGGGGAGTGGGCGGACGACGAGCAAGATGAGAGTAGGAGAGGGAGTTAGGTCTAGGCATGGGCGATATTGATAATCGGGGCACGATAAGATATCGGGGTACGATAAATATCGCTATAAATATCATGATAAAATAACATGATATCGCATCCCGATAAAATATCATGATATCGTGCCCCAATAAAATATCACGATAAATAATGCGATAAAAGATCGTGATATTGCGCACGTACAAATGTAGCGTAATCGCACCTGATGAATTATCGTGATATTGCGCCGGTTAATCGTGTCGGAAAAAGACAGCCGTTGTGTTGGCCTTCGCTTACGCTGGAGCAAGTACGTTTGAAAACTTACTATTCTGCTATCTGCTAATTCAAATTCTCAGCAGTTCTCTCACACTCTCTCTTTCAATTTAGGTGGTCTGATAGGTGACGTACTTGCTCCAGTTTAAGCGAAGGCCAACCCAACAGCTGTCTTTTTCCAACACGATTAGCCGGCGCAATATCACGATAATTCATCGGGCGCGATTATGCAATATTTGAACGAGCGCAATAACACTTTCTTTTATCGTGATATTTATCGTGATAATATATCGTGATGTTTTATCGGGGCGCGATATCATGGTATTTTATCGCGATATTTATCGTTTCCCGACATCTTATCGTGCCCCGAAATTTATAGGGGCACGAAAAGATGATATTTATCAAGCAACGATTTATGGTCAATTTTAAAAACTCAAAATCAACTGATGGACGTACCGGATAACATATGGAAACTTGACAAAGTTGATATTATCCACATGACATATTCGCAAAATTATCCAAAAACTTCCACAGTATATCTAATATTTTAATTCCAACTAGTTACGCTGTCTTTACAGCTTTCTTCGGTGATCGAAAAATAGAAGAACTGGAAGAAAAACACCGAAACTAGAGGAATTAATGTTTTATATAACTGAAAATGTCCTGTTTGTTTCATGAAATATGTTGATATTCTACCAGATTGCCTGAAATGACTTTTTTGCTGTTTACCTTCGTCAAATACCACGGAAACAAAAGAAAAACTGTAAATACGAACGACTATGAGAATTAGGTGGGTTTTTTCAACACCTTCGGATATAACGAGCGCTCGATTTAGCGAGTGATTTCCTAGGGATTATGAGCACTCGTTATACCGGGATTCCACTGTACTATGAATCAGGAGATATGTCTATTAGTTTAATAATGTATTTTTAATAAAAATCTGAATTAAATTTGATGAATGCGTTCCAGAATTTATAGATTATATTTAGAAATGTTAACTTTGGAGCACTGCTGGTGCCACTTCCATAACATACCTGGTAACATACCACCGTGGTACTTTTCAAGGGGATAGCCTCAGTCCCCTCCTGTTCTTCTTATCTCTCCTCCCACTGTCCATTCAGTTGAGACCTGGTAGGGGATATATGTGCGGTGTCCCGTCAAAAAGGGAGCATAAGGTCACCCATCTTTTCTATATGGATGACCCGAAGCTTTATGCTTCAAGCGTGAAAGACCTGCGCCTGGCGTTGGACACCCTATGCAGATACAGTGAGGATATAGGGATGAAATTCATATTGGACAAGTGCGCGACCATCCATCTGATGAAAGGAAAGATTTCGGAAGACCAGGAAGACGTGCAGCTCGTTGACGGAAACGCTATTCGTCATCTTGATGACGACGAAGCGCATGAATATCTAGGCTTCCCCCAGCGCCGGTTGCAGGAGGTGAGAGCAGTGAAGGAAAGGCTTGAAGCGAAATACAGGCAGACTCTCAGGCAAATCTGGAGCCCTGACCTGTCAGGCAAGAACAAGGTCCTTGTGACCAACACCTTTGCAGTTCCAACACTGCTCTACGCCTTCGGTTGCATCAAATGGCATGTCAACGAGCTGCAAAACCTCGACAGGGGAACGAGGAAAATGATGTCAATGTATCGTAGTCTTCATCCGAAGTCTTCCATTGCCAGATTGTATCTCCCAAGAAAGCTAGGTGGTAGGGGGATGATAAGCCTGGAGTGCCTTCATGACAGAGTAGTCCTTAATACGGCTTGCCCTGTGTTCCACAGCACGGACCCCCTTATGCTTCTCGTAAAGAAACACGAGTGTGTCGGCAAAGGGGCGTTCCTATTCCAGGCGGTGAAAAGGGCAGCACACGGCCTCGGTTTGGACTTGGACCTCACTCCCAGCAGAGAAGCGTGCAACAAATCAATCTTGTCGCTGAAGGCGGATGTGTTAAAGCTCGAAATAAATAATGGGGAACAAAAGAACCTGCTCCGCAAGCATACCGTGAAGCCCATGCATGGAAGTTTCTATCGAAACTTGGAAACGCATGGGCTATCAAAGGAGCTCACGTTCGCCTTCCTGCGCTCCGCAGGTCTGAAGTCCAAAACCGAGGGATTCGTGCTTGCGTGCCAAGATGGTGTCATCAACACCCTCGTGTACCGTCGCCTCATCTTTGGGGCAAATGTGACGGACACGAGATGCAGAGCGTGCCGAAGGCAGCCAGAGACTTTAGGACATCTACTCTCTGGCTGCAGCTTTTATGCGAAGAATGCATATATAAACCGGTACAACTCAGCTCTGCAGGTGTTGTATTACCATCTAAGACACCATTATGGTCTAGACACGAATCCTGTGCTACCTTACGTCCCTGGAGACATCGAGTCCGTCGTGGAGAACGATAAGTGTAAGATCTGGTGGAATTATTCCTTCTCCACATCCAGGCAAGTGGAGGCGACGAAGCCTGATATCGTTCTCCTCGACAATCTCTCTCATGTTATGTTCGTGATCGAGTTTTCGGCACCGGCCGAAACGAAAGTGGCAGCGAAGGAGATTGAAAGAAGGACAAAATATCAAGATCTGCTGTGTGAACTCCGGAAAATGTATGCGGGCTACTCTGTGGAACTGGTAGTCCTCATCTTGGGCATGCTTGGTGGTGTCAAGAGCTCACTGGTCGAAAATCTCAAGTGCATCCCGGCGTGCAGGGCGCGAGCGGATGCACTTGCAAGTGGAATGCAGAAGGCTGTCCTTCTCGGGTCTCTCCGCCTGCTTCGTGTGCATGACCCTAATGCCGGGTAGCCACCTATCTACTGGTGGCAGATGAGGCTACCCCTCGCACGACCCCTCTCGAGTCTCCGGCAATTATGACGGCAATGAAACCTGATGCTAGCTGGAGACTCGGAGGTGGAAGTTACAAATAGTAACAGTAATAATTTCTAGCAAACCACTGCTAGAGAGTATGTCTGAATGGTGCAGTAAAATAACCTAATTTTAAATACTGAAAAAACACAAGCTTCAATCTTCAGAATTAGGCGAAGTCAATTAGAAAGCAATTCTCCGCCATATGTAGGCTGTGACCTTAATATTGTTAGTGATTTAAAATTCCTTGGGATACATGTTGACTCAAATTTAAAATGGGATGTACATATTGACTTCCTATGTAAAAAACTAAATACTGTTTTTTATTTGTTCTCCATCCTAAAACATACTGTATAGAGAACTCTCTACTACGGTTTGTTCTATTCTAGATTATCATATGGTATTCTATTATGGGGCTCTTCCCTAATCTAAATAGTGTTTTTATTATTCAAAAGAAGTTGATAAGGGTAATGCTCAAACAAAATTCACGTGCTCACTGTAGATCTCTGTTCAAAAATCAATGTATCTTAACACTTTGAGTGCTGGGCTTTAAATTAGAATTACTTCCAGAAAAAATTATGATTTTGAGCACTTTTTGGAAATTTTTCGTGAAAAAGTATTTGAGTCAAATTACATAAAAATCATTTTGTATTGTGTTTCATAGCTTTGGCTTTAAAATGATACCAAATAAATGTACAATATTTTTACCAAATGATTTATTATGAACATTTAAAAAGATGATGTTTTTCGAAAAAAAAATAATTGAAGTTCTCTTACTTCTTCAAATAAAAGTGTCCTATTTTTTTTTCTATAAAGAAATTTGTTAACTCTAAGATTAATTAATATACCAGAAAACAATCGTTAAATTTATAGTTTTTTTTGGAGTGGTAAAGTGCAAAACAAGGTTCAATGCACATAGCAAGTTTACACACACTGCATTGCCAGATTGTGTCCTTGTGTTGCCAAAGCACTGTCACTACTGTCTGTCATAGCCTCATATTCCTCTTCACTAACTACATTGGTAAAATAAAGCGCAGAACATTCAGAAAAATGGAAATCATACAAGAAGAATGTATAAAATGAGCTAAGGAAACAAGAACGCTACAGGTGCTCATCAGGATGCAACGAAAATATGACGATAAAATTACAATTTCACATATGAATCATTTTCACATGCAGCCAAATCAAAATCAGGATCATTAACACTGTTGTCAGTATCATTTTCCGACTCACTATCACTCCATTCACGATTAATTTCCATTACAATTGCGTCGTGAGACAACCTCTTCCTAGCCATTTTATGAGCCAATATCACCAGAAAAAAACACCAGAATCACAGATCAGTGTCACAGATTTCACGGTATTTCGTGTTATCGCGTCTCGCGAATTTCAAGGATCTCAACTCATAACCTAAGATTTATGTTATTTTTCTTTTAGACGATGGATAATCATCCTAGGAAGAAAGTACCTCAATATATACGATATAGATGTCATCGCGGACCTAGTGGAGAATATTCTGTCCGACTCTGAGAGCATCATCGATGATTTTGGATGCAGTGACAGCAGTGAGGAAGATGAAAATCCCAGCGTAAGCCCACCTAAGCCAATAATCGCAAGTAGCCCTATCGATTTCATTTATGGTGCATCGTGTTCTACTGGGATTCAGCCTAAGCCTTCCAGTTTGCCAGGGCCAAGTAGGCCTCCTAATCATAGGCCTAGCCCTACTTCAATACATGGCCGAGGCCTAGGCCTACACGCTGATCATGACATATCTGCATCGTCACAATCAGAATCTGAAGTGTACGATAGTGATGACAACATACCTCTGCAACATTTTGCTCCAATTAGGGCTAAGCCTACTATGCCAGCAGATATGCCTAAGTGGGGGAGAACTATGCATGTTGATGAACCAGATCCCTTTCTGGGACAAGGAGGTGTGGCTGATTTTATCAAAGATATGCATGACCTAACCCCTTGTAAGATATTTAAATTGCTATTCACTGATGATCTCCTCAACCACATTGTATTACAAACAAACATCTATGCTCAGCAAGAAGGGAAACTATACACCCCGACCACAAATGATGAAATCGCCTCATTTATTGGCATAAATTTGTTAATGGGAATTAAAAAAATGCCAAGTTGTAGAGATTATTGGTCGTCAGCTCCAGACCTCCGTGATAATTATATCGCATCAATCATGCCCCTAAATAGGTTCAACTGGCTCCTTGGCCACCTTCATCTCAACGACAATAACCTGCAACCAGCTAGGGGAACTACTGATTTTGATAAATGGTATAAGCTGCGACCATTTCTGAATACATTGAGTGAAACTTTCAGTAAATGTTTCAAACCCAATGAAGCCATCACGATTGATGAATAAATGATTAAATTTAAGGGGAGAAGCAGCCTGAAACAACATCTACCAAAAAACCAATAAAACGTGGATATAAGGTTTGGATGTTATGTGACTCCACGGGATACAACCTGAAATTCGAAATCTACTCGGGAAAATCCGACCAGATTGTAGAGTTAAACTTGGGTGGGAAAGTTGTCACAGCAATGTGTGGTGAGCTTATCAATAAAAATCACCGAGCCTACTTTGACAACTATTTTACAAGCTATGCTCTTATGTTAAGCCTTCTTGAAAACAAAGTATTTGCCTGTGGCACGGTTAATTCCAATCGTCGAAATCTGCCTACGCTGAAAGAAGATAAGGCTCTGAAGCGTGGTGAGTACGATTGGAATACCTTCAGTAATGGTATTTCAATCGTGAAATGGAAAGATAAGAGGAGTGTACACATTCTCTCAAACTTCCATGACCCCCGGAATGTTGTGTATGTTGTACGAAAGGAAAAGGATGGCAGCAAGATAGACGTGCCATGCCCACTAGCTCTAAGAGAGTACAATGCCAACATGAACTTTGTGGATAAGTTTGACCAGCTGTTGAAGTACTACTCACTGGATAGAAAGTCAAAAAAATGGTGGCACAGGATATTCTTCCACATGATAGATAGCTACATTGTCAATGCGTATATCATCTACCACGAGCTGGGTTTGCCACCCCTTACGATGAAAAACTTTCAACGAAGGGTGATAGATGGACTCCTGGCTGTGACATTAGTTCATGGGCCTAAGACTAGAAAACGAAGTTCAGGTTCAACATCATTAATTGTTCGTCAAAAGCCTCAGGTGCCAGTTGAAATACACCTTGAGAGTTCAAAGCATCAACCACTACGCTCAACATCTAAATGCTGCGCAAAATGTAGCACGAAGAAAAAACCGGTTCGAACTGTTTCAAGACTTTCATGCCTAGTTTGTCAAGGCCTTCGTATTATGTTTTAACTAGGCCTACTTTGATGTTTTCACTTTTTTTCCTTTCCTTTCTTTGTTAAGGATTCTTACTATGCCGAGGCATAAAAACCCTCAAGACATATACTGATTACAACTTATATTTTGTACTTGCGTGTGTTCTTGTATGTGTAGCCTACTTGTGATTTTATGTAGGCTGAATTATTGTAATACATAGTAGGCTTACTAGGCCTGTAGCTTCAAACATATAATGTGATTTTCAACATTGCGTAGGCACACCTACCTACATTAATATTTTCTGTCTGCATAATTTTGCACAAGATTGTGTCATTTATTCTTATTATTACTTCTAGAAATTACTAATTATTATTTTATGCTTCTGTGGACATAAATAAATGATTTAAAATAAAGAGTTTTGTAATAATTGCTCTCAAAAACACTGCTTTGAACCCTTGATGTGCATAATATGTTTCAAAAGTAGCTATATGATGAAGACATTTTTTTCTTTACTTTTTGTTGTATGGTGGTTATTTCACGGTGGCCACTAGCACTAACCACCTGTTTACAACAATACCATTGTTGTAAAAAATAAAAAAATGAATTCTATGCCATTGTTGAACCCCAAGGAACGTAATTAGCACCAAAAAAGTAGTAAGTTATGGAATTAATATTTCTGTGCCTGAAAGAGTTAAAGGCCACCTCTATTCAGCGGCCACTTTTTCCTGCACCAAATTTATTCCGAATATAATCAATGTAAATTTCCCCTATTTTCAGCAGTCACCTCCTTCAATGGCCAGCGGTCACAAAGATGCAGTCTAGTGGCCAATTCTTACGTGGCCAGTAGTGAACAATTTCTTTTGCAAACACATTTTGGAATATGCTTGGTGAATTATTCTTTTCTATTCCAAAAAATGTACATTCTATGAAGCGCATAGTTATTACTAGAGCCTTGATAGCTGACCGTCTACCCCTGCTTGATAGATAAATAACCACTCAATTTTCCAGAAGTGGCCACTATTCCATGGCCAACAACCAGTTTTGTTTCATTCATACCCATGACCATACAAATCTATTCCTACAAGTGATCATCATCTGGGATTTTAAGCCCGTACCCTCAATTAAAGGTACTTTAGACTGGGAGGAAAGGTACAATCTTGGGAATCAAACATAAAGGCAAGGGCCTAGCCATGTTGATACACCGGTTCCCATCAGATCACCGAAGTTAAGCAGTGTTGGGCCCGGATGGAGATTGGTTGGGTGATCCTCCTCCATACTTCTACCACCATGCTTTTGTCCCCTGTCTGCGAGTGGCGGGCAGGTTCAATGTGGGTTGGCAGAATGGATCTAAAGAGGTCTAAGTGCCAGGGGATTTATTTATTTGGGAATCGAACAGTAAGGAGGAAGGGGGGAGAGAAACCCGGCATTAACACTTTCTGTGCAGATGACTGCTTAAGCAGTCATGCCGCCCCTCAGCCCTTGACGAGTGACTGCTTAAGCAGTCACGGGGCCCATAACAGCTCTTTTGTTTCCCCATTTAGTCGCCGAGGTGTAGGGTTCCCTTTTCGGCCCATCGTCATCAGTTGAACCCCTAGCGTCGTTGAGGAAGCATTCGTTCTTGGATCCATCGATTTTTTTACACCAGCTTGTAAATATTTAAGGTATGTTTTTACTGAAAATTCAAATAGTTTCCTAAATTATTTTTTTTTGCAATTATCATTTATCAAATTGTTTTTAAATTGTAAATGTTTCCATGCAGTGTAAATATTCAATAACGACTCTGATTTGGATATTTCTGTATTATTTATTAGTTAGAAATGGAATGTTTTACGTTAAAATAGCAAACTATTTTTTTTACTCTGCGAGTATAATGGCCTATTTGTAATGCTGGTTTTGATCTTTTGAAGGACACCATTGCTGGAGATAGAGGCAGAAATTTACTATTTCCATCAATCTTGGATTTGGATCATTCTCTGAAGGTATTTTCATTTTTTTGTTGAATATTTCTGAATAGAAACGTGTCAACGTGCTTCAGTACAATTTCGCGAAAATTTTGTGAAGGCCACATTAGTGATTTATTAAGTTCTAGAATATTATATAAATATAAAATTATTTAGAAGACAAATAATTTAAGTTACCTTTTTCACTGCATTGTGCTTAATTTAAATTATTATTAGTCTTTATACACATACTTGTGCTGATAATGTTATATCTAGCCATCTGGCAAGCGAAACAGTTGAACGATTGAAAATTTTGCCGCTATTGGGATAGTAAGCCACTCCATCGTCAGCCGAAGCTTATGGATAAAATTAGAAAACTGTATTACACAATATAAATAATTTATGACATTATCACTTCAAATACTCTAAGGTAGGAGTCGGTAACCCGCAGACTACGAAAGGAGTTCATGCAACCCGCATAACTATTGCACAAATTCCAGCGGGTAACGCCGTTAAGGTTTTCGCGGCCAGTTCGCGGTCCTTGAATACGCATAACTATTAGCTGTTAATTACTTTAATACTTAAGATAATGAGAGTCCTTATAGTAAGGATAAATTACTTAAATATATGTAGTGAATTAATTATTCGTTTATAGCATTATCCTGTGGAAATACAGGTATTTGCTTCCCACGTAGCCATACCAATTGTAATATGCGGCTCACAAGCCTGCTCTATGAAGAATGGATGAAACCAATAAAAATGCCGTGGAATTCTTCTTACTAATGTACATTTTATGCACTAGTTAATTGATTTTTTTTTCATTTTTAGGCATGGCTGGACAGCGCAGAGTTAGTCAATATTTGGATGAAAATCCTGAGCCTTCTACGTCAGGTAAGCATTTGGAATAGACCACCTAAAATACCATCATTCTCCTTTCCTTGCCATGTTGCCTATCCCTTGCTCTAAACCCAGCGACACCTTTTTGATCATTTGAGTTCTTTACTATTTATTAATTATATTTCCAAAAATGAAAATGCATTGAATCATATATTGGTAACAATACTTACATGAAGTGCTTTACATTTACGATATAGGTACACTCCCAAAGAAGAAAAGACTTGCACAAAAAGGGAGAGAGGGAGTGGAGGATGCAGAAATTGAAGAGCTACTATTAGAGGGACTCTCTTCTGATTGCGAGGAGGATTCGTCAACGGAATGGACTGGAGAAGAATCAGAGGGCAGCGAGGAAAGCGGAGACGAAGGAGAGCCTGGTTCAGGGACACGTGAGCACTTGCCCACTGCCCCCTCACCTCAAACTCCTCCGCTTTTGCCTTCCACTACCGCGGGACCCGTTACTTGGGGAGCCGATCAGCCCTCCAACCCTCCCATTATTTTCTCGGGTTTTCCAGGGTTGAAGACCCTTCCGGAGAGTAATAGCCCAAAAGCTTATTTTGATCTTTTGGCCACAGCTGAGTTTTACGATCTCATTGTTGAGGAAACGAACCGACAGGCTGAGCAAATACTTTCAAAAAACCCAAGACCACGAGCTCATATTGCCAAGTGGAAAAATTTAACGAAAGAGGAGATGGAAGTGTTCCTCGGTCTCCTCTTCCACATGGGTACCGTTAAAATTAATCATTTAAATGATTATTGGAGGAAAGGGAATCTTTTTGACATAAAATGCATTTCGGCATTCATGACCCGTGATCGTTTTCAGGGTATTTTGCAAGCCCTGCATTTTTCCAAAATGCCCACGGAAGATGAGCCTCATATTGAAGACCGCCTTCACAAAATTAGGCCCCTCATCGACATATTCCATAAAAATATGGCAAATGTCTACTCCCCCAGCAAAGAATTAAGCCTGGACGAGTCAATGATGTTGTGGAGAGGGCGCCTAGTATTTCGCCAATATATGCCTGGAAAACGCCATAAGTATGGCATAAAAATTTATATGCTGACGGAACCATCTGGGTTAGTGTTAAAAATGATAATTTACACTGGGTCTGGGGATAAGGAAGTTGGAGGTTCAGGGCATGTGAACAAGGTTGTTCACAAACTATTGGAAGGTTTCAAGGGAATTGGACATTCTGTGTACCTTGACAACTTTTACACCAGCATGAAACTGACCGAAGAACTCCTGGAGGATAAAGTTTATTGTACGGGGACTCTAAGAGCCAATAGAAAAGGCAACCCCACAGTTGTGCCACGTAAAAGGATTGATAAAGGTGAGATTATACATTGCTGGAACGACAAAGGTGTTTGCATTATGAAGTGGAAAGATAAGCGAGATTTGATGATGATTAGCACCGAGTTTGGCCGCCGACTTCTCAATGAACAAAATCGTCGTGGGGTAGTACGTTCGAAGCCGGAGGCAGTTATAAAATATAATTGTTTCATGGAAGGTATCGATCACTTGGATCAATTAATGGCGTACTACCCTTGCGAATGCAAAACCATGAAATGGTATAAAAAACCTGAAATACATATATTCCAGTTGCTGCTAATCAACAGCTACATTTTGTTCTGTCATCACAGTGGACAAAAACTCTCACTATACGACTATCGTTTATAAGTTATTAAGTCGTTATTGCCAGAAACTCCCTCCCGTGGTTCACGACCCTCAACACCTCGAACCCTACAGATGCACTTCCCGGACTTCCTTCCAATGGGTACGGGGAACAAAAGACAGCAGAAGCGATGTCGCGTTTGCTACAAAAATGGAGTGAGAAAAAGCATAACAACATATTGCCCAGACTGTCCTGAGGAGCCAGGACTTTGCCTTAGGCCATGTTTTATGGACTTTCATAATAATATTTAATTGTGAAAGTGTATATTTAATGTTTTATAAAAATTCAAAATGCTGTTCTATTATTGTATTGATGCCATTTGTAATAAATAAAAAGTGTAAGTACAAACAAGGGTACATTAGAGTTTTTCCTTTGTTGTTGATTCTCTGTCTTTCGTAGCTGCCAAATAATTGGAAATCAATGATCTCCCTGAAAGTCAGTTCCATGATGTAAGCCTTTTGCAACGGGGCCAAATGTCAGAAAATGCTACTTCCCTCACGAATGCCACAAAATATTCTTTGCATTTCCAGTACGGAGCTTTCACTACGCTAGGGTCTTCTCAGGTACCCGTTTCTCTAACTTGCGTTGGGGCCCAGAGGGGTGTTGAACCTTTTTCTCGGCCGACGGCTGAGATAATCTTCACCCTTTCCCACTTGGGGACCCCTTTACAACAAGCCGTCGAGGTCAACTATTTGTTTATTTGTTTGTTTTGCTAAAACATTTTTGCTAGAGCCTCGATATTATTTGTATCGGAAACGAACTATTTCAGTTTTACATTGTATTTACAGCTTTGAAACGAAATTTTACCGATAATATAAAGCACCCTAGCAAAAAATAACTTTAATAGTTAAAAAAATGATTTTGTCGTGTTATGTCACTCTCGTAAATTACTTTGACCACTTTTCAACGAGAAAAATTATAATGAATTAAAAATATCATTATCCAGACTATTGACTTCATGATCGTAGCACGATACATCGGGTTTCGTAAAAATTTTTTATCTACATCTACGTTGACACAGTACCCTGCAAGCCAGAACTGTAATTTTCAATTACAAATCACTCGATTTAATAAGAAATTCTTCGAATGTTATAATTTCAACATTTGTGCACATCGTGATTTGAAAGACTGTCGGGAATCACACTGTGCTTCACGCGGAAGCCATTGACCAACGAAAGCAAGTGAATTAGTCAGCTGTCATGATTATATTAGAATGAGTAATTACAGGGAAAAATAATCATTGAAACTCAGGAAAAATAACATTCATTTGTTGAACGTAAAAACATAACAACTCCCTAACTAAATAAAACCATGAAAAATCACTCACTAACCAATTAAAAAACACAAAAATTTGTTTGGAGATTCCTTCACACATCTACACACAGAGCTACAGCTCAGTTTAAAATTTGTAGTTGTGGAACTAAACATAAGGAATGTACTTATAATGCTCAATTTGCTAATTACACAAAAACTTCTGTTTGTTATTCCACTGCACTAACAAGCAACTGATGACCTGCTGGGAGTGGAGCGCGACGAAGGGTCAAGATAATCCTCTCCTGCGGACGGAGAAAGAGTACCTATGGCGTCCCGAGAAGAAGCCCTTTATAACACACGCCATAGGCCTGCTTGGGTCTATAGTAGCTGCAACTCCATTTTAACACGTCGTTCCTTCGCTTGTGCGGAAAAATTTACGCCATGTTAAGAAAGGGTTAAGAAATAAAATTTGTGCAGTGTACATTGTACACCGATAGGTATAGTTGGGAAAAAGAATGTTATCCTATTTTATTACGAGTATATTATAATTTTATTTGGATTAAAAAGCATTACCCTTTATACTGGAACACTTTTCTTTACACAAAATTAGTAATATCTCGCAAAACATTAGCTATGTGTAATGCGGGTTGCCAACACAGCGTTATAAGCTATGGCGAATGACTGCTTAAGAAGCCACGAAAAATTTATTTAATTAAAAAAGAAATTTCTTCATAAATTTGATTTTATGATATAATTGAACGGTAATCAGTCATTTCTACTTGTAAATAGCAAAAAAAAGAATTTCACCACTGAATAAAAAACTTTAAATTCACACCCTCACTGAAAGTGTTAATATCAGTCAGTGATGTGGCATGTGATCTCAACATAATGTTCCATCCGACAGACGAAAGATTGTCACTAGCCCCGCAGGAAAGGACCGTTTGCTAGACTGACATAGTAATCATCACGGAAAATCAACAGACGTGTTGTATGAAACTAAATCCTTGCGCTAGGGTGCTGTAAATGCATCTTTTTCTCACTTTAACATCCATATTTATGCAACCCGCACAACCCCATCTCATTTATTTTGGGCTCGAACAGGATGGACACTCAACAATGTTTAAACCAAAACACATAACGATCTAAGAAGAAATGTACTTAACAAACCGGTATGTGTCAGATGTTGTACAATATTGGAGTGGAAGAAGAGTATTAAAATGTAAGGAAACACTCCTGGAAGCACAGCGAGTGCTAGGGGTATGGGTCAATTGCTTCCGAGAAATTTTAGTTTAAAATTGAAATCTATCTTGAGGAGAGAAGGAGAGAGACCTTGAAGAGCGAAAAGGGAATATTAGCAAGGGAAATTTTGGACATTGTTACATGGAGTGTAACTGAACTCGATACCATAAAATAATTGATATTGGGATATATGGAGGAAAATAAGAAGTTTGTAATGAAAAGAAAGAGGGAGTCAAAGGCTTTGGAAGTGAATGATGGTGTTTTCAAGTCAATTAAGTAGGCTCCTTCTGGAATATCACCAGATAGTGCACCAATGCTACAGGAGAAGGCTCGGCAGCTAGAGGAAGATTTAAGAGCAGAAAACTTTGAGACAAGCAAAGGATGGTTAGAATATTTTGAGTAATGCCACAATATATCTTTTTGTACATATATGCTTGGTTGTCAATATTGGAAGGTTTTGATTGAAGTAAGAATTTTCTATGTGTATTTTTAATGTTGATGAAGGTTGAGTATTCTATCAAATAACATTTTTAAATCTCTAGCCCTCATAAATGAGGTGTGTAAGGAGAGACTTAAAACAGTACTATAGTGATAGAAACCCACTGACCTATTTCCCACCCAAAATAAATAAGGAATTGGGAGGTATTCTGGTTGCATAATAGTGGAAATGGTTTACCTCCATACAATGGTCACATCTGTAAGCAGCCACTTTTCTTTGGCCACATGGTGGCCACTTAATACAGGTTTCACTGTACCCTCTCTACCTTATATCTTTTAGCATTCTGGAAAAACATTCTGGTCTTGCATGCGGAATGAAACGATAAAACTGCCACACTTAGAAAAAAGACAAGTGATGATGCCTCAGTTAAGTCCAAGGAGGAGAAATTAAATTGCTGATCAGCCAAAGTGACCAGTCGGTGAGAGAAATAGCCAGATAAGTGCCACTGCCTGTGATAAGTGTTCTCATGTCACAGTTTAAAATATAAAAAAGTGCTGGACTGCACACATAACTATGGACAGGAGAGTAGGCTCTGGAAGGCCTCGCTAGTCCACTGAAGAAGAGCACTGGTGGCTCATTTGCTTTACACAATGCATGCGAACACATCCACTAAAATCCCTTCACCTCATCTCCAGAGGCTAGAAATATGGCGGAGTTCTTTGGCTCATTGAAAACTACACGTCTACAATTATTTGAGGTTGGAATTGAGGAAAGACAAGCGTCTTTCAAAGAAATACTTACAGCTGATCACCAAGAGGCTCAATTGAATTTTACGAGGCAATACAGCCACTAGGACGAGACCAGGACCTGAAATACCCAATAGAACGACAGATGATATCTAAGACAAAATTACTGCTGAAAAGACAACAATCATAGAAAAGTGCTTCGATAAATTGTGCAAAAGTATGTCCTTCCCCCAAAAAAGTCATTGTATTCATTTCAAATGATGAAAGCTTGGCCTGGAGGTGAGTAGACATTAAACCCAAGAGGGTCTTCAGTCATTTTCTTTGTCAATGTTAGTGACATGTTATATGGCATATTATCTTGATTTCCTTTCTGGCCTTACTATCCTTGAGCAACATCAATTAGATTCATACATAAGAATCAGGCAGGTTAGACATAATTTCCAATAGGAAGTAGACAGTGCTCATTGCAAAAGATGATGTTTTATGAAGACTCAAAAATATTAAGGATAAAAATTGAACACAATAAGAAATATTTACGCAAAAACTTAACAAGAAACGGTGAAAAAAAAGACATTCCTGGATTGTGCTCAAAGTCTCAAACTAAAATAGTATTCACCGCATATTGATATGGTATTGTAACGCTACATTTCAGCTCCGGTTTGTTCAGATACTTTTTATTATTGTCACGGGTTCCTCTTATGTGTTTTATTTGTTCGTTGCATGAATTGGAAATGTTTTTTGTTGTTTAAATTAGTGTTACGATTTTTAATTAGTATGATGTTGTCAAGGGTTTGTTGAATTTTTGTTAGGAGAAAAAGGGGAATGATTGTTGGAATAGGAGAGAGCCGCTGAAGGAGTTCGATCTTGTGCTGGCTAAAATTTCTTCTCCTCCGACTGGATGGAGGAATTGTAAAGAAGAATAAATTCAGACTAAATAAAAAATAGCGCTACCACGCAGCAAGACATTACTGTCAAGAAATAGTACAGTTGAGCATCTTTAATCCGGCACAGTCAGGACCGAAGTGATGCCGGATTAGGGATTTTGCCGAACTATGGGTCATGCATGGCAACTGGTCTATTTCTGACGTCCGGGATGTTTTCATTGAAAGGAGTCAATTATTTTTAACAAAATATATTCGTTTGCCATTTACTGAACTTTATTGTAAAAAGAGTTACTGAGAATAATCAGAAAGAAATGGTTTCTTAATACACAAAGTTATTATTTAAAATTATCGATGTTGCGGAGTGAGTGAAAATAACAGAATCTAAGCATTGTGTATATAGCTGCACATGTAAAAGTTTCATATTGTTATTGCAAAAGGGTATAAAAATTGATATTTCTTATGCTGTGCTTTGCGTAACATAATTTCCTACCACGCTCGATTTGTTATTAGCTGATTCAGCACGATGCCAATGCGTGGGTGTCGTGTGTACGCTGCCCATCACTACGTCGCCGCGGGCGACCGGACTGGATTATTCTTGTGTCGTGTGTACGCCGCCCATCACTACGTCGCCGCGGGCGACCGGACTGGATTATTCTTTAAAGACCATCATCAATAGTAGTCTTCCTTCAACAATTTCAGGCTGATCATCGTCATCCCCTCTCAGATTTATTGTTGTTAATTACCATTTCAATGATTTCATCATCTATGATATGTTGTGTGGTGAGAATATCGTGGCCGCTAACTATCCTTTCGTCTAAATTTACCAATTCCATTTCCTTTAATTCAGGGTTATGGATGATATTTGCAAACTCCATCATCATATTTTTGTCCTCAGAAACATGAAATTTTTTTTAAATACCCACTTATTTAGTATACATCAAACCTTAAAGCAGGCCACAATTTAAACCAAGAGTGTTTTAGAACGGACGGTGAAATGCTATTGCCTGCACGTGAAATTTCCCGAATCACGTCTTTTGTATTGATCACGTCTATTTCTGAAATAGTTTATCCTGCTTCATTAGCATTAGGCCAGAAATATGAACTAAGCCCTTCACTTCGACGCAATCGAAACCAGGCTATCTAAATGAGCACTTAAATCTTCTTTCATAGTTTTTCTCTCTATTAGCTACTTCTTCGTGTCACTTTAACAGTAATATTTTGACGATTTTTCTCTTTCAGCTTCTTAATGTGCTATATTGTTGAAGATCCCATGTAGTATGTTTCAGTCAAACGCTTTACTGATGCAACGGCGTCAAACTTTTTCACAACTTGCACTTTTTCTGCGATGGTTAACGTTTTGTGCTGTTGCCACAACTGTATTGATGAGACATGTTTTGCATGAAATATAAGAATATAACCAATAATTTTATCATATTACATCTAGTGGTCAATCAAAAATGCGCACGCCATTGAAAGTGGCCGATCTGTAAATTAGAGGTAGTCCGTCTCGGCGATGTCGTCAAATTTATATGTTTACTTTAAGTTCCAGAATAATTCCAGTGTAAGTAGGCGAAGTACCAGAAATTAATATGTTTAAATTATTCTGATTCTAGAAATGGGAAAATTTACGCTAAGAATGGTAGCTCGGTATTAATATAAGAATAATACCTCGGCAGGTTATGAAGCAATGTTCCGGTTAAAAATGTTTCGGCATTTCCACTAAGTACCAGATAGTTGGTCATGGCAAAATTGCCGGATTATAGGTGCTCCCGGATTAGGGGTTCCCAGATTAAGGGTGCTCAACTGTATGTCCTCTCTAATATTTCATATCTATATTTCCAACCACATGAATGTTGGCTCAATATCTCTAAGGTTTAAAAATTGTTTTCAATGTTTCTATGATTTCTGAATCACAAAGCAGCCGTAGCCTGCTAAACTGATATTCAACCCTCACTCATGATTTTCTTCACCCACTTCCTGCATGGAGAAAAATTGCTGAGCTCCTCATTGCTCACTGAAGTTCTTCTCCACTCTCCCCAAAACAACCCCTTCAAAGCCACCCTCTGAAAACATGGGGTGGGGTGCAGCAGAGCAATATCAAGACTGCTAGCAGGGTTTTCGACTGTGCTGCTGCCAGTCCACATGAAAGTGGTAAGAATTTTTTGACTGGGACTGTGCCTTTTCATAGAATTGAAAATACTAATTAGAATTTCAATCTCCTAGGCTTAAGGATGTTCAACAGATTACTTAATGGGGCTAGAGAAGCAAATGAAGGTCACTTCCACATTCTTTTCTTCACAATATTGATGCACAATGGCCAACTACCAACTGCCATCATACATGCAAGCGCAATTATCGTTTATTTCAAAGTTTTATGGTGGTTTAGCAAGTGCTAGTTTAGAGGTAGACATCTCACGGAACAAACAAGTAATGATGTTTGTCAAACTTGCATGGCATGAATTGGCATGAATTAGTGATTTTCAGGAGTGTTAGGCACTTGCAGTGCATTTTCATATTGTTGTAAAAGAAATCCTGGGCAAGAACCTTTATGGATACCCTAACCCAAAATCCTCGCGATTCGATTTTCTGCGTGTCAGAACTTCATAGGAAATCACAGGTAGCGCATGGAAAGGAACTGGCCACCCTACCCTGAATAGTGTAAATTTCACATGCCAGAGGTTTGTAAAATTTTTTTTTTTTTATATTGGCCCGCAGCCCTGTCTGAAAAGTAGTGAATTTTAGTTACTTGAGAAACCAATATTTTAAGTTTATCAATTACATGCTTCTGGAATGTATAAACTGCTGCTGTGCTGTGCTGAAGGCTGTCACTTATGATACAAATACTATCAGTTTTATTCACCCCTTCATCATGGTAATAAACTACATACTTACAACTACTAACTTTTCGACTGTAGATGAACTGCTGGGAGGCGAAGTGAAATACGTACAGTCGGTAGCTACTGACTGCAATGATTTAGTCACTGTGATTGATAAAACTGAGGACTTCATCGAAAAGCTCATAGAAAAACTATGTACGTTAAAGCAACACCATTATATTGCAAATCAGCAAAGGAGCACTTTTGAGGGAGAAGAAAGAAAATTTGACAGATAATGAATGTATTATTTCCAGGGATTTCTCAGAAAATTTTACATTTATTGCACAAGATGAGATACAAAGTTTCCACCAGGTAAAAGCTTAAGCAACCTTGCACCTAGGCATATTTATTTTTAGTTTTACAGCAAGGACATCAGACAAAATCTTTCATCGTCTCTCCGCATCAATAATGATTTAATTTGGTTTTCATGTAAAATCTAATGTCATTGTAGGCATTTAAATATTCTCCTACATTCCAACTTGGTAGGGAAGACATTATATTTCAGTCATTGATGTCAACATCAATTAACCCTTTCAATGAAGGAATAACCTCAGGTATACTGCGACCCCTCGAGACCCAGCTCAGCGTGAGCTAAGACCCTTTCCAAGGCAACTGGGCTCGACCCTCTGCCTCATTAGTAACCCCTCTCGCTGTATGACTTCGTGGTTAACTAGTAGTCTATGTACTGGTTTTTCTAAACCATTTTTTATTATATATTTCTTTAATTTAAGCTTTAAAGTGAAATATGCATTTTTCGCTGAGTTTGTGCAAATTTTGAACGATGTTCTAGCGTTAATATTAACAGAGTTATAGTGCAGAACTCTACAAAACTTGTAGGTACTACATATGTCCATGGTAGAAAATATGGATATAGTTGTTGTTTAATGCTAAGTTTGGGGTAACCGTGATTCGTTCCGTCCCACTTAAATTTATGTTCTCATATTGAATTCATACCTATTCAACTATCACATATTTTTATATTTCCTTATTTTTCCTAATAGAACCATACATATTCTGGTTTTCTTTAGAACTGGATCTATAATAAACCGTTGCTTCTCCTTATACATTGGTGTTTCATTTGAATTATTGGTAGTGTTATACTTTAATAGCCTTATGCGTAAACGCATATGTATTCTCCGGAGCATTTCTTCAATAACGCACTTAAGCTGGATGGCTAGTTTCCCACGCTGTTTCAGGTAGCAGACTTTGGAAAAACCATAGATCCCCTTCGCATGGTGCTGTTCTTTGTGTTGTGTGTCTTAATGGTTTAATAGCATTTTCGCTGAATTTCTAGGTCCCGTTTCACTTTCTTCGAAAACCGACCCTGAAGAATTATCATCTACACACCTGAGGTGGTATCTCTTGTGTTTTCATGCTGTGCTTCTTTTCTCAATGCCTTTTCACTGAATTGCTGGATTCCCCATCCTTTTCGTAGAATTTGTCATTAGGAATCCATTTCTACACCCATGTGCCCATCCATAGGAATATTTGTTCTCCCTTGCTTTTCACTTCAGTCTTGGCTCTAAAGCAAGCAATGCTCTCTCTGTTTGCCCGAGTTTTAGCAATTTCTTAGTTCAGATAAATTCTCTCTTTGTGGTGGTGTTGCAAAACTTTCGTTCGAGTGTAGTCATGTTAAAGAAACATTCTATGCTCGAGGACTCAATATTGGAGTATTTAACTAAAAGTGATAGTGAGGATGAAGACGTCTATTCCGACTCAGAAGAGGAGACTTCGGATTGTCTGGATTCGGCTTCGGATTGAGACTTCGGCCAGAGACTTTGACTGCTGAAGCAACGGGTGCACTGGATCCCTCAGTTTCATCTTCGGGTGATGCATCAGATGACGAGGAAAAGGTTATTACCAAAAGAAGAAAGCTTTCTCCGAAAGGTATGGAATGGTTTTCTGATGGTTTTTCTCCAAAATTCCATGAATTTGATTCCTCTTCTTCCGGCTGTAAGGCTGCTGTGTCTGCGAGTTCTCCAATCAGATTGTTTTTTGAAATTTTTTTCTCCACTGAATTATGCTAATTTCAGAAGAAACCAATCGGTTTTATAAATACACGATCTAGCATTCTACAGAACTTGTTGCGTCGCGACTGAAAACTTGTAAAGACACTACTAATGAGGGTATGTATTGCTTTCTTGCCATTACATTACTGATGCCACGTACGAAAAAACTATCTCTCCGCGAATAGTGGTCTAAGGATATTTTGATGAAGACCCCTATTTTTGGCGATCTGATGTCTCGAGATAGATATTTGATGATTCTGAGAATGCTTCATTTTTCAGATAAAAATCAATCAAATGAGGGAGATCGACATTTCCAAATTTGTCCTGTGGTAGACCGACTCCGAGCAGCAGTTAAGAATACTCTGGTGCCTATCCAAAATTTATGCATTGATAAAAGTCTGCTACTATTTAAGGGACCTCTGTTTTTTAAACAGTACATCCCATCAAAGAGAAGTCGATTTGGCATAAAGACATTTGTAATCTGTGACTGCAAAACAGGGTACATCCTTGATTTCATTGTGTATACGGGATCAAAGAGTGACGTAGTGGAACAACGTTCTGATCTGGGGAAATCCAGATATATTGTCTCTACACTAATGCATCACTATTTAGATAAAGGTCACACTTTTTACGTGGATAACTGGTATACAAGTCCAGCATTGTTTTGTTGGCTTCATGACAGGGCAAAAAATTCTTGCGGAATGGTGAGGAGAAATAGAAAGGACATGCCAAAGATGGAAGAAAAGTTGAAGAAAGGAGAGTTTAAATTTAAATCTTCAGAAAAACAGCTAGCTTTAAAATGGTGTGACAAGAGGGAAGTATGGATGTTGTCCACCTGCCATTCAGCAGAAATGATTGAAACCGGGAAAAGAGATAGGGCGACAGAAGAAGTGACAAAAAAACCAAAGTGTGTGGCTGATCACAATCGGTATATGGGCGCTGTCGATAAAACTGACATGATGCTGAGCTCCATTGCATCCGTGAGAAAATCCGTGGAATGGTATAAAAAGTTTTTTTTCCATATGGTTGACAATTCCCTATTGAACGCTCATTCACTGTACCAATTTGTTACAATGGAGAAAATTCCCATTGAAAAGTTTCATCTTCCCTTGATTCGTGAGCTCCTGGAAACATACCACAAGAGGCAAAGTAAACTTGGTGCTGGAAGGAGATCAAATGAGGAGAATCTGATTCGATTGAATGAAAGACATTTTCCGACCTCAGTTGCTGTGCACCCTGTGTCTCAAAAAGTGCTTTGGAAACGATGTGTAGTGTGTAGCATCCAGGGGAAAAGACATGAGTTGCGTTACATGTGTCAGGAGTGCGACGTAAGACTGTGTGTGGATCCATGTTTAAAGACTTACCACATGGAGAAGAACTTCTAAAGTAGAAAAAATGAACAGCCATTTTGCCTTTAAAGTTTTTAAAAATCATAAAAAATACAAAATAAAAAATGCAAAAAAATATTTTTAACTTCGCCAATGCCGGTCCAAAGCCCAGATGAAAAAGGATGGGGAATATGGATTTGCAGTATTAATAGAAGAAAATTTTGAGAGGTCATAATTTGCTATAATAAGGATTTGCCTTACATTCGTTAATATTAACGCTAGAAATTGGTTTAATATTTTGAAGTGCTCAGCAAAATATATGGAATCCATTTTTTAAGTTTAAATTTTTGGAATATAATTAGGGTTTTTTTTTAAAACACTGCCAATTAAATCAATTTACCGTGGACTCCTGCTGCGAAAAAAGCTACCAAAGGGTTGGTTAGTGGAGCCCAGAGGAAGGGGAAAGGGTCCGGTGTCCTGCTGAGTTGGGTCCCAAAACGGTGGGTGGGGCATACCTGCCTACATCCTCACCATGAGAAAGCTCCGGACAGGAGAGTCAAGAAATATCTCATGCTCCTCGTACGATGGGAAAAATTCTCTTCCTAAGGCTCCGGCGCGAAAGGGTTAAAATTACATTCACGGGACTCACATGTAAAAGTTCCCTCACTGGAATTCATAAACAGATATGCTTCTAAGGATTGATGATACAGAAATATGGAGAGGCTTAGATATTAGCAAATTTACTTAAACATCGCAAAAGTAACTGAATGTGAATTTTCTAATTCGAGGAGTATTGGGTTTAGCAACTGATGTCTGACAGAAGCCTATACTGTAGGATCTTATGGGAGTGAGCCTTCCCATTCTGATCCCTGGTTATAACCATTACAGTCAAGCCCACTTATATGAAATCTGTTTATAATGAAGTTCCAGTTATAACGAAGTGAAGGCTATTCCCCGTCAAAGAGAGGCTCACAAATACTGGTCCACATATAACAAAGTTCGGTTATTATGAGGTAAATATTCGGCCCCTTCAACTTCATTATAAACAGGCTTGACTGTATTACCTATAGATGGTTATGCCTAATACTTCAATACCAATTCCAAACTTCAGGGAATAATTCTACAAATAGATATAATCAATGCTTTAATTTATGACAAATAAAGATTAACCCTTTTGCTGCAGCAAACTCTCCGGAAACCTACTCGTCACATGCGGTGGAAAAGTGAAAGCACTACAGTGAGAACGAAAAAGTACGTTCACAGCAGGCAACCGTGCGATTGTACTAGGTACGTTCACAGCAGCGAAAGGGTTAATATCCACAAAGTCGTAACCATAAGGGGGCAAAGTAAGAGAGCTCTCAATCACACGTACAAAATCAAGCATACAGAAACTTAACTGGCAGTAAATGACACATTCGCAAACTCACTCACATGTTACAAACAACCATCACACTCAAAATTAAGGGAATTAAGGTAAAAATAAAACGAACAGTGACTCACACTCACTCAGGTTTGTATACAAAATACAGTCACCTTCATGAGTTCGATCACCCCACTAAAGCAGGGTTTACGAGGATTTTTCCAAAGCCAGTGACCCCTCACTAAAGTAAATAAATAAAACTGATAATAACTTTCAAGAAATCATTCACATGGGTTTGCATACGATACACAGTCACCCTTGTGATTCTCATTCACATGCACACCTTCATGCAGGGTTCAGGGACATTTCCTCAATCATGCACTCGGGTTTGTACATTCACAAAGTACAGTCACCCTCGTGAATCACATTCATTCACACAATCAGGGTTTACGATGAATCTCCTTTGCCAGTGACCCATCACACTCACAGGGAAAGGAGTAGGGACGGGGAAAGGATGACCAATGTCAAAAACTGACACCGGGTGTTTCGCCTACCAAGCAGACCTTGTCAGAGGAGAATGTCAATCTGGGAGAGGAGAAGGAAATACGCAGAGTCAAGAGGGGAGGCTGGAAGGAGGAGGTAGTATGTTATGATTGGTTGGGTGATCAGGAGGCAGATGATAGGGGTGTGGGACGTTGGGCATCCTTTCCTAGAATCACTTTTCCCCAACGTTCCCAACCCAGAAACCTTGAATTTTCTACAACATTGGCTCTTCTCCAATAATATTCCACAAGATATCACCAAAAAATACATTCTATTATCAACCCTTGTCATGAACCATAGCTATTTCTGTATAAATAACTCCTTTTACAAGCAAATTTTTCGGCACAAATATGGGAAATTGCCTTTCACCATTCCTGGCTGACTTTTTCATGACTAATTTCGAACTACAGTTCAGGGAAAAATTCCAATATTTTCCCAAAACCTGGTACAGATATGCTGACGACATATTTGCTATCTTCGACACTAATGCTTGTTCTATCGACAGTTTCCTCCAGGATCTCAACAGCCAATAACCCTCCATCAACTTCACCTGCGAGGTTGAGAGCAATAAATCCCTACCCTTCCTTGACCTCAAACGGTCCAACAAGGAAATTGAATTTCGTATTTACAGGAAGCCAACACACACAAACAACTACATTCATAGTTCCTCCTTTGACCACCATGCTGCATTCCATTCCCTAATCAACAGACTTCTGGATATCCCCATGCGCAGTTCAGAATTTCATAAAGAGCTCAATTACATTAAAAAGATTGCTACATCCAATGGCTACACTGAAGAACTAATAGAAAGAGTCCTCAGTAGACAAAAGAAAAGACTACTTAGAGAAAACACCACTCTCATCCTTTCTAAAGATGAGAAATATGTAAAACTCCCTTTTCATCCCATACATATTAACAAAAGGCCTTGGATATATTTTCAAAAAACATAATTTCTAACCCACATTTGTGTCCACCAGTAAACTTAAATATAACCTTCATAACCCCAAAGTCCCCAAACAACCCCTTCAACAGTCAGGTATATACCAAATCTCTTGCCCAGAATGCAGTGCGTCTTACATTGGCCAAACCCGCAGGAACCTCAATATTCGATTCAAGGAGCTTGCAGCCTGCTTTAGGCTAGGCCATTTCCAACAATCATCAGCAGCCCAATATATGCATTCAGAAGCACATTGAATCACTGTTGACAATGTAAAACTCTTAAAACACGTCCAAGACCATTTGTTAGATGCATACGAAAGTATTCATATGCAGAAGAGTTGCAGCAACACCATGAACAGTGACCAAGGGCCAATTTCCTCCAGCTTCTAAGTGCCCCCCCCCCCTTCCATAACATAATCCCCCCACACCTCTATCATCTGCCTCCTGATCACCCAACCAATCATAACATACTACCCCCTCCTTCCAGCTTCCCCTCTTGACTCTGGGTATTTCCTATTCCTCTCCCAGATTGACATTCTCCTCTGACATGGCCTGCTTGATGGGCAAAATATCTGGTGTCGGTTTTTGACGTTGGTCATCCTTTCCCCGTCCTTACTCCTTTCCCTGTGAGTGTGACGGGTCACTGGCAAAGGAGATTCCTCATAAACCCTGATTGTATGCATGAATGTGATTCACAAGGGTGACTGTACTTTGTGAATGTACAAACCCGAGTGCATGATTGAGGAAAAGTCCCTGAACCCTGCATGTACGTGTGCATGTGAATGAGAAGCACGAGGGTGACGGTGCATCGCATGCAAACCCAAGTGAATGATTGCTTGAAAGTTATTATCAATTTTATTATTTACTTTAGTTATTTACCATCCCCCACATTTATTATTTTTTCTTGCATGCATGACGATTACCTTACTTTTGAGTGTGACGGTTGTTTGTAACATGTGAGTGAGTGTTCGAATGTGTCATTTACTGCCACTTAAGTTTCTCCGTAATGTTGATTTTATATGTGTGATTGAGAGCTCCCTTACTTTGTATATACTCCTCCTTCCCCTCTCCCAGATTGGTATTGATACCATACATGGTATCAATACCGATCTGTAGGATACCATAGGCATCAATACCAATTTTTCTATTGTGCCTATCCACATTAAAATCACATGCACCCAACTTGTAACTTTAAAAAATATCATTTATGCACACATATGATATCGAAGTTACCATAGTAAGACACTATAGTGGAAAGGCATGTCTATTCATAAAAATGTAACTTTAATCTTATACTAATTAGGCCGGAGTATCATTCGTTTCAATGTCCCTTTATAATCATAATTTTTAAGGATTTCATGAAGCTCTGGATTAAAATATGTGAGGCCATGTCGTATATATGAAATTCACTGCCTACAACCGCTGACTAACCAATAAACATCGTCAGACAAAGAGTGCCTGTGAATTAAATTCACTTCATTACAAAGCAAACATCGATTCAATTTAACTATAATTTTATAACTGACCCATCCTGATACTGGGTAATACTTCACGCAACCAGAAAAATTGTGATCGCGTAAGGCGCTAGCAACGTAAGTTTATTCACAACTCCATTGCAACTATGAGCATAATGAAGAAATAACAATTTTTATGATACCCTCATGACCATTTCATAACGTAAACTGAACTTAAAATCATTTCCAGAGTACATAATATCACTTACCTAAGTAATTTATTTCCAATTCGGAGTAACATCATACGATGCAAATTCTAAAATTCTTTTCAATCTGAACTGAAATTTCCTGCCGATGGCTTTTGTGAGTGACGACAGACATCTTCTTCTGGGTTAATGAGGAAGAGGGAAATGTTGATTATTGATGATCAACTTATTTTAATGCTATAAATCATGAGTCATTTGGTTCACATAGTGATTCCATCATTTTGAACGAATCGTTCATGAACGACTCATCACTACTTCTAGGACATCCTAGAGCACCCAGAAAGTATCAGGAGCTTCATAAAACTTTGAAGATTACGCCACAAATACTTACTCAGAAAACGAATTCAGTGCCCATCAGCCGTATCACTACAGGTATTCACGCACAGAGACAAGCTGTTCTTCACAAGTGGTTTCACCCCCTTTGAGTCTTCCTGAGGGACTGAAACCTACTTCCGCGATAATAATCGCTTTTCTCCTTCATTGTACCCAAGGACAGAGTGGACCACCAAGATGATGACAGTAACTTTGTAGTGATGCACTGTCAATAGCGAAGTATAGTAAATGGTTATCTAATTCGATAACGGCAAATTACGCCTCCCAGTTGCCCGCCGGAACACAAATTTCTGCCCTCTGCCGGCACGTAATGAATTATTTTCGGGCAAAAAGATACCGATAACCAGTAGTAGCGGCGAATAATTCATATTGAATTCGCGTGTTAAATTCGACGGTATCGGGCAGTATCCTTACTTGGTGTAACAAGGGATACCGGTAAGGTATCGGTACTTCTGCAACGAAATTCAATAATCAACCATGCAACTGATGTTTTTTTCCTGGTTGTCTACGAGGAGGTCGGTTTTTGTAGAATATTTATTGATAGTACGCCACCATTGGTCTGCCTCGTCTATATTTCTTGCTCATGAGGTATCGGGCGGTGGTAAAATGATCGTGTCAACCAGTCAGATATTATGGCGCGTCTCGTTTGAATTTTTCGTCATAAATAGCATACATCTTCCATTTTTATTCAAACCTCTTCCTTAGTAACTCTGTCTCTCCTGCTAATCTTCAATATTTACCTGGAGTATCATGTCACTGCGTCTTCCAAACTCTATCTCTCAATCTCCTGCCTTTTCTTTTCTTATTTTCCCATAGTCCTCGTCTCACGTCCGTACAGCGCAAGACTCCATACATACGTTCTCACTCAAAGATTATTTCTCAGTTGTCTTATTCGATCTTCTAGTAGATTGATCCTATTTCTGTTGAATAGGTTTTTTCGAATAAAAAGCTTTCTTGGCTTGCTGGATTCTAACTATGATATCTCGTCAACGTTTTTCATTCTTGGTGATCTCCTCATAAATCTGTCCCATACCCTCAAGTCATTCATTTCCAAAAAGTTCTATTTTGGAGGTTTGCAAGTTGAGTGTGTACGCATCTGAGGAACAAACAATCAATTAGGTACCTACGAAACTTATTGAGCAATGATAATGCGGGTGTTGATCGTTGATGTAGTGTTTGTGGTACTGGCCTCATATCCCGAGTGCTCGAATTAGAATACAAGCAGTGGAAGAATATTTGTCATTGTAAGTATGTATAAAAATCGAAATACATATGTACAATGAAACATGAAATTATTTGCAGAGAAATAACATTAAAAGACATAGGAGAGACTCACAGAAGAGTGTTTTGGTGAGGCCGTTTATATGTGGCCGGGATATGCGGGACAATATCCCAAATGTGTCAATAAACCTGTCCCCCGCAGTCCTGATTTGAAGTTCAGAGCTAACTTCATGACAAAATTGTTAACTGCTGGATTGCGATGCACGTACTGCCCGGATTGGATAAAGTAGCGACAGGTTCAAAAGAGCCCGAAGCGAAGCATTCGGCATGGTTTCCAGGCTGCGGCGTATGGGGATTTTCGAAGAGTTCGGCTCCGTAAAGGAGCGTCAGACGGACAAGCGAAAGAAGTCGCGCTCTCATAGAATAAGAAAAAATGCAAAGTTCCAGGGATCCTCGGATCTTCCCCAGGCTTTTGGATCAGAATGACCCCCCCCCCCCCCCCCCCCCCCCCCCCGCCTGATAGAGATTACGCTTTATACGCCGTCAGAGAGGCAAGGAGAGAGGAGATTTCCTATGCAGAAGTGAGAGACTGAAGGCACAAAGGTTCGGAAGGAAAATCGGAAAAGAAAGAATTAACTTTCTTATCCATGAGAGGATGACTGGGATCCGTAGCCATCACTGACTACAGATGATCAGCCTGGACTTCGGCATTCCTACGCGGGTCGAAAACAATGTCTCCGTCAACGCTAAGCGATGGAAAGAGAATTTTGTTGGCCCGTTACAATAATCGGACGGTCTTCCAGATGGAAAGGTCAACAAATTTCGAAGTCGCAATGTTTCTCCCAGTGAGATTGGGAGAAACAACGAATCGCTTTCTCAACACGCTTTGTCTTCATCGTCGCGTGGCGGCGAGTGGCACTTCGTTGATTTGCTCCGCAAGGAGACACGGAGATTTAAGGAGGTTCCACCGTGACTCCGCGATTCAATCTCCCGTAAAAGAGCTATATTATTTAATGAATAAATACCGATTCAAAAAAACACCTATATGAAAAATCATCTATAGGGTGATAACGCATACACAATAATTGCATGAGCATGCTTTTATATAGCGTGTTGTAGTTGCATTCTATTTTTTACAAGGTCTTTTAACTCATTTTGATTTCGGAACATGACTGACGAGTTGTTGCCACGTTTAATATACAAAATGAGAATACATGCTCAAAATCGCTAATACGTATTCTAATGTATTTGTGACAATTGTTTGGCAGCATTGACGCTGCTACCATTTGGAAGCATTGGTACATCATGTGAAATACCAATGAAATATTTAAATAACATCAAAAATATAAGAAGGACCTTGGTAAGGTATATTCCTTAATTAAGTTTGTAAATAGGATTGCAAGAACGTTCCGTCACAAGTACCGTTGCCAATTATAATAAAATACTAGTATGTAGCACCATACTACTAATGCAGCTGTAGTACCAATTTCATGAAACTAAGGCTTTTCTGCTTTTTTCGAACAATAATTTATTAATATCAATTAAACAAGTGTGGTAAGGCCAGCACTTTTTTACAAAGCTAAATTCTACATAAAATTGCGCATTTTATATTACTTTTTCGTCAAAACGACATTTCTCTTTATATTATTAATCTGAAAATTTTACTGCAAGAGCCATGCTCTGCCGTATAACCGCATATAAAATAGCTGATTTTCAACGTCTTTATTCTTCAAATATACTATGGAAAGGCCTCATTATTTTATTGCCAATCGATAGAAGGGCCAAAAAATGATGTGTCCTGAAATTTTCACAAAAATGACATCTACTTCAGAATTCGGTGGAGCCTCTTTAACCTGACCGGCCGTTCACGCAGCGTTTTGGTAGCCGTGCTTGGAGCGCATTGCAAGCAATTCTCGAGCAAATTCTCGCGGATGTCAATTATATCAGGTGTTGGATCAATTTAAAGCGAAATTGATATCAATTTTAATTCCAGGGCAGCTGGGAAATATTCCGTTCCGTGACCCGAACTGTGGGAGGAAGAAGAGTCTTTGTGGAAAAAGGAAGCATGAATTTGATAGGGAGATGATCCAAAGAAAATTCGTGAATTACCGTAAAATAAATAAAATAACTTGAATGCACGCGTTGTTAGAAATCTATAAGATACAGTGATTTAAAGTTAACGACATGCTACATTAAAATTCAAATTGCTTATAATATCTCACAATAATAATTCATATTAGCACCTTGAAATAGTTTAACTGCCTAAAATCACCATGTACATACATTATTATTTAAAAATATCACGGGAAAATTTTCAGCAGATGACCGCTTGCATGACTACTGATCAAAAATACTGTATTAATCTGTTTGAAATTACTGTAAAACTCTTGTAGGAATCCTGTAGGAAATATTTAGGGCTTCCTAACCCCCTATAGGAATTAAGCAAAACTTATCATAAGAGATGAATTCAGGAGTCTCATAGCAAATTGTAATTTTGCAAATTTCAGGTGCATTTATTTTCATGTCATCGCCATCCCCCCTCCCCCACTCACTCCAACCCCCCTCTCACCTTCGCAGGACGGATACTTCTCTGCTGGGCGGAGGAACGCGAATGCTGGCTGACTGTAGAGAAAGAAAGACAGGAAGCCAAGGAAAGAGGGGGAAGAAGGGGATGCGTGGGACACTGCCGCGGGCGTCAGCCAGATAGAATAAAGAATATTTAATGATCGAAGGTTTCCGCGGCGTGGGTTAGATTCTCTCTGCATTCTTCCGGGTAATCGTCCGCGTCCGTTGGTTGGTAGACAACAGTTTCGCTGACCGTCCTGTCAGCGTCTTCAGGTCCACATAGCATTTTCTTATATTTGGTTCAACGTTTTCGTTTATTCTCGTCGTATATTAAGAGTTGTAATGGATGTCATAAAGATGAAGAACCTAGAGTTGAACGAGAAATTTATGGAGCGAAAGAGATATTCTTTAGCTTGAAAGAAACAATACGTTCTGGAATAATTGATTGCTAAATTGAATCTAAACGTTGTTGCTGCCAAAAACATGATGCGCTGCATGCAGAAAATTTTTCCCCAAGTATCTGGAAAAGTGAGAACAAAGCTCGCGTGTGGATAAATTTTTCAGGAAAAATTTGAAAAATTGGTTATGGCTGGAGTTTAAACTTTCGTCATGTGCAAGTCTTCCCAGTACACACGGTAAGAATCCATTATTGCAATTACGATTAATTGAGAAGACGTCCATATTTTATTGGACAGTAATAAAATAATATTTTGCATTTTCGCAAGTGTGTGCTGAAATAGGGCGACGGCCAAAAAAATTCGAGGAGTCAAGCGAAAGAGAATAGAGAAAAAGAACTCAGAGTCAGCACGTTGCCAGCAAGTTAGCCCTTACTGCTTCAATGAACTATCGCAGCAAAGGCCTTGAAACGGCTGCAAAATTAATCAAGAAATAGACCTGAATGTCCAACTCTACGCATGGTATTACATGCCATCTACTATTCATAAGATGCTGATCCACTTAGCAGCCATTGCCAAGGAATCATTTATTCCAATTGGACACTACTCAGAAGAAGTCATAAAGGCAAATAATTAGGGTATAAGAAGATGCCGGAAAACCGTCTAGGTTGGCAACAAATGCTGATTTATTCCAGACATCATTGTGAGCCTCAGATCTATTAATTTCAGTATCAGGCTTGTTGAAGAAGACTGAGGTAAAATTAGCCACTGAAGTTAAAAATCTTCATGCCCTGGCTGATACGCGCAGAGACAATGAGTCCGATATAATGATGTCGGAATAAGACTTTTATTAGATATTTAAATGATTAGGCAAGCCAAAGTAAAAATGCCTATATGAAAGCATCAAGTTTATCTTTTTTCCAAATTTTCCAGAAGTTATATATCACTTAAGAGCATATTATTGAACCTAAATTAGAGTATTCGATTATTCTAAATGGGTAGCAAACGCGCAAGCCGGTAGCTGAAGGTCGTGGGTTCGAATCCCGTGAACGACAAGATTGAAGCATTGCATGGATCTCGAAGTACTATGCATTTACTAATTACGTAAATATTTTGGACAGATATGATCTAAAGATTTGTGGGTCCTTTGTACCCAAATAATTACTTCCGTAGAATATATGGAAATTGTTTAAATAATTATATCTCATTAAAATGTTAGCATTTAGAGATACATAAAAAATAACTTCAAAATCGGATTCAGCAGGTCATTAACCTTGGGATTCAACTATTTTACTTTGTAAGTACGTTAATATAACGACGGTATTAATTTTGGCCATTTATTTCTTATTTGAGACCACTGTGCGGGGTTTCTTTATTCCGAATCTCTGCCAGATCTCCCCGATTATCGTCCTAACAACTGGTGTCTGAAATTGGATCAGGCTAATTTGGGGAAATCGATGAATAACCATGAAGCTCGCAAGAAATAGTACTGGAGGGAAAGAGACGGACATGCAGAGGGCGATCGAGCAAATACACGCCAAACTTCAGGAGCTTAGCGAGAACTACTAGTAGCAGAAGCTCAAGACCCCATCGGTGTGCTGGATTCAATGGAATGTTTCTCTGGGAAACCAGAAGAATCAATGCTCTCTTTTTCGATGATCTTGAGAGGGCGGCAGAGTTGGGCGGTCAGCCGGATGGTGAGAAGCCGCACGTTGCTGCTCTTCGCTTGAACATCTCAAAGAATTATCTCTCCCGCATTTCCGCAATAAGACGAGCGCTCGTTACTACTGGGAGCTTCTCATGAACATGCAGAAGCAGTCCTACGAAGACCTTTGCCGATCGCATACGGAAGATCAACTCGTAGACCAGGCCCGGTGACAGGATTTTCGGGCCCCTGGGCAACTGAGTGGTCCGGGCCCCCTAAATCCCGGCAAACCTCCTCGCTCAATTTAGACCAGAACTGCGAACTTTCGGGTTATTTTATTACGAAGACCTGATTATCAGCTTTTTCTGCAGAAGAAACTTGCACACTGTTTACTACATTATCTTTAGATTTACTATAAATTGTCCTTTTTTAAATTAAACACGTCAGTGGAATGGGATGGGGAAACAATTTCAAAATGAAAAATTTTTGACGGTGTAACTTTACTCTTTCATTTTACAGTAATCAAAACTAGGACTTATTTGAACTTGAAAATTTTATAAAAAGTCGTAATAAAACTTACTTTTCTTTTTTTCAAAATTAGCATATCCACAATTACTCAGATATGGAGATAGTTATATCACCACCTAATTAAAACGAATGCAAAGTATTCACTTCTACTAAGCTTTGCTTTCACTGCAACTCTCTCAATCAAACATAACAGCAGGGAGTGAGTAAAAATAATGTAAGTTAAGGGTTTTGACGAAAAAAAAATATTTTTTCGTGCCTCAATATTAAGCTATTTTCGATAATTTGTTTCCTTCCTGTGTGCATCCCAGGTAGCATTCCGATGTCGGTCCAATGTCGGCCCGACATTGGCACATGTCGGCTGCAGGTCGGCCCGACATCGGCCCAACGTCGAAATGATAACGTTTTGCCGGGCTACAGCCGACATTCCACCCGACATCGAACCAACATTGGGCCAACATCCAATTTACACTGGCCCGACATGAAGCCGACATAGGCCCAACGTGAAGCCAACATAGGCCCAACGTGAAGCCAATATAGGCCCAACGTGAAGCCGACATAGGTCCAAAACCAGACGCACAGGCAATGCACCAGCATTGAGGTGATATATTCCGAATCTAGCAACATATGTGATATATTCATTTAATATTAAGTCAACATAGGCTCAGGATTGAATCAACCTAGGTGTAGCATATAAATTATATGAAGCCCACAAACTAACAAACAATCGTTGAACTAATTCAGTTATGCAAGATGAATTCGGATCACCAATTACTAGAAGCATGATAATATGTATGGAATTAGATGAAATTAATTAATTCTGTGTAACTATTGAGAACATAATTGATTGTAAATGCTGGTGAGAGGATAAATCAAAGGGAAATGATTTCAATCAAATCGATATCCAAACCAAAACAGCCCAAGCAGCATTTTGATGCTGGCCCAATGCCGGGCCAACACCGGCCAAAGTCGGTTGTGCATCGGCCCGATGTCGGCTGGTGACATTGGCCCAGTGTTAGAATGATAACGTTTGCTGGTGGAAAACCGACATTGGCTGCCAATGTTGGCCCAGCATCGGCATGATGTCGGGGTCATGTCGGCCCAGTGTCGGGGTCATGTCAGCCCAGTGCCGGGGTTATGCAGGTCAACACTGGCTTGATGTCGGCTGCTGACACAGGCCCAATGTGGGTTGTAGACATTGGCCAAATGCCGGCTACTAATGCTGGCCCAATTTTGGAATGCTAACGTTTGCCAGTGGTAAAAGAGCTTCCAATGTCAGCCCAGCATTGGTTACCAACATCAGGATTGCATTGGGACAACATCAAATGGTGAAATTACAATTTCAGAGGATTGGTGTTTGAAAAGTTTTGGCCTTGTGTTTGAAAGGTTGGCTAGTGTTAAATTCAAATTAGGAACTAAATAACGAAGGAAATCTATAGCAGATGTAGAAGACCAGGAGAAATACATATGTATACACGTATTCAGTTAAAAAGAAATTAAGCTAGACTACATTTAGGTTATGTAACCTAAAAAATGGGTACACAAATTAACACTAAAAACAATTTCAGTCAGAGAAATCCGAGGAATATATACTCCCGTATCACCTAAATTGAAAAACTATGTATTCCACATAATAACTTAGACTATACATGCTTTAAAACGGGAATACAAATTATCACCAAAAGCTGATAAGTTGAAGAAATAAGTAGCATCACTTGGCATCATATGAGTGTTATAAAGAGCAGTTAGCTAAATTCAACCATTATGAAGTTGCAACTTAAGTACACTCGCACAAACCACATGTAGCACCAACAGTTGGGCCAACGTTGGGGAACAGTTACGTCAACTTGTATTCAAGTCCGTTTTTCCAACCGTTATGGCCCAACATTTACCCAAGTATTCACTAACAATCATAAAACCATATATTCCTATTAACCTGTGTTGCCATTAGGCATAGCATTGGTTGGAATATGCCAATGCGAAAATCCCAGTACTAATTACCTTCACCTTTCTCTAAGCCAGCATAACTGAAGATCAGGTTTCATTTAAAAGAATACTAATATTTTAGCACGATCTCAGATAGTATAGAACAGATGACGGAATGGGCTTCCACAAAGTGACGGCTACAATCAATAATCGTCATAATATAACTTTCAGGAACAACTCGAAAGCAACGTGTACGATTTTAAACAAAAACAGCTTCATACCTACTTTAATATTTATTGGCACTACTTCAAATTTCAATGATTGCATTCACTTGCTTGCTTCACTTGTAGCACACATTTGAAATAAGATTCCAAATTTCAGGCATTATCCAACGCTACACAAGTCACACCACATGGCATGGGAATCAACAGCTGCAATCGAGCTTGCTTCTTGCACAACACTAATTTTTAAAAGGTTTATCTGGGTATTCAGTACCCAAGGGTCTTTTCAAAGAATAATGGTCCACTCAAAATTAAAAGTAGATATTTTGAAGAGGGAGTTCTTTGAAATCTCATCGAAAGTCATGACTGCACCGTGGACACAAATACACCAAAAGTTTCACATTCATTACAAAGTTGATTTGAATCTTCGTTAGGTCATCCCTAATGTCCCAATACGTTAATGGTATAACACGTACCTGTAAAAATAAAGTCACTACTTGTGTTAAGAATTCAATCAAGACTACACGAAAGGCAGATCAAATCAATGACAAAGTCGCGAATTTTCTTCAGCAGTCTCGCTTTGTAAAGACAAAATTGCTCACCGTACATTATTCGTCCATTCCAGTTTAAAAGTAAGCTTCTTTGGTGACGAACTTCATGAAAACGCTATGCTTCGAGATCAATTTCATTCCAGTTGCTTGCCTCCGAGTTGACTTTAAAGGATCAATTAATAATAATACACAACTACGAACCGAAAATGCAAATCACAACTGCCATTTTGAATGTAAAATTCGATTGGATTAGCATTGCGATTATATCGATATAGTCGATACCTTTCATAGCCGCGAACTATGAAATGAATATTCGGGTTAAAGTTATTCGTGTGCACCAAAGATGTAATTTATCGTTAATGATAGTGCTCTAATTAAAAAACATAAGTTTTATAAACTGTAGTGCGTTTGAACGTATGTAATTTGAATTTCATCATTGTAAATTAAAATGCAATAGGTAGTTAACTTGTTGAGTTGGCATGGAGTTTTTGATCCTAGAATTTTACTTCTCCTATTAATATATTTAAGTAATTTTTAGTTAGTAAATAAATTCAACAAAAAATAAATTATATATTTTGCTCTCTATTAATAAAATGTAAGATATGGATTAAATGGTTTTAAATGTAAGATATGGATTAAATGGTTTTATAAAACAATGTAAGATATGGATCAGGGAACATCCTATGATTTGATTAATTAATAATAATGATCAAGGATATGGCCCTCTTTAATACAGGGAGTTAGAGCATTTGGGCTTGAATGCATAACTTGTTTTAAATGAATGGAGAGGTATGGGTATAAAGATTTAATTAACATATAAAGAGGGCACAAATTAAGCCAAAGTAACATATCTAATAAATATAATTGGATCCCTTAGCAGCAGAATGTTGAATACTCCACCGTTATGAATAACATACTACGATAATTCTTATATAGAACTAGTTACAGAACACTAGGAAATCAATACTAATACACGTCTTTCACCAAGGTTGTATTCCGATGTCGGCCCTAGGTCGGCCCAACATCGGCATAAGTCGGCTGTAGTGTTGGTACGGAACGCTGTAAACCGATGTCGGCCCAATGTCGGTCCGATGTCGGGCCGACGTTTGATGCTACTTGGGATAATTCAAGTAAAGTAGAAACTAAAGTTTTCCTAGATGAATCAAGTCTAATGTGACGTATAAATCAGGGATATGCATATTGTAACGCAGGAAAATTGAAAGATTTGAGTAGATTTTCTCGATGAACAACCAAAAACTCCGCGGTGTCCAAAATGTACCTTTCTGCATGAACCTCCTAGTAGGGTCAAAGGCTTGGACTGCTGGGGCGAAGGGGCAAATAAACGGAAAGAAGTCCTTAATAGTTTCCCTCTGGAACGTAAAATAATGTTTCATGTGAAAAAAACAGGAATTTTAAGGCTTTTAGGGTGTGAATGAGAAGTTTACTTTTGAGAGGAGAAACCTTGAACGCGATTTCGCGTGCAATTTAAGACCTTAATATTTCTATATCCCCATGATTTTATACGTGTAGAGCTGGCGGAGATCGATAGCAATGTACACACTAAAAAAGGCGAATAAGAAGCGGTATGTTCCTTATGGCTTGAAAAAACTTACTCGCGTCACGGCATTTCCAGCTCCCGGCGCGTGTCTCAAGCTCGACGCACGCGTGTACGTAAAATCAAATGTAATTATTGGCGTCGCAAACGAATTTTCAATTTTTTTCAGATCTACCTTTAAAAAGCATCAACAATTGATTTAACATGAGTCACTTTACATGCACTTAACATGCCAGATATTTACTACTTAAAATGAACATTTGTGTGAAAATAGCGTCCGCCATTTTGTTACGTAATATCACCTACATTTAGGAACAAAACTCCCAAAGTTAAGCACAGTAAAGTAAAAGAGTGGTTTTAACAGACCTACTAGTTTTTATCCGACCAAATTCCTCCCACAGCGTCACCCTCAACTTAAATAGGAAGATTTTCATAGAAAACTGAAGTCGGGTGTAATTTTGGCTATGTTTGAGCCCCTGCATCTCGGTAACGGCGACAGAACATGACCAATGACATGCCATTCCGTGTTTGCCAATCAATTATGAGTGTTTGTACCAAGTTTTATGATTCTCTCTCCAAAAAAGCCATTTTGGAATTTTGTTCGCGGCAAAGGGAGGGGAGGTGAGTGTCTCAGCGCCCGCGCTTCTCGCTCTATCGTCCCCATCACCCCAAAACCCTCGATGATCACAACAACAATGCTAACGTCATACTTCTCTATTGCACACTGACACACGCTCTACCTTCATTTGTTTTTTTCACTTTTTAAACAACAAAATTTTGTATTCTTTTTGGCATTAAATTTATTCATACTTTAAATTTTTATTTTCAATTAATTTATTTTCGCCCGGGCCCCCTGATGGCCCGGGCCCCTGGGCATATGCCCCCTTTGCCCCCCCCTGTCGCCGGCCCTGTCGTAGACACACCAGGTGAGCGGAGCGGCCGAGGCCGAAACCGACCAACGTGCCCACGATACGTTCTTCCGCGGTCTTCCAGGTGAGTTGGGAAAGCAATGCCACCTGTCAACACTGAAGTGCTTGAACGAAGCGCCACCTTGCGACGCTCATTCAGTAGTGGAGGCGCGCTCCGAGGGAGATATTCTATCACTGAGGCGAAGAGGGCCAGGCCCTGCAAGGGAGTGCAGGATCAGAAAGATCACAAAGCATTCTCATATTTAGTTAGGTAGTTATTCAGGGGTGACGACCGACAGCTGAGGTGATTTGCGCCATTTAGGATGGGTGGGTAATTGGGTAATGGTAGGAACATATCAGGTAATGGAGAAAGGGTGGAGATAAACCCGGCATCAGCATAGCCTACTCTTAACGATAGGCGCCAATGGGTTTAACGCGCCAATGGGCTGCTATCTTCCCAAAGGGTAATGATTCCTTGGAAGGCTACACACGTTTTAAGGGTTGAAGGCTGTGAATATGGAGTATGTTTCCTTGGAGTATGAAAAGAAAAATAAACGCGATTGCGCGAAACTTATCCGCTTTCTCGGTTCCTATATTCCCACGATTCATCTACATTTACATAATACCCTACAAGCCACTCTAAGGTGTGTGGTAGGGAGTGAATTCACGTTTGCATCTACACGATACCCCATGAGCCACAACGAGGGTGAGTGGCAGGGGATGAAGATCACCAAACATATGTTATTAACATGCAACTAGGGTATCACATGGAAACATGCTACATAAAAGGGTCACATACAGCTGCTTGGTTAGTAGTATTAGTAATATCACTAATGCTAGTATTGCTACTACAACTAGTAGTAGTACTAGAGCTAGTATTAGTGGTAGTAGTACTTGCAGTAGTACTAATAGTAGTGCTAGTATTAGTAGTAGTGCATTAATAGTAGTTGTTAATTCTAGGGCCCACAGTTTAAAATGATAAAGGATTATTCATGCGGCTGCTATCTTCCCGAAGGGGAATGATTCCTTTGAAGGCTACACACGTTTTCAAGGGTTGAAGACTGTGAATAAGGAGTATGTTTCCTGGGAGTATGATATGAAAAATAACTTATACGCGATTACGCGTCAAGTCTCCCGCTTGCTCGGTTCCTATAATCCCACGATTCATCTACATCTTCATAATTACCTGCAAGGCACTGTAAAGGTGTGTGGCAGGGGGTGAATTAATAACAAACATGCATTACATTTCATGCGTAATAAGGATTATGCATTAAAGCCCCATGTCTAATCGAAGCCCATCCTATTCATGGAATTATCCTTGTATTTTCCAAATCTTAACTTATTCGGTCTGTCGACATGTGCGGCAGCTTTTCGGGCAAACAGTGAATCACGAAATTTGCAACGAAAGTCTCCTAGGTGGGGTTGGTTGAAAATCTAGCAAATATTTTGAAACTAAAATATATTTGTTACTGCCGTAAATGTATGGAATTGAGCATTTTTAAAGTGATTCCGCAAAATATTCGGAAGGCAAAATTTTTCACCGATTGGGACTCAAAACCGCACCATATTGAGTACATAATGAATTTATCGCGCCTTAACCCACTCGGCCACGGCTTTTGCTATGCAACATGTTATAGTTGCGTTTTTTTCGCGAACCCTGGCCAATGTGGAAGAAAGCCGTATTCCCTGCATTCCCTCTATAGTTTCAGATAATAAGTGCGTCATTTGGACCCCGAGCATCAGTCTCGCGATGTCTCTTAATTAGTGATCAAACTATCTGAGTGAAATTTCAGGTTTGTTTCCCTAAAAAGTTAATTATTAGTATTTTCCCCAACGCAATGGAAGTAGAATTAAATTTAGGTGCATCGACATCAACGGTCATTCAAGACCTTCGTTGTCAAGTTATTTCCTCTTTAGGTGTAAGAATCTGTCTTTATAATTTGCGTAGTGTCCATCCGCCTGTCTGTCCCCTCTATCTCGGAAACGGTTCGTCCAAGTGAGATGCCGTAAACTGCTACTATCACCCTGAAAGACCCGGGTTCGATTCCTGACGCAGATTTAACGTTTACATTGGTTAAAATTGACTTTTTCAATTTATGAAAGTGCTAGAGCTTTTCTTTCGCTCAGTAAGATAACTAAATGTTAATCAATTTATTTCATCATTTTTGTATTTCACGGGAAAACTTAAAAATTTCTTATTCATTCCACCGATTCACTCTTTACTCTCAAGATTTCTGTAAATTGCCTAATTTACATAGAAGTTTTTTTTTTCGGTCCTTTTCCGAGCGCGTTTGCCATTGTCACCTCCGAAATGAAAGCATCGTTTATGCTGAAACAGTTCGTCGCAGAGGGATGACGTAAACTGCACTGTGCTTTTCGCGAGGATATAGCAGGGGACTGAAAGCATTGTGGCCTCCTAGACTAGGGGCTCTACGCAGCGTAATAGTTCCGTGACACAATATACCGCGTCCCTCATAAAACCAACCCGCGTATTTTTTAACCGGTCCGCCCCACCAAACCCTCTCTCGCAAGCGCGTGAGCTGGCCGGCCCGCCGCGCCGCCGCTAATGCGCACGAGCAGGTTTACCCCACCCCCACTGCCCAATCCTCATAGTAACCCCCCTCTATCTCTATATTTATCTATATCTAATTAGTGTAATCTGCTATTGTATCCATGTAATGCTTCGACCCTGTCGTTCACGGGAATCGAACCCGCGACCTTCAGCTACCGGCTTGTGCGTTAGCTGCCCTTTTAAGATTAATACTCTACTTTAGGTTAAATAATATGATATAAGTGAATTACTAGCCTTTGTGAATTCTTCTGAGAAGTATCCAATTGGAATAAATGATTCCTTGGCAATGGCTGCTAAGTGGATCAGCATCTTATGCACAGTAGATGGCATGTAATACCGTGAGTACCAGTACCAGTAGAATCGGACATTCAGATCTGCTACTTGATTAGTTTTGCAGTCGTTTCATGGCCTTTACTGCGATAGTTCATTGAAGCAGTCAAGACGAACTCAGCTGGCGATGTCCTGACACTGAGTTCTCTTTTATCTTTCGCTTAACTTCTCAAACAATTTTTTTGACCCTCGCCTTATTTCAGCACTCTCTTACAAAAATGCAAAATATTATTTTATTACTACCCAATAAAATATGGACGTCTTCTCGTCCATATTTTTTTGGGTAATATTTTATTGGGATCGTAATTGTAATAATGGATACTCACCGTGCATGCTGGGAAGATATTTATACGTACATATATGAAGGAAGTTTAAACTCCAGCCGTAACCAGTTTTTGAACTTTCTCCTGAAAAATTTATCCGCACGCGAGCTTTGCTCCCACTTTTCTTGATACTTGGGGAAAAAATTTCTGCATGAAGCGCATCAGAATGTTTATGGCAGCATCATCTCCGTTTAGATTCAATTTAGCAATAAAGTATTCCAGAACGTTTTGTTTCATTGAAGCTAAAGAATATCTCTTTCGCTATATACATTTCTCGTGCACCTCTTCGTTCGGTTCTCAAGGTTCGTTATCTTTTTGACATTCATTACTACTCTTTAATATATAATCTTTTAGGATTGAAACTAGAACGTTGAGCCGAATATAAGAAAATGCTATGCCAATCAATTATAGATAAAAAATAGAAAACTAAGAATGATGAATTAAAATTGCAAGTTGGATGGGAATAAATGTATGTACCTATTCGGTTCTGGCATATGTTGATAGTTAGACGTCAGACAGGAGACGTGTTTGTGGGCAGGACAAGCTTTCCTCTGCTCGTAACATCTCAGAACACACGCTCTTATGCAAGGCACTAAGTAAAAATGAGTTCTGGAGAGCTTTCGAAGTGTCAGTGCTTAAAACTACGGCAGTTTGTGGGTGGTGACCATTATTCTCGTTCCGTAGTATCCCAAGAAATCTTAACGCATGTGCAGAAAGAGTCCTACTTTGGTGACCCAAGTGCAATCCGTCTCATCCTCATTGAAGAGCACATGGCTGGGTCTTTTTGGTTTGAAGGCAATAAAGTGTAACCGAAAGATGCCCTTTTCAGTTGAAATATCTTTTTCGGGCGGCGCGGGAATAGCAAGGGTATTTGGAAACATTTATTGCTCTGCGGAAGTCCTTATCCTATTCCCAGAAGCGAATGGTGAACAGGCTGGTATAGACGCAATAGAAATATAAAAATGTAGGAGTACAAAGCAACAATTAATTGCTGAGTAAACATTTGTAATTTTTCGTTTGGACTGTAACTCGTATTATGGTATAAAGGTAGATGCAAGCAAGTAAACCGAGCCTCATTAAAAACCAAAGATAGACATCATTATGAACTTAGGGAAAATAACATGTTTTTTTGAATTTATTGACTTGAATTGTGATGTTCACTTTATATCATGTAAAATCATGAACTTGGGGTTTAGAGGAGAATATTCAATGCGTGAGAAAAGAATACAATTTAGCACAAAACAGTCCAAGTTATGTATGAAGATGTAAAATATGTAACATTACACGAGAGTCATCATCAAGTATTTCAATCCTAGGAATGGTTTACTGCGGCCCTACACTTCTCTCTGTTCCATGCCAATTCCTTTACCTCCCTATATTCTTCCCCAGTTCCTTCTTCACCTGTCCTAAGTATTTGTCTCTCGGTCGTCCTCGTGGCACTTCCCCTTCGATTTTTTCTTCCATTATGTTTCTCACGTATTTGTTGTGTCTCAGGATGTGTCAAAACCATCTTGTTCTCCTTTGTCGTATAATGCTCCATAACCTCTTTTCTTCTTCTGCTCTTCTGTATACCTACTTCCTCGTTTCTCACTTTATCGGTCCATTTGATTTTCAGCATCCTCCTCCAACACCAGGTTTCGAAGGCTTCTATTCTTTTCTGATCAGCTTCCCCAATGGTCCATGTTTCTGATCCATATAATGCCACAGCCCATACAAATGTTTTAACATACTGTTTCCTTGTCTCCAATCTTATGTTCTTTGAGCATAGAAGCTGCCTCTTCTCCATGAATGTCTTCCTAGCTTGGGCTATTCTGCGCTTGATGTTCGTTGTACTCCTTGCATCCCATGTAATACTGCTGCCCAGATAGTTGAGTAAGTCCACTTGCTCTAATCTCTCTCCTTTGAGGCGGACGTCGACTACCACTTTCTCTCTTCCGCATGCAAAGCACTTTGATTGTCTTCTTATTGATTTTCATGTTGTATTGTTGAAATATTTCTTCGATTACATTTATCGAAGCTTGAAGGTCTTCTTCCTTCTCTGCTAGGATAGCGATATCACCAGCGAATCTTAACATATTGATTTCTTCTCCATTCACCTTCATTCCTTTAATTCCCTTTCTTCTAATTCTTTAATTGCTTCTTCCATATACATGTTGAAGAGGGCTGGGGACATGTTGCATCCTTGTCTGACCCCTTTGGTAATTCGAGCCTCTATTTTTCTTCCATCCTCCATAAGTAAAGTGGCGGTCTGGTTCTTGTAGAGCTGGTAGATAATTCTTCGGTCATTGTACTCTATTCCTAGTTTTTCCATTATGTTGAACTTCCTATTCCATTCGACATTGTCGAAGGCCTTCTCTAAGTGTATGAATGCGTACTATGGTTTGTTCATATGAATCATTTTTCTGCCAGCGTTCTCAGGCAGAGAATTGCCTGATAATACTGGTAGGTAACTAAACACGAGAGTAACTATCGATAAAACCCCATAGGTTACTGTGCAGAAGCTCGGACGGCGCACAGTGGGCTGAAATCGAAAAACTAGCCAAAATTCAAAAGGTGATTTTTTTTCATGCCAGGAAGCTGAAACTTTGCATAAATATTCCCAAAAGATCTGTGCATGCGAGGATGTAAGGAATTTTCCTTAGTACTCCACAATTAACAATTTGCATGTGGTCAAAGTAGCACAAATTTCGTAAGAATGATCTACACTCAATTTTCTCACGAAATCTTCAAAATCAAGCCCTTGCTGAACCTTCATGGGAAAAGAATTGGAATTTTGGAATTAAAGGTGATGCAAATTGATGGAACAGTTTTCATCCTCGTTTTAATGTAGTCTACTTACATTTTTTTTTATTATTCACCAAAGATATTAAACAAAATGGCGTACCCTCAGTTTTGGTCATTTTTTAAATGTATGTAGAGAAAAAGTAAATTGCATCGTCAAGCATCACAGAGTAACTTATATTGGAAAACACTACAAATCTTACATCGTGCAAATCCGATGAGTTATGCTGCGACCGTTTGCGACGCCGAATTTCACAATAGTTTTTCGATCGCGCAGTCGAGTCCAGTCCAACCCGCCAGCAATGGGGCGGTAAGTGTGTGGAATGGATTGTAACCACACCCACTCCGCTATGGAGATTTTTGAGATACACACATTGAAAAGAGATTGTACATGTACTAGACTTTGAAGAAATCGCGGAAAAAAATTACGCATTTATGTCGTGGAGTAAAGGTCTAGGATGTACTGAAACACTACTTTCTTCGGGTCCACCGGGAACAGGGAGCTGATGAACAAGAATTCATCTGACATCGATTCCCAATGCCATATTTTATTATACAGAGAATGGCCTGAGCTTCAGTCTAAGCCACATTTACAAATTAGTGCACAATTTATATAATGCGCGGTTGTTTTATCTCTGTTAATGCATTCAAAGATACGCGATGCTCTATGATAAAGTAGACTTTGAAGTTTAACTTCACATGAGTCCTCTAAAATAGTAACTTCACCTGGATAAGTAGCACTTTTAACCATCCGTATTTTTCTTTATTAGGATAAAAGGGTTCGAGGTTTCTGCGGAATCTCTTCCATCAGAATCCACACAGATGCTTTCTGCGCCAAAGGCGAACAATGACGGGCGTCAAGCTCTGAACTTAAGGCGAAAAAAAGACTTCCTCCTGCAGCAATTGCTCATGTCTGAGTAATAGCAGCACACTAACACGTAGCATTCTCTTTCGCCCTTTCTTGGAATTGCAATAGGATCGTTCCACGAAAGCAAGAACTTCTTCAATTTATCATTAAACACAGCATCGATCCCGTTTTGCTCCAAGAGAGAAATCTTTCACGAACATTTCTTTCTTTTTCCAACAGTATACTATTTGCAGGCTTGATAGACTTACACGCGGTGGCGGAGTGGTGATACTAATAAAAAATCAATAGCGTATCCTCAAATTTCAATCCGGCACATTCAGCATCAGAAGCTCTCGGAATTACCGTCCACGCGATAGATGGAACATTAAATTTATTTTCTGTCTACCAAACATCAACAAAGTGAATCAGGGAAGACATTGATCGTCTTTTCTATGCTTTTCCAACCGGCTTCTTTGCGGGATATTTGAATTCAAAGCATCGAACGTGGAATTGCAGAGCAAGCAATCCCAACGGCCGTTTGATGTTGGATTTCATCTCTTCGCGACCGATTTCTGTGTCGGCCACTGTTTACCCGACGTTCCGACCTGGCCACAGAGCCTTCCAGGGTGATATTTTGGACATTGCTCTGTTTAAAAATCTTCCGTTTGTCGTCGTTCCGAAGTCTTCACGAATTTTCATCGGATCATTTGCCGATTAAATTCGTGCTTCCGCTTTCTACGAAGGCTCTTCTTCCTCCCACCTTTTCGGTTACAGATGGAACATTTTCCCATCTGCGCTCGAATTAAAGTTGGATTCAATTCCACTTTTAATTGATCCAACGCCTGATTAAATTGACAGCCGTGAAGAACTGCTGGCGAATTGCCTGTAATCTGCTCAACAAACGGCTACCAAATCGTTTCACTCGCGGCCAGTCGGACACGGTAAATTTTCACGTCCCCTTGCCGAGCAGATCAAATGCCGAAATGCCGCTCGCCGTCTTCGGCAGCGGACGTGAAACGACAAAGACAAGGCGCTTTATAATCGTCTCTGCAACGCTATTAAGAAAGAGGTCCGGCGTTTCTCCCAAACTCAGTGGGAGAACCGCATAGTGACTTTGAAATTTGATGATCTTTCCCTCTGGAAGACGGTCTGATCATTGAAACGAACCAATAAAATTCCGCTTCCACCGACTCGCTTTGACGGAGATTTCATTTTCGACCCGCGCAGGAAGGCCGAAATCAAAGCTGATCATCTGCCGTCAGTAATAGCCACAAATCTGAATCCCTCTCCAATTGATAACTCTTTTCCTTTTTTTAGCGTCCATTGACTTGAATAGAGCTCATCTGGCCATTTTACATCAAGCTCGATAACAAATAACAGATAGACAACACACACAGCCATTCCCTGGGTGGAGAAAATCCGATCCAGGCGGGACTCGAACCAGCGACCCCAGGACGAGGGCTTTACCCCGTCGCCTCCGAGGCCGGCCTTTTTTTCTGAACCTTTACACCCAAATCCTATGTCTTCTGCTTTCGAAATATCCTCCTTTCCTGCTTCATTGCCGGCGCATAACGCGCCCAGCATCGACGCCATTCCTAACATGCCATTAAATTTTGCCTCCCGCGATCCCATATTCCCTATCCTCCTTGCCGACCTCATTATCACAACTTTCATCTATCTCATTATCCATCATCATGGACAGGCGGCAAGGTTATCCTTATTCCTAATCCAGAGAAAGACCCGTTGATCCCTGGCAATTCCCGTCCGATTACCCTTTTATCAAATATATCGAAAATTTTTGAACGGCTCCCTCTGAACCGTTTGCAGAATCATGTCCTTTCCCATAACATCCTTCGCCCTTGCAGCTTGGATTTCATCCTAAGATGTCCGCGGTCCAGCAGGCACTTCGCCTGGCTGAGATTATTTCCCGAGGCTTCGTCCTAAAAAGAACTACAGATATTGTCTTCCTCGATGACGCGCGCGCGTTTGATCGCGTTTGGCACCGGTCTGCTCTACAAGCTCCGCGTTTTAAGTTTCCCGGCGCCTGTTTTGCGCATTCTTCGAAGCTATCTAGAGGGCCGTTCCTTTTGCGTCGGGGAAGGAACGACTCTCTCCAGTCACTTCGACCAGCGGAAGCTGGCGTTCTCCAGGGTTATCAGTCCTTTGTTGTTCACACTATTTGTTAACGACATTCCGACAACGCCCAAAACGAACATTATGTACACGGACGACACGGCGACTTCCGCCACGTCGTTCGCGACGCCAACATTCGCAATCTAGACGCACACCTTCAAAAAATATACCACTGGACCGCCAAGTAGAAGATACAAATAATCGCCTCTAAATCTACTCATGTCCACTTTCTAGAAGACGTAAATTTTCTCCACTGCTCACACCTACACTCAGCGGCGTGCCGATTCTGAGCAAACTCCGATCGGGAGACTTTATCGCTGCTTTCGGTTTCACTTTCCTAACTTGATGTTTAATTTTGTGTTTAACTGCAAATTCATTGCTCATATTTTGCTCTCCCTTGTGGCAACTTTGTTTATGGAAATATGGAGGCCCAATATGGAGCACTACGGCTTATTGTGGCCGATTCCGGGACCATTATTGCCCGGCAAAAGATCTCCATTACAACAATGACGCCTTTAACAGCGACTCCTGGCGCCGGCAACTGATGTGAGTCTACTAATTAATTAACAACATAAAATATGTTAACAAACTATTAACAAAAATATAATAAAATAAAAAAAAATTGGGCAACTCCAACAAAAAAATGTTTTGTTGTGCTTTGGAAAATTTTCACATCTTGTACGCCTTAGCAACAGAAATCGCAAAAGGTATTTAATTTGAGGTCCATGTTGGAAATTTCCGCCAGTGCATGGATTCAGTTTTAAGTTTCTCTTTCTCACGAACATGCATTTACACTAAAAACACAAACAATTTTCCACTGCTACGCTACCAGTACGGTTATTTGACGCCCCTACCGGCGCGATCAGGATGCTTCGTCATTTCTCAATTCTAGCACTTAAATGAAAATTACACAAAATTTCCTGTTCTGATACTTCCGTACTTCGCGCTCGAAGTTGATGAACATCATCTTCATTCAGCAGAAACGCATGTTATCACCAGACTATGCTAAAACGGCGTAATTTCTGAAAATAATAGGTAGGAATGCATACTGAAATGAAAGAGAAATTTTCACACCAAGACGTATATTTGGCCATAATTGGCAAAAAGTAGGGTACATTCACATTAATGGATGTCTTTTTCGAATGAAAACACCACTTATGTCGATCAGATTGAACTACTAGTCATTAACATGTGACTGCAAGATAGGATAGTGTAAAATTTTAAAAAAAAGGTAAACAGTACATTTTTACACCAATCAGTTGCCTCTATTGGAAAGCATTGCTTTCTAAATGGTATATTACGAATAGACATGATTTTCATTGAGAATTGTCAAGGGTTAAAAAAAAAAATTCATATATGCTGCAGATGTTTCTGATTTAAGAGTAGCATTGACTAAGAACAATAAATGATAGCAACCTGTGCTAAATTAAAATCTGCTGCATTCTATGTAGGTTTATCAGCATACTAAAGATTAAAATATTAGCATTGAAGTGTGATACCATCAGTATCTCTTTAACATGTAGGGGCATGGATGAATTTTAATACCTACTTGCCCCATATAACATCAAGCACATCATCAAGCACAATGTTAAAAGCAGTAAGTCAAATGCAAATTATATAAAACCATTTTCCATCAGTCAATAAGTTTAAGTGCATACAACATAGTTTCGAGTTAATTACGAAACAGTCCAATAACTCTTTTTCAAAAGCACAAACACAAGTTGTCAATAACATGTCCCTAATGATGCAATATGAACATAATTAGATTGCTGATTCTAACTATTGAGCGAATGGCTTCTAACTGCACTATGTGAGTAAATAGCAAATAAATCCAGTAGACGACAAGCACAGAAATAATGAGCACAGGGTTGAATGACGTTCAAATTTTAACAATGTCACAGATGCACACACAAGTTGAGGTACGTAGCACAATGAACATTTTCGTATAGTATCATCACCTCAATGGTTTTAACTGGTGCGTATATAACTTTGGTTCGATGTTCAAACTCTTTGCAATTACAATAAACAAACAAATGGCAATGAGAGATGGAGAATGAATTCTCCCAAATCAGAACAGATTTGGAACCCTTGATGGTATTCAAAAGTACAGTACAAATACCCTACAATTTATCAGGGCAATCTACACTGACTCACATCAAATAAAAATCTAAGAATATTATAAACTTCTAGTTTCAGCCGACTAATAAGTTCTGACACAACACTGATTTTCTTTAACAACCATAAGTTTCATAATCCCGAAACTAATATACATTATAAGTGTAGAATGAAATTTCACCCTACCCTTGAATTTGTTTGCACTAACACACCCACAAAGCAAAGTGTACTTACAAGCCCATTTACTAACGTCATCGGAAACAAACTAAAATGCATCTATAAATCACCCTGCGAGCCACCTCTCAGGGGTTATTGGCAGAAGCAAAATAATATAGGAATTTCAAGAAAACATCAGCAACAGTGGTACACTAAATATAGGGTTAAGTAGCCAAGAAATAGCACAAAAGGAAAACAAACTTACGAGCAATGGAAGGTGGCCATAGGGTCTGACAGTTTACAATGAGCCGAGATGGATGGATCCTGCACTTAAAATAAATTGAGAGGGAAGGGGGCTCTTAACTCTCTTAGGGATCACTTAAGAAAACTAGGGAAATAGAAACCTTGTATGCACTTAGGGAACACCTGCTACTCACTTTTATGGTGACTTGCATGGTATTATGTAGATGTAGACGAACACTTGATCACACTTAGTAAGCACTAATACAAATCGACACCAAGGGAGAAATTTATCACCTGGGGAATCACTTGACACTATGTGGGAAAACAACACACTTCACCAGGGAAATATTCAGCAGAGCTGGTGTGGCCGGGAGCAGGGATGATCAGGTCCGAAGATGATCACGAACAGGGAAGACTGTGAGATGGATGAGCGCGAACTGGGATGACTGGAAGTAAAGGTGAACCCGAATAGGGGAGACTGGAAGCAAAAAGAGCTCGAACTGGGATGTCCGGGAAGATAGATGAGCAGGAACCGGGAAGATGATCACGAACGGGGATGACTGCAGATGAGGAGGCGAACACAAAACAGCACCGATGAAGATCATCTCTCTTACGTCAGTCACAAAGAGGTTGCGTCAAGTACGAAGCTCCGTCTCTAACTTAATCCCCCCTCAGGCCCTCTAAATCTCTCAAATTTGCAACAAAAGCCTTTGCCCCATTATTTCGGAGCAGAGCAATCTTGCCATCCTGCGTCTAAACATTTCTTGTGCTTACCGTATCCTTAGCAGTATGGAGAATTCTTATCCCAGCGGCAGTATGGGACTCTGTTACTAGAAAACCACTTCCTTTTAATGTCCTCAGGAGTATACTGAAAGTTTAGTCTGCTCGTAATGACACAGATAAACACTGACAGATATGTGTACTGGGGAGTCGTATCAAAGCAACTTCAGCGCTGGGGAAAATGTTTTGGGATACTTTGTCTCTTTCTTGATAATAGAGGAACCTTACAATTATTGTCCTATGTGAAGAGCCGCTGGATGCTTTATGGGGCCCAATCCTGTGTACCCACCCATGAAGCATTGGATTGGCACTAACCTTAAACTAAGCGGTGAAAAAATCAGCCGCTACCCACAGGCAGTCCTCTCGCTCGACCTCTGGTAGACCGTGAAGCAACAGGCAATTTAAAAACGGGTTGAGGGAGGCATTTCAACGGGTAAAAGTTAACATAAGATTGGCTGCGTATCAGCAATAGTTTACAAAGTACATCATCATCGTCATCTGGTGGAAGGAGCCATGCCAACAATATTTTCACACAATATTGTCATTGAAACTCTGACTTGTAGTGAAATTATCGACTCAAATGATGCAGCTCCTCAACACCAAGGGTCTCAACCCTTGTTTCTTCTTGTTTTATATCTTATTTTTTCTTCATTGTCATTTTCCAAATGGCGCCCTTTCATTCCCAGACAACAAGGTAATGAAAGTGTTTGAGATTCCCGAGCCCCTTCCAGCACACCATTATTTGACGACAACCATGGGCGTAGCCACGGTGGTGACTTTCCCCCTGGCTCATTAGTCAAATGAAAAATTGCAGGTCTACCAGCTGAAGGTGTCCGTTGAAATTCAATTAGGGAGAAATATAATAAATACAAATGGTATTAATAAATCTTAACATTTTTCATGAAGGGGCAAAAACAAACTTGAGTTTTGGAACGTTAACTTATTTTTGCCCCCCCCCCCCTGGAGAATATTTTGGCTACGCCACTGCCATAGCCTGTAACTTCTCGCTGCCTTCGGAATTGCAACATAGCACTACGGTTAGTCACTCCATACTTCTTTTTCCTCCGCAGTAAAAGGTTGTAAAATATTCCACTTTCATCCACGTTAAAAATATCTTTAGGTGCGGAGTCCACAAAAATGTGTTTGAGGTTCGATCGCTATCTCTCAGCTGCTTCTACGTCAACTGAGTATAGTAGTAGTAGTTGTAAGGGTTCGTCGACGGCTGAGGTCATTTTGCACCGCTTGTTAATCTATTTCTTAAAATATTTTTAAATACATCATAAAATTTACCTTTCAGGATTTTTGTTTTCGGAATATGCCGAAATTGAAACTGTGAAATTAACCGAAATAGTTATTATTTTAAAATTTTTGATTATATTTTATTAATAAGACTTGTGCAGCGTAACAAGCTTACGACTTTGTTTATTTCGTCTGATTTATCACCAAGGATCCGATCTAAATCTCCCCGGATGTCTAATCAACTGATTAACCTCCACTCATGTGTGAAGACCATGCCACTTGATATCTCAGAAACCACCCGTTGGAGCATTTAAATTCTTGGTCCACATTAAGTGCGATCATGTTGGCCTTTTCTTTTGCCAATGGCCCTGATAGAGGAATGTTATTTGACCAGAATTGGAAGAACAACTCCAATAACTCACCATCTGGCTCTTCAAATTTCGCTCCCCGTATCCTCTTCTTCCTGCCACTGTCAATTGCATCACGATTTTTCATATATGTTGACAGGACCGAACGCGGAATATCATAATGCTTTGCGTTTTCCGTTTTTGTTTTTACCCTACGATCTCCTCACAAATTACACCGAGTTTATCTTTTATTGTCAGTTCCTTGTGTTTTCTCTTTCGAGGACTCTCAAATCCTACCTTCCGTCCATGGCCGTAATGGACTAAACGGATTTCACCTACAACGAAGGAATAAATAGTTATAGGTAAAATATGAAACTCAGGTATACTGCAAGGAGTACAAAACAGCAGGCAAATGAAAAACAGTACTTGGCAAAATGATAGTTACGATGTTTTTCATATATGATACCTATGATATATGAAACGCATGACTATGGTTAAAACCACAGCGAGGCAATAAAAATACATGGGCAATTTTTTCTCGGAAAATGGATCTTTACGATTCGTTCTATCATGAGAAACACTTCGTGTGTCAAGAGCTATTGGTGTCCTTTCCTGGTGATGTTCAAATACTGAATCCGACAGTAATTGCTCGAGAAGGAAGGCTTGGGAGGAAGAAAGGGGGGGGGGCATTAGTCATGGCGCGAATGCCCCGGAAAAAAGCTAGGGACGGAGCAGCCGGGATGTGTGTGCACTCGAGATATATTTGATTAGGGGTAAACAGCTGCTGGCACACGGTGCGACATAAGCACAAACAAATGTTCAAAATAGCTTGGAAGCACTTTAAAGTAACGAATGCTCAATAAAACGATACCAAAATCACAAGGACTATAAGCACTAAATACCATCGGCTGGCGCTATCCCGATGAATCGTTTCGAAATAAACGATATGTTGGGGCGTCACGGTTGCATATATATGTATTTCGAATTATCCATGCATTTAAGTGAGCAATTTCCTATTCCATTTGCCAGGGTCTACTAACAACTTCGAATTATTCGATATTTCGAATTAACAGAGTTCGAACTAATGGGGATTTACTGTATATACAATCTGATCTGTGTAAGCATGCACTGGACTTCTGTTCTGGGGCTGGTCAAATTAACTGCTTAATAACAAGGCAAGCAGTGAACTTGTCAGTGAGAAGAGATAGGAAGAGATAGAATATTTGCGAGAAATGTAGACACAAATTGAGTCCTTTCGTAAATTACAAGAGGCAGCTAAAGTAGTGAAAAATTTTATTTTCACATTTTAGAAGAAAGGAGTGTGAAACTACAAATCACAATCAATTTTGTACCCGTTACAAATATTGTGGCACCTTTAGTGCTACAAAAGACTTTAGTATATATCTTTTTTCCGTATGATATGGACCAAGCTTGGAAATTTAATTCTCGTGAAGCTTAGGGACCAGGAAAACACCTCTATATCCAAGAGCGACCAGCAGCAGGAAAAATATTTTGCACAATGTTTTAATATTATGAAATAAATGTTTCACTTTCAAGGCACTCACTCCACTTTCAAGGAACATCGCATCAAAAGCGAAGAAGCGAACTGATTGAACATGACTCTCCTCTTCATGGTAACTTGGTTCTACCACAACAAAAGGAGAGTAAAGAGAATATGCTCCTGAATAAGATCTTCAAGGAAACTTATATATTGGAGGCAAGCCTGCAACCATGGCCTCTATAGCCTAGTACGGGGACAACAATTCTTTAAACCTTTAGTACAGATCCATGAAAAAATGCATGATTAACTCAAGGTTCATAATAATAAAATACATTTCATAAATGTGTATATTGTTTATTTCTCCAACACAGAACTGCAACTGCAGAAATCCCAACTTTAGCTTCTTAGGCTAGTCATGTCTTAGTCTTCGGATTGTCATGCTAGACGGGACACGTTCATTGCCCGGCTGAAAAGAGCTACCATCACATTTCGGAAAGCCCTTTTTTCCGAGACACTAACGGTAATGGGAAGAAGAATATTCAAAATTATGTCTCAATAGGTCATACACCTTATTCAAGAGACAATTCAATTTTAGTAAGGGACACTTTATTATTATATTTATTTAGTTAACGATCGAGATACGCCAGGATTATAACCTCCCAAAAGTCATCATGGAATTTTTCCAAGTAGGGCATAAGGTAGACAGAATTCCTTGGAATATTTGCGAGAAATGTAGACACAAATTGAGTCCTTTCGTAAATTACAAGAGGCAGCTAAAGTAGTGAAAAATTTTATTGTCACATTTTAGAAGAAAGGAGTGGCCAGTGGAAACTACGCTCTGCTAACAGTTAAAGTGCATTCCTGGCTCTTCCTTCCCAAGCGTCGTTTCTGGGATTATACTTTCGGTCAAAAATGCGCTTTTAACTCTCACAGGGAGGAAAATAAGATGCTCCGTGGTTGAACTCCGGAGGAGATAGACCATCACGCTCCCTAATTTCATCACAAACCATTTTCACCGATGACGCATCCCCATGCATTGGCTAGCCTCGTACGACAAGCAGATCTTCTGCCGAGGTATTTTTCAAAGCCTCATCCGTATGGCCAATTAAGATCTCATTTTCAATGCAAAATTTCTATCATTGATGTGAGAAATATATTATAGAGCATCGAATTAGACTGATAATAATTGATGCATGGGGGAATAGTAATCAAGCATACCGCACGGAGAAGAAGGGATCCCTCCCAGAGATACTTTACAAAGGGAGGTTTATTCGATCCATATTCGATATTTGATCGATCGAACCACTCATTTAGGCGACTCTTACGAAGAGCAGGGATACTGATTCTTACTACAAGCAGGGATTTTCTTCTACGCCCCACACGCAGGGCCAAGGAAAATTGCATAATAGTATAGCTCTTTTTTGTGAACATGAAGGGTGTGGAATCTTTAATAAGGAGAAATCTTAGTTTTCTGCTCTGAATGCCTTGATGCAATCACCATTAAGGGCAATACAGTGTAAGAGCATCGAAATACTGATAATAATTGATATAAGGAGGCACAGTGATGAGGCATACCGCACGGAGAAGAAGGCCAAATTTTTAGAAAGAAGACAAACGGGCGCACATACAACACAAAATATCGAAACTACAGCGTCCACAGATCCGGGTCGAAGTTTCGGATTCCACGACTCCCCCTTATATGTACAACATCACCCCCGTGGTCAAATGGGGGGTCGAAGGTTTGATGATTCGGACAATTTTATCAGCCTAGTAAACTTCAGCTGCACTCGACTCCCCTCCAGTTTCACTGCTTAGGCCAGTCAAGTCTTCGACGTACCACGTCCTTCGCCCCGAAAAAAGCCCCTGCTTTACATTACGGAAAGCCTATTTATCCATGAGAGAGAACTTTGCGGACTCATCCCGCGATTCACGAGTGTCATGTATGTGTTGCATATTTGAGAAGAGTAGAAATTTGTTCTGTAGTATGAACGTATTCCATGCATTATTCTTGGTCATGACGTTATTAGATTTGAGTTTCATTCATGGCGATTATTTTCTATTATTTGGAACCTTTGTTATTGCGTTATTGAATCAACGGTTAAGGTGAATCATCATTGACGAAATATTTGGCACTGAAGGAGATGGATTTATAAGAAAATTGTGGAGGCAGCGTGATCAGGCATAACGCACGGAGAAGAAGGCGGGATTTAAAGACGGAAACGCAACGGGCGTATTGACGCCACTGAAGGGCAAAATTGGAATTTCCACAGTTCCAGGGACCTGGTTGGGATTTTACGCCGATCCTTTGCGAGGGACTTAATATATGTATACCCCATCGCCCCCACGGCCTAAGGTGGGGTAGAACGTTTGGTGACAAGGACAATATTGTCAGCATTGTCTGCTCTTGCTGCACTCGACCCACCTTCAGCTTTACTACTTAGTCTCCTTTGCCCGTCTGAAATCGGCTGTTATATTTCATGAAAGCCCTTTTTATCCGAGACTTTCGTGATTGAGTTGTCGAAGAACGTTGCGGATCGCGATTTGCGAGTGTCATGTACGTGTTCAATATCTCTGAATAGTATAAATTTGTGCGGTAGCATGTTCGTAATCCATGGATTATTCATGGTCATATCGTTTTAAAATATGAGTTTCATTAATGGCGACTTATTTCTTTTATGCCGTACCTATTATTTTGCTATTGAATCAAAGGCTAAGGTCAATCACCATACAGGATATATTTGGCGCTGAAGGGGATGGATTTGTAACAAAGTATAGTTTTTGACCGCACAATATTCTTCATTGAAACCAGTATTGTGGTACTTGAAACTCCTCAGTTATATAGAGGTTAGATAAATGTTAGACCATCAACCTTCCTAGTTTCATTACAATCCATGTGCATCGGGGTTGCAACCCCATTCTCTTAGTTGCCTCGTACAACAAACAGATTTTCCGCCTGGGTATTCCACAATGCGCTAACCGCAGGGAAAAAGAAAATCGAAAACTGCACAGCAACGTTAATATAAACACAGTAAATGAGCATTGATTTAGACTGTTATCAATATGTGGAGGCACAGCGATCAGGCATGCGCAATAGAGAAGGCCGGATACAGAGAAGGGCAACGGGCACCCTATCGCCACAAAAAGGCAAAATTGGAGCGTCCACAGATACGGAGCGCGGAATGGGATTCCGTGCTGACCCACGGCGAGAGAGCCATGTGCATGCTCCGTCGCCCCCACGGCCTAAGAGGGTCTTCGAATGTTTGGGAACTAAGACAAGTGTATCAGGCTCATCAACTCCTGCTGCAGAAATCCCAACTTTAGCTTCTTAGGCTAGTCATATCTTAGTCTTAGTATAGTCTGGCTAGACGGGACACGTTCATTGCCCGGCTGAAAGGGCTTCCTTTATATTTCGGAACGCCCTTTTTTTCCGAGACACTAACCGTAATGGAATGAAGAATATTCAAAGTTATGTCTCAAGAGGTCATACACCTTATTCAAGAGACAATTCAATCTTAGTAAGGGATACTTTATTATTATATTTATTAAGTTAATGATCGAGATACGCCAAGCTCCATTTATCGGATACATTTATTTTTCAGCGGAACAGATTATTTTTTAAGTGTCTTGTGGCCCTTATTGGAAAAAGGTCATGAAGTTGCTTTATACAACTGGCTTAAAGAGCACTGCCTTCTATCTCGTTCAGTAAAATGTCCTTCGAAATTTTGTGGCACAGATATGATTTGGTCGAAGGCTCGTGTGCGGGACAAGTATAATTAGAAGTGCACTATCAGTGGGTAAGTAATGCCAAAACTCATCATGGAATTTTTCCAAGTAGGGCATAAGGTAGACAGAACTCCTTTGAATATTTGCGAGAAATGTAGACACAAATTGAGTCCTTTCGTAAATTACAAGAGGCAGCTAAAGTAGTGAAAAATTTTATTGACACATTTTTGAAGAAAGGAGTGTGAAACTACAAATCACAATCAATTTTGTACCCGTTACAAATATTGTGGCACCTTTAGTGCTACAAGAGACTTTAGTATATATCTTTTTTCCATATGATATGGACCAAGCTTGGAAATTTAATTCTCGTGAAGCTTAGGGACCAGGAAAACACCTCTATATCCAAGAGCGACCAGCAGCAGGAAAAATATTTTGCACAATGTTTTAATATTATGAAATAAATGTTTCACTTTCAAGGCACTCACTCCACTTTCAAGGAACATCGCATCAAAAGCGAAGAAGCGAACTGATTGAACATGACTCTCCTCTTCATGGTAACTTTGTTCTACCACAACAAAAGGAGTGTAAAGAGAATATGCTCCTGAATAAGATCTTCAAGGAAACTTATATATTGGAGGCAAGCCTGCCACCATGGCCTCTATAGCCTAGTACGGGGACAACAATTCTTTAAACCTTTAGTACAGATCCATGAAAAAATGCATGATTAACTCAAGGTTCATAATAATAAAATACATTTCATAAATGTGTATATTGTTTAATTCTCCAACACAGAACTGCAACTGCAGAAATCCCAACTTTAGCTTCTTAGGCTAGTCATGTCTTAGTCTTCGGATTGTCATGCTAGACGGGACACGTTCATTGCCCGGCTGAAAAGAGCTACCATCACATTTCGGAAAGCCCTTTTTTCCGAGACACTAACGGTAATGGGAAGAAGAATATTCAAAATTATGTCTCAATAGGTCATACACCTTATTCAAGAGACAATTCAATTTTAGTAAGGGACACTTTATTATTATATTTATTTAGTTAACGATCGAGATACGCCAGGATTATAACCTCCCAAAAGTCATCATGGAAATTTTCCAAGTAGGGCATAAGGTAGACAGAATTCCTTGGAATATTTGCGAGAAATGTAGACACAAATTGAGTCCTTTCGTAAATTACAAGAGGCAGCTAAAGTAGTGAAAAATTTTATTGTCACATTTTAGAAGAAAGGAGTGGCCAGTGGAAACTACGCTCTGCTAACAGTTAAAGTGCATTCCTGGCTCTTCCTTCCCAAGCGTCGTTTCTGGGATTATACTTTCGGTCAAAAATGCGCTTTTAACTCTCACAGGGCGGAAAATAAGATGCTCCGTGGTTGAACTCCGGAGGAGATAGACCATCACGCTCCCTAATTTCATCACAAACCATTTTCACCGATGACGCATCCCCATTCATTGGCTAGCCTCGTACGACAAGCAGATCTTCTGCCGAGGTATTTTTCAAAGCCTCATCCGTATGGCCAATTAAGATCTCATTTTCAATGCAAAATTTCTATCATTGATATGAGAAATATATTATAGAGCATCGAATTAGACTGATAATAATTGATGTATGGAGGAATAGTAATCAGGCATACCGCACGGAGAAGAAGGGATCCCTCCCAGAGATACTTTACAAAGGGAGGTTTATTCGATCCATATTCGATATTTGATCGATCGAACCACTCATTTAGGCGACTCTTACGAAGAGCAGGGATACTGATTCTTACTACAAGCAGGGATTTTCTTCTACGCCCCACACGCAGGGCCAAGGAAAATTGCATAATAGTATAGCTCTTTTTTGTGAACATGAAGGGTGTGGAATCTTTAATAAGGAGAAATCTTAGTTTTCTGCTCTGAATGCCTTGATGCAATCACCATTAAGGGCAATACAGTGTAAGAGCATCGAAATACTGATAATAATTGATATAAGGAGGCACAGTGATGAGGCATACCGCACGGAGAAGAAGGCCAAATTTATAGAAAGTAGACAAACGGGCGCACATACAACACAAAATATCGAAACTACAGCGTCCACAGATCCGGGTCGAAGTTTCGGATTCCACGACTCCCCCTTATATGTACAACATCACCCCCGTGGCCAAATGGGGGGTTGAAGGTTTGATGATTCGGACAATTTTATCAGCCTAGTAAACTTCAGCTGCACTCGACTCCCCTCCAGTTTCACTGCTTAGGCCAGTCAAGTCTTCGACGTACCACGTCCTTCGCCCCGAAAAAAGCCCCTGCTTTACATTACGGAAAGCCTATTTATCCATGAGAGAGAACTTTGCGGACTCATCCCGCGATTCACGAGTGTCATGTATGTGTTGCATATTTGAGAAGAGTAGAAATTTGTTCTGTAGTATGAACGTATACCATGCATTATTCTTGGTCATGACGTTATTAGATATGAGTTTCATTCATGGCGATTATTTTCTATTATTTGGAACCTTTGTTATTGCGTTATTGAATCAACGGTTAAGGTGAATCATCATTGACGAAATATTTGGCACTGAAGGAGATGGATTTATAAGAAAATTGTGGAGGCAGCGTGATCAGGCATAACGCACGGAGAAGAAGGCGGGATTTAAAGACGGAAACGCAACGGGCGTATTGACGCCACTGAAGGGCAAAATTGGAATTTCCACAGTTCCAGGGAGCTGGTTGGGATTTTACGCCGATCCTTTGCGAGGGACTTAATATATGTATACCCCATCGCCCCCACGGCCTAAGGTGGGGTAGAACGTTTGGTGACAAGGACAATATTGTCAGCATTGTCTGCTCTTGCTGCACTCGACCCACCTTCAGCTTTACTACTTAGTCTCCTTTGCCCGTCTGAAATCGGCTGTTATATTTCAGAAAGCCCTTTTTATCCGAGACTTTCGTGATTGAGTTGTCGAAGAACGTTGCGGATCGCGATTTGCGAGTGTCATGTACGTGTTCAATATCTCTGAATAGTATAAATTTGTGCGGTAGCATGTTCGTAATCCATGGATTATTCATGGTCATATCGTTTTAAAATATGAGTTTCATTAATGGCGACTTATTTCTTTTATGCCGTACCTATTATTTTGCTATTGAATCAAAGGCTAAGGTCAATCACCATACAGGATATATTTGGCGCTGAAGGGGATGGATTTGTAACAAAGTATAGTTTTTGACCGCACAATATTCTTCATTGAAACCAGTATTGTGGTACTTGAAACTCCTCAGTTATATAGAGGTTAGATAAATGTTAGACCATCAACCTTCCTAGTTTCATTACAATCCATGTGCATCGGGGTTGCAACCCCATTCTCTTAGTTGCCTCGTACAACAAACAGATTTTCCGCCTGGGTATTCCACAATGCGCTAACCGCAGGGAAAAAGAAAATCGAAAACTGCACAGCAACGTTAATATAAACACAGTAAATGAGCATTGATTTAGACTGTTATCAATATGTGGAGGCACAGCGATCAGGCATGCGCAATAGAGAAGACCGGATACAGAGAAGGGCAACGGGCACCCTATCGCCACAAAAAGGCAACATTGGAGCGTCCACAGATACGGAGCGCGGAATGGGATTCCGTGCTGACCCACGGCGAGAGAGCCATGTGCATGCTCCGTCGCCCCCACGGCCTAAGAGGGTCTTCGAATGTTTGGGATCTAAGACAAGTGTATCAGGCTCATCAACTCCTGCTGCAGAAATCCCAACTTTAGCTTCTTGGGCTAGTCATATCTTAGTCTTAGTATAGTCTGGCTAGACGGGACTCGTTCATTTCCCGGCTGAAAAGGGTACCTTTATATTTCGGAACGACCTTTTTTTCCGAGACACTAACCGTAATAGAATGAAGAATATTCAAAGTTATGTCTCAAGAGGTCATACACCTTATTCAAGAGACAATTCAATCATATTAAGAGACACTTTATTATTATATTTATTAAGTTAATGGTCGAGATACGCCAAGCTCCATTTATCGGATACATTTATTTTTCAGCGGAACAGATTATTTTTTAAGTGTCTTGTGGCCCTTATTGGAAAAAGGTCATGAAGTTGCTTTATACAACTGGCTTAAAGAGCACTGCCTTCTATCTCGTTCAGTAAAATGTCCTTCGAAATTTTGTGGCACAGATATGATTTGGTCGAAGGCTCGTGTGCGGGACAAGTATAATTAGAAGTGCACCAACAGTGGGTAAGTAATGCCAAAACTCATCATGGAATTTTTCCAAGTAGGGCATAAGGTAGACAGAATTCCTTTGAATATTTGCGAGAAATGTAGACACAAATTGAGTCCTTTCGTAAATTACAAGAGGCAGCTAAAGTAGTGAAAAATTTTATTGTCACATTTTAGAAGAAAGGAGTGTGAAACTACAAATCACAATCAATTTTGTACCCGTTACAAATATTGTGGCACCTTTAGTGCTACAAGATACTTTAGTATATATCTTTTTTCCATATGATATGGACCAAGCTTGGAAATTTAATTCTCGTGAAGCTTAGGGACCAGGAAAACACCTCTATATCCAAGAGCGACCAGCAGCAGGAAAAATATTTTGCACAATGTTTTAATATTATGAAATAAATGTTTCACTTTCAAGGCACTCACTCCACTTTCAAGGAACATCGCATCAAAAGCGAAGAAGCGAACTGATTGAACATGACTCTCCTCTTCATGGTAACTTTGTTCTACCACAACAAAAGGAGTGTAAAGGGAATATGCTCCTGAATAAGATCTTCAAGGAAACTTATATATTGGAGGCAAGCCTGCCACCATGGCCTCTATAGCCTAGTACGGGCACAACAATTCTTTAAACCTTTAGTACAGATCCATGAAAAAATGCATGATTAACTCAAGGTTCATAATAATAAAATACATTTCATAAATGTGTATATTGTTTAATTCTCCAACACAGAACTGCAACTGCAGAAATCCCAACTTTAGCTTCTTAGGCTAGTCATGTCTTAGTCTTCGGATTGTCATGCTAGACGGGACACGTTCATTGCCCGGCTGAAAAGAGCTACCATCACATTTCGGAAAGCCCTTTTTTCCGAGACACTAACGGTAATGGGAAGAAGAATATTCAAAATTATGTCTCAATAGGTCATACACCTTATTCAAGAGACAATTCAATTTTAGTAAGGGACACTTTATTATTATATTTATTTAGTTAACGATCGAGATACGCCAGGATTATAACCTCCCAAAAGTCATCATGGAATTTTTCCAAGTAGGGCATAAGGTAGACAGAATTCCTTGGAATATTTGCGAGAAATGTAGACACAAATTGAGTCCTTTCGTAAATTACAAGAGGCAGCTAAAGTAGTGAAAAATTTTATTGTCACATTTTAGAAGAAAGGAGTGGCCAGTGGAAACTACGCTCTGCTAACAGTTAAAGTGCATTCCTGGCTCTTCCTTCCCAAGCGTCGTTTCTGGGATTATACTTTCGGTCAAAAATGCGCTTTTAACTCTCACAGGGCGGAAAATAAGATGCTCCGTGGTTGAACTCCGGAGGAGATAGACCATCACGCTCCCTAATTTCATCACAAACCATTTTCACCGATGACGCATCCCCATTCATTGGCTAGCCTCGTACGACAAGCAGATCTTCTGCCGAGGTATTTTTCAAAGCCTCATCCGTATGGCCAATTAAGATCTCATTTTCAATATAAAATTTCTATGATTGATGTGAGAAATATATTATAGAGCATCGAATTAGACTGATAATAATTGATGTATGGGGGAATAGTAATCAAGCATACCGCACGGAGAAGAAGGGATCCCTCCCAGAGATACTTTACAAAGGGAGGTTTATTCGATCCATATTCGATATTTGATCGATCGAACCACTCATTTAGGCGACTCTTACGAAGAGCAGGGATACTGATTCTTACTACAAGCAGGGATTTTCTTCAACGCCCCACACGCAGGGCCAAGGAAAATTGCATAATAGTATAGCTCTTTTTTGTGAACATGAAGGGTGTGGAATCTTTAATAAGGAGAAATATTAGTTTTCTGCTCTGAATGCCTTGATGCAATCACCATTAAGGGCAATACAGTGTAAGAGCATCGAAATAGACTGATAATAATTGATATAAGGAGGCACAGTGATGAGGCATACCGCACGGAGAAGAAGGCCAAATTTTTAGAAAGAAGACAAACGGGCGCACATACAACACAAAATATCGAAACTACAGCGTCCACAGATCCGGGTCGAAGTTTCGGATTCCACGACTCCCCCTTATATGTACAACATCACCCCCGTGGCCAAATGGGGGGTTGAAGGTTTGATGATTCGGACAATTTTATCAGCCTAGTAAACTTCAGCTGCACTCGACTCCCCTCCAGTTTCACTGCTTAGGCCAGTCAAGTCTTCGACGTACCACGTCCTTCGCCCCGAAAAAAGCCCCTGCTTTACATTACGGAAAGCCTATTTATCCATGAGAGAGAACTTTGCGGACTCATCCCGCGATTCACGAGTGTCATGTATGTGTTGCATATTTGAGAAGAGTAGAAATTTGTTCTGTAGTATGAACGTATACCATGCATTATTCTTGGTCATGACGTTATTAGATATGAGTTTCATTCATGGCGATTATTTTCTATTATTTGGAACCTTTGTTATTGCGTTATTGAATCAACGGTTAAGGTGAATCATCATTGACGAAATATTTGGCACTGAAGGAGATGGATTTATAAGAAAATTGTGGAGGCAGCGTGATCAGGCATAACGCACGGAGAAGAAGGCGGGATTTAAAGACGGAAACGCAACGGGCGTATTGACGCCACTGAAGGGCAAAATTGGAATTTCCACAGTTCCAGGGAGCTGGTTGGGATTTTACGCCGATCCTTTGCGAGGGACTTAATATATGTATACCCCATCGCCCCCACGGCCTAAGGTGGGGTAGAACGTTTGGTGACAAGGACAATATTGTCAGCATTGTCTGCCATTGCTGCACTCGACCCACCTTCAGCTTTACTACTTAGTCTCCTTTGCGCGTCTGAAATCGGCTGTTATATTTCAGAAAGCCCTATTTATCCGAGACTTTCGTGATTGAGTTGTCGAAGAACGTTGCGGATCGCGATTTGCGAGTGTCATGTACGTGTTCAATATCTCTGAATAGTATAAATTTGTGCGGTAGCATGTTCGTAATCCATGGATTATTCATGGTCATATCGTTTTAAAATATGAGTTTCATTAATGGCGACTTATTTCTTTTATGCCGTACCTATTATTTTGCTATTGAATCAAAGGCTAAGGTCAATCACCATACAGGATATATTTGGCGCTGAAGGGGATGGATTTGTAACAAAGTATAGTTTTTGACCGCACAATATTCTTCATTGAAACCAGTATTGTGGTACTTGATACTCCTCAGTTATATAGAGGTTAGATAAATGTTAGACCATCAACCTTCCTAGTTTCATTACAATCCATGTGCATCGGGGTTGCAACCCCATTCTCTTAGTTGCCTCGTACAACAAACAGATTTTCCGCCTGGGTATTCCACAATGCGCTAACCGCAGGGAAAAAGAAAATCGAAAACTGCACAGCAACGTTAATATAAACACAGTAAATGAGCATTGATTTAGACTGTTATCAATATGTGGAGGCACAGCGATCAGGCATGCGCAATAGAGAAGGCCGGATACAGAGAAGGGCAACGGGCACCCTATCGCCACAAAAAGGCAAAATTGGAGCGTCCACAGATACGGAGCGCGGAATGGGATTCCGTGCTGACCCACGGCGAGAGAGCCATGTGCATGCTCCGTCGCCCCCACGGCCTAAGAGGGTCTTCGAATGTTTGGGAACTAAGACAAGTGTGTCAGGCTCATCAACTCCTGCTGCAGAAATCCCAACTTTAGCTTCTTAGGCTAGTCATATCTTAGTCTTAGTATAGTCTGGCTAGACGGGACACGTTCATTGCCCGGCTGAAAAGGGCTACCTTTATATTTCGGAACGCCCTTTTTTTCCGAGACAATCACCGTAATGGAATGAAGAATATTCAAAGTTATGTCTCAAGAGGTCATACACCTTATTCAAGAGACAATTCAATCATTTTAAGAGACACTTTATTATTATATTTATTAAGTTAATGGTCGAGATACGCCAAGCTCCATTTATCGGATACATTTATTTTTCAGCGGAACAGATTATTTTTTAAGTGTCTTGTGGCCCTTATTGGAAAAAGGTCATGAAGTTGCTTTATACAACTGGCTTAAAGAGCACTGCCTTCTATCTCGTTCAGTAAAATGTCCTTCGAAATTTTGTGGCACAGATATGATTTGGTCGAAGGCTCGTGTGCGGGACAAGTATAATTAGAAGTGCACTATCAGTGGGTAAGTAATGCCAAAACTCATCATGGAATTTTTCCAAGTAGGGCATAAGGTAGACAGAATTCCTTTGAATATTTGCGAGAAATGTAGACACAAATTGAGTCCTTTCGTAAATTACAAGAGGCAGCTAAAGTAGTGAAAAATTTTATTGTCACATTTTAGAAGAAAGGAGTGGCCAGTGGAAACTACGCTCTGCTAACAGTTAAAGTGCATTCCTGGCTCTTCCTTCCCAAGCGTCGTTTCTGGGATTATACTTTCGGTCAAAAATGCGCTTTTAACTCTCACAGGGCGGAAAATAAGATGCTCCGTGGTTGAACTCCGGAGGAGATAGACCATCACGCTCCCTAATTTCATCACAAACCATTTTCACCGATGACGCATCCCCATGCATTGGCTAGCCTCGTACGACAAGCAGATCTTCTGCCGAGGTATTTTTCAAAGCCTCATCCGTATGGCCAATTAAGATCTCATTTTCAATGCAAAATTTCTATCATTGATGTGAGAAATATATTATAGAGCATCGAATTAGACTGATAATAATTGATGTATGGGGGAATAGTAATCAAGCATACCGCACGGAGAAGAAGGGATCCCTCCCAGAGATACTTTACAAAGGGAGGTTTATTCGATCCATATTCGATATTTGATCGATCGAACCACTCATTTAGGCGACTCTTACGAAGAGCAGGGATACTGATTCTTACTACAAGCAGGGATTTTCTTCAACGCCCCACACGCAGGGCCAAGGAAAATTGCATAATAGTATAGCTCTTTTTTGTGAACATGAAGGGTGTGGAATCTTTAATAAGGAGAAATATTAGTTTTCTACTCTGAATGCCTTGATGCAATCACCATTAATGGCAATACAGTGTAAGAGCATCGAAATAGACTCATAATAATTGATATAAGGAGGCACAGTGATGAGGCATACCGCACGGAGAAGAAGGCCAAATTTTTAGAAAGAAGACAAACGGGCGCACATACAACACAAAATATCGAAACTACAGCGTCCACATATCCGGGTCGAAGTTTCGGATTCCACGACTCCCCCTTATATGTACAACATCACCCCCGTGGCCAAATGGGGGGTTGAAGGTTTGATGATTCGGACAATTTTATCAGCCTAGTAAACTTCAGCTGCACTCGACTCCCCTCCAGTTTCACTGCTTAGGCCAGTCAAGTCTTCGACGTACCACGTCCTTCGCCCCGAAAAAAGCCCCTGCTTTACATTACATAAAGCCTATTTATCCATGAGAGAGAACTTTGCGGACTCATCCCGCGATTCACGAGTGTCATGTATGTGTTGCATATTTGAGAAGAGTAGAAATTTGTTCTGTAGTATGAACGTATTCCATACATTATTCTTGGTCATGACGTTATTAGATATGAGTTTCATTCATGGCGATTATTTTCTATTATTTGGAACCTTTGTTATTGCGTTATTGAATCAACGGTTAAGGTGAATCATCATTGACGAAATATTTGGCACAGAAGGAGATGGATTTATAAGAAAATTGTGGAGGCAGCGTGATCAGGCATAACGCACGGAGAAGAAGGCGGGATTTAAAGACGGAAACGCAACGGGCGTATTGACGCCACTGAAGGGCAAAATTGGAATTTCCACAGTTCCAGGGAGCTGGTTGGGATTTTACGCCGATCCTTTGCGAGGGACTTAATATATGTATACCCCATCGCCCCCACGGCCTAAGGTGGGGTAGAACGTTTGGTGACAAGGACAATATTGTCAGCATTGTCTGCCATTGCTGCACTCGACCCACCTTCAGCTTTACTACTTAGTCTCCTTTGCGCGTCTGAAATCGGCTGTTATATTTCAGAAAGCCCTATTTATCCGAGACTTTCGTGATTGAGTTGTCGAAGAACGTTGCGGATCGCGATTTGCGAGTGTCATGTACGTGTTCAATATCTCTGAATAGTATAAATTTGTGCGGTAGCATGTTCGTAATCCATGGATTATTCATGGTCATATCGTTTTAAAATATGAGTTTCATTAATGGCGACTTATTTCTTTTATGCCGTACCTATTATTTTGCTATTGAATCAAAGGCTAAGGTCAATCACCATACAGGATATATTTGGCGCTGAAGGGGATGGATTTGTAACAAAGTATAGTTTTTGACCGCACAATATTCTTCATTGAAACCAGTATTGTGGTACTTGATACTCCTCAGTTATATAGAGGTTAGATAAATGTTAGACCATCAACCTTCCTAGTTTCATTACAATCCATGTGCATCGGGGTTGCAACCCCATTCTCTTAGTTGCCTCGTACAACAAACAGATTTTCCGCCTGGGTATTCCACAATGCGCTAACCGCAGGGAAAAAGAAAATCGAAAACTGCACAGCAACGTTAATAGAAACACAGTAAATGAGCATTGATTTAGACTGTTATCAATATGTGGAGGCACAGCGATCAGGCATGCGCAATAGAGAAGGCCGGATACAGAGAAGGGCAACGGGCACCCTATCGCCACAAAAAGGCAAAATTGGAGCGTCCACAGATACGGAGCGCGGAATGGGATTCCGTGCTGACCCACGGCGAGAGAGCCATGTGCATGCACCGTCGCCCCCGCGGCCTAAGGGGGTCTTCGAATGTTTGGGAACTAAGACAAGTGTGTCAGGCTCATCAACTCCTGCTGCAGAAATCCCAACTTTAGCTTCTTAGGCTAGTCATATCTTAGTCTTAGTATAGTCTGGCTAGACGGGACACGTTCATTGCCCGGCTGAAAAAGGCTACCTTTATATTTTGGAACGCCCTTTTTTTCCGAGACACTAACCGTAATGGAATGAAGAATATTCAAAGTTATGTCTCAAGAGGTCATACACCTTATTCAAGAGACAATTCAATCATATTAATAGACACTTTATTATTATATTTATTAAGTTAATGGTCGAGATACGCCAAGCTCCATTTATTGGATACATTTATTTTTCAGCGGAACAGATTATTTTTTAAGTGTCTTGTGGCCCTTATTGGAAAAAGGTCATGTAGTTGCTTTATACAACTGGCTTAAAGAGCACTGCCTTCTATCTCGTTCAGTAAAATGTCCTTCGAAATTTTGTGGCACAGATATGATTTGGTCGAAGGCTCGTGTGCGGGACAAGTATAATTAGAAGTGCACTATCAGTGGGTAAGTAATGCCAAAACTCATGATGGAATTTTTCCAAGTAGGGCATAAGGTAGACAGAATTCCTTTGAATATTTGCGAGAAATGTAGACACAAATTGAGTCCTTTCGTAAATTACAAGAGGCAGCTAAAGTAGTGAAAAATTTTATTGTCACATTTTAGAAGAAAGGAGTGGCCAGTGGAAACTACGTTCTGCTAACAGTTAAAGTGCATTCCTGGCTCTTCCTTCCCAAGCGTCGTTTCTGGGATTATACTTTCGGTCAAAAATGCGCTTTTAACTCTCACAGGGCGGAAAATAAGATGCTCCGTGGTTGAACTCCGGAGGAGATAGACCATCACGCTCCCTAATTTCATCACAAACCATTTTCACCGATGACGCATCCCCATTCATTGGCTAGCCTCGTACGACAAGCAGATCTTCTGCCGAGGTATTTTTCAAAGCCTCATCCGTATGGCCAATTAAGATCTCATTTTCAATGCAAAATTTCTATGATTGATGTGAGAAATGTATTATAGAGCATCGAATTAGACTGATAATAATTGATGTATGGGGGAATAGTAATCAAGCATACCGCACGGAGAAGAAGGGATCCCTCCCAGAGATACTTTACAAAGGGAGGTTTATTCGATCCATATTCGATATTTGATCGATCGAACCACTCATTTAGGCGACTCTTACGAAGAGCAGGGATACTGATTCTTACTACAAGCAGGGATTTTCTTCAACGCCCCACACGCAGGGCCAAGGAAAATTGCATAATAGTATAGCTCTTTTTTGTGAACATGAAGGGTGTGGAATCTTTAATAAGGAGAAATATTAGTTTTCTGCTCTGAATGCCTTGATGCAATCACCATTAAGTGCAATACAGTGTAAGAGCATCGAAATAGACTGATAATAATTGATATAAGGAGGCACAGTGATGAGGCATACCGCACGGAGAAGAAGGCCAAATTTTTAGAAAGAAGACAAACGGGCGCACATACAACACAAAATATCGAAACTACAGCGTCCACAGATCCGGGTCGAAGTTTCGGATTCCACGACTCCCCCTTATATGTACAACATCACCCCCGTGGCCAAATGGGGGGTTGAAGGTTTGATGATTCGGACAATTTTATCAGCCTAGTAAACTTCAGCTGCACTCGACTCCCCTCCAGTTTCACTGCTTAGGCCAGTCAAGTCTTCGACGTACCACGTCCTTCGCCCCGAAAAAAGCCCCTGCTTTACATTACGGAAAGCCTATTTATCCATGAGAGAGAACTTTGCGGACTCATCCCGCGATTCACGAGTGTCATGTATGTGTTGCATATTTGAGAAGAGTAGAAATTTGTTCTGTAGTATGAACGTATACCATGCATTATTCTTGGTCATGACGTTATTAGATATGAGTTTCATTCATGGCGATTATTTTCTATTATTTGGAACCTTTGTTATTGCGTTATTGAATCAACGGTTAAGGTGAATCATCATTGACGAAATATTTGGCACTGAAGGAGATGGATTTATAAGAAAATTGTGGAGGCAGCGTGATCAGGCATAACGCACGGAGAAGAAGGCGGGATTTAAAGACGGAAACGCAACGGGCGTATTGACGCCACTGAAGGGCAAAATTGGAATTTCCACAGTTCCAGGGAGCTGGTTGGGATTTTACGCCGATCCTTTGCGAGGGACTTAATATATGTATACCCCATCGCCCCCACGGCCTAAGGTGGGGTAGAACGTTTGGTGACAAGGACAATATTGTCAGCATTGTCTGCTCTTGCTGCACTCGACCCACCTTCAGCTTTACTACTTAGTCTCCTTTGCCCGTCTGAAATCGGCTGTTATATTTCAGAAAGCCCTTTTTATCCGAGACTTTCGTGATTGAGTTGTCGAAGAACGTTGCGGATCGCGATTTGCGAGTGTCATGTACGTGTTCAATATCTCTGAATAGTATAAATTTGTGCGGTAGCATGTTCGTAATCCATGGATTATTCATGGTCATATCGTTTAAAATATGAGTTTCTTTAATGGCGACTTATTTCTTTTATGCCGTACCTATTATTTTGCTATTGAATCAAAGGCTAAGGTCAATCACCATACAGGATATATTTGGCGCTGAAGGGGATGGATTTGTAACAAAGTATAGTTTTTGACCGCACAATATTCTTCATTGAAACCAGTATTGTGGTACTTGAAACTCCTCAGTTAGATAGAGGTTAGATAAATGTTAGACCATCAACCTTCCTAGTTTCATTACAATCCATGTGCATCGGGGTTGCAACCCCATTCTCTTAGTTGCCTTGTACAACAAACAGATTTTCCGCCTGGGTATTCCACAATGCGCTAACCGCAGGGAAAAAGAAAATCGAAAACTGCACAGCAACGGTAATAGAAACACAGTAAATGAGCATTGATTTAGACTGTTATCAATATGTGGAGGCACAGCGATCAGGCATGCGCAATAGAGAAGGCCGGATATAGAGAAGGGCAACGGGCACACTATCGCCACAAAAAGGCAAAATTGGAGCGTCCACAGATACGAAGCGCGGAATGGGATTCCGTGCTGACCCACGGCGAGAGAGCCATGTGCATGCTCCGTCGCCCCCGCGGCCTAAGAGGGTCTTCGAATGTTTGGGAACTAAGACATGAGTATCAGGCTCATTAACTCCTGCTGCAGAAATCCCAACTTTAGCTTCTTAGGCTAGTCATATCTTAGTCTTAGGATAGTCTGGCTAGACGGGACACGTTCATTGCCCGGCTGAAAAGGGCCACCTTTATATTTCGGAACGCCCTTTTTTTCCGAGACACTAACCGTAATGGAATGAAGAATATTCAAAGTTATGTCTCAAGAGGTCATACACCTTATTCAAGAGACAATTCAATCATATTAAGAGACACTTTATTATTATATTTATTAAGTTAATGGTCGAGATACGCCAAGCTCCATTTATCGGATACATTTATTTTTCAGCGGAACAGATTATTTTTTAAGTGTCTTGTGGCCCTTATTGGAAAAAGGTCATGTAGTTGCTTTATACAACTGGCTTAAAGAGCACTGCCTTCTATCTCGTTCAGTAAAATGTCCTTCGAAATTTTGTGGCACAGATATGATTTGGTCGAAGGCTCGTGTGCGGGACAAGTATAATTAGAAGTGCACTATCAGTGGGTAAGTAATGCCAAACCTCATCATGGGATTTTTCCAAGTAGGGCATAAGGTAGACAGAATTCCTTTGAATATTTGCGAGGAATGTAGACACAAATTGAGTCCTTTCGTAAATTACAAGAGGCAGCTAAAGTAGTGAAAAATTTTATTGTCACATTTTAGAATAAAGGAGTGGCCAGTGGTAACTACGCTCTGCTAACAGTTAAAGTGCATTCCTGGCTCTTCCTTCCCAAGCGTCGTTTCTGGGATTATACTGTTATATAACTTTGAAAAAAATATGTATGCTGGAAAATACTAAATATTCCAGCATACATGTTTTGAGTCAGCACGGGCTCAACCCTTGCTGCCTCGGAGTTTGTTATCGGGTATGTCTACCCACCTTTTCGGGCGCTTCTTACTACAAGCAGGGATACTGCGGGGTATTATAAATCCCCCTACCCACCGGGGGGGACTAATTTTGGCTAAGCTCATGAATTCAAGCCCCATCATTAGGTATGTACCATGTTACGTATGTCATCATACTATGTATTATTGTAATGTATTGTTAAGAATAAATTATTTTACATGCGATATTCATCGGCCGCAGGGCCAATAAAATAGCATTTTCTGTGCCAAACAGCTAACCTCAATAACAGTAATGCAGTATAAGAGCATCAGAGCTGACTAGTAATATTTGATATGAGAAGGCAGAGCGATCAGGAATACCGCACATAGAGGAAAGCCGTATATAAAGATGGAATGCCACGGGCGAATTAATGCCACAAAAGGGGGACATTGTGTCTCCACAGCTCCAGGGAGCAGGTTCGAAGCTCCCGGACGGATGCTTCGAAGAGGGGAACTGACTTTGTAATGAGTGGATAGGGTCGAGGCTGGAATATAGGTCGGCGTGGTGGTAATTCGCGTTTGGTTTGCGAAAAGGTAGGGATAATATCTTATGTGTTGTATGTGGGGCTGTTTCCTAACGCAATTTTATGTATGATGGTAGGAGAATTTCATACTGCAAAGTATCGTCCGATTTATAATTTGGCCCCTATAAATCTCTTAGTAAACTTTTACTACAAGTAGGGATACCACGTGGATTTTCTCTATCCCAGTCCAGAAGGGGTAAATGATATTGAATGGACCTAAGCAAGTGTTTCACATAGTTAATGGAAAGAATAAGAAGCTTTCAGAATTTTTTATCTAATGCCAAATCTTAACTTGAGAATACATTAATCTCAACTCAGTGAAACTTAGGTGAGAGCGTTTGGGAACCTGAAGAACACATGCATCTCACCTTGGACGGGGAGGAAGACATGAAGTTCAGTGTCCTCTTCACATGTCTCGGAGGATAGCGATATTGTGAATCTTACAAGAGACATGAGACGTTGGGATTAGGGTCACATCTCTAGTATGTACCATGTTACGTATGTCATCATACTATGTATTATTGTAATGCATTTTTAAGAATAAATAAAAAAATAAAGAGGGCCGCAGGGCATTTAAAATAGCATCTTCTGTGCCAAACAGCTAACCCCAGTAATGCAGTATAAGAGCATCAGAGCTGACTATTAATATTTGATATGAGGAGGCAGAACGATCAGGAATACCGCACATAGAGGAAAGCCGGATATAAAGATGGAATGCAACGGGCGAATTAATACCACAAAAGGGGGAAATTGGAGTCTCCAAGGCTCCAGTTTTAAAATATAAGTTTCCTGTATGGCGATTTATTATTTTATTCTGTACTTTTGTTATTGTGTTAAACAATTGATGGTTAAGGTGAATCATCGTAGAGGAAATATATCGTACCGCGGGGGTATTCACCATCTTCCTTAAGCAGGAGTAAAAACATTGAAAGGACTTAAGACAGTATTTCAAGTAGTTCCTGGAAAACTCTAAATTCCACCTGATTTTCAATTATGACACCTCAAATCAGGTTATTAAAAATGTTGCTTCCACCGTTTGATTCAATCCGCATTTCTACAAAGAGATAAAATTTGGTTTCAGCATTTTTGGCAATATCGCTGGACACTCATGAAGCCCTGCCCTCGGCCTTTAGTGACTTTCAACAGTGCAATGAATTTTATTTTTCTATTATCTTAAGACCTGCAAGGATACCGTAGTAGTATTCTCCATGACGGTACCCCAGGAGTAAAAGGTGTGAAATGGACCTCAGCCATCATTTCACATAGTTCATGGATATTTATTTTCCTGAGGTGTCTTTTCTGTTTCTGTAGCCGCATCTTTCACTGGGGTAGTGTCTCTATTTGTAAGCTTGTTACCGGTAACATGATTTACATTTAGATACACAAAAGGGGGAAATTGGGGTCTCCAAGGCTCCAGTTTTAAAATATAAATTTCCTGTATGGCGATTTATTTATTTTATTCTGTGCTTTTGTTATTGTGTTAAAGAATTGATGGTTAAGGTGAATCATCGTAGAGGAAATACATCGTAATTAAGGAGATGGATTTTTTAACAACAATATCTCGTTTCAACGGTACAATATTCTTCATTGCAACTAATATTTTGATACTTGAACAAGCCCGTATTACCTGCTAAATGTACACGAAATACTGTGTAGAGCTCATAGTATCAGGCAACGATAGTTCCCCGTGTTTGGAGAGATCCTTTTTTTTCCTTTTACCTAATAGTTTCTAGGCCGCGAAGCTGTGTACGAGAAAGATGCCGTGCACAGATTTGCACTAATCCCACAAAAGGTGGAAGAGTTGGATACTGTTTCAAAGCCTTCAAATGCATTTAGAGGGACGGATGCTTCGAAGAGGTGAACTGACATTGCAATGAGTGGATCGGGTCGTGGCAGAAATAGAGGTCAGGATGATAGTCGTTCATGTCGTGGTCGGCGACAAGTGAGGGATATTATCATTTGTTGAATGAGGGGCTGTTTCCAATCCCAATTTTATGTGTGATGGAAGGAGAATTTATGTCATACTGCAAATTATCGTCCGAATCGCTTTGTGGACCAATATGGTATCGACATGACCGTAATTTATGCTTGGATGTATGGATTTTTTCATAGGCCCAACGAAGTAGATTTTTTTATTTTGTCCATTATGTTAAGACGCGCAAGGGTACCGCGGGGGTATTCACCATCTTCCTTAAGCAGGAGTAAAATACATTGAAAGGACTTAAGACAGCATTTCAATTAGTTCCTGGAAAACTCTAAATTCCACCTGATTTTCAATTATGACATTTCAAATCAGGTTATTAAGAATGTTGCTTCCACCGTTTCCACGGATTCAATCCGCATTTCTACAAAGAGATCGCAGGATAGCGATATTGTAAATCTTACATGAAACATGAGCCGTTGGGATTAGGATCACAACCCTAGTATGTACCATGTTACGTATGTCATCATAGCAAGTGATAAATATTTTTAATTATTGTATAAATATTTTATATTTTTACATTATATTATTGTAATGCAATGATGGTTGATTTTTTGTTTTTGTCTATAAATTTAGGACAAGCAGAGATTCCACGGAGGTATAAGCTTAAACCTTCGGATGGTAATCAAGTATTTTTTCCAATTTAGGCGCATAGGTAACACAAATCAAACGAAACTATTTGTCATATTTTATTTTTTTAGTTTAGTTCAGTTATTTTATAGTTCTAATATTCATTATTTCTGTAACTTCATGACGCGTGATAGCTAGAACGAGGCTATCGGTTTCACCACTGGTTTGAGTGAGTAAGAGTGAATGGTAACACACATATTTGATATGGTCCAATATTTTGATGTCAAGTCCGGACACATGATTTACACTTGATAGTCTCATTTGAAAATAGGAAAGAATTCATATGCGGAGGTAGCGGAATCCTTGCGTTTGTTTTTCACTGGGGAGCGAAATATATCGAGGAGTCTCCGACTTCTGGCTACGGGATGGGGAAAGGGGAAGCTCAATGAGCAACCCTAGATGGACCAATCCCGTCGATCCGGCCGCCGTAGCGGACGCGGGCACAACGGGCCTTGCCCGGATCGCTCCCTATCCTACCCTCTATTCCCTAGCGAGGGGACTCTTCCGGTTCCATTGGGAGTGCAAGGAGGTTCACTCTTCCCAGTTTTCCCAGAAGAGACGACCGATGGGAAGACACAGGGCAGCACCACCCGAAGGTGAGAAGGAGGTTCTCAGTTAGCCTCCCCCCCCCGGGCGCCCGCCTGTGACCTTGCGGAGGCTCCTCGTACCTGTCTTGTCCCTAATGTTGGGAGGTCCCTATTTCCCCAAAACAAAGGTCTTGAAATTTTTTAAATAATTTTTTCCGCAAAATATTGGATGAAAAATTCCACTGACTGGTTTTGAACCCGCTCACTACGGAAAAAGCTCGACGCCTTAGCCCCTTATTTGGCAGTGGCCAACCGGGATTCCTGAGATGATCGCTTTCGGAGAAATCTTGGTCTCTTCTTAGAAGTGCAATTCCCAAATATTTAATCGCATCCTGCACAATCTGGTTTTGGATCAGTTTCCCGATATTCTGATGATGCTTCTTCGCCTGTCGCGCCTCTCTGCCCTCGAAAGAATCCCGGCGTCCCCGGGTCTCGAACCCAAGTCTCCCGCTCTTGAGTCGGCCGCCGTTCCGCAGGTCTATCGAGGCGTGATGACTCGGTCAAGGTTTCCGCTCACGACAACTGGATATTCATGACGTTTTTTGAGCCCTCCAATGCCTCCTGCGGACCAGAACGACCACCAGAGGCCTTCCAGCTACAATTCAGTCCTCTGAAGACTCCACCGTTGCTGCTGCCAGGTCGCTGCTGCTGCAAGGGTAAATGAAAGCAAAGGTTTAGGCAGATTCCATATTTGGCTTTGACGGTATGTACATTTGCTCCGCGAGGTTCTTTCCTACCAGGACTACGGACGTCCTACTGCGCACGGAAATGGTATTTCTCCTTTCACCACCCTTTTTGATCTTGATTTTGGCAAGAGCAGAGTGAGAGGCGATCATCCAAAAGGGTATGGATGGTGGGGATCAACGGACACGGTCGGGAACATAGGTCACCAGTGTTATACTTTTGTACTGATTTAATTTTTAAGAAATTAAATATATTTATTTATTTATTATTTACTATTTATTTATGTGTAGGGGCGAACCGAAAGGCATGGACGGGTGAGACGCGACCGGATTTTTTTGCCCCCTAAAGACCTCTAGAACATTGACCCTCCACACTTTGGCCTTCTGAAATGGCTTTCCATACTAACACCACAAAAACCCTCTTATTTCAATTGAACGTTCGAACACATTTAATGTTCTCCCATCCAAAACTTCAATGCACATTACCCGTCATTGTTGTAACAACATCTTCTCAAGCGAGTTTCCTTATTATCCCTGAGTTCAGGTAGCAAAGCGTAGTTGTGATAATAACATCTTCAATTTCGAGGCGCCATCTCATTTCAAAACTGCACTGTTTTTCTTCTCATTACCATTGCCATGAATATGTATATACATATTTATACATGTATATACATATTCATGACCATTGCATATAATTATACTTGCATATAGGATATGAGTGTATGCGAATATTTTTTGGTATGACTTTTTTTGCATCAGTGATTATAAAAGATCCTGAATGTATTTAATGGGGGCGTTTACTCGGAACCGAAATCGCAATTTTGTACAGAAAATCGTTAGATGGAAACGAAAAATGAATTTTAGTGAAAACATTAATCTTCTAACCACAACCATTCACTCATAAATCAAAAATGTAAATAAGCAAAAGGTGACGCCCACCGAAAATGCTGCTGTGGTAACATTGACGTCATTTTCCTTCCGTCCTTGACTGCTTTTCTGAGGGGAGGGGAAGGGAGTGGAGGGGGATTCTCGGAAGGTCTACTCGCACAGATGCTGTCGTAATCGCTCCCATTCGCCGAGTCAGCTGTGTCCGCCCCATTGCGATAAGGCAAAGTAGCTTCGTGGGCTCAGTTGTGATTGGACGAAGTCGATATACGTCAGAGGTTGCACCGTCTACTTTTCCGAAAGGGTTAAAAGCATCAGTTTTTCGCCGCTTATAACTCGGGAAATAATTGACGGATCAAAAAACGGAAAAATACGGGTCTTTTTATTTTACAAAATCTATCAGATTCGGCAATAAAAAAAATATGGTAAACGACCCAATTGTTACATTTGTAATTGATTCGCAAAAGTAAAGTGGTGAGCAAATTAGTGGCAGCGATATCCGTAATGTTGATGAGTTAAACGAATTCGTATTTACAAATCATTATTATGGGAAAACATGTTCGCTTTCAGTGATGAAATATATATTACACCAGCAACATGTTGAATTGACTAAGCCAGATTCTGTTACGAAAACATTGTTTTCACACATTCATAAGAGAAGAAGAATAGTCACTCTCAACACCGGGTTCATGGTCCACTCCTTAGCTCCAGAATCGTAACAAAAAAAATTTGATCAGACTTCAAAATAATTTTTTTAAGGATACTTCACCCATATCATTCTCGTTCCCCCGCCTAACGAGTCAGGACTTAAAAACTAACGCGTTTTCGCGAGTTAAATAAGGTCTAAAACATAATTGCAGCTCACCATGAGCTAATACCCCGTTTCCACTACTAGCGTAAGTACGCGCGTCCACATGCGTATGACCAAAAAACACCGTGGGAACTCACGGTACATCCGATCGATACATCAATGTAAGGGATTGCGCGAGAAAATATAGAGTATTCCGCAAAAACTAAAAGTTAAGCTTTAAAACGCAATAATAAGTTTTCGATGACATACAAGTCTCTAAAAATTGCATTTGAAGATACGCTTATTCAACGGAAACGAAATTATGCTCATTTGTTGAGCAGGAAATTAGGAAAAATAAAATTAAAATATTTCAAAAATTCGATTCTGTTATCTGGTCACTGTCCGAAATGGGCGACTCACAGTGAGTGGGAATCGAAAAAGTCTGTCCAAATTAATATATTATACGTTATTGTTTAAAGTAGAACTGCGGTTTTTTCCGTTACAAATAAGTTTTATGTACTAAATCCGAATTTTAAGATAGTTTCATAAAAATCAAACAGGGTTCTTTATAAAATAAAATAGCGGAAACAACAAAATCATTTCCTTCAAAAATTAAAAGTTCGGTCAACAAGAATTGATGTCTTTTCGTAAGATAGCTTATTAATTTCTGAAATTATTGTAATTGAATTATCAGTATCGATTTTTTCTGTAAACCACAGTTTCTTAGGCCTGAGCTACTGAAAATTTAAATCATCATTCAACTTTGCGATTAATGTGAAAATGGTTTGTGTATTTGAGTCTTCCTCAGTGAAGTGATGACTTTTGACGATTTTTCAAAGAACTCCCCCTACAAAAAATCTGCTTTTGATTTTGAGTGGACCATTGTTCTTTTAAAAGACTTGGTTACTGAATAACCGCCCTGTCAAAAATTCCCCATAGAAAATCTTTATAGGGACATGGAATTCCTTATAGGGAATTGGCATTCCCTATAGGGACACCTATAGGTAAATGAAATTCCCTATAGGGACATGAAATCCCCTATAGGGATTTTATGTTCCCTATGGGGAACTCCATTAAAAATCCCTATAAGGACATGAAATTCCCTATAGGGACATGAAATTCCCTATAGGGAATTTCATTTCCCTATAGGGATTTCATGTTTCCCTATAGGGATTTCATGTTTCCCCATTGCCAATTCCCTATAAGGACATGCAATGGGGAATTTTTAACAGGGCGGATAAACCTTTTAAAATGCAGTGTTGTGCAAGAAGCATGCTTCTTGCAAACTCGATAGCAAGTGTTGATTCCCATGTCATGAAGTGTAACTTTGGCTTACGTCGCCTTGGATAATGCCTGAAATGTGAAATCGTATTTCAATGTGTCCTACATAGGCAAGTGAATGCAATAATTGAAATTTGAAGTAGGGCTATAATTGAAATATGCAATAATTGAAATTTTAAATAGGGTATAAATGTTTAAGTATAGTTTAGGGTATAATGTTTTTGTTTAAAATCGTACATTGTGCTTTCGAGTTGTTCCTTAAAGTTATATTATTACGATTATTGGTTGTAGCCGTCACCTTGTGGAAGTCCATTCCGTTATCCTTAAGTTGTGCTAAAATATCAGAATTCTTTTAAATCCAACCTGATCTTCATTTATGTCAAATTTAGTTAGTAAAACCAAGACTACAGTACGTACAGCCTTAAGGTTGGTTTGTTTATTGAGGATTTTTTATTGTATTTATGCTGCATCTATTATTCCAGTTGCCTGCAGATGCCCGCTAATTGTTGGAGTTTCTTTGAAAAGAGGTTTCAATATGAAATATTTTGAGGGTAGGGGATTGTAGCTTTGTTTACCAATACTGAACCTGATTTTTGAAGGGTAAATTTGGTTCATGTGTGTTGGTATTCCATGCCAAAGAAGTAGGTGGATGTATAGAGAGAGTTATAAGGTTGCACAAAAGTATCTACTCATTAAATATTGGGATCAAAGCTGGTTTTGTCATATGTTCAAAAGATTACAGTGGTGTGTCCCATATCGTAAAATTTCACTCTTGTGTTTAACTATAATTTTTCATTATTGTATTTAACTATATTTTGGATTTAGTTTTCTACGCATGTTTAAGTATTCTACGCATGTTGTTGTGGACGTCCACAGCCCCAGGTCCCTATCGGCCACTAAATTTTTCTATTTACCCATACAGGAATGTATATGTGTAGGTATATGGTAATATTTCGGTCTTAACTATGGGTAGGGTTCTACCACTAGCCACATAGGGCCGCAGATGGCCACACACGGCCATAGGCTACAGCCTGTTATATTATATATAATGGCCATTATATTATATATAATGGCCGCATATTATGAAACATCACTAAACCAAAAATGATCAAACTCAAACTTGTGTGGCTCTTTGTGGCCATGGCCACATAAATATCCTGCGGCCGTTTTCACCAGGCCTATAGGCCTGCTTCGAACAGCGTCACCGCGTCAACCATCTCCATAATCATTTCCTCCCGCTCCGACTCATTTCTCCAACCCCCTTCCCCACTTATTGCTATTCACGCACACTTCCCATTCCAGACGCATCGTTTCAGCATCCCCCCCATATCCACGGCGATGACGGTAGTTCTTCCGGTCCCATCCCTTCCATTCCTATCCTTATACCTTATCTCCCGGTCTGAAGCGCCTAATAGTGTGGAAACACGACTTGAAAACACCTAAGATGACGGTAGCGACGCGAAGGTTCCATAGTACTTAAAGTAAGTCTCACCTGTGACCCAATTCTAGATATGTGTGACTCATACTCCTAAATGCATTCATAGAGTATTACTGTATGTTAACATTTAGTATCAATTTAGTGTCAAGTGTAACGATTTTAGTGGAATGGTCTTCCATGAGCAACGCGTAATCAAGTAAAAGAAACGGGTTTGATGAATGAAATCTATCGTGGTCCTGAACATTAATTTGCCATGAATGATGTAATCATCCTTGTAACTTCCTACTCTGGGCATCATCTCTTACGCTCAGAATTCCATTAAGCTGGGGCATTTATTGTCACGTTCCCTGCAGATATATAATGATGCTATAATTTCGAAGCGCAGCAATTACGACTTCTGTTTTTCCACTTGCAAGACCCCTCAGCTCATAAAGTATGAAATATTAATCATGTGTGCCGGTTATGTATTGTAGACGTAAAAGCGTTGAGCAAAGGCTCGAGATCCGCTATTCTCAAGAAATAGGCAGCCGGTCGGAGGTTGCTAACTGTAGCGATCGCAGTATAATGCTTGCTCAATAAACCATGGTATCAAAGAATACGTAGTATTTGTATGTAAAGTACATATTTGTCCTTACTTTTCCATCGAATACTCACCAACACTGAAGTATTGGTGCCGCAAACACGATGCTGATATTGTGGATGCTTCCCCACTGAGTACTACATTGAGAGAGCCCAGTACTAATGTAAGTATTGAATTTTGAGTAATAGGAGGTGGAATCTGAATTCTACCGTATTGAGATCCATATGCGTAGTATTCGGGTCTGTTTAATCATTTTTGGGCTCCGTGTACTACTTTTGTGAGGGAGCCATTACTTCTGCCACTTCACTTCATCTTCATTGTCAATTAAATGTTCTCTATTCTTTTCCCTTATGGCATTACATAAGTCTGTGGGCAATGGCCACCTTTCTATGGATGAGGTTGTTTTGTGATTCTTCATACAGATGAGTGATTCCCAACCTTAATACGTTGGCAGAACCCTTCAAACTGAGGTTATTATCATGCGGGCAATCTTAGTTTTTTTTATATCTGCCTGAGCCCCTTCTCCATTTCCAAAATAATCCACTTTGCAGTAGGCAATTAGTTCTTAGGTTTCAAAGTAACCAATTACGATAAGTAGAGGTGGGTAAATTACCGTAATTTGCAATTGAGGTAAATTACAGTAATTTTCAAAAATTTCCGTAATTTTCCGGTAATTTTAAGTTTTGAACTGCAAATCCTTATCAGAGGACTCCAAGCGAAATCAAATAGCATTGAGATATAAATAACGACGCTTGCATCAAACATATCACGACGTTTATCTATTATAACTCATTAAAAATATTAAAACGAAGTTGGCAGCAGCATGCAATTTGCCTCTCTTTTGTTACACTATGAGAAATTTTAGTTCCAAAGACATACCTCGGCGCAATGTGCATTTGTTATTTTACTCTGAATTAATTGGAATTAATCATGGACACAATGTAAACAAATTCGTTTTAGCTTCTTAATTTATAATATTACCCATTCCAATGTTTTCTTCGTGAGGAAGAAAATTTCTGAAAAAGAACTTTTCTGAAAATTACCGTTTATTACGGTAATTTTCAGGGGTGTTGGTAATTTACGAAAAATGCCACGGTAATTTACCAAGTTGCCCATCTCTAACGATAAGCCTAACTAATTTAAAGTTGGTTCCGTAAAAAATGTTTCGTTTTCCCGCAATATTCTCACGGGCCTGAAGTGCCGTGGCACAGAGGTTGGCAATCATTGATATATCCTTTGTCCTAATGGCAATTGCTTTTTTCACTATATGACATATGACATTCCTTGTTCTTTTTTAGACAAGCGTCCTTCAGTTTTCCAATTTATGTATTTTCTTCTCTTTTCAATCAACTACAATATTTTTCCATTGTCCATGATTTCATCTTGGCAGCTTTCCTTCTACCAAGAACTTCTTTTATGACTTCCTGTAGTATAATTTCATTTTTTCTCATCCCTCTTCCACTGCAATCATTATTTGATGGTCAAGCACCTTCCAACTGGTTTTTCTCTACCTTCTGAAAGGCCAGTCAATGTGGATTCTCCATCACTTACCTACGTGCTATATGTTTTTCATTGTTTCCCTTTTTTTCTCAGATTTTGGATGGTATTTCATTGTCGCTAAGTTGTGTTGACGGTCGATATCTGCCCCCAGGTAGCTTATGCAATCCTTCTCCTGGTTCCTGAATCTTTGCTTCACTGAAATGCTGTCAATTTGGTATCTTCTTCTTTGTCCAGGCATTTTCCAAGTACCTACATCTTCTATGGTTGGGGTTTTTGAACTTTCAATCTTTGTATTTTCCATCGTTAACTTGTGTTTGGTGTAGAACTCTTATAGTTCTCCTCTCTCATTCCATTATTACCAGTATTTTCATAATCAATTCATTCATGATTTCCAGATGCAATTCATTCCAGATGCATTCATGATAACCCAGCCGGCACAAATCATCTAATATCCCCTTCGCAGATGTATGCCATCCGGATGCCGGATGCATTTAGGCATTGTAATGAAAAATACATGGTTGATGCCACAATTTATGTTGTCTCTACCAGTTTCAGCCTTTACAGGTCATCCTCAGGAGTAAGGACAGAGAGACAGAGTTACCTGAATATATACCTGAAACAAGTGTGAGGAAGAATGAAGGGAGTTTTTTTCCAAAAACTGTTAGGTGAAGGGAAAAGGAAGGAAGAACAATCTATTTAAGGTAAGCAGCATTTTTCGCCTCCATCAATGAAGTCCCCTCATTGATTCTAAGGTACCAATGTCCCAAAAAACAGTTGGTGTTCCTTATTGAAAATAGTAGATCTTATATTCTCCTTACCAGAATGAATGCAGTGATGCTTGCACGGCTGTGCTATGTAGCCTTAATCCAGTGGAATTAGTTGCCGTCAATGTACAATCTGTTTTAAGATTTGATGCTCACTCCTCAGGTTGAACTGGTTGTTGATTCCATCTGACTACGGGTTCTTAACGGTACATTCCATCACATGACCAGGTCTCTTTCCTGTGTAAGAGTTTGCTTTCCTGTGATTGGATTTGTAAAATTTGGATCTTCTAAATCTCAAGGACTGCCCATTGCCTGTATGAATAGAGATAATTTTTCATTTTATTCTCTAATTATTAGTTATTATACTTATTTTTACTAAAACAGTCTTTGTTAATTAGTGTGGAGCCTTTGATTTCAGGCTGAGATGAACAAAGATCACAACCTTCCATCTGCTCCAAGTTTGATGTTACATCCCCTTACAACAAAATGGCCATTCACGTGCCAAAGTGCCTCGTTGGGATGTAATGAAAGTGATAATGGTACATAAAATCTAAGTTTTTCATGAGAATTTAAATTTGCAATTCTAGTGTCATGTTAATCAAGTTTAATCAATGAACATATTGAAATGTAATGTAGCTTAATGATTTCTGAGAAGACTTCAGATGATATCATAGACATGTTTCCTTCCAAGCTTTTACTAATACATATATTGTTGCTAATACATAATTATCCTTCCTTTATGATGGTGAATATATATCTCAAGCTGTTGTGCTGCTGATAACCTTCATTGCTGCTGCTCCCATCCAACTGAAATCTGCTACCATTTTTAATACTGCGCTCATAGGCAATACTTACAAATGGTAAGGTGAACAGAATTTTTCATTGCCATCAATGATTTCCCCATAATGATTCTAATTTCCCACTGTCCCAAAATACATATTGTGGTTGGTATGTCTTATTGCATAGAGAAGATCATATATTTTCCTTACCAGAATGTATGCGGTTATGCATTAGTAGAATTATGCAACTAGTAGAATTAGTTGTCGTCATCATGTGCCATTTATTTCAAAAATTGACATTCTTCCCTCAGATTGAGCAGGTAGCTGATTCCCTTTGACAAGTATTCGTTAAGGTGCATTCCATCAGAATGTTCAGGTCCTTTTCCTGTGCAACAGCTTGCTTTCCTCTTAATGAATTTGTAACAACTGGATCTACTAAACCTCAATGACTGCCAATTGACTGCATGAATGAAGATAAGTACTGTCAAGGTTAATGATAATATTTATAAATATCACCTGTAATTTTTATTTAACAGTAAGGTTTTATTAGATTTAAATTTATCAACATAAAATAATGGATAAAGGTAGTTGTTTCAGGCTTGATTTGGTGGAATATCATAGCGAAAGAAAAAATGGCAATTTTCCACAAGAATAAAGATATTTAATTTGACCGGTTTCGGTGTACAACACCATCGTCAGGTGAAAATTAAATCTCAAACATCGGTATATATACAATTTGCAGTGAGGGAAGGGAAAGGTTGAAAGGGGGGGGGGGGGTAGGTGGAGGGGAAGTATGGAGGGGTTGGAGGGAACAAGGGTTGGGAGTTGAGAAGGGGGTGAAAGGAGGTGGGTGTTGATGGGTAAAACCAAGCAAGATGGCGACCTGGGGATGGCCCAGGTCGTAAAGGGTCTTCGGGAAGTCCGTGCCCAGAGATCCCGTGAAGTCCACTTTGGAAGGGGTGAAGCGGTCCGGGCGTTGGCATCCCCCGGAGCGTCGGTTTCTTCGGTTAAGGGGGGATTAGCTCCTTGGGGGAACTGGTGTATTCTTCCAGATAGTATGAGGGCGTGGGGGCGGGGGGGGGGGGGAAGTGGGCGGCTGTGGGGGGTCCGGTGTTTAGGGTTGCGGCAGCCCTTCTGAAGAGTGTCCGACTCGTGGGAAGGTGATGGAGAGGAGGGGGGAGGGGGACGAAAGAAATTGAACGTCATTGAGAAGATTCTGCTTCCTGTTCCTACTTTGAATAATTTCCACTTGCTCCATGGCGTCCAATTTCTTTCCTTTTTCCAATGTGTGGAGCACGTTGAATTTAAAGTCACTAAGGTGGTTCGCATCCATGAGGTGTTTCGCGAATAACGAAGTTTCATTCCCAGAGACGTAGCACTTTTTGTGTTCACTGATACGGGTGGAGAAACTCCTCCCGGTCTGGCCGATGTATTTGGCTCCACAATCACACTTGATCTCATAAACCCCGCACTTTTTGGAATCTTCTATTGGATCTTTATTAACACAGAGGGCTTTTTGTAGGTTTGTGGGGGTGTAGAATGACACTTTGAACTTGTCTTTAGGGAACTTGTTGGCTATTTTGTGGGAAATTTGGTTGTGGAAGGGAATTTTGCACCATTTTCTCTCTGGAGAACTGGGGCCTGGTAAGAGGGACGTGTTTAATGTTACGGTTTGTTTTTTCAGCTTTCTCCGGAGTAATGTGTCAATGGTGTTAGCGCTGTAACCATTCTTCTGTGCAATGTACTTGATTGTACTGAGCTCACGTTCAAAATAGTGTTTGGAAAGGGGAATGTTGATTAGCCTATGGATCATACAATTGAAGCTGGCTAGTTTTTGAGCTATGGGATGGCATGAATCAGAAGGAATTATCCAAAGTGGACTTCCTTCTAACTAGGTGGACTATCCTTCTAACTAAGTGGACTATCCTTCCAAAGTGGACTTCACGGGATCTCTGGGCACGGACTTCCCGAAGACCCTTTACGACCTGGGCCATCCCCAGGTCGCCATCTTGCTTGGTTTTACCCATCAACACCCACCTCCTTTCACCCCCTTCTCAATTCTCAACCCTTGTTCCCTCCAACCCCTCCATACTTCCCCTCCACCTACCCCCCCCCTTTCAACCTTTCCCTTCCCTCACTGCAAATTGTATATATACCGATGTTTGAGATTTAATTTTCACCTGACGATGGTGTTGTACACCGAAACCGGTCAAATTAAATATCTTTATTCTTGTGGAAAATTGCCATTTTTTCTTTCGATAAAATAATGGAATGAAGTCACATTTGGTTTTATTAAATGAAATGTATATCATTGGCTAACCTTCCCTCCTTCCAAATATGAAAACTTTGTTCCTCCCACCTCATCTTACATTTTAGATCAGTATAAATACTGGTTACTAAGTGACCTATAACTTGATATGATGGTGTTCGTCAAAACTTGGGTCAATTTATAAAATCAAAATGTTGACCATAACAAGTTATTGTACTTATTTGTACTTATATGGTGCGAAAATTTTTCCTATAAAAACATGGCGGTTAAAGACCTGGGGCCACTATTTTTCAGCTGAACGATTACTTCCGATTCCTTCACTTCAATGAGAAAATGACACGCTCACAGTGACTCCAAACTGACCAATTTGCAGCTGCATCCCCAATCTGGAATCCCTTTGTAGATAATTGCATCTTATGTTACTAGGTAGGAGATAATATCACTGTAGATGAACAGCTACTTCTATGTAAGGCTCGTGGTAGATTTATTTAATGCATTAGAACTAAGCCAGATAAGTTTGGCATCAAATTTTGGCTTGCTGCAGATGGAAACATGATGTACATGTTGAAGGGATATCCATATGTAGAGAAAGATGAATCACGGCCTTTGGAAAAAACTCTCCTAGCACATGTTGTATCACGTCTCATACTGCCTTTTGCTTCTAAAAGTAGGAATATGACTTGTGATAATTTTTTCATGCCTAAAAAACTTGGTGATTCATTGAAATGGAAAGGAACAAGTTTGGTTGGCACCATGAATAAAATTCGATGTGAGGTTCCTCCATCCACTAAGAAAAGCACGGGTTCCTTATATACCATGGTTATTTGTAAGACATGTGACACTACACACATCCAATCAGGGAAAGGTGAAGAAAAATGTCCTACCGGTCAGTATGTTTTTCCAATCAGTGACTATTGATGAGCAAAGCCCAAAGAAGCTCCCAGAGACCGTTGCTTTCTATAATGCCACCAAATGTGGAGCAGACATACTAGACCAAATGATTAGGATGTATACAGCAAAATATGGACGCCCTAGATGGCCATTACCTGTATTGTGCAATGTTCTAGATGTTGCCGCTATCAATGCTTGGATACTCGACCAAGAGTTCACTGGGGAGAAAATATCTTGCCGGAAATTTATTTTCAAATTAGCAGAGGAGTTAGTGGCTCCTCTAGTGGTTCAAAGACTCATAGAGACCAGTAGCAATGCCACTTGAAATTACTCAAAAGGGTGATGTGCTCTAGACGTCAGATTGGAGGATGCAGGGGAAAAAATAAAAGTAGGAATTCATGCATGCAATGCAACAAGTATGTGTGTGGTCCATGCTCTGGCAATGTTCAGTACGTTTATGACAGATGTTTATGATCACAACGTGCTGGTTTGTAATTATATTAACAGGGTGGTTAGTGATAACCAATTTTCAAATTCCCTGACTTTTCCCTGATGGCTTTACCAATTTCCCTGACCGATCGCCAAAAGGTCTCCTATTATCGGAATATTTTATTTCTGCTGAATTAAATTTTCGTCAAAACTCAGAAAATTTTTAAAGCTGAAATCAATACATTAAACGCTATAAGAATGAAAAAATATATGGAACCTCCACCCTAATGAAAAAATATATTAAACCTTCACAAATTAAGCCCTCACACAAATTGTACACACTTTTAATACATTTTTCACGGCCGTGTATGTTTCCTTCGTTAAAATTAAATTGATAATGTCTAATTTTTCTAGGAAGAGGTGACATGTCGTGGTAGTTCTGGGAAGTTGAAGATTTTTGAAAAGCCATCGAAGGGAAAGTTAATGGCCAATTTACTGGCGGACTCCGGCACAGGTATCACTAAGCTACGCGAAAAACACAAACCAAAGCCAAGTTCTTAGACTGGATCAAAATCAGATGGCATGAGTTTTAAAAGTGAATAACAATTTGATTAACGTGGTCATAACCCCTTGATTGTAATAGGGAACGAAAAATGTAAAAATATTTGCATAAACAAACAAAACGTAATTGTGCCGCTGCGAGCAAAAACAGGAGGCAATGGGATCGTTTACCAAATTTTTTTTATTTCCGAATCTGATAGAGTTTGTAAAATAAAAAGACCCGTATTTTTCCGTTTTTTGATCCGTCAATTATTTCCCGAGTTATAAGAGGCGAAAAACTGATGTTTTTAACCCTTTCAGAAAAGTGGGTGTGGTGCAACCTCTGACGTATATCGACTTTGTCCAATCACAACTGAGCCCGCGAAGCTACTTTGCCTTATGGCAATGGAGGGACACAGCTGACTCGGCGAATCGCAACCCTATTGCGACAGCATCTGTGCGAGCAGACCTTCCGAGAATTCACGTCCACTCCCTTCCCCTCCCCTAAAAGCAGTCAAGGACGGGAGAAAAATGACGTCAATGTAATCACAGCAGCATTTTCGGTGGGCGTCACCTTTTGCTTATTTAAATTTTTGATTTATGAGTGAACGGTTGTGGTTAGAAGATTAATTTTTTCACTAAAATTCTTTTTTCGTTTCCATCTAACGATTTCGTGTACAAAATTGCGATTTCGGTTCCGATTAAACGCCCCCAATAGCAACGGCAGCGTCGTATTTAGGAATATCATATTTGAAGTGGTTTGTGACCTGACTAAATTGCTTCGAGAGGGAGCTAAGGGGGCCATTCAATAATTGCCTCAAGCATGAAAGGTGGGGAGGGGAGGAGAACTCTTCTTATGGTCTCGCGAAGGGGGTATGGAAATCGAAGACGATCTCACTTAAGATTTTGTTTACACGTGTGATCATACTTGTATTACCGTTTTAATAATCATCCTCTCATATTTTTAGAACAGCAAGCAATTATTTACTACAAGCTAGTGTGCTACAACTACCTCTCAACCTAAGTCTCGGAAGTTAAAAAAAAACGTGAGGTAAAATCTTCCGAAAAACATAGCCTCTGATTCCTTGTGATGAGCAGAATACATTGTGATCATGAATTTTAACACTACTAGGCAAATATCACATTAAGGATATACATAAGTGATACATTGTACGACTGATTCACAACTGAATGTTCAACGAATCGACAGGGCTTATTCTATGCACTTCGGCGACGGACCTTAGTTTTAGTTGGTGAAATGTTTTCGTAAAATAAAGGGTGGGAAAGACTGCCTGGTAAACGTAATGGTAGAAAAATAACGAGAATTTCCTTTCCTAGTTTCTCCCTGACTGTTACGAGAATTCCCTGACCTTTCCAGATTTCCAAAATTCCCTGACAATTCCAAGTTTTCCCTCACGATCGCCACCCTGAATTATGTTGTAATGACTAAGTATATTAAATGAAATTTATATAGGTGGTATAAAGATATTAAGGTTAGAATAATAAGGTAGCAGAATACATAATAATATTAGCACATTTCACAAGCAAATTATATTATTGTCATTTGAACAAACATCCGTTTACTGTCAAATTTTTGAAAATTGGAGTATTAAACCATTGTAAAACTACTAAACAATGTTTGCAATAAAGCAAATAATAATATATAAGGATTTATTAATTGCTATGTGTAAAAAAAAACCGGGAATTATTAAAAATATATCGTACTGGTCAAAATGACCAGTGATGGTCTTTCTAGGTGACGATCAAACCACGGTCCTTCTAGTGTTAAATATACTTTGACCAATGAAGATAATGTAAGGTAATGTAGCTTGATGATTTCTGAGGAGAATTGATGCTATATCATGGACAGCTACTTCATTTCTGCCTTTGTTGATGCTAATAATTACCCTTCCTTAACGATGGGGAATAAGTAAAGGGACTAACATAGGATCTAGTATTTTCCCGACGAGTACTATTAATGAATATTTCTGGGGCTTTCCACTGAGTACAGTGCTCCATATCAGCCAGTGATTCCAAAAGAGAATCACTTTTCATCCTCAGCGCTTCGGAGTACCTTCATTCTTCATAATTGTTGTTATATATCTCTTTGGCCTGGGTCAGGTGTCTTTGGATTGCTGAGTACGTCGGTTTAAATTTAACCTGTTCGATTGTTGGCCTCCTTGAATTTTTGCAGCCTAATCCATCCATCCTTATCTCTTGAATACAATTTAAGACGCATCCAAGTTGAGCTGAGGTTTGAACTAGTGATTATATTGATTTTATTATTTTGAGAGGGATCTTGATGGCCTCCTTGGCGAGTCTATCCAAATAAAAATGTGATCACCAAAGTTTTTTGCCTTATTTCACTGTATTCAGTGGTCTCTTTTTATGCTATACTCCACAACAGCTGGTTTCTCCACTTGCATTTGTTGGACGTGTCTTCAGTGTTCCTTCAGCCTTTGCTGGATGGTGTGACAGGTCTCTCCCACATACACCCGACCACTTATTCATGGAATTCTGTACACCCCTGGAGTCTTAAGCCTGATGGGATCCTTGGCATTCACCAACTGGTCCTTAATCTTAGATTAAGGTAGGTGGATTGTTTCAATATCGAAGTGACAAAGGATTCATTCGATCTTTCTTGAAATTTTGGAAATATATGACAGAAAGGCCAAGTCCCCTGGACGAGGTGTAGACCCATTAGTTGACTAACCCTGGTGTATTTTCAAAGATTAAATTTGGCTTGTAAACAAATCTTGTGAAATGTATTCAGGGTAATATTAAAGGTTACATTTTTTATATTTTCAAATGGATATAAAAACAGTTTCGTTACATTTGATTTCATATTCCCATTTATGTAATACACATATCTGATAATGCAGGAAAATGAGTTGGAAGTAAGCATTTTTTTACTTTCTCACTGTGTACTTTTCTATGTTGAAACTTATCACGGACTGGTACTTAACTTGAGACTTTGTTGTAACTAATAACTGCCCCTCCTCTTTGATAGTGAATAAATATCTTAATCTTTGTAGTTTTGACAAGATTCATTGTTGTAGCAACTATAAAATGTACCTATATGTATTAGTAATAATAGTACCAAGGCCATATGCACTTTCCATTTGCAAACGATAAGGTGAATGGTATTTTACACCTTCATGATTCTAACCTACCACCATCCCAAAAAATATTAGTACAGTATTAATTATTGTGTAGAGATCTTATTTTTTTCTTACCTGAAAGATTGTAGAATGGTTGTACCACTGGGCCATGTTTTCCTTATACCAGTATAATAATTTGTTAAAAACCTACAATCTGTTTCAACATTTGACATTTTTTCCACAGTTATAAATGGTTAGTGATTCCCTCTGACTAGTGCTATGTCTCTCAATTTTTATGGTGCAATCCATCATAATGGGATGGTCTTTCCTCTTCAACAGTTTGCTTTCCTCAGAATGGATTTGTAAAATTTGGATATTTTGAATCTCAGGAATTGTCCATTAACTGCAAAAATGAAGACAAGTTTTTAATGTATCCTCTTACAATAATCATTCCACTATTTTCATGTTGGATGAGTAATATTTCAGAATATCAATAGAATGTGGAATCACCATGGGCGTAGCTAGGGGGGTCCCTGGGGGGGCCCGGCCCCCCCCAGAAGGCTCGTGGCCCCCCCCAGAAAAATTTGACGAATCGAAATTGTGGTGGCCACGCTTCACACAGCGCTGGCAACCGCTCGTCTGCGGCCGAGCCACAGCACGGCGGTGCGGTCCCTTTGGCCCCGCTCACACTACTAGGTTAGAAAGCCAGTAACCCGTACCTATATGCTAGTAACTTGAGTATCAAGTTCGTCCTATGAACACAGCTTGGATAAACGCTGGTAAACTGATTTTACCAGCATTGAGTTACTAGGTTTGGCGTTGGTTACCTGAATTTGTGGCTCGTGTGAACGAAAGTTAGTAAAGAAGGTAAAGAAGAACGTTAAAAATTCCCTTTTGGGGAGGGGGACCCCCCCCCCCCCCCCCCCAGAACCCCAGGGGGTCATTTAAATGGGGTTTTGCAAATGGAAAAATTAAAAGATGCGATCGAAAAACACGAAAAATCAGGATCTCATTCGGATTGTCATCAAAAGTATCTGAGGTACCAAATGGCTAATGCATCTGGTACTGTACACGAGAGAGTCGTAAATCAGAGTAAAGAAGAGATTGAAGAGAAAAAACGTTACTTGACAGAAGTACCTGACATCATTTCGTATCTCAGTTGTCAAGGCATGCCACTGAGAGAACATGATGAGAGCTCTGAATCTCGGAATAGGGGAAACTTTGTTGAATTGTGTAAGCTTTTTGCGAAGTATGATGACTTTTTTGCTAAACATTTTGAGCAGTGACTTAACTACTGCAGGCCAACGGTTCTGAACGAAATGATAAAAGTTTCAGCCGGTCTAACTCTTCAAGAAATTGTAAAGGAAGTGCAGGAGTGTGGGTTTTATTCATTGATGGTCGATGAAGCCAAATGTTACAAAGAAGAACAGTTTTGAGGTACATACGTAAGAGGATTGGAGCCCATCGAAAGGTTTCTGGGTTTCTTAAATTGTTCCACAGCAAGAGATTCCGAGTCGCTAAGCCAAATGATTCAAGATTTTTTGACGAAATACAGCTTGGACAATATACCAATGATTGTACAATCATATGATGGTGCCAGCGTAATGTCAGGCAATAACGCAGGTCTCCAGGTGAAAATGAAAGAGGTACACCCACAGGCAATTTACATCCACTGCTTAGCTCACAAAGTAAATTTGGCCACTGTCTGATGTCCAGTCAGCTTACATTTTCTTCAATACTCTTGAAGCCCTCCATATGCACTATTCACAACCTGGTAATCATGCCATCTTAGCAGAGATTCAAAAGAAGCTAGGCATTAAGGGCGGGAAAGAAATGGGGAGCTTAAGTAGTACAAGATGGTGCGGCCGTTACACAAATTGTAACGTTGTAATAAATAACTTCAACGCAATCAAAGAAGCCCTTGAGGAGGAAATCAACGCTGCACTAGATGCAAGGGGGTATGGTGGAGGACATCGGTTTGTTGAGATCTATCGCACAACCTGAATTCGTCGTTAATCTTTTCGTAATACATTCAGTTTTATCGGTGACCAACGTGCTGAGTATTTGCAAGGCCCAGATGCGACGCTCGGGAGAGCAAGTTCAGTTATTACCAGCATTCAAACTACTTTCGCAGAGAGCGGAAATAATGTTGATGGTTTATGTGCCGAGGTAGTAGAATTTGCGAACAGCAACGACATTTTGCTAGAGCCTGTGTCTGTCTCAAAGAAAAGAAGGCGGCAGCCACCCGCAAAAATGAGCGTTTACTATGTTGAAACTACCGTAGGAAAAAGCCAGCTGACTGACCTACCATCTGACACCAACCCCAACACTGGAGATTACTGGGAAATCAATGTGTACAACAGGGTTTTGGATAACATTATTTCACATTTTCAGCACAGGTTTGAGTCTGTTCCCCTGGCAAAGGCAGCGGATGCCATTACACAGTTGAACTTGACTGAAGCTGAAGATTTCATTAATAATGGGGTCGTTTATCATATTTTTATTGCCGAATATGATAGCGTTTGTAAAATAAAAAGACCCGTATTTTTCCGTTTTTTGATTCGTCAATTATTTCTCGAGTTATAGGCGGCGAAAAACATGTTTTTTAACCCTCTCGGAAAAGTGGGTGTGGTGCAACCTCTGACGTATATCGACTTCTTCCAATCACAACTGAGCCCGCAAAGCCACTTTGCCTTATCTCATAGGACAGCTGACTCTGCCAATCGGAGCAGTTACGACAGCATCTGTGCGAGCAGACCTTCCGAGAATCCCCCTCCACTCCCTCCCCCTCCAATATGAGCAGTCGAGGACGGGAGGAAAATGACGTCAATGTTATCACAGCAGCTTTTTCGGTGGGCGTCACCTTTTGCTGAGATTCATTTTTGATTTATGAGTGAATGGTTGTGGTTAGAAGATTAATTTTTTCACTAAATATCTTTTTTCGTTTCCATCTAACAATTTCGTGCACAAAATTGCTATTTCGGTTCCGAGTACACGCCCCCTTTACAATGAAATTTTGAATCTTGATACACATTTCTTAAATTCCGAGGCAACAGTATTGAGAAATATATTAAAAAACAAGAAAGTAGAGGTCAAACTTAAAAATGTCAGAGCAGAAATAAATGAAGATATCATGCCGAATGTTTACAGACTTCTCCAAGTAGCAATCGGCCTGCCCGTCAGGGTGGATGTGAAAGAAGTTTTTCAGTCTTGCGAAGAATCAAGTCGTGGGTTCATTCTACAACCGGCCAATCAAGATTTTCAAAGCCATCCATTCTTCACATCGAAAAAAAACTTGTTAAAGAAAGGGTTCCCAGCACTACCATTAATTGAACTTTTTTGTCAAAAAAAACATAAAATTCCTATTAACCAAAATTTTTGTTTCTTTTCTTTGTTTTCACTTAATTAGTATTGAAGTTGTGAGTATTTAATTTATTAGCAGATAACCATCCCAAAGTTTACTACGATCCCTCTGAAAGTGTGTGAATCCTCGGTGAAAATAAAAGCTATTTTATTTTCCAACTCGGTGTGATCATTTTCTAGGCTACAAAAATCCCTTTCAGTATTTTACAAAAATTTCATTCGCAATTAGGCTTAATTTCAGTTCTGAGAAGGTTAAATTAAAAAACAGTTCCGGGGGAGAAACACCCCCTCTTGAAGTGGGGGTACCCCCAGACCCTCCGGAGGGCGGGTGGTCCCATGGCCCCCCCCAGCCAAATTCCCTGGCTACGCCCATGGGAATCACCTATTTTTTCATAACTCTACATTTCTATGTTGATAATTGTAATTAAGTGCAAGAGGAGAGGAAAATATTTTTGGGACAAGGTGAGACATAACTTTTGGGATGTAAAAGTTTATGATACGAAATGAAAATTTCAGGATGAAGGTACATTATCTTTCATTACAAGCTCTGTTATTTACCAAAATACTAGATCAGGGTGGCTACTGAGATCCAATTTTTAAATTCCCTGACCTTTCCCTGACGGACTCACCAATTTCCCTGACCATTTGCCAAAAGGGCGATTGTAATCTGAATATTTTATTTGTGCTGAATTAAATTTTCGTCAAAACTCAGAAAATGTTAAAAGCTGAAATCAATACATTAAAAGCTACAAGAATACCCCTAATGAAAAAGCATATTAAAGCTTCATTAGTTAAACCCTCATGCAAATCATACACCCTTTTAATACACATTTCATGGCCGCGTATCCACGACCGTGTATCGTATTTCCTCAGCCGTATATGTTTCCTTGTGTAAAATTACAATGATGATGACTAATCCTTCAAGAAGGAGGTAGCGTGTCGTGGTAGTCGTGGGAAATTGAGGATTACTGAAAAGGCATCGAAGGGAAAGTTAATGGCCGAGTTACTGGTGGACTCCGGTACAGGTAGCACTAAGGTGCGTGAAAAATACAAACCAAAGCCAAGTTGTTGGACTGGATCAAAATCGGAAGGCACGAGTAACATTCAGAAGCGAATAACAATTGGATTAACGTGGTTATAACCACTTGAATGTAAGAGGGAACGAAAAATGTACAATATTTGTATAAACAAACAAAACGAAATCGCGCCAATGCGAACGAGGCAATTAGCAATGGCAGCATCGTATTCAGGAATATTATATTTGAGGTGGTTTGTGACATGACTAAATTGCTTCGAGAGGGAGCTAAGGGGACCATTCAATAATTACGTCGAACGTGAAAGTTGGGTAGAGGAGAATGCCCTTCTTACTGTCTCATGAACAGTAAGATATGTACATGAACAGTACGGGTATGGGAATCGAAGATGATCTTACATAAGATTTTGTTTACACATGTGATTGTACTTGTATTACCATTCTAATAATCATCGTCAGGTAATTTTATAACTGCAAGCAATGTATTTATCACGAGCTAGTGTGCTCCACCTGCCTCTAGATCTGAGTCTGAGAAGTTAAAAAAAGTGCGAGGTAAATTTTTCCCAACAACATAGCCTCGGATTATTTATGATGAGCGGAATGCATGTGATTATAAATTTTAACAATATTAGGCAAATATCGCATTAAGGATGTACAAAAGGGATATACTGTGCATCTGATTCACAACTAAGTAACTAAAAGACACAACTGAATGTTCCACAAATTGATGGGGCTTAATCCATGCACATCAGTGACAGATATTAGTTTTAGTTGGTGGCGTAAAGGGCGAGAAAGGTGGCTGATAAACGTAATGGTAGATAAATAACGATAATTTCAATTTGTTTCTACCTGACCATCACTAGAATTCCCTGACTTTTCCAGAAATGCAAAATTCCCTGACAATTCCAGGTTTTCCCAGTTTTCCCTGACGATCGCCACCCTGTAGATATTTTGAAGCAATTACATTTCCGACAGGAATTTATCGAATATAAAACATCCACAGAAGTAATATATAACCCACCTGGGGTGCGTAAATAGCGAGCAGTGATTCAGGAGAATCACCATAATACAGTGTTTTCATGTGCGTAAATGGATTCCCTGCTTCAAGAAAACCTTTTGTGTGGGCAAAAGTTAGCAATTTTGTTGACTCAAACATGCCCGGCCAATGTCTGCGAGAGCGAACGGAAGTGAGGATAAGGTGGGTTGGGTTGGAAAGAGAAGGTAGGGGCATTAGTGGAGGGACTTGTTGAGGGACGGATAGAAGTATAATCCGACAGTTGGTTAATCGAACATCGGAGAGTCAGTAGGTACTCTGCCGTATATCCAATAATTTAGGAATTTGAGATGGAAGTTACGATTCATTTACTGTTTCAGGTTCTACATTTATGATTGATGGTCGGCAAGTTTACTTGGTAGCATTTAGGCATCGTAATGAAAAATACATGGTTGATGCCACAATTTATGTTGTCTCTACCAGTTTCAGCCTTTACAGGTCATCCTCAGGAGTAAGGACAGAGAGACAGAGTTACCTGAATATATACCTGAAACAAGTGTGAGGAAGAATGAAGGGAGTTTTTTTCCAAAAACTGTTAGGTGAAGGGAAAAGGAAGGAAGAACAATCTATTTAAGGTAAGCAGCATTTTTCGCCTCCATCAATGAAGTCCCCTCATTGATTCTAAGGTACCAATGTCCCAAAAAAACATATTAACATTGGTGTTTCTTATTTTATATAGTAGATTTTATCTTCTCCTTACCAGAATGAATGCAGTGATGCTTGCACTGCTGTGCTATGTAGCCTTAATCCAGTGGAATTAGTTGTCGTCAATGTACAATCTGTTTTAAGATTTGATGCTCACTCCTCAGGTTGAACTGGTTGTTGATTCCATCTGACTACGGGTTCTTAATGGTACATTCCATCACATGAACAGGTCCCTTTCCTGTGTAAGAGTCTGCTTTCCTGTGATTGGATTTGTAAAATTTGGATCTTCTAAATCTCAAGGACTGCCCATTGCCTGTATGAATAGAGATAATTTTTCATTTTATTCTCTAATTATTAGTTATTATACTTATTTTTACTAAAACAGTCTTTGTTAATTAGTGTGGAGCCTTTGATTTCAGGCTGAGATGAACAAAGATCACAACCTTCCATCTGCTCCAAGTTTGATGTTACATCCCCTTACAACAAAATGGCCATTCACGTGCCAAAGTGCCTCGTTGGGATGTAATGAAAGTGATAATGGTACATAAAATCTAAGTTTTTCATGAGAATTTAAATTTGCAATTCTAGTGTCATGTTAATCAAGTTTAATCAATGAACATATTGAAATGTAATGTAGCTTAATGATTTCTGAGAAGACTTCAGATGATATCATAGACATGTTTCCTTCCAAGCTTTTACTAATACATATATTGTTGCTAATACATAATTATCCTTCCTTTATGATGGTGAATATATATCTCAAGCTGTTGTGCTGCTGATAACCTTCATTGCTGCTGCTCCCATCCAACTGAAATCTGCTACCATTTTTAATACTGCGCTCATATAACTGCAAGCAATGTAAAAGCTTATACATATCTCAAAAACAGTTCAAATTGTTTGATACAAATTTTCCATATAAACAAGAATGTTTTATGCGTTTTCTATTACCTACTTTCAGAATTTTATCTATCAAGAAATGATACTGAAATAATTTTTATCATAAACGTTTTTCTCGGCTTTGGTTGGTCGAAAAAATGCTATTTTAATTGCGTTTCAATCCTTAGATATCCTAATTTTATAATACATAGTTGCTAAGAACGTAATTTAATCAACTAATTTTATATCAGCTTATATTTTTACGGGACAGAGTGAGACAAGTCTGCGGCTATTTGTTGCAGCAACGTCGCACAGCTTTCCCAGCAACAAATAAACGCTGAACCATCTACTTCTAAGCCATAAACTTAAACTAATATAAAATTAGTTGATTAAATTACATTATTAATGTTGATGTATTATAACATTAGGATATCTAAGGATTGTGACGCAATTAAAATTGTATTTTTTCGATCACCTATAGTTCAGCTAAAATTCTAAACTTTATAGAAAATGCATAAAACATTCTTGTTTATATGGAGTTATAATTTGGGTTAAATAACCTGAAGGGTTTTTGAGAAATGCATTTTTACATTCATTAGCGCAGAATTGAACGACAAAATTAATATTTTTAAATTTTCTGTTATTAGGTAACTTTGTAAACACCCTTCAAACTCGAGTGCACATAATATTTTGGTTGACGGTAGGTGGAGAAACTGATTGGCAGGAATACTAACGGCAAATATGCCAGTTCGGGAGATTGCAGGTAAATTAAATGCGGGTTCAGGGAAACGTAAAGTCACCTCTCAGGAGGACGCGCGCATAGTGGACCAAGGAAGGGAAAATACTTTTTCGACTGCCGAAGAGACTGGGGATGCTGTTCGTGTTCAGACATGTCCACAGACCGTGCGTCCGAGGATGCAATGCGTAGGACTTGGGGTAAGGCGTGAAGGAATTTCTTACAAATGCTCACAAAGTTGCACGCCTGGATTTCTTTCATTTCTTATGTTTTCATTGGTATTTTATATTTTTAATTTTTGGTCATCTTTCATTTCGTTAACATCACGAAGTGATTCCGAAAAATATCTTCCTTGCCTAATGCAACAATGAAAAATAAGTTACAATGATACGCATTCACTTTCTTTCGGGAATTGGTGAGTTGTTGCCCAGAAAAAAGCTCCATGGTTTTATGCCCATGTTCTACTACGTGTCTGAAAAAAGATAAATGTTCTCCGCAGTGTCAATGAAAGCTCCTTAAGGAAAACGTGTATGATTCAGATCTAGGAATATAAATTTCTCGATGTGTGGCATTGCATGTGGCTTCCATTGAAAAAAAATATTTTTTATTCTCGATAGAAAATTTTTGTTTTTATAAAGTTGAAAAACATAGTCATATTATTCAGGTAGAATAGAAAAGTATCGCTGATATGTCGAGATTAGTTTCATTGAAACTGTTTCGAAGACTCTTCGCCACCTTCAAACTAAGTGAATTTTAGCTTATAATAGTATTTAATACTAAAGCATAATTTTCTAATAACGGCAAGTAGCATTACTTAAGTGAGAGAATGTCAGTTTTCAATGCTGGAAGGCAATGGAAACTTATCTTAGGAATAAAAACCCGTCCCCTCTCTCTCCTCGCCTTGAGATTCCACTCCTCAGCAACACCTCCTGCCACCCACCCTCGCGGTGGCTTGCATGGTAGATCTATGAGGCTTGGTTTAGTGGACACATTAATCCGCGGGGTTTCCCGACTTCCGCGAACGACAGTGCAGAGACGCCGAATCAGAAATGGATGGTCCACGAGTGTTCCTTGAAAAGCAGTTCAGCCATATAAACTCTTAGTAATTTGGAAAACTGGGGTTCCTAAATTCTGTGCTTGCATGGTCAGCGCGCGAGATGGAGAGGCACGACGGTTGTCCGCATTGCGAAAGGCATTCGTCAGTTGTTTCGGGAAAGAAAACCTTACTCGCCACCGGTGAGCTTCCACCCCCCTGTATCACGGTGCCTTGCTTTGCCAGGTCATGTTTCATTCGGGTGCTCCTGCTTCTGAGATCGTCAACCAGACGCGATAGGTGTTCGGCAGTCGAATCGGTGACAGTGTTGTCACATCGAGGAATTAAAGAGCCTGTTGAGCGGGTTGCGTAGGGAAGTGGTACGAATTTTTTGTAAGTAGCTGTACATGAACAGTACGGGTATGGGAATCGAAGATGATCTTACATAAGATTTTGTTTACACATGTGATTGTACTTGTATTACCATTCTAATAATCATCGTCAGGTAATTTTATAACTGCAAGCAATGTATTTACCACGAGCTAGTGTGCTCCACCTGCCTCTAGATCTGAGTCTGAGAAGTTAAAAAAAATGCGAGGTAAATTTTTCCCAACAACATAGCCTCGGATTATTTATGATGAGCGGAATGCATGTGATTATAAATTTTAACAATATTAGGCAAATATCGCATTAAGGATGTACAAAAGGGATATACTGTGCATCTGATTCACAACTAAGTAACTAAAAGACACAACTGAATGTTCCACAAATTGATGGGGCTTAATCCATGCACATCAGTGACAGATATTAGTTTTAGTTGGTGGCGTAAAGGGCGAGAAAGGTGGCTGATAAACGTAATGGTAGATAAATAACGATAATTTCAATTTGTTTCTACCTGACCATCACTAGAATTCCCTGACTTTTCCAGAAATGCAAAATTCCCTGACAATTCCAGGTTTTCCCAGTTTTCCCTGACGATCGCCACCCTGTAGATATTTTGAAGCAATTACATTTCCGACAGGAATTTATCGAATATAAAACATCCACAGAAGTAATATATAACCCACCTGGGGTGCGTAAATAGCGAGCAGTGATTCAGGAGAATCACCATAATACAGTGTTTTCATGTGCGTAAATGGATTCCCTGCTTCAAGAAAACCTTTTGTGTGGGCAAAAGTTAGCAATTTTGTTGACTCAAACATGCCCGGCCAATGTCTGCGAGAGCGAACGGAAGTGAGGATAAGGTGGGTTGGGTTGGAAAGAGAAGGTAGGGGCATTAGTGGAGGGACTTGTTGAGGGACGGATAGAAGTATAATCCGACAGTTGGTTAATCGAACATCGGAGAGTCAGTAGGTACTCTGCCGTATATCCAATAATTTAGGAATTTGAGATGGAAGTTACGATTCATTTACTGTTTCAGGTTCTACATTTATGATTGATGGTCGGCAAGTTTACTTGGTAGCATTTAGGCATCGTAATGAAAAATACATGGTTGATGCCACAATTTATGTTGTCTCTACCAGTTTCAGCCTTTACAGGTCATCCTCAGGAGTAAGGACAGAGAGACAGAGTTACCTGAATATATACCTGAAACAAGTGTGAGGAAGAATGAAGGGAGTTTTTTTCCAAAAACTGTTAGGTGAAGGGAAAAGGAAGGAAGAACAATCTATTTAAGGTAAGCAGCATTTTTCGCCTCCATCAATGAAGTCCCCTCATTGATTCTAAGGTACCAATGTCCCAAAAAAACATATTAACATTGGTGTTTCTTATTTTATATAGTAGATTTTATCTTCTCCTTACCAGAATGAATGCAGTGATGCTTGCACTGCTGTGCTATGTAGCCTTAATCCAGTGGAATTAGTTGTCGTCAATGTACAATCTGTTTTAAGATTTGATGCTCACTCCTCAGGTTGAACTGGTTGTTGATTCCATCTGACTACGGGTTCTTAATGGTACATTCCATCACATGAACAGGTCCCTTTCCTGTGTAAGAGTCTGCTTTCCTGTGATTGGATTTGTAAAATTTGGATCTTCTAAATCTCAAGGACTGCCCATTGCCTGTATGAATAGAGATAATTTTTCATTTTATTCTCTAATTATTAGTTATTATACTTATTTTTACTAAAACAGTCTTTGTTAATTAGTGTGGAGCCTTTGATTTCAGGCTGAGATGAACAAAGATCACAACCTTCCATCTGCTCCAAGTTTGATGTTACATCCCCTTACAACAAAATGGCCATTCACGTGCCAAAGTGCCTCGTTGGGATGTAATGAAAGTGATAATGGTACATAAAATCTAAGTTTTTCATGAGAATTTAAATTTGCAATTCTAGTGTCATGTTAATCAAGTTTAATCAATGAACATATTGAAATGTAATGTAGCTTAATGATTTCTGAGAAGACTTCAGATGATATCATAGACATGTTTCCTTCCAAGCTTTTACTAATACATATATTGTTGCTAATACATAATTATCCTTCCTTTATGATGGTGAATATATATCTCAAGCTGTTGTGCTGCTGATAACCTTCATTGCTGCTGCTCCCATCCAACTGAAATCTGCTACCATTTTTAATACTGCGCTCATATAACTGCAAGCAATGTAAAAGCTTATACATATCTCAAAAACAGTTCAAATTGTTTGATACAAATTTTCCATATAAACAAGAATGTTTTATGCGTTTTCTATTACCTACTTTCAGAATTTTATCTATCAAGAAATGATACTGAAATAATTTTTATCATAAACGTTTTTCTCGGCTTTGGTTGGTCGAAAAAATGCTATTTTAATTGCGTTTCAATCCTTAGATATCCTAATTTTATAATACATAGTTGCTAAGAACGTAATTTAATCAACTAATTTTATATCAGCTTATATTTTTACGGGACAGAGTGAGACAAGTCTGCGGCTATTTGTTGCAGCAACGTCGCACAGCTTTCCCAGCAACAAATAAACGCTGAACCATCTACTTCTAAGCCATAAACTTAAACTAATATAAAATTAGTTGATTAAATTACATTATTAATGTTGATGTATTATAACATTAGGATATCTAAGGATTGTGACGCAATTAAAATTGTATTTTTTCGATCACCTATAGTTCAGCTAAAATTCTAAACTTTATAGAAAATGCATAAAACATTCTTGTTTATATGGAGTTATAATTTGGGTTAAATAACCTGAAGGGTTTTTGAGAAATGCATTTTTACATTCATTAGCGCAGAATTGAACGACAAAATTAATATTTTTAAATTTTCTGTTATTAGGTAACTTTGTAAACACCCTTCAAACTCGAGTGCACATAATATTTTGGTTGACGGTAGGTGGAGAAACTGATTGGCAGGAATACTAACGGCAAATATGCCAGTTCGGGAGATTGCAGGTAAATTAAATGCGGGTTCAGGGAAACGTAAAGTCACCTCTCAGGAGGACGCGCGCATAGTGGACCAAGGAAGGGAAAATACTTTTTCGACTGCCGAAGAGACTGGGGATGCTGTTCGTGTTCAGACATGTCCACAGACCGTGCGTCCGAGGATGCAATGCGTAGGACTTGGGGTAAGGCGTGAAGGAATTTCTTACAAATGCTCACAAAGTTGCACGCCTGGATTTCTTTCATTTCTTATGTTTTCATTGGTATTTTATATTTTTAATTTTTGGTCATCTTTCATTTCGTTAACATCACGAAGTGATTCCGAAAAATATCTTCCTTGCCTAATGCAACAATGAAAAATAAGTTACAATGATACGCATTCACTTTCTTTCGGGAATTGGTGAGTTGTTGCCCAGAAAAAAGCTCCATGGTTTTATGCCCATGTTCTACTACGTGTCTGAAAAAAGATAAATGTTCTCCGCAGTGTCAATGAAAGCTCCTTAAGGAAAACGTGTATGATTCAGATCTAGGAATATAAATTTCTCGATGTGTGGCATTGCATGTGGCTTCCATTGAAAAAAAATATTTTTTATTCTCGATAGAAAATTTTTGTTTTTATAAAGTTGAAAAACATAGTCATATTATTCAGGTAGAATAGAAAAGTATCGCTGATATGTCGAGATTAGTTTCATTGAAACTGTTTCGAAGACTCTTCGCCACCTTCAAACTAAGTGAATTTTAGCTTATAATAGTATTTAATACTAAAGCATAATTTTCTAATAACGGCAAGTAGCATTACTTAAGTGAGAGAATGTCAGTTTTCAATGCTGGAAGGCAATGGAAACTTATCTTAGGAATAAAAACCCGTCCCCTCTCTCTCCTCGCCTTGAGATTCCACTCCTCAGCAACACCTCCTGCCACCCACCCTCGCGGTGGCTTGCATGGTAGATCTATGAGGCTTGGTTTAGTGGACACATTAATCCGCGGGGTTTCCCGACTTCCGCGAACGACAGTGCAGAGACGCCGAATCAGAAATGGATGGTCCACGAGTGTTCCTTGAAAAGCAGTTCAGCCATATAAACTCTTAGTAATTTGGAAAACTGGGGTTCCTAAATTCTGTGCTTGCATGGTCAGCGCGCGAGATGGAGAGGCACGACGGTTGTCCGCATTGCGAAAGGCATTCGTCAGTTGTTTCGGGAAAGAAAACCTTACTCGCCACCGGTGAGCTTCCACCCCCCTGTATCACGGTGCCTTGCTTTGCCAGGTCATGTTTCATTCGGGTGCTCCTGCTTCTGAGATCGTCAACCAGACGCGATAGGTGTTCGGCAGTCGAATCGGTGACAGTGTTGTCACATCGAGGAATTAAAGAGCCTGTTGAGCGGGTTGCGTAGGGAAGTGGTACGAATTTTTTGTAAGTAGCTGTACATGAACAGTACGGGTATGGGAATCGAAGATGATCTTACATAAGATTTTGTTTACACATGTGATTGTACTTGTATTACCATTCTAATAATCATCGTCAGGTAATTTTATAACTGCAAGCAATGTATTTACCACGAGCTAGTGTGCTCCACCTGCCTCTAGATCTGAGTCTGAGAAGTTAAAAAAAATGCGAGGTAAATTTTTCCCAACAACATAGCCTCGGATTATTTATGATGAGCGGAATGCATGTGATTATAAATTTTAACAATATTAGGCAAATATCGCATTAAGGATGTACAAAAGGGATATACTGTGCATCTGATTCACAACTAAGTAACTAAAAGACACAACTGAATGTTCCACAAATTGATGGGGCTTAATCCATGCACATCAGTGACAGATATTAGTTTTAGTTGGTGGCGTAAAGGGCGAGAAAGGTGGCTGATAAACGTAATGGTAGATAAATAACGATAATTTCAATTTGTTTCTACCTGACCATCACTAGAATTCCCTGACTTTTCCAGAAATGCAAAATTCCCTGACAATTCCAGGTTTTCCCAGTTTTCCCTGACGATCGCCACCCTGTAGATATTTTGAAGCAATTACATTTCCGACAGGAATTTATCGAATATAAAACATCCACAGAAGTAATATATAACCCACCTGGGGTGCGTAAATAGCGAGCAGTGATTCAGGAGAATCACCATAATACAGTGTTTTCATGTGCGTAAATGGATTCCCTGCTTCAAGAAAACCTTTTGTGTGGGCAAAAGTTAGCAATTTTGTTGACTCAAACATGCCCGGCCAATGTCTGCGAGAGCGAACGGAAGTGAGGATAAGGTGGGTTGGGTTGGAAAGAGAAGGTAGGGGCATTAGTGGAGGGACTTGTTGAGGGACGGATAGAAGTATAATCCGACAGTTGGTTAATCGAACATCGGAGAGTCAGTAGGTACTCTGCCGTATATCCAATAATTTAGGAATTTGAGATGGAAGTTACGATTCATTTACTGTTTCAGGTTCTACATTTATGATTGATGGTCGGCAAGTTTACTTGGTAGCATTTAGGCATCGTAATGAAAAATACATGGTTGATGCCACAATTTATGTTGTCTCTACCAGTTTCAGCCTTTACAGGTCATCCTCAGGAGTAAGGACAGAGAGACAGAGTTACCTGAATATATACCTGAAACAAGTGTGAGGAAGAATGAAGGGAGTTTTTTTCCAAAAACTGTTAGGTGAAGGGAAAAGGAAGGAAGAACAATCTATTTAAGGTAAGCAGCATTTTTCGCCTCCATCAATGAAGTCCCCTCATTGATTCTAAGGTACCAATGTCCCAAAAAAACATATTAACATTGGTGTTTCTTATTTTATATAGTAGATTTTATCTTCTCCTTACCAGAATGAATGCAGTGATGCTTGCACTGCTGTGCTATGTAGCCTTAATCCAGTGGAATTAGTTGTCGTCAATGTACAATCTGTTTTAAGATTTGATGCTCACTCCTCAGGTTGAACTGGTTGTTGATTCCATCTGACTACGGGTTCTTAATGGTACATTCCATCACATGAACAGGTCCCTTTCCTGTGTAAGAGTCTGCTTTCCTGTGATTGGATTTGTAAAATTTGGATCTTCTAAATCTCAAGGACTGCCCATTGCCTGTATGAATAGAGATAATTTTTCATTTTATTCTCTAATTATTAGTTATTATACTTATTTTTACTAAAACAGTCTTTGTTAATTAGTGTGGAGCCTTTGATTTCAGGCTGAGATGAACAAAGATCACAACCTTCCATCTGCTCCAAGTTTGATGTTACATCCCCTTACAACAAAATGGCCATTCACGTGCCAAAGTGCCTCGTTGGGATGTAATGAAAGTGATAATGGTACATAAAATCTAAGTTTTTCATGAGAATTTAAATTTGCAATTCTAGTGTCATGTTAATCAAGTTTAATCAATGAACATATTGAAATGTAATGTAGCTTAATGATTTCTGAGAAGACTTCAGATGATATCATAGACATGTTTCCTTCCAAGCTTTTACTAATACATATATTGTTGCTAATACATAATTATCCTTCCTTTATGATGGTGAATATATATCTCAAGCTGTTGTGCTGCTGATAACCTTCATTGCTGCTGCTCCCATCCAACTGAAATCTGCTACCATTTTTAATACTGCGCTCATAGGCAATACTTACAAATGGTAAGGTGAACAGAATTATTCATTGCCATCAATGATTTCCCCATAATGATTCTAATTTCCCACTGTCCCAAAATACATATTGTGGTTGGTGGGCAGGTGGCCTTGCCCTCACATCGCTACGCGATGCGAGGGCAAGGCCACCTGCCCACGCTGCGGACTGGAGGAGCATGAGGGTGCGGAGTGTACCAAAGATCCACGATTCGTGAACTGCAAGGGTACGCATCCAGTGTATTCTCGCAAGTGTACGAAAATGGTAGAAGAGTGAAAGGTCATGGAGACAGTAGAGAAAGTCACTTACTTAGAGTCACGGAAAAGGTTCAGGACCCTTGTAGCACCGACCTTTTCAAATCCTTTTTGTCCGTGGCAACAATTAAGAAAACTACCCAAGGTATACAGACCGGCAGGAATGAGAATGTTATGACAGCCGAACTGAAGGAAGTAGCCAAGCCGGCTAAGGCAACAAATCCGGCAAATAAACAAAATTCCACCATTAATTCGATTGGTTCCCCAAACAAGAACCAATCAAAATGCAACGCCGGGGTCGCGCTGAAGAAGCACGAAAATACGCCATCCCCCGGCCCCTCCGGACTAGCCAAGCTAGTGCCAAAGGAGCCGATGGAAGAGGATGATAGTCCCTCAGAGACTGAAGTCCTCCTCGCCAAACAAAAGGGGAAGAAGCAATGTATTTAGTGCTGATTCTTCTAATTTTTATATCATTTATTTATTTAATATTATTATGGCTTTTATATTTCAGTGGAACTTTAACCTTTATCGGACGAAAGGGAACTTTAGTTCCCGGCAAGGAGTGGGTCCCGCTGGCCGAATGGGAACTTTCGTTCCCAATTCATTTGAGTTATTTCCCACTCCTTCTATGATGATGGTTGGAGTGCGTAATTATGTCAGGACTATTTATCTGTCAACAAATGTCCCTTTTGACCTGCTAGCCCACCCCCCTTTTTCTGGGCAGTATCTATAACAACAAACGTTTTCTTGGAATTCCCCTCCTCGCTGAACACCTCCCCCTTTTGACACGCTGCGCTGGCACTTCCTTACGAGTACGTATCTCACAACGAACTTTTGGCCTTGGATTCCCCTCACTCAACACAAGCCCCTTTCGACGTGCAAGTATTCCCTTCCCTCATTCCCTTACTTATCTGAGGAGGATACATCAACAAGCTAAGGCCTTGGATTCCCCTCGCTGTGGCTATCTCTTCTAGGCTGAGATTTTTTAGTTCCCCTGCTACTTCGATGGTGAACAGTTCCCTCAAAGTTGTCCGAGTGTTATAGGCATTTACTCAAACTATCCTGATTCTTTGGCTGGCTTTTTATCGACTGCTCCATTTATTTTGGTATGTATTACTTGCATTTCGTAATTGAAAATTTTCTATGCAAAGCAATCCTCACTTGGATAAAAATCTTTGTTTGCATATATTTTTGTATTTATTCGCTGCCTTTTTATTCAGGAAAAAAGCACTCTAACATCACCATGAATCGCAAAAGAAAATTACAGGAGAGTGAAATTACTGAGGAACTTTTCGCAGACAGCGATTCCGATGCACAGATTACTGACGAAAATGACAGCTCCGAGAAAGAGGACGGCGGCATCGACCAAGACATCGCTCAAACTCAGGCAAAGGAGTGGGTGAAGGAGTCAAGGAGCTACGTATTTCAGCATCCTTTCATTTTTTCCGGTGGTGAAAAGGGATTGAATGCAATTGAAGCTCCTAATATCACGGCAAGTTCCTCACCCTTGAAAGTATTTTTCCTTTATTTTCAAGAAGTTATTCCTCTGCTAGTGCTTGAGACAAACAGATCCTACTCCCAGTTTATACAGAAAATGGAAGTTGGATCATCTCCGGAACCCGACATAAAAGACTCCGAAATGTGTACTTTTTTGGCAATTGTGATTCAAATGGGACATGATATCCGAGATTCTTTGAAAGACTATTGGGCACGATTGGAACAGTTTTACACCCCTTTCTATGACAATGCAATGGCACGTGATAGGTTCTTACACATCCTTAGATTTTTGCATTTCACAAACAATGAGAATGAACCAAACAGGAATGATGAAAGTTATGATAGACTCTGGAAGATAAGAAACCTTTTTGATTTTCTCAATGATAAGTATTCTAAACTTTACAGGCCTTCAGAGTATCTAGCAGTGGATGAAGTCATTGTTCTTTTCAAAGGCAGAGTGATTTTCAAGCAATACATTCCAAAAAAACATAAGAGGTTCGGAATAAAAATCTACAAACTGTGTGACTCAGCGGGATATACAGTAGATATGACCGTTTACTTGGGGAAGGACAGGCAAAACACAGCGAAACATATAACAGCTACACATGCGACAGTGAAAAAATTGATGAGAAGAGTGGAAGGAAGGGGGCATAAGCTTATGATGGATAATTTTTTTTCTTCTCCTGAACTTTTTGATGACCTAAGGAAAATAAAAATAAATTGCTGTGGGACAGTTAGAGCAAACCGAATTGGTTTGCCGAAAGAATTCAAAGACAAGAAATTGAAAATGAAACGCGGAGATGTGAAGGTGAGATGCAGACGAGATCTAACGGCGATGATTTGGAGAGATAAAAGAAATGTCCATATGTTGACAAATATGCATGTGCCACCTGAGGAGGGGAATTTCTGTGATAACCAAGGGAAAGCTGTGAAACCTGGAGTCATAACAGACTACAACAAACCAATGGGCTACGTTGATAAATCCGACAGAATGGCTAATAGTTACTCCATTAGCAGACGAACTTGGAAGTGAACGAAAAAATTATTCTTTCACCTCCTTGATCTGACTATTCTAAATTCATGGATTGCCTTTGTTTCTGTACGGAGCAAGATGACCCATCGAGATTTTCATTTGGCACTCGTGAGAAATCTTTTGGAGGCCGCTAGGGATGAGAATCAACCCACTTATAGCTCGCTAGGCCGGCCTGCTGCTGCGTCAACAAGCATCGTTCGCCTCGACGGGAGAGATAACGAGCACTGGATAGAGAGAGGAAAGAAAGCCAGATGCCGCTTATGCTCACTTCGAGGCAAAGAAAGTCGCATGGTTTTTCGATGCTCAAAGTGCAACGTAGGCCTGTGCGTAGACAACTGTTTCAAATTATTTCACACAAAAACTAATTTAGAATAAAAAGAACTTTTTGAAGACCATATCCAAGAGTGAAACGCAAAGAAAAAGTAATAATAAAAACTGAAATGTTTATTTTTTGTATTGAAAAAATGTAATTTAATATGTAAATATAATTTGTATATTTTTCATATCCGTAACATGTATTAAAAAATAACTTTAATAATAAACAATACTTTTTCTTTATAATTGTTTTTACCTTACATTAATAACTCAAAAAATAGATGAGATAGAGGGAAAAATGTAAATGCCTACAGAGCTGAATTTAAATGCCCAAAAAAGCTCCGGCCGGGAGACCCCATACGGGAATTTAAACGCCGTCTTTTAAAGGTTAATGGTTTTTATCAGCATAAGGAGGAGCCTGCAATTTTAATCGGTAATTTTAACCCCTCGTTTATTTGTCTCCAACAGACATATTTTAAAGCATCGGACAAAGGTGAATTGAAAGGGTATAATGTTGAAAGGTTCGATGACCTCAGCGGTCAGAGGGCACATGGCGGAGTGGCGATTGCTGTCCGGGAGGCCCTTTACACTTCCGGAGTGCAGCTCGCTACTCCGTTTCAGGCTGTGGCCATTTCCACTTACACCCCACAAAAAATTACCATTTGCAACGTGTGCCTACCGGAGGGTGCACCGGTAACTCGCTGCAACCTTGAACCACTTGTCCGACAGTTGCCAAGGCCCTTTATTTTATTGGGTGACTTTAATGCCCACGATCCCCTATGAGGAAGCTCTAGAGGCCAATGCACTAGGAGGGGACGGATTTTAGCCAGTTTTATTCTTGATTTTAACCTATTTTTATCAATAATGAGGAGAAAACACGTTTTAATGCTTTTAATGGAGAGCACTCTGCAATAGACCTTTGTCTGTTGTCAGGTAGTCTTTTTAGCAAGCTGAACCTGTCCATACACACAGATCTGTTTGGGAGCGACCACTTCCCAATTTTAATTAAATCCGAAGGAAATTTTAACTCCGAATTTATCAGACCGGGAAATTGGGTTGTCCGTAAAGCGGACTGGCATAGTTTTAAAAAGGATTTTTATTTCAAACACGATGCAAACCGTGACGCTACACACAACGTGGAAATTTTAACTAAGGGCTTGATTGATGCAGCAAATTGCAACGTCCCTCGTTCATCGAGGAATCTCCAAAGACCAGTGGTTCCTTGGTGGAACAAGGAATGCGCCGAGGCTACACGCCAGTGGAAATGTGCCTAATATGTTTTTAACAAGTTCCCCACTGCAAATAACCTAGCCTCTTTCTGAAAATTGCGAGCAAGAGCTCAGCAAGTAGTGAGGGAAGCTAAGAAGGCCTCCTGAATTGAATTCGTTTCGAATATTAACCATGGCACACCACTTGCACAGGCATTGAATAAGGTGAGGAGTATTTCAAGTTTTTGCCAAGAGTACGGCGTCTCATGCCTTAATGTAAATGGCCACGTCGTGAGTCAACCTCGCGACATTGCCAACATTTTTGGCAAGTCACTAGCCAGCACAAGCAGTGACGAGAATTACTTGGAAGTATTCTTGGCTATCAAGGAATGCTTCCAGAGTATTCCACTTAATTTTACGGAGACTTCTATGCCTGCTGAGTACAACAAAGGACCCGTTCTCCCTGTGGGAACTTCGGTCAGCCTTTGCTTTCCTTCGAAATGTTTCGGGGGAGGCGTTGTCGGAGATCCTAAAAACCTTCAACCAAATTTGGTTAGATGGTAGTTTTCCGCAAACCTGGGAGGAATCTACGGTGGTTCCGGTCCCTAAGCAGGGAAAGGACAAAGTTGATCCTAATAATTATAGGCCAATGTCTTATCCAGTTGCCTGTGCAAGGCTATGGAAAGAATGGTAAACCGTCGGCTCGTGTAGTGCTTGGAGCGACGGAACCTTCTATCTAATATCCAGTGTGGTTTTCGGCGAGGTAGATCAACAATCGATCACCTCATCCATAGTGACAATTTCATCCAGGAGGGCTTTCTTCTGCGTCAGCACGTCATCGGCGTCTTCTTCGATCTGGAGAAGGCGTACGACAGGTTCTGGCATCAAAAGATTTTAATGCAGTTACATCGTTGGGGTTTTAGGGGAAATCTACCCATTTTTATTAAGAATTTTTAAACACCAAATTTTTAGAGTAAGAATAGGTAAACACCTATCAAAATAATTCATGATGGAAAATGGAGTGCAACAGGGCTCAGTCCTTAGCATGATGTTGTTCGCCATTGCGATCAATGACGCCAGTGATTGCATCAAGGGACCTGTTATGGGATCCTTGTTTGTCGACATCCTGGCTATTTTCTGACGATCATCCAAACTAGCCACTGCTGCCAGGTAAATTCAGCTTTGCCTAAACAACCTTGATGAATGGTTGAACAGAAACGGCTTCCGTTTTTCAGCAGAGAAAACAAAATGCATCCATTTTCATCGGAAAAGGGGGTACTATATACCCCCTGAGTTACGACTCAGTGACAGACTCCTTCCGTATGTGGATTCTGTTCATTTTCTTGGGATGGTGTTGGATTCGAGGCTTAATTGGAAAGAGCACATCCGAATTTTAAAAGATAAATGTTTTAAAGTTTTAAGTATCCTAAGGGTTTTATCAAATTCGACTAGGGGTGCAGATCGCACCACCATGTATTTATTTTATAGAGCAATGGTGCGCTCCAAGTTAGATTACGGATGTTTCCTTTACGCCTCAGTCTGCAACAGCTACTTAAAACTTTGTCGATGGTTCACAATGTGGGGAACACCTGGCTTATCATCTCAAATGTATGGGACAGTGGTATGACAAAGGAAGTACCTTTGGTCACAGATAAGTTTGGAAGGAGCTCATGAAGTCGAGTCCCATCCTTGAGATGGGCAGTGATGGAATGATAGCCAGGTTCAACCAAATATCCTTCCACTTCAAAACCCACTTCCCAGATAGGGAACAGTGGGCTAGAGGAAAGGGGAAAGAACTTCATGGCTCCAGAAAAGAAGAAATAGCGGGAGCAGGGGTCTACAATTGTAGCACACCAAGGAAGCTCTCAATCCCTCTGTGAATATATGCTATGGTGTTCCACCAGAGGTATATGCACTTCTGACCTGTGCACATGCCATTAAGGAGATTGGGTTGTTTAACACACTGATACACATATGCACCGATAGTCCGGCAGCTCTAAAGGCACTGACATCACCATGGTGCAAATCACAGCTGGTGCAGGAGTGTCACGAGGCACTGAATGATATAGGCAAATGCGGCAAGGTGGAACTTTTCTGGGTGCCTGGTCATGCAGGCATATCCAGAAATGAGATTGCTGATGAGCTGGCAAGGGTCGGTTCCAGCTGGAATCCGATTGGACGAGAGCCAATCATACCTATTACTACGTCAATAGGGATAGCAGAAATTAGAATGTGGGGCTTAGCAGGGCATTCTGAGATCTGGCGAACTACACCAAGTCCTCGACAGGCCAAACTACATACAGGAGAATCCAGGCCTAGGCTTGCCAAAAGACTTCTGTCACTAAACAGGGGTCAATTACGAACGGAAGTGGGACTCCTTACTAGGCACTACCAGGTGATGAGGCACCTGCACCTCTTGGGAATTGTAGATTCACCTAGATGCAGGAAGTGCGAAGAAGGGGATAAAACCTCATCCCACATACTATGCAAGTGCCCTGCTCTGATGAGGACTCGAAACAGGTGCCTGGGTTCACCATTTTTGGAACCCAGGGAGGTAAGGGAAATCCCCATAGGGGACATGTTGGCCTTCAGCAAGGTGATTGGGCTATATGGGTGGATGGCACAATGGGTGGATGGCACAATTGGCCAATAGGTCTAAGTGCCTCAGGGTCTCCTTGGAGGATCTCCACCGCAACAGCAATCGATCTATCTATCTACAGGAGCACCTGAGGAAGCTCCTGCCTCTTCAAACAGTTGGTTCAATGGCATTACGTCCCTCATCACTGTCCCCCGTTCCACTTTAATCTTGATCCAGTTGATGGGTGGATGGCACAATGGGCCAATAGGTCTAAGTGCCACAGGGCCTCCTTGGAGGAACTCCACCACAAACAATCTATTCTAATCTAACCCCCTCGCTCTGTTACTCCGCGTTTCAATATTTACTGGTTTTTTGAAACTATCATTGATTGTATATTCCTATAATTTAAGCTTTAAAATAAATTATTGTTTTTTTGCTGAGTTTATGTAATTTTGAACGATATTCTAGTGTTAATATTAACAGAGTTATAGTGCAGAAGTCTACAAAACTTGTAGGAACCTCAGCAAAAAAAATACGCATTGGGATAAAGTTGCTGTTTGATGCTAAGTTTGGGGTAATCGTGATTCCTACTGTCTGACTTATCTTTTTGAATTTTATCATATTTTATTTCATACCATCTCAACTATTATCATTTCATCTTATACTTTTATATTTCCTCTTTTATTTTCCTCATAGCGCATTGCCAATATTCTGGTATTCTTAAGAATTGGAATTAAAACAAATCGTTGCTTCTCCCCATATGCTGGTGTTCCATTTGAATTTTTGGTAGTGTTATACTTGAATAGACTTATGCGTAAACGCATACGTATTCTCTGAGCATTTCCACTTGTGCTGGATGGCTAGTTCCCCATGCTGTTTTTGGTAGCAGACTTTAGAAAAACCATAGATCCCCTTTGCATGGTGGTGCTCTTTGTGCATTCATGGTCATACGTGGTTAATGGCATTTTCACTGAATTTCTAGGTCCTCTTTCAGTTTCTTCGAAAACGGATCAGGAAGAATTATCATCTCCACACCTGTGGTGGTATCCCTTGTATTTTCATGCTGTGCTTATCTTATCTCTGCCTTTTCACTTAATTTCTGGATTCCCCATCAGTTTCTTGGAATTTGTCATTAGGAATCCATTTCTACACCAATCTGCCTGTCCATAGGAACATTTATTCCTCCTTTTCTCATTTGGTTCTCACTTCACTCTTGTCTCTAAAGTAAGCAGTGCTTTTTCTGTATCCCTGTGTTTTAGCCATTACTTAGATCAGATAAATTCTCTCTTTGTGGTGATGTCAAAAAACTTTCATTTGAGTGGAAAAGATGTGTGTCAGGAGTGTGACATGGGACTGTGTGGATCTATGCTTATAGATTTACCACACAAAAGAATTTCTAACTTAAAAACTGTGTAGCCATTTATCCAGAAAAGTTTTTAAAATTAATAAAAAACCATAAAAATAAAAAGTTGAAAAAAAAATAATTTTAACTTTGCAGATGCCGGTTCAAAGCCCGGAGGAAAAAGAAGGATGATGAATATGGTTTTGAAGTACTAATGGAAGAAAATTAAGAGAAGTAATAATTTGCTCTAATAATGATTTGCCTTAATAACTTAATATTAACATTAGAATTCTATTTAAAATTTCAAGTGCTCTGCAAGTCACATGGAATCCATCTTTTAAGTTTAAATTTTTCGAATATACATTAGGTTTTTTTTAAACATTTTAACGTATCAAAAAGAGAAGGCTGTAAAGCTCAACTTCTTGGATATCATGGTATGAAAGGCAGTGCAGGGATTCGAATTCTCAATTTTTTGAAAAGATACCACCAAAGACCAGATTCTCCCCCACAAGTCTTGACACCATACCTCATGAAAACTTTGCATATTTCATTTCAAGGCTGCTTAGTATCCCCTTCTCAAGTTCAGACTTTGATCACGAGCTACCAACCATTAAATTCATTGCCTCTCATAATGTTTACAATGAAAAACTAATTGACATGATGTTGAAAAAGAAAATGTCACTCAAGGCAAAAGCTACTCTGTACAATCAAACAGAACTGAAAGATAGGGGTATTTGATGGTGTCAACTATGGTACTATGGAGTCATCTCACAAAAATTTGGAAGGCTCTTCCCAAAAGACCAATTCAGGGTGGCCTACCACAATAATAATAGTTTAAGGTCATTCTTGAACAAAACTAAAGACAGGACAGACCCATTGGATAGAAGTGGAGGGTATAAATTAAAATGCAGAGATTGTGAAGCAGTCTACGTAGGACAAACCGGAAAGTCCTTCCGTACCCGTGCGGAGGAGCACAGAGAACAGGAGAGGTTTCCAGCAGGGATATTGGTCTCACTCCTGCTTCCCAAGACATCTACTAGAAGAGGGTCATGTATGTGACTACGCTGGAAATTTTACACCTCACGTAAAGGGTTGCAAGATGGAGTTGCAGATAAGGAGGCACACAAGACATGGACTCATAGTGAATGAAAATCTGTTTACCTTTAGCTTTATTCTAAATTTTTTACCCTTGTTAGATTAGATTTTCTTGAACAATATGAGATAACAAAAGCCAGGAAGAAGTCTAATGTCAACATAGTAAATGATGTTCTATTTGATGGTCATTCACCGCTTTTAAATTTGTAATGGTTTTGTACCATGTATTTGACTACTGTCCTTGCATTGACGTCATTGATGGCCTAGTTTGTGACTTTGCCTTCCTTTCCCCCCCCCCCCCTTCCACTTGACCCACTCCCCAAGTGTCAAAACAGGGATTTCTCACCTACCGTAGTTACCCCAACCCATCCCACTCCCCCCCCTCCTTCCTCAGTTTCCCTCACCACCCCTAATTTGAGGGTGTTTAAGGAACAGACATTTTTATTTTTACATCTTGATAAATACATATATTGTACATAAACCATGGTAGAAACCAATAAAACCTTTGTGTGGAATGAACAAAGTGGATTTTTATTTCCAATCAAGTGCTTCCACAAAGTAAAGCCTCAAACTTTGAACCATTTCACCCCTATCTCCCTTGTGGTTCCATTCATTTTGCCAATGAAGATCAACACCTTTTCCACTTGGGTGTCAAGTGATACTCAACACAGCATAGCTCACTACCACCTCGCATGTCAAGTGTCGCTTGGCCAATTTTGCCAATGAAGAACAACAGCTTTTAACCTTTTCCACTTGGGTGTCGAGTGATACTCAACACAGCATAGATCACTACCACCTCACATGTCATGTGTCACTTGGCACGTGACATCCAGGGGCATTTAAAATTTAGTGGACTACTGGTGTAGACGGTGAAAAAATCGGAGTGCAAAGGGTTAATCAAAGTGTCATAAATATCTACAAACTCATATGCTGCATGTATTATGATTATTACAGTTTTTTGGGTTTCTATCCAAGCATGAGAAGGAAGGTGATGTTATGTTTTATCTTACGGTCAATTATTTTATTTCACTTCACGTGAAAAAGGAGATGTGTCCTTCATTCTCATGACCCATATCTTTTGTAGCATCAGTCCACCAATCACCAAAAGCTATGAAAGGGTATATTACTTTCATAAAAAGGATGTCTCGGGGCTGAGAATAAAGCTACCAAGTGCCTTGACTGGGTTGCGGATGGCTGGTCGACTTCTAGATATAGAGGTTAGCTGCAAGATAAGCGAGTTTACTCACGGAATAAGCAGTCCTGGATAAACAGTATCGGCATTCCGAGGGGCTATTGGTCTATCCCTGGGAAAAGTAGGCCTTTAAATAATACAGAACCTGTAAAGATGCCATAACTTAGTGACAGGAGGCTGCCAACAATTACGCTTCTCATCGTCTGGAGGAGAGGGCAGCCGCTCTTCTTCATATGAGTGAAGGCAGAGACCACAGTTGTCAGTACAAGGACATTAATTTCACTACAGGTGTGGTAACATTTACTTTAACAGCTGTAGTACTGCAATGTGGAAGGCAAGGAGAACCCACCACATTATTATCCCGAGGAGTCGCAGCTACTCCACCCTTTTCTTTTTATCAAGATGTGATGGAACACATGAGTAAAATATTCTGGAGGTAAAATAATCCCCCATTCAGATCTCTGGGCAGGGACTACTCGAGATAGTACATGAGACAATTGTGACCAAGGAAGAGGTGAAAACCAATGTCAAACTGGGAAAACTAAAACAGGAAGAGGTGAAAGAATACTGTTACCTAGGAAGCCGAGAAACCAACAATGGACAAAGCAAGAAAGAAATAGTTATTAGAATAGCTGAGGCAAAGAGGGTATTCTACCAAAAGAAGAATCTACTTACAGCTGGAAATACATGCAGGTCATTCCATGTGAATTCAAGACACCACTCAACCCGACCATGTCAGATTTTTTTTCAAATTTGGTGCATTAAATGATTCTGATAAGAGATGAAAACATTAAAAATTTGCAGAGGTAAATGACGATTGTGACAAAAGTTATAGGTCCACGAAAGTTGGAAATTGGTCGAAATTTCAACATGTCTGTCTCAAGATAAATGACTATAATTTTGGTTCTAATCGAGGTACAAAAATGAAACATACATTTTTGGAAAGGTAATACGTATGGCTTTACATCGATAATCAACATGACCTGTTTATAAGAATTTCCACACTTGAGGTCATTGACCGTGACCTTTGATCTTGAATATCTCAAAACACCCCCCCTTCAATTTTTTATTATAAAAATATATGTTATTGCTCATACATTTTATTACATGCATGTCAAATATCAAGATGGCACACATAAGCAGGGTGGCTACTGATATCCAATTTTCAAATTCCCTGACTATTCCCTGATGATCTTACCAATTTCCCTGACCGATCGCCAAAATGTCTGCTATTATTGGAATATTTTATTTCTGACGAATTAAATTTTCGTCAAAACTCAGAAAATGTTATAAGCTGAAATCAATACATTAAAAGCTATAAGAATGAAAAAATACATTAAACCTTCACAAGTTAAGCCCTAACACAAATTAGACACACTTATGATACATTTTTCACAGCCACGGGTAAGCAGCCGCGGATCGTATTTCCGTGGCCATGTATGTTTCCTTCGGTAAAATTACAAATTGACAATGTCTAATTCTTCAAGGAAGAGGTAGCGCGTCGTGGTAGCTCTGGGAAGTGTAAGATTACTGAAAAGGCATCGAAGGGAAAGTTAATGGCGAATTTACTGGCGGACTCCGGCACAGATTGCGTGAAAAATACAAACCAAGCCCAAGTTGTTAGACTGGATCAAAATCTGATGGCACGAGTGAAGTTTAGAAGCCAATAACATTTTGATTAACGTGGTTATAACCCCTTGATTGTAAGAGGGAACCAAAAATGTAAAAATATTTGTATAAACAAACAAAACGTTATTGCGCCACTGCGAGCAAAAACAGGAGGCAATTAGCAATGGCAGCATCATATTCAGGAATATCATATTTGAGGTGGTTTGTGACCTGACCAAATTGCGGAGACGGAGCTAAGGGTGCCATTCAATAATTACTTCGAGCGTGAAAGGAGGGAAGGGGAGGAGGACACTTCTTACTGTCTCGCGAATGTCGGGTATGGGAATCGAAGATGATCTTACATAAGATTTTGTTTACATGTGTGATCGTACTTGGATTACCGTTTTAATAATCATCGTCTCGTATTTTTAGAACTGCAAGCACGTATTTACTACAAGCTAGTGTGCTGCAACTACCTCTTGACCTGAGTCTCGGAAGTTAAAAAAAACATGATATAAAATCTTCCGAACAACATAGCCTCGGATTCCTTGTGAGGAGCGGAATATATGGAGAATGAATTATAACGCTACTAGGCAAATATCGCATTAAGGATATACAAAAGAGATACATCGTACGACTGATTCACAGCTAAATAACTAAGATTCACAACTGAATGTTCAACGAATTGATGGGGCTTATTCTATGCACTACGGACATTCGTTTTAGTTGGTGAAATAAAGGGTGGGAAAGACTGCCCGATAAATGTAATGGTAGAAAAATAACGAGAATTTCCTGTCCCAGTTTCTCCCTGACTGTTATGAGAATTCCCTGACTATTCCCTGACTTTTCCAGATTTCCAAAATTCCCTGACAATTCCAGGTTTTCCCAGTTTTCCCTGACGATCGCCACCCTGATAAGGCATCATGCCAAAAAAATAATTGATCTACATCACCACACAACGAAAATGCAGTAAGTATCTCTTAAAAATGAAGCACCAATATTGACCAGTATAATTCATGAGTACTGTTGGACATAAATATGGCTATATCACTGCAGTGCTACAGAAAACAATGTGCAGGGTAGCTTTAATGAAAATACAGCAAAACATGGTAACAACCCACCTCATATGTCTCCAATTAAATTGTTAATGTTCACCAGGTCTGATGCAGGGAGACTGTATGTCCTTCCAGTTTGTGTCAATGAATGGAGTCTTGTGAGAATGGCATGTGTATACATCACTGTAATTCATGTAAACAAGCCATAATACTTACATTGAATAAAAAACAATAATCACAACCCAGACTTCGATTAAATAATCAAACTCTCTGACCCTAATCTCATTAGAGTCAGAGAGTTTGATTTAGAGTGAGAATCAAACAGTTATTTCAGCTAGTAGTTTGTCTCATGGATTTGGCTTGTGATTGAACTACAGAGAATTGTACAAGTGATTTTGAACACTATTTCTTGTATGTGCATTGGTTCTTTGTGCAAAATGGATTTCAAGTCAAAATGGTACTGTATCTATTTAAAGAAGAAGGCCATGCAAGAGTATAGGAGAATTTGAGGGATGTTCAGGAGTGGATGGTAAATAAGTCTCCTAATGTATTGTTACATGGGAAAATTTGCAGTAAATGCAGAAAAAAATATCACAGAACCCATCAGAACATGTTAAAGTGGCCTCTGCTGTGCCAGGAACTTCCACAGAAGATGTGAGTGAAGATGAAATAGCACTTGGTATTGCACTGGATTATTTAAATAGTAGCCTTCAGTATTTAGGTGAATATCCTGTGAAGAAAAAGAGACTTCAAAATGAGAAAAAGTATCCAAAGGAAAAATTGAAAAAGATTATTGAAATTGAAGAAGATTGAGAAAGTGTGTTATAGAACATGTAGAAAGTGAAATCATAGCCTAGTGAAGGAAAAATCAATTTCGATTATAATTGAAAATCGAGTTTTAATAGTCAAAGATCGAGGAAATCGAGATCGAGCCATGATCTTCGAGTTTCGATCCAAACTCGATTTTTCAACTTCAATCGTGACCTCGTTTCCTTCGATCGTTTGATCTCAGAAGCGTATAGTAGACAGTAGAGGTCCTCGATGAACTGCCACTGAGGTCACTTCTTGTTAGAAGTAGATGCTAGTAGAAGTTAGGCAATACCTCAACAGGCCACCCGTCGATAGGAAAGTCAACCCCAATCCTCTGAAAGTCTGGGAGGAGATAAAGGGTGAATACCCCAACACATACCGTTTCGCGATCAGAGTACTGAGTATGATAACGTCATCCGTCCCATGTGAAAGACTTTTCTCTAAGGCCGGTAAAATTGGAAAGGCACACCCTAGATCATCAAGAAAGCATCTCAATCAGTTGATCTTTCTTAAAAACTTTAGTGAAGCCAAATGGTTCCAGGCGATGATCCACAATAAAGTAAATTGTAAATTTTTACAACTAATAATTCAAGAATGTTTTCTAACGGTGGCGGCGGGGTAAATCCCTCGCCTGTCGTTCGCATGGTCACGGGTTCGAGTCCCGCCCGGGGAGGGTTTTTCACTGTCCGGGGCATGGGTGTTAGTGATTGTAAAATCTGTTAATTGTAAGAGAGGACTAGACAGTCCTAAATTTGCAGATCAATAAAGACAAGTTTAATTTAATTTTAATTTAATTTAAGTAAATTTTTAGGGATTTTATATACTATTCAAATACAGTGAAACCTCTCTTAACGACCACTCCTATCAAGCGACCACCCCTCTCAACGACCAGTATTTTCCGGAACCGATTGTAATGCCCCTATGTTCATGGTATTCATTACCCTTATTCAAAGACCACCCCGACCAAAGACCACCACTTTGAAGGGAAGTTCCCTCTATTCAGCAAAACAATTGTCGTAAACCTGAGTTTTTCCCAGCTTTTGGGAGTCATACCAGCCTATTAGGTCAGTCCACAGACAAAGGAGGGCCAGTCTGCCAGGGGGTGTGGATTATTTAAATGTGTATTGTAAAATAATAGTCATCATCGCCTCGCACGGGGAGAAGGCTCGAGGCAGCGTGCCGGGCTCTCCGGCACCTCGCCGAGGCAACGCCATGAGATGCAACTGAGTTATGTGCACGAAAATATTAACATCAGTGGTCGTGCGATGAGAAAAAGTCTCACTCTTTGTAGCCGATGGTATCAGACATATCATTACACAGCTGCGGATGCTTCATTTATACTTTTTGAGACGGTCGGTCAATAGGAAGAGATAAAAAGTCAGCTATGTAGAAGGAAAGGAAACTTATTCCAACTAATGATTACAAAGTGAGCACAAGTTCGAATTTGGTGTGAGAGAAAATCTCATTGCACTACCAATGGGGCTAAGGGGTGATTCATCAAGTCTTTTCGTGGGGAATGCCGTAACTTCGTTAGTGACGGCACACGATCCACCACTGAGTCGAAGATGTCAAGGAGAATTTGTTTTAGTTTAGAGGAAAGGGTTCGAGTTATCAAAGAACGAGATTAAGGTGCATCTGAGAGAAGGCTAGCAGATTTATTTAAATGTGGGAAAACTCAAATAAATGGAATTTTAAAATCTAGGGGCGACATTTTAAAAGAGTAGCGCAACAGCAAAAGGAACGGTGGAGTGAAGAGAAAGCGGCAAGAAAAGTACGAAGGGATCTATTTGAGTGTTTTTGAGTGGAATAAAGTTGCACGGTCAAAAAATATTCCTATTAGTGGTGTATTAATAAAGAAGAAGGCCTTGAAAATTGCACATAAATTAGGTGATGAAGATTTCATGGGCAGCAATGGCTGGCTCAAACGATTTCGTGTACGGCATGACATTTTTTTTCACCTAATTTTAAGACGAAGGAGAATTAAAGAAAAAAAAATATTATTTTTGGAAGCACTGTGTTTTCTTTGTTTCGATTACCTCATTGGTCAATTTAAATTCTTGTAAAATATCAGTTTAATGTTAACGATGTAAGTATACATGTATTTAAATATATTTATGTATAATATTTTTTGTACTGCATTTCCGCCAATATAGTGTAATTACTTACCTATATATTGTAATTTGCATCTAGTAACCAGTGCAATAAATGTAATTATGTGCTTTGAAAAAATCTAATGTTGATGAAATTCCTATGCATCAAAATTTTGCCATAAGTAAGTTGGTAAAAAATATTGAAACAAACTCGATTATTATTAATGAATCCTCAGCTCGGTAGTTTTCCCATTTTTTTCAAACTAGCCGCCCGGTCATTTGCAATTACATATATTCATAGAAACAACCCCTCCAGACTCCTAAACCCCTGTCAAACAACCACCCCTCTCAAAGACCATTTTCCAGCAGAACCATCGGTGGTCGCCTAATACAGGTTTTACCGTATGTATTATGATCGTTTTTTTAAATGAATAATAAACATGTTTTTGTACCAACTGCATTTTTTTCAAAAATGAACCGTAGATTTTTTCGATTAATCGATCTTTTGGTTCAAATTTCGAATTTTGCTGTAAAGTCAAGCTTTTCATTTTGATTAAAAATCGATTGCTCGAAAAATCGATTTTCACTGACATTTTTCCATCACTATCATAGCCCAGCTTAAAGATAAGTTTCAGATTGCAGACAGTATGTGTGCCAAAATGCAGATTTTGACTGTGCTTCCGAAGAGCTGGAGTGTAAGGAAAACTATGAAAAAATTTTATGCTTCAGATTACATGGTACTGAGAGCCAAACAATTAGTGGCAGAACGTGGTATATTAGTGACACCAAATCCAAAGCCAGGTAAGACATTGTGTGAGAAAAAAGTTCAATGTGTACGTGACTTTTACTGTGATCATAACATGAGTCATATGATGCCAGGAAGAAAGGACTATGTGTCTGTGAAAGAAAACCGAGTCAGACTTAATAAGCAGAAGAAGCTAGTGTTGCACAATCTTAAGGAAATGTACAAATATTTCAAAGAAATACATCCAGATATAAAAATTGGAATCTCCAAATTTTGTGAGTTGCAGCCAAAGCACTGTGTTCATGCTGGTGCCAGTGTTTGTCTCTTCCACCAGAATTTTTAGTTAATGGTTAAAGGATGTAAATTAAAGGAGCTAACAAGCCAGAAGAACATAGGTTACCACCATACAAGCACTGTTTAGCATTTGTTACATGCAATCCTGCTCTTTCCGTATGTTTCTTAGGTGCATGTTCCTATTGTCCAAGTGTGACAAAACTAAATGATTATCTCTTTGAACTGTTTAGTAAAAATGGCATAGAAGAGTTTACATATAAGTGTTGGTTAACTAAGGCAGGGCAGTTTTAGAGACTTTAACAAAATCAACAGATGATTTCATTGAAGTGTTTTCATCTAGTTTACAACAGTTCCTACCACACTTATTTATCACACAGCAGCAGATGCAATTCTTTAAAACTACTAAAGAAGAACTCAAAAGTGAATGAATATCATGTTGTTTGTGATTGCCTAGAAGTAAGGAAACAATTCATCAGAACGTACATAGTCTTTACCGCAGTGAGGCATGTACGATGACAGCAGTGGAGAAGAAAAGAGTGGAAGCATTCAAAATGTGGTGCTATAGAAGAATGATAAAGATTAAATGGATTGACCGACTATGACGAGGAAGTCCTAAGAAGAGTGGGAGAAAAGAAAAGTTTTCTGAATATCCTAAGAAGAAGACGGCACAACTTAATCAGCCATATCTAGAGACATGATGGCCTGATGAAGACAATCTTCGACGGAAAAGTGAATGGGAAGATTGGAAAAGGCAGGCCTCTTATGAGATACATGGAACAGGTTGTGAAGGATGTAAAAGAGGAGAATTATGTCATTATGAAAAGGTTGGCCGACAGAAGAATTGGGTGGAGGGCTGCGTCAACCTTTCCTAGGATTGTTGACCTAGGATTGGCCTCCCTTAGATAACATGCTGTGGCAGTGACCAGGCAGACACAGAGGAGCAGTGGACTGAACCACCCTCTTCCTACCTCCCACCACCGGTCTCCTCTGAGGATGATTTAGCTGAGACCCTCTGAATGGCAAGTAATGGTCACCCCACCTCTCCCCACTTCCCCAACCCACCTTCTTTCCTCAACCAATAAACTCCCTCCCCCTCTTCCTTGACAACCACACCCACCCTTCGAGCGCATAATGGGCTGCAACTTCCTATTTTGCACCTGAAGATGATAAACTCTTAACACCCAGGTTGCGAATTTAAAAAATATTAGTGAAATTCGCTAAGTTTGTTTCTTTTCCACTATGGGGAAATTTAACACAGTTACTCCTGACACAGTACAATTTATAAATCCTCTACCTTTGAGTGATACTACCCATTTAATGAAATAATATTTTAGTGCTTAAAAACTTGATTAAATAATCACTAATGCACTAATAGTAGCTCACAGAGCAAATAAAGTGTTATGAAACATGCTTTACTGGAATTAGGTCACTCTGACTGACACATTATAAAAATATGACAGTCATAGACTGATTAGTTACTGGTTTGTTATCTAATTCACTTTACTTAAAAGTGGAACCTTGGACTTCTTCTGGAAGTCATCCGACAGTCATGGGCACACGATATATATCGATAGTCTTTACTTCAGGATATTTTGGTACATTCAAACACAACTTTTCAGGTATTCTAAAAACCTCTTTTAGTTCATCTAGGTACAAAACAAAGCTCGAAACAATATTTGCACTATTTCGCGTTTTCTAGCTCATTGTCTTCCATATTCACTGGCGAGATACCGGAACATAGACGTAGTTTTTCGATGTGGCGGCACATATGAAATATTTTAAATTGCTAATTATCATTCGGAATTTTTGTACCTACGTCATGGAAGAAGGAGAGAACCCCCCATAATCTATGCCTAAACGGTCTTTTAAAAACTATTTCTGCCTATTTTATCATTAATTTTAAAGGTGCTATCAAATTTTTAAAAAATGCATTACCTTGCGACTTACGTGCAAAAATAAAAATATACCTCAAAATGTGTCTCGTATTTTGATATTCCTCTCTTGGGCTTAAATCATGTACCCATTTCGATAAAACTTAGTTTTATGACGCTCCAGATAATGATATCTTGCGGCTAAAGACTATTATGTACTTGATGCCTCGTTGATTAGAGTATAAGGTACGTCGACAAGAAAAAACTCAGAAATGGCAATTTGACCGATGAGGCAATTACATAATTCAAGCAAATTTTCTGTTCGTGTTACTTCTCGAGGGGGCCTGAGGCTGGAATAAAGAGTAATTGTGGGAGATAATATCGAAACTTAGCTAACGTGTTGTACTTTTCTTATTTCTCGGTAACAATTGTTATGATTGAATATATGCGGTATGTATGGATTTCATTCAAGTATTTTAAAGTTCATGGGTTAAACAAGAAACCAACTCCTAGCCGGTGTATAGGTACCTCTAACGCATATAGGTATTATGGAAAGAATTATTCTATGGAGAGATATAGAACGTCGTCGCTATGAGACAAAACGTGGTGGCTATAGAACCTTCGTATTAATATTAGAGTCTAGAGAACTGAAAGAAATTTAGGTATATATATGTCAGAAGAGAATGACATATATATACCTAAATTCATTAGGTAGCCTAGCCCTTACCTAGCATTACCTAGCCATTCCATACATATAACCCTTCCATGCGTAGCAAGGTTACAAATGAAGAAATATAGATGTACTGGGTAGCTATAATGCATATCGATGGCCATGACTTTCGAAATTCTTGGCAATACTTTCAAGCCTAATTCACATAATTCTTCATTGTTAACTGTTAAATATATACATATTAAGTAAACGTGCCAAAATGGCAATACACAAGTGAGAAAAAGTCCGTCGCACTCACCTACCATAGTAAGTCACAGGCAAGAAATCTTCGGGTCACCTGTTGCAGCAATTGGTCCGAGGTTCAACTGGATATTCACAGAATAGTTATTATACACACCTATTTTAGCAAAACCCAACAGTATAGAGAAGAATTGGTTGAAAATCGTTCTTATTAATCCTTCATCGCACGATTAAACAGCGAGCGTGACCGTTGGGATACCAACGCGGTCTGATGAGGGGTGGTGGAGGGGAGGTCGGGTCTGACTGACGACACCTTGGCTACTATGTAATTGCGAGTGGCGAGCGTTACAACTGCCTTGTGTCGAGGCAGCGTGGTCTCTTACATTGTAGCAATCAGTGGTTCGACGATTTGGAGAACGTTCAAGCGGCCAAAAGAGGGGAAAGGGAAGGGAGCAATGGAAGGAGTGGAGGGGAGAATACAACGCTAATGATTCTCGCACATTTATTGCTATCAAGGAGAAACAGAAGATACTATGGTTGATATTTTATGATTAATCGTTGTCATTAAATATTCGCCGGTTAGATTTATGTATTATAGGAAATATGTTCGCTCGTGAGACTGAGGTTTCGCGATATACAGAGTGTCCCATTGATCGTGTGTCATTTCTGACCTGTAATTTTAGACACTTCCTTTCGAGCCACATGGATGAAATTTGGTACCTGGCTAGAAAAAGGATGTAAGTTTTGTTGAGTATAAACAAAATATTAAAAATATGACCTTTTGACCCCAGAAATAGGGTCCAACCAAAAATCCAAATTTTGCCTTATGGGCTTTCAATGTTAAAATATTCGAAGTACAAAAAAAACATAATTATTTAGCGAAACTTTCGACTAATTGGTTTTTGGACACGAAGAACACGATGGAAGAACTATTGAGGTCGAAAATTGCAACCGTGACCCCTGAAAGGTCACAGTCAAGGTCACAGGGGTTACAAAAAATGAATCAGCGCTTCAAACCTGTCGAATCATAGGTTAAAAAGGTGCCAAGGTTGATTTTAAGGTCTTCAGATCTCTCATTTCATCCCTTGACCTTCAAGGGTTACTCAGGGGTCAAAGGTCACAGTGGTTACAAAAGGTGAAATGATGCTACAAAAATGTCGAATCATAGGTTTAAGAAGATGCCAAGGTCGATTTTAAGGTCTTCAGATCTCTCATTTCATCCCTTGACCTTTAAGGGTTACTCAGGGGTCAAATGTCACAAAGGCGACAAAAATTGAAATGAGGCTATAAACGTATCAAATCATATGTTTAAAAAGGTGCCAAGGTCGATTTTAAGGTCATCAGATCCCTCTTTTCATCCGTTGACCTTCAAGAGTTACTCAGGGGTCAAAGGTCAAAGAGTGACAAAAGGTGAAATTATGCTAAAAACATATCGAATCATAGGTTTCAAAAGGTGCCAATGTCGACGGAAAGGCCATCAGAACCCTCTATTCACCCCTTGACCTTCAAGGGTTACTCAGGGGTCAAAGGTCACAAGGGTTACAAAAATTGAAATGAGGCTAAAAACGTATCGAATGATAGGTTTCAATAGGTGCCAATGCCGATGGAAAGGTCATCAGATCCCTCTCTTTATCCCTTGACCTTTAAGGGTTACTCAGGGGTCAAAGGTGACAAGGGTGACAAAAAGTGAAATGAGGCTATAAACGTATCAAATCATAGGTTTCAAAGAGTGTTCAATGGGATGATAAAGTCCCTCCCGGAATTATCTGTCATTGAAGGGTTGGGAGAGGATAAAAGGTCACTACGTGTATCCTCGAATTAGGGCAACAGACGCGTCGAATTCTAGCTTCGAAAGGGTGAAGAATTAAATGAAGTACCTTGGTCCTGTTTGTTGTCTCCTGACCTCAAAGGGCTACACTGAGATTATTGGTCACAGATGTTAAATATTGCAAGACGGGGAACATGATAAGAATGAGATTATTTAGGCTGCCAAAGTCAATGTTAAGGTACTCAGATCCCAACTGCCATCCCTTTAACCCTTTTGGTCCTATGGTAGTCGTTGATCTCGAGTTTATTAATCAATGAAAAAATTCAATTGTAATTTCAATTTAATTACTGTTATTCAGTTAAAAATACTTTCTCATATGTTTTATCTAAAAAGTATTTTAATTATCCAAAATTCAATCAATGTTAAAATTTAAAATGAAAATATCGAAGCGGTAAAAATGAAAATCAATTCTTATTCTTTCTACGTATCCGATATTCCAAGCCAGGCACAATTTAATTCGCGCAATAAGAGCGTGTGTTAATCTGTGTTCCAGCATATTCGGAGATATGGACTCTGCACCCGTTGTAATTTCTTTCTTTATTTCTTCGATGCCCGAAAATGTTTTTTTCGCAACACATGGTGGCCTTTGACCCCTACCCAACCGTTCCAGGTCAGAGATATCCTTGTGGGATTTTACCATCGTATTAGGCACTATTAAAAGAAATGCTTCGTTGTAGCCCCGATTCGAAATTTGACACTCCAGTGACCTTTGACTCCTGAGTCACCCTTGAAGATCAAGAGAAGAAAAAAGGGATCAGAAGACCTTACGATCGACCTTGGCACCTTTTTAAACATATGATTCGATACGTTTATAGCCTCATTTCAATTTTTGTCACCCTTGTGACCTTTGACCCCTGAGTAACCCTTGAAGGTCAAGGGATAAACAGAGGGATCTGATGACCTTTACATTGATATTGGCACCTTTTGAAACCTATGATTCGATATGTTTTTAGCATAATTTCACCTTTTGTCACCCTTTGACCCCTGAATAACCCTTGAAGGTCAAGCGATGAAAAGAGGGATCTGATGACCTTAAAATCGACCTTGGCACCTTTTTAAACATATGATTTGATACGTTTATAGCCTCATTTCAATTTTTGTCGCCTTTGTGACATTTGACCCCTGAGTAACCCTTAAAGGTCAAGGGGTGAATAGAGGGATCTGATGACCTGAAAATCGTCATTGGCACCTTTTTAAACCTATGATTCGATACGTTTTTGGCATAATTTCACCTTATGTCACTTTTTGACCTTTGACCCCTGAGTAACCCTTGAAGGTCAAGGGATGAAATGAGAGATCTGAAGACCTTAAAATCAACCTTGGCACCTTTTTAACCTATGATTCGACAGGTTTGAAGCGCTGATTCATTTTTTGTAACCCCTGTGACCTTGACTGTGACCTTTCAGGGGTCACGGTTGCAATTTTCGACCTCAATAGTTCTTCCATCGTGTTCTTCGTGTCCAAAAACCAATTAGTCGAAAGTTTCGCTAAATAATTATGTTTTTTTTGTACTTCGAATATTTTAACATTGAAAGCCCATAAGGCAAAATTTGGATTTTTGGTTGGACCCTATTTCTGGGGTCAAAAGGTCATATTTTTAATATTTTGTTTACACTCAACAAAACTTACATCCTTTTTCTAGCCAGGTACCAAATTTCATCCATGTGGCTCGAAAGGAAGTGTCTAAAATTACAGGTCAGAAATGACACACGATCAATGGGACACTCTGTATATAAGCTAGTGGGGACAAAGGTGATGGCTAGAATGTTGCGTATAAATACCAACTTAAATCTAAAGAATAAGAATGATGGCCACCAAGTAAATAATGCTCTCACACGGGATAGCGCGGTTACAAGCAGGGAAATAACGATTTATATACTATGTAGTTTGCTATAAGGTTGCGAAATTCGCGAAAATATTTTTGTTCCTTAATACTTATGGTTCATTTTTTCTGTAACATACATCCTGATAAGTAACGTGCCGAAATAACGATACACAAGTAAGATGGAATCTTCCATTGCACACACCTATGTAAGACACTGGCAAGAGGTCTTCTGGTCACCAATAACAGCAATAGGTCTGAGATTCAGCTGGACATTCATAGAATAATCACAATGCACACATACTTTGAAAATAGTCTACAATATGCAGAATAAATGCTTGAACTTCTTCAGTCGTTAAATTCATTGGCATACGATCGCAGTGGACAAAGTGAGAGTAGGTGGTGGGAAGCGCAATTCTGACTGACGCTTTGGCTATGGATTAATTGGAGAGGCGAACCTCACAAGCCATCTCTTAAGGTCATTTCAAAAGATGAATTATTTTTGACAATGGATTGGCCGTTCGTATTTCATGAAGTGCTTATCATTAAAATTGTCAAAGTTTGGTGTTAAGACCTATTAGATATGTGATAAACTACTGGCCATCTGGCAGTAAATTGCCAGATCGCCAGTAGTGAATACTGATTATATAATTTAAAGAAAAATTCTTTCAAATAAAATATTTCTTAGAAAAATATTCAAAATTAATACTTATTAATATAGTTTGAAAACAAAAAATTTACTATAATTCGTTGGTTAGAATTGGAGTAAAAATTTCCAATTTAACATCAACACAAAGTTATGATTTGTTTTTTATCTCTTCTGATCTTTACGGCTTGCAGCAAATTGAGTTATAAATGTATATTTATTTAATCCAGGAGACATTACAAAGCTAGGTAACTTGTGATTTCCCCACATTGAGATCCAAGGAATTCAGCGTACACCACTCATGCAAATTCTCAGTCACTAATGAATTCTCTGCTCAAATGACACGTGCTCCTTAAATTTCTCGAAACTTCTGCTGAGTTATTTCATACTTCCATATGCATATATCGTTGAAAATATTTCCCTGGAATCTCTTCTGATGAAATCACACCTCATTAGCAAATTGAATTTGCAGGGACCTTGAATGTATTATTTTTCATACTATTTCCATCCACTGCCTAGAAAGCATTACCAACCCCCTAAATTGCTTTACAAACATTGATGGAACTCCAACTCCCAACCCCATAATCAACCTGGTGGAGTTTCAATATAAGTGGAAAAAAACACTGCCTGACTGAACAATATACATCCTGCGTAAAACTGGAAATTTAATTGTGCTGTGCAAAAGAAAACTATAAGGACCAATCATGTCTTAGGGAATTTTTTGTTATGTGACTTAAGTCGTGTTAAGCAAAAGACACCTGAATTTAGGTACAATTTTGTAAGCAAATACCTATTTGCTCACAATGGAATGTAAAAGGTACCTTTTCCATTGTTATCAATGAGCCTCTCTAATGCTTTTAACACATTAGCATTGTCCCATACAAACAGCAATACCTCAAGTAGGGCGGTAGTCCAACAAGCAGATGGCTATCATTAACTGTCCAAAGCCAATACCAGGGGAGGATGAGGCTGGTGTTCCGTTTTTGACCCCTTATTTATTATTACTTCTTATAACATCCACCCCCGAGACTCCGGCTAGCATCAGGTTTCATTAAATTCATAATGACTGGAGACTCGAGAGGGTTTTGACAGTTTTCATAGCCACTTCCAATGGCCATCAGATGGGTGGCTTCGCTGCTTTAAGATCATTCGTACGCAGCAGATGGAGAAAACCCAAGATGGTGGACTTCTGCATGGGAGCTAAAAGCAATTCTACCAGTACCACGGAGGCCGGAATACACTTCATGTTATGCACCAGCGACTCCATTACTCTACCGAGCACACCTATGATGAAGACTACTAACTTAGCAGTGTGTCCGGGGTACATCTGCCAAAGTTCAAACAGCAGGTCTTGATATTTGGTTTGTGTCTCCACCTCCCTCATGACCATGTTCATATCAGATCCATCAGTATGTACATAGAGTGGGAGAGGTGGTCGAGGAGAATGATATCAGGCTTAGTCCCGGTCAACTGTCTGGCAGTGGAAAAAGAATAATTCCACCAGATTTTACATTTATCGTTCTCCACGACGGACTCTCCAAGTGCATATGGTGGCACAGGTGTTTTGTTCGAGCCAGGTGCCACAGGTGAAAATATAACAACCCCAAAGTCATATTGTGCCAAGCTAAATACGCTGACTTGGTGTAGAAACTACTGCTGGAGAGAAGATGACTCAATGTCTTCAGCTGGGTCTGGCACACTCTGCATCTTGTGTCCACTACCTCCGCCTTAAATATAAGGCATCAGTACACGAGGGTGTTTATGACACCATCCTGGCATGCGAGGACAAAACCCATGGTCTCGAACTTCAGACCCACGGAGCGCTGGAAGGCAAATGATATCTCTTTCGATATCCTATAATGTTTTTCCATACTTTGGTAGAAACATCCATGCATAGGTTTATCGGTATGTGCATTTTATGCATTAAGAAGGAAGTATCTACTTTCTTAAGCAGAAGAAATCAAGAAAAAAGAGAAAAATAATTGGTTAATTTTTAAAAAAGGCATCTAATATTCTCAAAATACCTTAGGCATTTTGGAGGTAGCCAACAAAAAATCTGTGGCAGCAAAAAGTTTAGCAGTTTAGCAATTGCTAGTCTTTGACTTCGATGATCACCCCATACTAGGTGCAGGATTTCTGTGTATCATCAGATATGCTTGAACCGTGTTTTGATGGAATTGTAGTCGTGAGATGATTTTTCCTGACATTTTATGGAGATCCCATGCATTGTACAGTGAAAAACCCACTAACCATGCAATTATGCACCATTTTTTTCCTCTTCTTCATATTCTATAGTAGGATGCGTTCTTGTACATTCCATCAGTCCTCCCATGTAGCCATTGCATTCTCCTATTGCAGATGGTTAAGGAATACACCCAGTCCTCTTTTCTGCCTAGGAAAACTGCCATACTAGAGCTATCAGCTAAATAGCATGACATGCAGTCTAAACAGTGACTGTGGAATAGTCAACTCACCTTACCAACTGGGTGCCCTCTTCCTTACCGAGATCTATGACCCCTAGTTTTTTTAGGATTTCTGTTGACAGGCATGGCTGGATAGTCTTTTGGAGTCTGGTTTTCTTAACTGTCCCTGTAGCTTCATAACCCCTCAATTGTAACTCTTTAAAAGTGAACACCCCATAAATAAATTATCAAAATATATTTTATAGGGAAAATTTCTCTTCTCTTGAGGAATTCCATCCAGCATTTCTAGAAGAGGAACTGCATTTTCTTAAGTGCAGTGCAAAGTGAACACGAAAAATATTCTTAGTTGGTTCTGCTACATTGATGATGTTTTTGCTATATGGACAGACACGGAAAGGCAACTTGATGTCCAGCGCATTCAAAGTTCTAAAGACTTTGAACTCGCAGTGCAATAATATAGTTTTCACGTATGAAAAAGAGAAGGCCGTAAAGCTCAACTTCTTGGATATCATGGTATGAAAGGCAGTGCAGGGATTCGAATTCTCAATTTTTGAAGAGATACCACCAAAGACCAGATTATCCCCCACATGTCTCGACACCATACCTAATGAAAACTTTCCACATTTCATTTCAAGTTGAATAGGCTGCTAAGTGTCCCCTTCTCAAGTTCAAACTTTGACCACGAGCTACTAACCATTAGATTCATTGCCTCTCATAATGTTTACAGTGACAAACTAATTGACATGATGTTGAAAAAGAAAATGTCACTCAAGGCAAAAGCTACTCTGTACAATCGAACAGAACTGAAAGATAGGAATATTTGATGGTGTCAACTGCGGTACTATGGAGTCATCTCACAAAAATTTGGATTGGTTTCACCCAAAACAATGCAATCCATTCCCCAACCTACCCCTCCGCCTCTAACCCTCTTCCCCATCCCTCCCTTATTTTGGGTATATATACCAGCGACACAGAAATATTAACTTGTACCTGAAGATGACGCCTATGCATTGAAACTAGTTGTACCAAATAAATTTAAGTGGAAATATTTATAGTTGTAGGATTCTTCATTTAAAATTAAAGAGACTTATTTGTTTTGGAAAATTTGCAATCTCATTTTTCAAATGCCAAAGCTCAGGTTCTACAGCAATGTTGGTAATGAGAGTCATTCAGTGCTTACTTGTTTTTTATTTATTCTACTCTTTTAAAGGCAATGTTCATATTACAAATGCCAATGTTCGGGTTCTACAGCAATTTTGCTAGCAGGAATTGTTAACAACTGACTTGACTTCTTTATTTTTTAATACGAATAAAATGGAGAGTAAAGAAAACCATGCAATTCCACAAAAAAGAAAAACATTTTTTTTATGTGAGCTTATGACCATGGTTGCTATGCGGTGCACTGTCATCAGGTGTCAGTTCATCCGGGGTTGCACCTTTACGTAAATCAAAGTGAGGGAAAGTCTGAAATGTTACTGGTTTTTAATGGGGATTCATTTCCCCTGCTCTTGTGGTAAGGATATGAGGGGGTGGGGAGGAGATGATAAGGATGAATTAGCTGATTCACTTAAGCAATTTAAGAGGGGGGAGCAGGCAGAGTACAAAATTTCATTGACCATTGAGCAGCCATTAAAATTAAAAATTGACATGTTCTTCCAATCCATGCATCTCTTCCAACACATCCAACTTCTGACCTTTCTTCTCTAATTGTAGTAGTACCACAAAGTTGCAGCTGTATTTGTTTTCCAATAAATGTTTGCAACCTGTGAATTTCCTTTGCTGTATGTGGAACAAGCCCAGTAAATCTTTGACCATTACTTGTAAATTTCTTCCCATCTGCCTGATGTATATGGTGTTCTACGTGGAACAACTGAGTTTATAAGACTCCACTCTTTTGTAACGGGTCAACTCTAAGGCTATACAGTGGCTTAAAAATGATATTGGGCCGACATATGTTAGATATTACCATCACTGATTTTTCATTAACATGATATTGGGATGATTTAATAAGTAAGATAGTCAAAATGTATCCTGGATAAACATGTTAAAAATATTTATAATCAGGGACGGTCGTACGATAAAACTGCGATGAAAAAAGAAATGGTGAGAGGTAGTTTCAATCCAAGAATAATCACATTGATAATCCTGCACTTTACCCCTGACCCAACTACCGTTGATAAGAAATGGGTAATTTTAAGCATTTACGATAGTAATGAGATAAGTACCTACTTTACTCCTGACCCAACTTCCCTTACTGAAAGATGCGTAACTTTAAGCGTTATCATTGTAATAAAATATTTGAAACTCGTTTTCTGTTGAAGTTATTGGAGTTATTACCCAATATGGGGGGTTCACATTAATTTCCATGCGTAAAACTTCACCTGGACCAGGAATCGAACCATGGACCTTTGGCTTTCCGGCCACTGCGAAGACCACTACGCTACTCAGGATCCCTAATTGGCATGGAAATTTTACCGAGGTTCAATACTAGATGTTGAGCCCTCGCGGTCCATCAAGGATGGCAACGCAAGGGAGAAAGGGCTTCAAAGAAGGCCAAAGGTGAACCCCATCCAGCGCTAAAGCCACGCTTGGCGGTAAATGTAGGATATTGCAAGCCTGCCGTGTGTACAGCAATTTGTAAGCAAACATCAAATGCTTTAATAATCATATTTCTTATTTAATGTAGGCCTACAAATGGTTTCTGATCTTCTGACCAATCACGAATTTTTGACTTTCTTCTCTCTGACATCTGAGGAAAAAATGTGAATACTCAAAATTATAAAATCCGACAACCAGAAAAATATGATCATTTTTATGCCGTTTATTAGTCAGCTCAGCTGACATCATTTTTGCATATGAAAACGATATCTATTAAATATCACTTAAAGATACGCTCATGATATCAATTTTACATCGGAGAAAGGTACCATTTATGTCATTTTTATATTGGCATTATCAGCCAATGTTAAAACGATATTGGTGATGTCAAAATTACATTGGGCCGATGTATAACTGCCATATGATGCTGCTTGGGAATATTCTTTGTAATGAAATTCGATAAAGTGAAATTGACAAAATTTGGGTCCCATGAATTTCACTATAAAGAGACTAAACTGTATATTCCCAGGGCTCTTCTGGAAACACCCCTAAATGTACTGGGCTTCTCACTAGTCCTTGAAGAAATGAGACTAAGAATGAAGAAAAAGGAAAAGGATTCCTAAGTTATGAGGAAATAATGGTGCACCATGACAGCAAATCAATGAGCATTATTATATCGGCACTAAGCAAATTGTCTAGTCCCATTGGCCCAGACATCAAAATATGTCGAGTGGCTACCTTGTGTCAACCTACTGCAACATTTTCATTTTTTAACACTAGAATGCCTTGACTTCAGGTCTCCAGATCTGCAGCATTTTGTGTTTACTGGGTGACTCATAGTAATCCTTTAATAGAGTAATTTCACTTTTCCTTAAAAATTGGCTATATTTATGTACCCATGTTTCGAGTCATGGTTGAGACTTTAGGTCATTTGAAATCAAAAAGCTTATAACCAATGTTATATCAGGTTTCAATTCAACATGCACATATGTTACACTGAAACCGAGTATGTTAAGGTAAAATAAAAAGGGTATATTGAAAATTTTAAACTTAATTAAATTTTTAGCATATTCAGAGTGTTAGTTACATTTCCCTAACAACCTGCTGCACCTACCATTTTGTAGTTGGCCTTCTTGTTAAGTGTGGTCGTCCACCAGCATCGGCAGGTTCGGCATCTGTCCTTAAACCACCTCTCGTGCATGGCCCAGTGTTACCTACTTGCTGAACCGACATCACTCTAAAAGATGCTGTCCACGCTGCTGCAGCTGCCGGGCCTGTGTATCAGTGTCTTCGGGCATACTGGGATATTTGTTTTTGTACAAATTTGGATCACCAGAATAACTCATAACCAGTTTCCCAAAGAGTAAATGTGTCTACTGACTGATGAGGGCAGCTCAAATTCAGATCCAGGATCACAACTTAAGAGTGCAACACAAAACACTTCCAAGGAACAGCCTAGCAAGAAATGAGGAAAATATCAGGGTTTGATGAGGAGAAGCTCAAGCTCAGTCCTTTTAACGGTCAGGGTTATCCCCAAGAAGCTGTAAATCTGGAGAGGCAGTATCTGCATGTTCCATTTCATAGACAGTTTTTAGGTACTCTCATTCAAGACATTGGTTGGATTAAGATGAGCAGCCGTGAAACAGGTAACGATAACAGCAGTGAAAGTGGTATTGCATCCGCTTTTCAGTGTTAGCTACAACAATCAAGACATTCCCACATCTTGTTAAGAAAACTTAGTTTTTGTTTTCTTTTGTTAGATGGTTTGAACGGTCAGGGAGAACATCTTCAAATTTATATAACCCATTCACCGTGGCTTGTAAAATGTGAACTGATGTTAGTAACTGATTTTTTCCTTTATATTTACTTACCTTAATGCATGTTATCAACAAAAAATGTTGAAAATTTTATTTATTTTTTAATTGATTCATTTAAATAATTTTAAACCTGGCATGCTGAACAGAGGGCCCCCGCCACTGAGTAAGCAGGGTGTAGGGTATGCAACCCGTAATCACTTATCATTACATTTTCATAAAAAATTCTATTCTCCTCAGTGCTTTCTATCCATAAGCATTTGAAAAGGGGAACAATAAAGGCAGTAAGTCTCCTGAATACTGGAATTTGATAATTTTGTAGATTTGATGATAAATTATTTTCGGCAGAGGCATGACACGGCTCACAAAACTAGTTTTACTATGTGTTTTAGGTGATACACTCGAAGGAAGCATATTACTTTTAGGTTGAATGTGAAATGAATCTTGAATTGTTTTCCACAGTGGATGCCTATTACTAGAAGAAAATGGTGCCACAAAAGAAGGAACGCATGGTATTTAGCTATGCAAAACCAATACATGGTAAAGAAAAACAACTGGCAATAAGATTTAGTCGTCGCCAGTATTTTCAGGAGTGTAATCCCACAATTGGTGAGGATGAAGTTTAAAGTTTTGTTGTATGGAACAGTGAAAAAAAAAAAGGAAAATGTGCAATACTAATTATAAATTTTTATGGAATATTTCTAACAAACTGTATATAATGCTTGATGGTGATGGAGTTTTTGGAGCTGTGGAGCTTCACATTTATATATTATTTGTAGTATCATGGCCTCTCGGAATTTCTCCAGAGATGTTGCATTACCACTATTTTTTTTTTGCAGCAAAAATGAGTTGTTTAACATATGAATAATACGAAATCCCAGCCGAATATACCACCACAAAGTTTTCCTGTCAAAATTGTAGTAAGAGATGAGTTGATCGACCTTATCTTCTCCCCCCATATAACTGTATATAATGTATGAATTCAGAAATCTTTTGTCAAATTGAAAATTTTTATATTAATAGTTATGAAAAATTCTAAAACAAGGCTCAAGGCATAGGCCAGGCTCCCCTTCACAATCAGCACAATGATTACTGTACATCTTTTGTCTCTCCTGTCTTAGAGCAATAGCGACACATTTTTCTTTTAGCTCTTTTGCCTTTGTCAGTTTCTGGATTATATATCCTGCTAGGTAAATGAATTTTAACAATGCTTGATGGTGATGGAGTTTTTGGAGCTGTGGAGCTTCACATTTATATATTAGTTGTAGTATCATGGCCTCTCGGAATTTCTCCAGAGATGTTGCATTACCACTATATTTTTTTTGCAGCAAAAATGAGTTGTTTAACATATGAATAATACGAAATCCCAGCCGAATATACCACCGCAAAGTTTTCCTGTCAAAATTGTAGTAACAGATGAGTTGATCGACCTTATCTTCTCCCCCCATATTTTTGTTATGCTGGGCCACCACACATGGCTTTCTTGAGTCCTTCCCCCTCCTATTCGTCACAGAAATAATGTCACCATTAAAATACGTGGAAATGGTGAGGACAGCCCTCCTGTCTTTCCATTTGGATATACAAAGTCCTTCATCCGTGAACTCAAGAGTAAATTACTTTCAGGAAGCATTAAATTAAAACACTCCTCATCGGCCAAAAGTTTAAAGTAGTAAAAGGTTTACTACCAGGATTACCTGCCTTTAGTCTGGGTTCTCCAATAAAGGCAATATCCTTGGCTGCAATTTTATTACAGTACCAAACAATAGGGTTCCCAACAGTAGGTGCAGGCTCTACAATGATCTTCGTCATCCTCTGTGCTTGACTCTGCATCATCAGGTAGGTACCTCAAATTCTGATCCACTGTCACTATAAATGTCCTCTGCTTCCTCTTATTCCATTAGCAACCAAACGATTTCATCATTACGAGTTTCTCTCCCATCTCCCTCATATGATCTCCTTCATTTTTCACAAAAAAACAGAGGTTGAGGGGATGGTATTCATATTCTGGAAAGAGGCATTTTAAAGATGCTAAATAAGTAAATGTAAACATAGGTAATAGAATACAAAGCAAAAACTTTTTCATGAAAATTTCAAATTAATGATAATAATGAATTGCATGAGACATGATTAATTTCATTTTGACAGGGTATAGAAAACAATACAGCCAATAATAATTTCATAATGACATCTCCCCTTTGCCCTCCTGAACTTCCATGAAAAACCAAGTTTAACCTTTTTCTTAGTATTTATTATATTTTTTTTGAGGTGCATCGACGGCAATGGTCATTTTGCATTAACCTTTTTCACTCAGGTGTCAAGTGTCACTTGGCACACCACATGTGAAATCCAGGGGCATTTAAAATTAAATTCCGTGTTGACTACTGGTATAGAGGGTGAAAAAATCTGAGTGCAAAGGGTTAATGGAACAACAACAGACATGTCAACGTCTTAATACGACTACCTTAGTTTAACAGTTCACTTCGTAGATGAAAACTTTTGAGTATCATCATTTGCCCTTAGAATGTATTCCATTTGCCGCAATTTCACATATGGCATCTGCAATAGAAACTTTTATTACAAAAACAACAAGAGAGTCTCTAAGAAAAAGTTGTATGTGTCGTTAGGGGCAATGGTCCTAATATGGTTGCATCTTCCGAACGTAGTACCTTTGACCATTTGTCATGCATTACTCTTACTTTTCAATGAGTTATAAAGGATTGCTTACTGAATAAAAGTGAAATTAAGGAAATGATGTCATCCTGCCTGAGTATCGTTGGGCATTACAAGCATTATACTAAAGCCATGAAAGTTTTACGAGCTTTTCAAGTTAAGTTGGGCTTCAAACCTCACCGTTTGCTACAAGATGAACCCACAAGATGGAATTCTCAGCTTCACATGCTCACTCATCTTGTGGAACAAAAGCAAGCTGTTTCATTATCTGCTTCAGACGAACTTTCAGGTAGATCTTGGTGCTTCACAATGGACACTTATCAAAGAAGTGATACCAATCCTGGATGTATTTGACAGAGCTACCATTGTGGCCAGTTCAAGCCAAGTTACCATCTCAGAAATAAATCCTTTAGTGAATAGCACCAGTAATGCTCTACAGAACTTAAAATCAACCTCAAGTCCATATGGGGCTTTAGAAATGACTTGCTTACTTCTTTAAAATGGTGGTATCAGTCTGTTGAAACTGTAAAGTTTCAAATGCTCATGGTGTTTGGATAATATACTGGATCCTTGATTCAAAGGAAATGTATTTTTGAGCTAATAAAACCTTGAGAGAGCTAAATCTGTATTGGCTGTTGAAATTTAAGGTCTCAGAATGCAGGCAGGTAATGTGCAGTCATCAGAACAAAATGAAAAAGACAACACCCAAATATCATCATATGAACAACAATGAGGTCATAGCATGTGGAGTTTCTATTCTCAATTGGTGGTACCATCTACTAGTAGAGAGCTGAGTTACAGACTGTCTCCTGAAGAAGAAATAAATGCCTACTTGGCAGAGACACTGCTTCCACCATCTGGAGACATCTTTAAATACTGGAAGGACAACAAGATATCCAAATTTGAGGAAACTCTCTAAAAAGCTCTTTACTTAATTTTGAAATTACAAAGGTTCGGTATCTAAGGTTCTCTGCATTAAAATGCCATCAGTCAACAATCAGTGAACAACCAACAATTAATAATGACAATACAGAAGGAGCGCAATAGCATTATCCAGCACTTTTCACTAGAGTTCTGCGGAGCACGATTGCGCTCCCCACCACACAAGGGTTAATAACATCACCATCAACAGTAATCTTGGAGAGATTATTCAGCACATCAGGGATGATAGTTGATAAAAAAACGTAGTATTGGAGAGATAATTCAGCACATCAGGGATGATAGTTGATAAAAAAATATAGTAGAAATTGTACCCCAATTGAGTTTGAATGCTAGTTTTCTTAAATAAAAATCTCCGCTAAAGACTTATTTTTTTTAGATATAACTGAGTGTTAGGGTTTAGTGCTTTTTATGAACTCTTAAAATAAACAAATATCATAATTTTCTCATTTTCAAAAAAAATTGTGAATCATGTTTATTACTTACCTATACATGTTAACTCTTGATATCTTATTTGTATTATCTTAATAAAGAGTTGTATTCTTGAAAACTGTTCTTATATTTGTTTTTCATTGAATGCATATGTTAAAAGTATTTTATTTTCTATTATTATTAAATTTATATGAAGAATTTGAGAGGTTCGAAACCTCTTAGAATTCGGATTTGGATTCGAAAAAATTTAGGATTCATTCCATATCTAATATTTATTGTTTAATCATATTATTATATTCTTCTGAGGATAAGATTGCCTGTTATTATGTCAATGCTCAATCAATTTGTGATCCTTTTCATGAATTTACCTCTACAGCATTCGCAATCTTGGTGCATGGGGAGAGTACCGTGTCAGTAATTGCGGACAGTAACTCACATCCACTGGTTTGGTGCCCCTTCTGGCAGATGGACATGGTTAGATAGAGTTAGTTAGACAGAGTTATATTGACATGGTATTAGTAATAGCATTGCCATTGAATCAGCACCAGAGAAAGAAATTAGGAATGTCATTTCTCCCATGCTTATATGTATGACTACGTTGTTTGGAATTAAAATGCAAATTTCAAGTACGTATACAGTCATCATCTAAAATGGTTTGTTTTCCATCAAACCTTATAGTACATAAGAATATGCTTTTTAGTATCATTACAATGCCAATATTTCAGCATTGTAGTTTTAAAAAGTCAGGTTTTCTTCAAAGTGTTACACTACAAACAAAATTTACCTCTTAAACTATGGATTTTTTAACTTTGTTGATGAAGACTGTTTGACTTTTGTCATTTGTTCTTGAATTTTGTTGGTATACAGAGTCGAAATTTTCTTTCAGAAAATAGGGGATGTCTGCTGAAAATTTTTGTGATGGTAAAAGAATCTGTGTACATATACTTATGTCAAAGATTTGTACAACTTCTTCAATTTTTCAAACTTTGAATGCATGTGTTTGGTGGATATGGAGAACAAAAGTTACAAATCTTGCTCTTTTTGCAATTCCATCTGTTGTGTTGTAATACTTTTGCAAATAAAGTAAGTGTACTTTCTACAGAAAACTTGGTTAACTCATTTTATCCTTTCCAACTGGTGAATTGCCATCGGCATTCAAAGTAAATGAAAATTTTATAAGATATTATAACTATTATTTTATAATTCAGTCATAGTTAATTGTTCAGCCAGATGAATGTTCATCCTCATTCATGTGACCTTTACTAGCAACTGACTGATCGCTAGTGCCTAATTTCATTTCCAGTAAAACAACCATGTTTTCATCACCTGTTTCCTCAGTCATTTCTAAACTATTTTGATGGTGAAAGGGTTGAAATATACAGTGTAACCCCAATATAGCATCAGCCTTGGTTGTTGCCCCGGATCACATTATAAGTAGGAAACTTTACATGTGGGTATGAACAAAAGCCGAGTACTTTTGGGTTATATGGGCTAAAATAGGTTTTTTTGATAAAAAATTATTTTAACAGTGTTTGTCTATCTTGGAACATCACCCCTTATCGGCCGTGAAGAAGAAAGAAGCCGTTACCAATGACGACCTTTTTCCCTTCCACTCCCCTCTCCTTGACCTCCCACAACTAATCCCTTGCATACCCTCCAAACACCCTCGCTCGGACGTCGATGAAATCCCCACCCCACCTCCTCAAACCCATGATGTCAACATTCCTACCTCAAGCCTCACCCCCATCTCCTACACCACCCCTCTTCCCGTGTGACTATATATTTCACGCTTTGTTAACTTTTTGACAGTCCTGAAGATGCCATAATGTGGTGAAACATGTTGACTCAATAAATTTATTCTACAGTGGAAATTTGCAAAGCAATTTATATTTTTCTATATCACCTTATGGAATTCCACAATGTATCAGCCTCCTATATTTCGTTTGATAAAAAATTAATTTGAAGTACTTTAAGACCATAGTCTCATGACTACAGATAAAAACATTTCATCTGATGATATAGGAATAAGTTTTGAAGTAGTCAGGTTGCATGTGGAAAAAGTCTTTATTTTTACACAGCTTTAAAGAAAGAATCAATTGTGGTTTGTTTCTTTTTTATACCTGTTAACATGAAAGTCTCAAGTTTCATTCACGGACTAGGAATCTCCTCGTTAGGGAATTCCTGCTGATGGATGTACTTTCGAGGGTTAGTTCTTGTCTATCCAGTATCCTTAATCTGATTACGCCTTACCTTGTGGGTACCCTCGTTTTAGCAAAAAATCTCTGAATGTGGCAGAAACAACTTCGAATCTGCCAAAAATCTTAGATATTTTTGCTGAAAATGTTATACACAAACCTTGAAATTATGGAAAACACACCTTATTAAGTGGAAAAACTTTTTTCAGCGGGGATGTTATATGAGGGATTTTGAAAAAAGAAAAGATTGGGAATTTTTTGGGAAAACTGGTGACCAACCTTATATAAGGGGAAACATTAAATCAGGTGGACCTTATATTGGGGTTACACAGTATCTTTTTGCTGTGCCTTATTTCTGAACTGTTAACTGTATCCTAAACAAGCTGCTTAAGTAACATCTTTTAATCAGAGGAGTTACAAATAAGTACAAAAGGATTAATTTATACATATAAGCTGGAATTGGTAGACTTGATTCCAACTTGAATTGGTGTGCTTGAATCCAACTTGAATTAGTAGGCTTGATTCAAGCTTAGAGTCAAGTTTGTGGCAAGCTTGCCAGGTGGAGACTGGTCCAATTGATTCAAGCTTGAATCCAGCTTCCAGGCTTGAATTGCCAAGCTTGATTCAAGCCTGACCGGCTTGTTAAGTCAAGTTGGAATCAACTTTCATTCCAACTTGCCTTGTTACCTGGGCTAGCTGCACTGGGGGTTTGTTTTCGGGGTTTTCTCCCTGCCCTTTTAGTAGCCTCTTACGACAAGCAAGAGTACTGCGGGAGTATTCTCAATCCCCCTACCCATAGGGGGGAACATGTTGGTATCAGAAAAAAATATCATAACAGATTCAAAATAATATGACTGTCATTTTATTGTAGTTTAATTTTAATATGATAAATAATTAGTCATGAGAGCAATGAAAACACTAACCTTAATTATAAATAGTAAATGGCCATAAAATAATGTATTGTGTGGTGATATTTTCATGAAGTAGATGAAAATAATTAGTAGAGGTGCAGGTAATTGCTGGCACCCTAGAGCAACTACCTGTACTGCTTAAAGGCACTACCTGGGGGCATTTCTTTATGTCGAGGGAGCATTTAATAACACATCCTTCGATCAATTCTGCATTGCTGCAGGAAGACATGGTATCCATGCTCACATTGTGAGCTGGATTGGATACATGTTGGAACAAAGAACTGTCAAAGTAGTCTTGAGAGACAGTTCAATGAAGGTAGTTGTGACTCGGGGCTGCCCTCAGGGAGGAGTGTTATCTCCACTCCTCTGGAATATGGTAGTCGATAGTTTTATTTTAAAATTGAATAGGACTGGCACATACACTCAAGGGTATGCAGATGATGTGGCTATGCTCATCACTGGAAAGTACCTTGATACTGTCTCTGGACTCATGCAGAAAGCCCTGGATAAGGCAATGGGTTGGTGTGCAGAAACAGGGCTGACTGTAAATCCGGAGAAAACTAAGCTTGTATTGTTTACCAATAGAAGGAAAATGGAGGGCTTTAGACCTCGCTCTTTGCAGGGAAAAGTTTTATATCCCTCACCATCGGTCAAGTATCTTGGGGTTATTCTGGACTCCAAGTTTAACTGGGGAGAGCATTTGGAGACCAAGGCAAAGAAAGCTTGTGCCTCCTTATGGATGTGCAGGAGGACCCTTGGTAAAACATGTGGACTTCAGCCAAAAGCCATTAGGTGGATTTATATGGCAGTCATTAAACCTAGTTTTTTGTACTGCTCTATAGTTCGGTGGAAGAGAGTCTGACTCGAAACTGCTGGGAACAAACTGAGCTACCTTCAAAGAATGGCCTGTATGGGCATTTCAGGGGCTATGAGAACAACCCCAACTCTGGCGCTGGAAACGCTGCTGAACCACGCTCCATTCCATGTGGAAGCTGAGGTGCAGGCAAGGACAGCTTATCGTCTCAAATGTATGGGATAGTGGTATGACAAAGGAAGTTCCTATGGTCACAGACAAGTTTGGACAGAGCTCATGAAGTCGAGTCCCATCCTCGGCATGGGAAGTGATGGAATGATAGCCAGGTTCAACCAAACACCCCCTACTTCAAAACCCACTTCCTGGATAGGGAACAGTGGGCTAGAGGAAAGGGGAAAGAACTTCATGGCTCCAGAAAAGAAGAAATAGCGGGAGCAGGGGTCTACAATTGTAGCACAGCAAGGAAGCTCTCAGTCCCTTTGGGAAAATATGCTACGGTGTTCCACCAAAGGTATATGCACTTCTGACCTGTGCACATGCCATTAAGGAGATTGAGTTGTTTAACACACTGATACACATGCACCGATAGTCCGGCAGCTCTAAAGGCACTGACATCACCATGGTGCAAATCACAGCTGGTGCAGGAGTGTCGTGAGGCACTCAATGATATAGGCAGATGCGGCAAGGTGCAACTTTTCTGGGTGCCTGGTCATGCAGGCATATCCGGAAATGAGCTGGCAAGGGCCGGTTCCAGCCAAAATCCGATTGGGCCAGAGCCAATCATACCTATTGCTACGTCAATAGGGATAGCAGAAATTAGAATGTGGGGCTTGCCCGGCATTCTGAGATCTGGCGAACTACACCAAGTCTTAGACAGGCCAAACTACACATAGGAGAACCTAGGCCTGGGCTTGCCAAAAGACTCCGGTCACTGAACAGGGGTCAATTACGAACGGTAGTGGGACTCCTCACGGGGCACTACCAGGTGATGAGGCACCTGCACCTCCTGGGAATTGTAGATTCACCTAGATGCAGGTGGTGCGAAGAACGGGATGAAACTACATCCCATATATTATGCGAGTGCCCTGTTGTGATGAGGACTCAAAATAGGTACCTGGGGTCTCCATTTTTGGAACCCAGGGAGGTAAGGAAAATCTCCATAGGGGATCTGTTGGCCTTTAGCAAGGCGATCGGCTTTTACGGGTGATTTCCTTAGAAGGGTGGTTGGCACAATGGGCCAATAGGTCTGAGTGCCTCAGGGCCTCCTTGGAGGAACTCCACCGAAAATTAATCTATCTATCTAAAGGCACTACGGAAATAGAAATCAACCGTTAAAGAATTCCTTATGGCAGATACTGCTGTAACTCAGATTTGTTTGGAAAAAAGATGGTGATAACCATGGTAACTGGCTGTGGTGAAACCAGACTTTACCAGTGATGTTTTGTATTGGTATCGTCAGTATCTGTATTCACATACGGCGATCCATTTTTGATACCTATACCTATCCATAGAAATCAGTGGTATTGAGTATATGTATTGTAACAGTTCAAGCCATTACACCTTTTGTCTTTCCGCCCAAACCACTCCTTCCCCCCCTCCCCCCCTATTAGTCAGATCTCTCTTTGATTAACCCCTCAAGCGTGACTTTAAATGGAGGCATTTAATCCCTCAGCGTGTGCGACGCACCATCTGCGTCCGCTAGAATCCATGTCTCAAGCGTGTGCGGCGCACCGCTTGCATCCAGGTTTTTCATTGGGAATTCTTATCGCTCACGCTCAAATATATGTTTTTTTCGGTGATTATATATGTGGTCCAATGCCTCCTGCCTTTGTCCTGGTCCTCCTACGTATCTGTGTTAATGTTTATGCATAAAAAAAAAATTTTTTTTCAACTCATGCCTGGGCAAGGGAAGGCTCTCCTGCAGCCCAGCGTCTGGTGTCTGCATACAAACGTATTTTTTCCCTCACACGATCTCCTTTATGAGCTTCCAGAGAGATGATATGGGTGTGCTGATGCTGAATGCTTTCGTCTGCGGTTCCTTGTTATCTGTTTTTCTGTGTCAACATTTCCTTTCTCTTTCATCGTGGTAATAATTACGAAGCCACGGTCCTTCCAGGCATGGTCACTCAATGCTTCTAAGAACTTCGAAGACCTGTCGGTATCTTATTTACGATGTTTGAAGATAAGGGTCGAGTTACCCTGACGCCTATGGTTGAGTTGGGGGCTTAGTTTTTTTTCTTCGTTGGGACCGTCCCGTCGCTGAACCCCTCTTTATTTGACCATGGCTTCTAGCTGGCGTGAGTTGTCCGACGAGCAAGTGCTTGACGTTCTGGAAGATGAGAGTGCAGAATGTTCAAATACAATTTCTGAGGATTCAATTGGCTACTCTCTGGATTCTAGTTCCGAGGAGGAAGAACCTCCTCAATTGTCTGTGAATATCCTAGATAATAATTGGGAAGAGATCGACAGTGCTAATCCTCCTGTGCCATTTGCGTGTGATTTGCTTGGGAAACAAATAGTGTCTGTTCAGTGTGCTGCTTATCCCCTGGATTATTTTGAGTTATTTTTCAATGATGATCTAATTGCAATAATAGTGACTGAAACAAACCGCTATGATGAACAGTTTCTTGCCCGTGAGAAAGAAAATATCTTGGCCCAAAAAAAATCGCGCTTTCAAAAATGAGTTCCTACAACTCCAAGAGAAATAAGAGTATTCCTAGGTTTGGTTATGTTGATGGGAATAATTCAGAAATCAAGCCTCAGAATGTATTTTAGTAGACAACATATATTAGAAACTCCATTTTTTCCTAATGTAATGAGCGAGGAAAGGTTTTCATTACTGACTAAATTTCTCCATTTTGTGGATAACACCAATGAGGAATTAGTAAAAAGGGATCCAAAACTGTATAAAATTTTACCAATTAGTGAATATTTAAAAAATAAATTCCAAAAAGTGTATGTGCCGGGAAAGGAAGTCAGTGTTGATGAATCATTGTTATAGTGGAAAGGTAGACTTTCTTGGAAACAATATATTCCCATAAAAGCTTCTCGGTTTGGGATAAAAATGTTCGAACTTCGTGACTCCGTAGGGTATTTATGGAATTTTATTATTTACAGTGGCTCAGGGACCAAGTTAGGTTGTGAAATTACAAATGACAAAGACCTTTTTTCAACAAAAGTAGTTTTAAGTCTATGCGAGAAACTTTTAGACTAGGACAGATGTATTTATATGGACGATTACTACAGTAGTCCTGATCTTTTTTGAGATTAGTTCAAAGGACAACAGATGCTGTAGGAACAGTGAAAATCACACGCAAAGGCATACCAGCAAATTTTAAAAGGAAGCTAAAGAAAGGAGAAGTGGTTAGCGCAAAGTGTGGGAAATTAGTTGCATTGAAGTGGAAGGATAAGCGCGATGTGACAATGCTAACTACTAAACATTCAGACCAAATGCATCCCGTTAGTCGGGAGGGTGGGTTAGAATGTGTGAACAAACCTGCGTGTGATAGATTACAATAAATATATGGGAGGCGTAGACTTGAAAGACCAACTTTTAGAATCATTCTTGCTAGAAAGGAAGAGGACAAAAGTGTGGTACAAGAAATTATTCAACCATTTCGTAAATATAGCTGTCTTAAATTCTTACATTCTATACTGCAAGGCAGGTAACAAAAAAGATTATCTCTCGTTCCGAGTAGAGTTAGTCAATAAAATCATAGTCAAGTATCATGGACAGAACATCGAGAAACGCAAAGGGCGGCCCTCAGATATGGATACGGAATGTACACGCTTGACAGGCCAGCATTTTATTGAAGAAAACCCAAGAACAGAATCATTGAAGGTTGGAAGAAGAAAGTGCGTGGTGTGTACGAAAAACAGAAAGAGGAAAGATACAAGATACAGGTGTAAAAACTGCCCAGGGGCCCCATCACTCTGCTTAGACCCCTGTTTCGAGAAATACCACACTCAGGTCCACTACTAAATGCTGGATATGGAGTGCAAGAAAAAATAAATGACTCAGAAAAATGTTAGTATCCATTTATAATAATGAAGAGAAAATATTTTTGTATTGACTGAAATTTTTTAAAATTTTTTTGAAGAGCAACTATTGTGTTAAAAATAATTAGGTTAACGTCTGCACAAATGGTCGACACTGCCCAGAAAAAAAGCACCCTGAGCAATTCAAATACCTCCGATTAAAGTCACGCTAGAGGCATGGAATTTAGCGGACGCAACTGCTGCATCGCACACGCTGGAGGGGTTAATAGGCGACATTAAATTTTGCTACAAAAATGTCATTAAATAAAAAATTAATCATAGCATTGACATTACCCTACACTAAGAGCATGGCAGGTGGGATAACTACTACTTGACTACCATCAAAGCAACTAATACCTTTATAAATGCATGGCAGAAAACATAAAACATTACTTTAATATCATACTCTGGTGGTCTTAAATATTCTATTTACACTGCATATGTTGCCCTTCACTTTTTCGGAAGTGTATTACTATGTGGAATTTCACCAAAATTCATCGAGGTGGAATGAAGAATTATTAAGGCTAATGGATGCATGGGAAAACAAGTAGTAACGGGAAAGTATGGATAATAAAGAAATAGTGTAATTAAAATGCTTAATTACATTTTGGTTTGCTTAAAATGAAGAACAATTTATCATGAAAAATATGAAAGTAAAAGCAGATACACAAATGCAACTAAATCAAGGATAAGGCTGAATGCCTAGAATTGCAAACATTTTCCAAGATTTTGCAAATGAAAAAAGGTAATTCATACACGAAAGTCAAGGCATTAACAACACAATTTATTAAAAGTATAAAAAAATTTTAAAGAGTCTATATTACACACAGAATAAATTCAATGTTCTAAAAGTAATAATGGAATGAAATTGGCAATCATTCAGAATCTGAAAGTAATACATTCAAATTGACATGGTTGTTGGGGATCATTTTCTCCTCTCTCCGCTTTCCCCATCCACCTCCTTGGTCACCAGCACCATAAAACCATTTCATGGCTATTTCTACAGTTTGCTTTTGTGCAATGGCATGGCTGTTGGCATCATCACGCACTATGGTGATGAAGGAAGCACACTGAATGAGTAAAAGAGAAAGATGATGATAGTCAAAAGGTTACACGTAATAGCACAATAGATTTGTCACTAAGAATTAAAAATATATAGTATGTGAACATTATAGAATATTACTTTTTTTAAATAATATTTATTCACGGGATGAAAACCTTTTTACAAAAGTACTATTGAAATACATTGCACAGTTCACACAATTAAACATAAGTTATACTTCCGTAGCATAGGAAACATAGTAAGAAATATAATACAAAAAATTATAAAATTTATCATAATAAAGACAAATACATAAGAGAAAATCAAATAGAACTTCAAATTGAATAATAATATAAAAGCATATTTTTTATGTTTTTGAAAAGTTAAGTCATTGCAAATTAGATCCCTTACATTTATTTGTTTAAAAATTAATTTTGTTTCTTCTATGTGATATTTAAAATTCTTGCCTGAATTCCAGTCGTCATTCTCCTGAAGGATGCATTTTTCCCCCTAGATGCAATTTTTTCATGATACTGTTGAAATAATTTTTTTTCCCTGTTAAATTTAACCCAGGTATACTTTTAATGCTGATTATTAATACCCTACAAAATGAACTTAGTAGGGAAAAGCTTTACTGTTAGTTGTAGAATTTTTTCCTGTTTATTGAATCATTAAATTTTTTTATTGATAATCTAATTGTGTTAGCTCGAATGGCATGAAAATATTTTTCCTAGGTCTATGGGTTCATGTGGTCAAGTTATTGCTGGAAATCGTAAAATTTTTAAAGTTTGCATAGTCTCTCTTTTAAAATCAAATGTGAAAAAAAATCTTTATTTAGCTCTCTCATGAAATAAAAAAAGATTTATCACTGACAGATTTGTGTTTTAATTGTATAGGAAGTTTTAGAATAGTAAATGTTTTATAAGACAATTTATATTTAATATTTTTCTTTTGAGGTTAAACTTTTCCAACAGGTATAGAAAATCTATAAACAAATAAACAATTAAAATTGCATGCAATAATAATTATGTATGATGAAACCTAGACGTAGGTCCAAGCTGTGATGCTGTTTAAAATGATGAGTAATGGGAAGTCAATGCTTTTAATGCATAATTTAATTTTTTTTCAATGACTCTGATCCCTAACTCTGTAGCTTGGATAGGAGCCGACCTATTGCCAGTAAACTAAAATAGGTAATGCATGAAAAGGCCAACGAAAGGTCAGATTTGGAGCCCTCATAATTATGATTTAAATCCTTATCCGATTATCCCAAATTTAAAAAAAATCACAATTGTTACAAACTATGATATGTACACTGTAATAAATATCCAAGTAATTGAAGAAGGTCATAAAAAATATTTTATTTTGGTTATTTGATATTGTACAAATATAATAATTACGTGGTGGTTTGCTATCAGGACCATTTTCCTCCAAACTGAGTCTATAACCCTTCTTTAATTATTATCGTATTCTCAGCAGCAAAGACAGCCTCTTTTAGTGTGGTGGTGGTTCAGCATATAAGACTGGGCCATGTGGGAGAGGTGGTGTAAGGACAGATGCTTTCAAAATAGGGTTGCTAAGTACTCGACACTTCTTCTTGAGGTGGGTGAATTAGCCCCATTAGCACCATCTCTTGGTCGCCACTCTTGGGCAACGGGTGATATAAACCCCCACTGATTTAACAGAAAAATGTCTTTTGCTTGGTGGTGTAATGGTGAGCATTCCGAACTGGAAATTTGGATGTCCATGGTTCAATTTCTGGCTGAGTCAAACTATTTTCTGTTGTGATCTCGCTTGTTTCCATCTTCACCAACTTCCTTGTGCTCTTCCTTTTACCTAATTCTACCATGATACCTATCCCTATTCCTTATTGTATCCTAACTATTAGTTACCTAATTAGTTATCCTACTTATTAGTAACAATAATGTAAAGCCAATAAAGGCTCCACAGTTGTCATCCTTGACAAATCTTTTTATGTCAATGAGGCCCTCAGGCATTTAAGTTATACCCTTTCGTACCAAATCCTTCAACCTGACCCCAACCCATCCTATTGTAAACAAATCAAGGCTTTCCTTAAATCTTCCGGTCCTAGTGAAAACCACAGCGCCCAAGACATAGACATTCTTTCCCCTCCTAATCCCTGGGCCCATATTCTGTAACTCGTATCACTGGTGATGAGCCTTCAACCGGTGATGAACATCACCTATCACCACTCTTCCGATTCTGTAACGAGACGAGGTGATGTTCTTCACCCCAAACAGGGTGATATCACATCACCTCCACAATAGCCGCCCTTATCTCATCACCCCTTAAATATATTGAGGTTCCGCCATCATGTTAGTGAGAAACAAACATCATGCGTTCATTAATAACGTTAATGTAGGGACTCTGTCTTACACTCTACGGTAATTTTCAAAAATTACCGTAATTTTAAGTTTTGAGCTGCTAATCCTTATCAGAGGACTCAAAACAAAATCCAATAGCATTGAGATATAAATGCCGACGCTTATATGAAACATATCACAATGTTTATCTATTATAACTCATTAAAAAAATTAAAACGAAGTTGGCATCAACACGCAATTTGCCTCTCTTTTGTCACACTATGAGAAATTTTCATTCCAAAGACATACCTCTGCGCATTGTGCATTTGTTAATTACTCTGAATTAATTGAATTAATCATGGACACAATGTAAACAAAATCGTTTTAGCTTCTTAATTTATAATATCACCCATTCCAATGGATTCTTCCTGGGAAAGAAATTTTCTGAAAAAGAACTTTTCTGAAAATTACCGTTTATTACGGTAATGTTCAGGGGTGTTGGTAATTTACGAAAAATACCACGGTAGTTTACGAAAATTACCACGGTAATTTACCAAGTTGCCCATCTCTACAAAAGAGAGGCAAATTGCGTGTTGCTGCCAACTTTGTTTTAATTTTTTTAATGAGTTATAATAGATAAACGTCATTTATATGTCGGATATAAGTGTCGGAATTTATATCTCAATGCTATTTGATTTCTTTTTGAGTCCTCCGATAAGGATTTGCGGTTTAAAACCTAAAATTACCGGAAAAGTACGGTAATTTTTGAAAAATACCATAATTTACCACGGTAATTTACCTTAATTGAAAATTACGGTAATTTACCCATCTCTAATTGTTACTGATTCTGCTGCATATATGAAAAAGTGTGTTGACAGCCTGAGAGTCCTGTTTGGTGAGTCCCTAGTGCACATACAATGCTGGGCACACAAACTTAATTTAGTGAGCACTATTTTTCAGATTAAGTGATAGTGTTGCTGCTGCTGGGCCCTCGTACCGCCCCTACTCTTCCAACACTCGCAAACAACGCCTCTGGGGACGCGTACCCGCCTGGTATATATACCTGGCCAGCCAACATGGCGGACTCAGGCATATCAGACGGGTACGGCCCGCGAGGGCGCGTCTGCCGGGTTGGCGGCGGACGGTACGTGGACCCAGGTCACGGTATGTGACTGTTGTTCTTTAATGAAAATATTTAAGTACATTTGTGTTAACATTGGATTTAGATGAAAGATTACACTTTTCCCTTTGCTGAGGGCATACAATGCTGTGGTATTATCTATGTGCATAACAATATTCATACAAAGCAAATTAAAAGCAGTCAATAAATCCATTACTAATTCTAAACCCTTTAATGCCGCATAAGCTTCTGCGGCGTTAATAGAAGATAGTCCTTCCGGGATCACAAAGTTCCTTGAAATGTCCCATTCCTGGATCACTATTCCCCCCTGTGTCAGTGTTGCGTCTGTAAACACTTTAATAGTTTGTGTGGGTCTATATAATTTCACTTTCCTGTTAAAAATTTCTGATTCCATTAGCTGGAGCCACCACAGGTTATTTCGGTGAAACACTTGGGTTATTAGGAATGTTGGGAGCCGTAGGATCCAGCATACCCAACTAAGGTATCCTGCGGCCTTGGGAATGTCAAGTTGGCGTAGCTTGGGGAGCACAGGGATAACATTGAGGACTCTGCGCACTGAATTGGGGGTAAGTCTTACTGATAAGTCTTCACTATCAATGGTTACACCCAAATATTTGATACACTTAGTAGGAATTAAGACCGACTTTCCCATATTGACTTGCACACCAAACTCGTCAAACAAATATTTAACAATAGTATAGACACAAAATTTTTTCTTGCTATATATAAGCCAGTCGTCTAAATAACAAATGATGTTAACTTTAAACTTGTCATGTAGGAATAAGGCACAGTCCTGTGCCCAACGTTGTAGAATCGCAGGGCTGAGGGAATGTCCCATAGGTAGGCGTGTAAACGCTAAGTTTTCTTCCCCGTAACGGACCCCATAAAATTTCCAATGTCTTACATGTATTTGAAGCTGGTAAAAAGCACTTTTTAAGTCTAATTTTGCCAAAAAACTGTTTCTGGGTATCCCAGCTATCGCCCGGCCTGGACCAAGTAAGGAGAATTTGGGTGTTTTGTAGAATTTAGTCCATGGAGAAAGGTCGTAAATTAATATCGCCCCTCCACCGGTTTTGGGGATCAAAAAGCATTTGAACGAGCACTTAACACTCCAGGGCACGAGAATCCCTGCTCTCTTAAGACCTTCGATGTACACTGACAAATTTGGGGTGGCTTTTGTGCGAAAGGAGACAAAAGGCGCTTCCGTGGGCTTTGGGAGGCTAGCACCCACGCGGGACAGATCAGTGTTTACCTTGAGGTGATAGTCCCTGGGTGTAATGGGCGCCACTGCAGGTACATCTTCCTCCGTAATTTCGGCTGCTAGGACATCCTCGACCTCGGGGATCTCAAGCGGGATCGCTTCTTCCGGTTCGTCTGGGATGTCCGGCACCGTTCTCCACCTCCACGCGTCGCTTTCGTCCTGTTGCCCCTGATCAGCGGCGCTTTCGGCTTCCGAATTGTCATCGTGGCCGCTGTCTGCCAAGCTGCTGTCGTCCTCGTCGTCCGTGGATGGCCACGACTCGGCGGACTCGGGCTCCGCCGAGTCGCACCACTGTAGACGGGCAGCTTCAGTAGGGGAAAGCTCGCGCTCTGGGAGTTGGCAAAGCTGTGGGCTGTTAGTAATTTCCTCGTCCTCTCCCGCGCCGTGAGGCCCTTCCACGGGCGGGCTGGTTTCGAAAGGGCTGCTTCGATGGTGGGGCTGGTGTTGGAGCAGGTGGAGCTGCTTGCGAGGGCTGAAAGTGATAGTGTTAATTTGAGTGAATTCGGTTTAGAAGATGAAATTGCTCCAACTGCAAGTAATTTCCCAGCTACTGCACCGTTGCAAGACACATGGAGGGATACGCTAATTTATTCAGCACCAGAGGATTTCAAAGAAGATAGTGGACCTATGCATAACTTGGCGGTTGACAACGACGAATTTTCCTTCCTAAAATACATGCTAGGAGGTGAAAGTTTTTTTGAGCATATTGTCGAGAATACAAATAAATACGCAGAATATATCCAAGTTTCCACAGGGAAGGTCGATAAAGACTGGGTAGATGTCACGTATAGCGAAGTTGTAGCATACATCGGAGCGCTCATATACATGGGTATTTTTGATTTACCTGAAAGTAGGGATTATTGGCATAGTCAAGATATCGATTGTTCAATAGTTTGCAATTGCATGACATTTGGAAGGTATTAAAAAATATCGAAATATTTTCACATAAGTGACATAACGCAGGAGAAAAAGCAGGGAGAAGAGGGTTTTGATGTGCTGCAGAAAATAAGAATGGCTCTTGATGTAATGGATACATTCCATACAAAGTATCGACCAGGATGAGAGCTAAGTGTTGACGAGGCAATGGTCGCTTTTAAAGGACGTCATTTCATAAAACAATATATCCGAGGAAAGCCAACGAAGTGGGGGTTTAAAATTTGGGTTTTGGCGAGCTCCCATGGTTATGTCCTTCGTGGAAATGTATACTTAGGAAAAAAGGATAAAAGAAACTGTGAAATGTTACTTGGAACGCAAGTAGTTATGAATTTGCTAGAAAACTATTTAGGTAAAAAACATCACGTGTACTTCGATAGTTTTTTTCAAGTGCTACACTCATGAATTTGTTACCAGTGAATAATACTTACGCATGCACTACAACTAGACCTTATCGTAGGGAATGGCCTGCTGAGTTGAAAAATCCAAAGAAACTTAAACTCAAAAGAGGTGAAAGTAAAAGCTTACAATGTGGTAAGGTGACAGCAACAGTTTGGCACGATAATCGTGATATATGTATTCTGTAAACGAATTCCGACCCAAGAAGGTACATGAATATCCCAAGACAAACAGGGATACGGAACAAGCAAATTATGGTCTCCTGTCTTGAGTCAATTGCTTTATATACTAAATATATGGGTGGCGTTGACAGAGCTGATCAGAGAAGGAGCTACTACGACTTAGGGAGGAAAACGAAAAAGTGGTGGAAGTACTTATTTGCCTTTGTAGTTAATACGGCCATAGTTAACAGCTTTATTCTGTATAAAGAAACTAATTCTCCGCCAAAAACTAAGCACGGGGTAACACAAAAGAACTTCCGTTTAGACCTCTATAGGCAGATGATCGGTAATTTCACCTCCCGCAGAGTGACAGGCCGTAAACGAAATTTACCCGTGGCTGCTAGTCCACATAGAGCGCTACATTGTTTAGCCAAGATTGACGGAAGAAAGAAGGTGTGCGCTTACTGCAGCTCAAGCAAAAGAAGAACCACTACTGGGCGGAGAATAGAAACAACCTTCAAGTGCAACCGCTGCGATTTACCACTATGCAGAGTGGGATGTTTTCTCCAATATCACCAAGAAAAGGGAGTGGAAGTAGGAAATTAAATACACAGAAAGGTAAGACGATTTATTTTCACAGTATTTACATTTGATTAAAATATTTTCAAAATTTGAAACAAAATACTAAATTACATTCATAGTTATTCAAAGTTAAATGAAGCAATGTCCGCATGCCTCTCATCTCGCAAAAAAATAGGTCTACCACTGGGGAAAGAGGGTATTTAAATTTCGTTCATAGCGGAGACTTCTCCGCCGGGCAGTTTTGGGCGGTTTATGACGGAGAGGGTTAAGCAAGGTTGAACACTTTGAAAGCAGCTGTGAACATTTGAATTCCGTTATGTCATTTAACATATGAACATTTGGAAGCATTTTGTGCCTCAAAATTTCCAATTTTTCAAGAGTATCTAGTTTCCAACTTTTGTCATGTACATGTAACACTTCTAGGTTAAAATCACTGTTATCTTTGGGCACTATCCATCCTATTTTATTACATTTACATGACCAACTTAACAGTAATTATTCTTTATTAACTAGTAACAAACTATACACCTAGTAACATTCACATAAGTGAAACCCAACTAACCAATCTCACTTGCTTCCAACATTTTAGGGCCTTTAGTTGGTGAGCATTGCAGGAATGATCCACTCTCTTTTTCTACTGGAGAGGGAGATGATGTCTGAAATGTTAGCGTAGGTGTTGGAATGTTGACATTCTTACACCCTTTTGCAATGGAATATGCTGCTGGAGGTCTTGGGAGGTCATCGTTGCCCCTTCCATTGCTACACTTTTTGTGTACTCTCAAAGTGTCATCCTCTGATGAGTCATCACTCAAACTGCTTGATATTCGTCGAGCCTTTTTCCTCTTACTCTTTTTCCTCTACCGATGTCTTCACTTTCTGTATTGAGATCTGAAGTGTCCTCTGCTTTTTTTAAATGCCTACGTGCTCCCTCAAATGTGTCTTCAAAAAGGAATATACGCATTATATGTGCAGGAGGTAGAGCATGCCACATGTTGTTACTCCTCTTATTCACTAACTCTCTCAGCAGTCAAAATGATGAAAAATCTTATATCATATCACATGCAATGAAGAGGACCTAAATGTAGTGTAAATGTAGTGACAACCCAAATAAACTGACATGAAATAACTTTTCTGGAATTGATACCTGATGACACACGTAATATATAATATTTACATTAAAAAGTACCAATTAAGCTAAACATACAATAATATTGAATTATTCTCGCCGAATATTCACTCCATGTTTCATCAGGTTCCATCCTGGTTTTCGTGGCTTCCATGAATTTCCCATGACTCTTGAAAGGTGGCCATGCACATTTGCCACCATTCATCCAATTCAAAGGAACAACCGCCACATCATTTCTCATAGAGAAGTGTACCACAGAAAACATCATTGACATTTTTCTATTCATTAATAAAATACAATTTACAAGAAATTACAAAAAAATAAAGTGGTTTAAAAATTTCAACAGGTGCAGTATAACTAGAGATGGGTAAATTACCGTAATTTTCAATTGAGGTAAATTACCGTGGTAAATTGTAATTTTTGAAAATTACCGTAATTTCCCGGTAATTTTAAGTTTTGAGCTGCAAATCCTTATCAGAGGACTCCAAATGAAACAAATAGTATTGAGATATAAATGCCGACGCCTATATCAAACATATCATGACGTTTATCTGTTATAACTCATTAAAAAAATTAAAACGAAGTTGGCAGCAACTCGCAATTTGCCTCTTTTTTGTCACACTATGAGAAATTTTCGTTCCAAAGACATACCTCGGTGCAATGTGCATTTGTTATTTTACTCTGAATTAATTGGAATTAATCATGGACAAAATGTAAACAAAATCGTTTTAGCTTCTTAATTTATAATATTACCCATTCCAATGGTTTCTTTGTGAGGAAGAAATTTTCTGAAAAAGAACTTTTCTGAAATTGCCGTTTATTACGGTAATTATCAGGGGTGATGGTAATTTACGAAAAATACCATGGTAATTTACAAAGTTGCCCATCTCTAAGTATAACCTACATACATATTCAATTATTTTTATATATTAGTGGTAAAACAGCAAAATTGCCTTTGAAAGGTAGCTTGACATATTTTACTTGACAATCAATTACAGGCCAATGCAAAGTCGACATTCTTGGGCCACAAAGAAACACTCCAATAAGGAATGAGTCACATGGAATTGTGTAAAGACTGGTTACATCTAAAAACTGTCTCCCCACAAATACCATACAGTTTGAGTCTTCGTTGAAAACAATGTTTTCGACTTTAACAATGCTGCCATCTTTTAAGCCACAATAGTTGTTTTCATCATCTAGGATTATGCTAAAACTGTTAAATGTGGCCCTTTTATACTGACGGTCCACACAATATTCCAACAGGGGACCATTCCCCTTGCACACTGTTGTAACTTATATTGCCTACATGGGCTAACTTGTCAACATGATTACTTGCTGCAAAATTTTGAATTTCATTCAAATGACAAGCAATTTGCTGCAAAGGTTTTTCAGCTTTCCGAACCAAAGTTCTGCATATAATTTTCAAATTGAAAGGCACTAAAGGCATCTAAGGGTCCATACTTTTTAACATCATCTGCCAAATGTAATAATCCATGAATATTGTGTGACACATTTTCAGGTCCATAGAGGACAGAAAAAGTTTTCACAAAATGGCGAAGAAGGGAGTTCGCATACCCATTAAATTCTTGACAGAACTTTTCGGGAGCCAAAATCGATACTGCACAGTGCAGGGTCATAATGTTGGTATTTTTCCGAAGGAAGATCATAGTGCAGCACCAAAAGGACCTGCAGGTCCTTTTTGACATGTGTACAATAACAGTTGTCTGAATTCTGTAGCTTTCCATCTGTCTAGTTCTTTTAAATCTCTGGGCTTGCGAGCAAACTCTTCTGGAATGGACTTCCTTAATCCCATAAGATTAGCTGATATACTCTTCACCCCCCTACTTCGTAAACAAACTGGGACTTCAGCTCTTAGCCAAAGGTCTAACAATTTACGCATTACGCCTAAACAAATTAGGTGCATGTAATCAAAAGGAATTTGTGTTACCATTCCAAAGCCTGAAATCACCTCGAGAGGAGAATGGCCAATATGATGCTCTTCCTGTTCACGACTCTTGAAACCCTCATCTGTTCTTATAATTCAAAGTAGGGTAACATACTCTCCCATGAATGTACTTCCCGTCTTGTAAACATTTACTGCAAGAAAAATAACCACTGTGTCCTTTAGTGCAGGTGATGAAAGCCTTTGCAGGAGCATCACACACTATTCCATGCAAATTAACAGTAACAATTTTATTTTTATACTGAACGCCAGTGTCCATGAGATTTTTAACGTCATCCACAAAATCCCTTAAAAATTCAGTAGCTGCACTTGGCTTTGCATTTCCATGATAAATGCCCACCACAAAAGGGCCAAAAAGCTTCTTTTGATCATTGAGTAAAGTACAGAGTATGGGCCAAAACTGGCTTGCAGTGCTCTTGGAAAGAGGGAGACCATCAACCAGTGGCGAAGCTAAGGTATTCGAACTGGGTATTCTAGCTCATCGGCCCCTTAATTTGCTGCTTCAGAGACTCAAATATTCCAGCTGACAAAAATCAGTCGACTTAACACGTTGTGTACCGGGCTATTTAAATGGGTTATAACCCTCTGATCCGGTGGGTTTTTAAAATCTAGTTTTTTTTAAACATGCATTGCATACGAAGAGAACGCTAGATGCTTGTTCACTTCTTTACCTCTCGCCCCACTGTTAATTTGAAATAAATTTTTCGGCACCCAACCATTCACAGAGATCAGCACTTGAGGGGCTAAGTAATTTGCCTTAATGTTTTCCGTTGATCATATGGATTCGGCGAGTTTTCCTTTGGGCAAAGGTGTCGATGACGCATTCCTTGAAACTTTCGTCGCTCGAGTGGTTGTCGAGTAAAGCCTTTTCAATCGCCAGGGTGCTTAAATTGCTTAGGCTGGAGTCCGTCATGGAGTTTCTTAAAAATGTGTTCTCTGTCTTCAACGTACTCATACTTCTTTCGGACAATACAGTTGATACAGGAAATGTCTGAATCAGTCTCATGATTCCCAAAGTTTCTTGATATACCTACTTTATCCAGGCCATTGTTAAAAAAATATGTAAGTAATGTGCAGGCAAGTGTTTACTCTCGTTGGAATAGACATTAATGAGTTCATTTTTTTAGCTGTTCACTGTTAAATAATGAGTGCATTTTATTAGGCTACTCAATTTTGCTGAGGGAAATGATGTATTTTATGCAGGATCTTCATCTAGTAATTCTGCAAAAGAGAAGTTATTGAAGTCTTCAAAAAGAGATTCCATGTGGACAACGAAGGTGTCAATTATTTCAAAGTGAGCCTTCTGAATTAGTGAAACGTGTCTAGTCCACCCTGGTTGTTGTTGTTCAGTCCTTTAGCCGTACGTTGACTTGTTATTTTCCAACCACTAAACGAAGAAAAAATTCACATGCAGCGAAACTGTTTCATACAGAATCAGTCTCTCTTAATTTCCCTCCGTCTCGCCATCTCTTGATCATTCACTGAGACTCGGAAGGGCGCGAGTGTCTAGGCTCTCAGCACGCAAGAATCACGCAGTTTCAGGTGCAAGCGTCCAGCGGCGAATAAGCGTATGCGCATGCGCCATCCGGCCATTTGGAGTCTACCAGCCAGGGTTGGGCACGAATCACCTAGTATTGATTCGAGTCACGAATCATGAATATCGAAGGAAATTAGATTCGAAGCACGAATCACGATTCACTGCTGTAAATTTGATTCAAATCTCGAATCATGAATCATGTGATTTTTCCTTTAAATATGATTCGTGCGGTTCACGAATCACAAATCATAGAATTATTGCAGAATGACAATACCACTAAGTAATGGTCACATTCTGAACATTGCTCCCATAATTGGGAACCTATACCAATCTTTTCGCCGGTTAATTAACACTTGTGTAGATACATTGTGGATTAACTGAATATCATAAATTACCAGTTCTGTGTACAAGCCTTCAAGCCACCATAAAGGTGTGTGGCAGGGGATGAATTCTCACCAAACATGCACTACATATCATGCATGAAAAAGTAGTAATAGTATACTACTCTAAACCTTACTATTAAAAAAATAAATATAGTAAAGTAAGCATGCAAAACATGCTGTAAGTTGGGTTACCTTCAAGTCCTTATACCAACATGCAGCTACCTATGATATACATTGATTCACTCGTATTGGACATATTTACCGCTATTCATATCCCTAATTGTACGAGGAAAAAAGGACATTTATAATCTGTCATTTCGGCAATCAATTTCTCTAATTTTGTGATTATGGTCCAGTCTACCATAGTAAGTTGGGGTTCGCAAAATATTTTTAACATCATCACTGAAAATATTATCTTGGAATTTATTTAGGGGAAGAACTCTACATTTCAACCTGCGATCAGACAATGATTCCCACTTTAATTCATTTAATAGACTGGTTACGCTAAAATAGTTATCGTACCGTCCCTTTACAAATCTTGCTGATGTTCGCTGCACACGTTCAAGTTCATTTTTTAGACCGATTTCGTCATCATCATCATCATCATTGGTCAACAATCCTAGGATTGGTTTGAAGCAGCTTTCCACTCGATTCTTCTATCGGCCAACCTTTTCATTGTGACGTAATTCTTCTCTTCTACATCCTTCACAACCTGTTCCATGTATCTCGTACAAGGCTTGCCTTTTACAATCTTCCCGTTCACTTTTCCCTTGATGATAGTCTTCATCAGGCCATCAAGTCTCACGATATGGCTGATTAAGTTGTCCCTTCTTCTTTTTTGAGTTTTCAGCAGACCTCTCTTTTCTCCTACTCTTCTTAGGACTTCCTCATTACTTACTCGGTCAATCCATTTAATCTTCAGCATTCTTCTGTAGCACCACATTTTGAATGCATCCACCCTTTTCTTCTCCGCTGCTCTCATCGTCCATGCCTCACTGCCGTAAAGAAACATGCTCCAGATGTATGTTTCCTTACTTCTACGCTTGTATTTCCAGCTGTAAGGAGATTCTTCTTTTGATAGAATGCCTCTTTGCCTGGGCTATTCTACTAACTATTTCTTTCTTGCTTCTTCCGTCGCTGGTTACTCGGCTTCCAAGGTAACAGAACTCTTTCACCTCTTCAAGTTTTTGTTTTCCTAGTTTGACATTGGTTTTCGCCTCTTCTTTCTTGCTGCACGATAATATCTCAGTCATCTTCTTATTTATCTTCAGCTGATATCTGGCCTTTGTCCTTTCCATGGTTACTAGAATCTTGTTCAGATCCCTCTCTGTCTCTGCTATTAGTGCTATGTCATCAGCGAATCGCAGCATGATTATTTTTTCTCCATGGATAGTCACTCCAGAAGACTTCTCTTTGATTTCATTGATGGCTCTCTCGATGTAAACATTAAAAATTACGGGAGACAGTGCATATCCTTGTCTCACTCCTTTCCTTATTCTTGCCTCTTCACAGCTGGGTCCCGATTCAATCACAGGCACTTGGTTTTTATACAGACTATGGATAATTCTTCGGTCATTGTAGGACACTCCATTTCCCTTCAGATTTCCAAGCATTAAATCCCAATCCACGTTGTCAAAAGCCTTGTCTAAATATCTAAATCTAAAGCCAACGTTCATTGCAATCAAATGCAATCAATGTCGGCTTGTTCTTCTCCATTCTCTTCTCTATGAGTAGTCTAAGGGCCAATATTGCTTCCCTTAAACCCTAACTTTTTACCCTAGCTTTTGCAGTCCTTCACGTGGTTTCTAAATCTCTGCTTCACTAAAATGTAATCTATTTGACATCATCTTCTGTCTCCTGGCATTTTCCATGTGTATCTTCTTCGGTTGTGATTTTTAAACAATGTGTTGGCTACCACTAACTTATGCTGTGTGCAGAACTCCAGCAGCCTTTCTTCTCTTTCGTTTCGGATTCCCAATCCGTATTTTCCAGTTATTCTTCCATCTTGACCTTCGCCGACGATAGCGTTCCAGTCTCCTAAAATAATTAGGTTTTCTTCTCCTCTTACCTGTTTTATAACTTCCGTGTTATCTTCGTACACGTCTTCCACTTCTTCATCTTCATAGTCCGTCGTATGCATGTAAACCTGCACCACTACGGTATCTACAGGTTTGGTTTCGATCTTCACCATTATTATCTTTCTTTGTACTGCGGGAAGCCCTTCACACGCATTCCTCCTTCACTCATGTGAAGAAGAGCTGCTGCCCTCTTTTCTGGGTGATGAGAAGCGTAATTATTAGCGGCTTCTCGTCGCCAAGTCATGACATCTTCACAGGTTCGGTATTATTTAGAGACCTACCTTACCCAGGGATAGACCAATACCCCCTCGGAATGCTGTCGCTTTTTGTCCACCACTGCTTATTCGACGAGTAAACTCGCTTATCTTGCAGCTAACCTCTATATCTAGAGGTCGACCCACCATCCGCAACCCGGTGGATGCACTCGGTGGCTTTAAGCTCAGCCGCGAAACCGATTTCGTAGGGATCCCATACACTGGCAGCATATTCCAAATGAGGTCTGACAAGGGAAAAGTTGCTGATTTCTCGTACATGATCGTCACATTTATCCAGTACTCTTTTGATGAATCCCTGTTTATGATTAGCTTGACCCATTATTTCACGTATGTGTTTACCCCAGGAAAGATCATGTGGCAGTCTTATTCCAAGATATTTAATGGATTCCACGTTTGCTAATTCATTATTACTTAATTTGAAGTGCTAGAAGGAGAACAATTCTTTTTCCAAAAATTCATTACCACGCACTTTTTTTTAAATGTAATTCTAACTGCCATGTACATGGCAGTTAGGCATGGATACGTATCACACCATTTTTCAATTTTTTGTTGGTCATCATCAAGGAGTCTACATGTAATAAATGTAATATTCGTGGTCATCATTTAAATGTAGGATATTTCATTGCTATTTTTTCAAAACAATTTAAAGTCACATTTGAACAAATCTGTAATATAGTGTAAAATATATTATTGAAGTTTGCATTAACCATATTGTTCCACTTCTGACGTATACTTACACAGTAACTGTCGGTGAAAGACTGATGTACGTTTCTAGCAGTGAAATCAGTGATATTAATTCATGATTCGTCAGTGAATCGTGAGTTGCATCACAAAATTTCGGCTCACGAATCACCTCAACTAAAAAAAAAGAGTCGACTCACGGATCACGAATCATTAAAAAAATATGATCCGAAGGACGAATCACAAATCACAGTTTGTGATTCGCGAATCATGATTCGTGATTCATGAAGACGAATCATGCCCATCCCTGCTACCAGCAGCCAGACTCCCAAGCCTCCGAAACATCCAAACCACTTCAACGCAACGCAATGTGCAGAAATATAGGCTATATTTATTTTGCCTATGCTTTCTCAGCAACATAAAATGCATGACAGAGCTGAAAAAATAGTATATATTTTACTGTAATCATTTTGGGTATTCTCAGGCTCCCAGACTACCCTTCAGCTTCGCCACTGCCATCAACGCACATTAACAATGGAATGTTACTAGGAATGGTGTCAGGTGTCAGATGTGCAGTGGCTTAAGGCAATTTTAACTGCACCTAACAATCCAAAATAGCAAAATTTTCCAGGTGCCATATCTTTGACGACAGTCCCTCTTGGTGTTCAACGTAGTGTTCGTGCATCTAGTGGAAAGGAAGAATGGTAAGGATGCTCCTTTAGAATGGACAAAAGCTTTGATAGTCATGTTTGATTAATATTATTCTCTATTGCCCAGTTGGCAAGTTTTTCCTGGACACTAGCATGAACCTTTTCTCCGACACTATTTCCTTCGTTCACTTCTAGATTATTTACTTCAGATACCACTAACATGGAAACATTTTGCACACTTTCAACACAATCTCCTTCAAAAACAGTAGACGAGGGAGTAGCCCCCACTCCGTTTCCACAATTGTTCAGTTCAGTATCATGTTGTTCTGCACATTCATAATCGCACTCTTTGAATGGATGAGTAGAGGTACTACCATAAATAATACTTCTTTCAGGGACAAGAACTTCTATATTTTGATTGACGATGCTCACGGATTCATTAATATGCCTCTTTATTCTTCTATTTAATTGCCGTTTACAAATTGTCGAGTACGGTTTATTTACTTTTGGCATGGCTGAAAGAAACACAATGCAGTTTTGGTTGAAAAGGGTGTCCAGAGTCATTCAAAATTCAGAAGCAAATATGTACAGACAAGTGGAAGTGTCCAGTGAAGTTGCTACATCACCTATTAAAGTGAGAAATGAGTCCAATGTCTTGCAGAGCCATGCATTAGATTTCATAAGTGAGATTGATGAGAACAACTCAAATGAAAATGACTACTTAGAATCATCATTTTCAATAAGTTATAGTTGTGCTGATTCTTCAGATTATTCTGACAAAGATGAAGACAGGAAAATGAAGGAATGTAGCATAAAATGTATGATCTTTTACATTGAAAAGGACCCAAAATTGTACTTTGGAATTCCATGTGAGGCATTCATCATTCTTTCTGTTTTATCTGAACATATAAAAGTACCAACTATGCATATGATGATATGCATTAAAAAATTAAATTAAATGATTCTTTGCAGGTTCTGGCCCATGAATTTGGTACACACTATTCACCTGTAAGTAGAGATGGGCAACTTGGTAAATTACCGCGGTATTTTTCGTAAATTACCAACACCCCTGAAAATTACTGTAATAAACGGTAATTTTCAGAAAATTTCTTCCTCACGAAGAAACCATTGGAATGGGTAATATTATAAATTAAGAAGCTAAAATAATTTTATTTACATTGTGCTCATGATCAATTCCAATTAATTCAGAGTAAAATAACAAATGCACATTGCGCAGAGGTATGTCTTTGGAACGAAAATTTCTCATAGTGTGACAAAAGAGAGGCAAATTGCGAGTTGCTGCCAACTTCGTTTTAATTTTTTTAATGAGTTATAACAGATAAACGTCGTGATATGTTTGATATAGGTGTCGGCATTTATATCTCAATGCTATTTGATTTTGTTTGGAGTCCTCTGATAAGGATTTGCAGCTCAAAACTTAAAATTACAGGGAAATTACGGTAATTTTCGAAAATTACCGTAACTTACCATGGTAATTTACCTCAATTGAAAATTACGGCAATTCACCCATCTGTATCTGTAAGCCATATTTTAAAATCAGTTTTGCCTCGCATGTCAAGATGTTTGAGAGACCTAATTTTTTTTGTCTGAAAAACAGAAGCGCCTGCAGACATTACCAATGGCTTTTGTGACCGTTACCTCCTCTAACGTATGTATCATAATAGACTGTTTAGAAATTGCCATTGAAAAGCCAAGTGATTCCCTCTACCAGGCACAGACATGGTAAAATTATAAAAAGGCTAGTACAATTAAGTACCTTATTTCTTTTTTACGTAGTGGCTTCATCACTTTCTTTTCTGAGGGGTATTGTGGACGAGTCAGTGATGATGCTATCACTGTGGATTGTGGTTTATTGGACACCTTAGAAAAAGGCTCCACAATTATGGCCGATAGGGGCTTCAAAAACTTTGAGAGGCTTGTTGTGGCCAAAGGAAGTAGCTTAGTAAGACCTCCCTTAGTCAGTGTTGGTAAGTGTCGATATTTTTGTGGAGTTTGAGAAACTGAAAGAGAGTATTTCCAATGCCCCAGTATTGGCTAATTTTAACTCAGAAAATAAAATAGTTATCATATCAGACTCCTCACAGGAAGGGTTAGGATGTTGCTTGCTACAAAATGGTCATCCTGTAGCTTTTGCATCAAGAAGTCTGATTGATAGTGAATAATTATAGTATAAGTGAGAAAGAACTATTAGCAATGTGGTTTGCATGTAAAAGGTTTCACAATTTCATATATTGTTACAATGTAGAAGTCCAGACAGACCACAAGCCTTTAGTTGCTATCATGGATAAACCAAATAATAAATTTTTGCGAAATAAGCAATTTACTTTCATCTCAGACTCTTGAAATTATAAGGAGAGAAATTTTCCATCCACTTGGGAGGATAAGGGAGAGTATATTCAGCGCATAGATAAAAATTTGATGACCTTACTGTCAACGTAAACATATCCGGTCGCTGAAACCTGGTTTCTCCAAGGCCCCTTTGGCACGAGCTTCATTTCAGCTTGGAAAGACAACAAGAAATATGGATAAGGGCAGTGAGAGTGACTATGTTTTCATTCTCTTTCGTTTAGCCCAGCATAGTATCTAGGAGAGCCATGTGCACCATTTTCATAGCTTAGAGATGACCGCGGGACAGGGGAACTCATTCAGACCCAAGAGCTCATGACGAAAGATTACGGTGTCGAAATGTCGGCGTGGAAAGGGAGTGTGGGAGAGCAAATTGTAAAGAAGAGACTCAAGATCTCTTTCAAGACGTGCAGCTCAGTAAGCCTACTAAAGTCAGAGTCAGTCGAACCTAAGACGCTTTTCTGGAAGGAATATATTAAGAGTGTTATTTTGTTCTTACGAACATTTTAGTCTTTCACTTTATATTACTTCCTCTGTTAAGTGCTTTGTTCCACAAGCTGTACGGTTCAAATTGTGGAATATTTGTGTTTGTGTTTATCAGGGTTGTTACTCATCTACCATCAATTATGGTGTGTGCAGGAGAGAAAAAAATGTTGGAGGAGTTGAGTGATGAACAGGCTGAGGAGGTCTTGCTTGAAAGGCAAGTGATGAAAGTGTTTTGAGTTCTGATGGTGACAGTGAGAATGACATAAACAATCACTCCGAAGTTGACACGTTGTTATATTGTGATTTGGATGAGGTAGAGGATGAAACTTCTTATTATGCTTGGAAGGACACTTACAATTATAAAGGAAAAAGAGAAATTTTCATTGGTTATACTAGACCACAGGACAAAGGAAATAATTTGGAAAGCATTGAAGATATTTTAGAAATTTTCTTTGATAAAGAGTTAGTAGGAATGATTGTAGAGGAAACTAATTGTTATGCAGATCAAATTAGTAAAACAAACAATAGAACATTTTCTGCTCAACAACAATAAGTGCCATGCCTCCATAAACCAGACAATAAACTTCCAAGACTAACTGAAAGGCATTTCATAAAAATAATACCTCCTAAAGGTAATAAGGCCAGACCTCAAAGACACTGCAGCCTGTACCAAACACGGAAATAGGAAAGAGAATGTTTGCTGGTGCAAGCCTTGAGACACCAGACCAGGCCTGTTAAATCACGTGTTAAAGACCTTTGACGTCGCTTTTAGTGTTTCTTGACACGGACAGAGGCGCTGCTCTACCTAGCTGCACGTAGTTCATACTTTATACGTAGAGATGGCGCTAGGGTTTTAACCGCTAAATTCAAGACCTACTCCTCTCCCCACCCCCTTTTAAATTAGTATTTTGCTTATTATTTTATATAAAACAATATCTACAGGTATTTCCATGTTTTTTGAGCAATGCTGTGTCGGTGTATCTTGACGATGACGTTTCGTGGCCAATGCAGGCTGAATATCTTCAGATCAGGTCAGAATGCCAAAACAGGCATTCTGACCTGATTTGAAGATATTCAGCCTTCATTGGCCACGAAACTGTCATCTTCAAGATACACCGACGCAGCATTGCCCGAAAAAGATGGAGATACCAGCACAAGATCCCTGTAAAAGTCTCAAGCAGAAATATTCAGTTAAATTATCGGTTCACATCCAAAATGGTATAGGAAAGGGGTATAAAATCCTATACAATGAAAACAAGAGAAGTAGCAATACATTAGTTATTATTTCACTGCAAACATACAAACTATTTACAAAACATCAAAATTCAGTACACAGAAGTTAAATAATATCATGATTAAGGCATCAAATTATGTCACTCAACCCCAGGTGATCGACTTTACTCTGGCACGCTGGATGTTAACAGCAGGTCCCTCAAGTAGTCAATTCTACCACGTGAACTTGATGACCATTGAAGCATGAAGCAGATGATTTCCTCAAGTGGAGGGATAACACATTCTGGAAATGATGGGATAAAATTCCAATGAGTAAATGGTAAAATAAATTTCCTAGCCGAGAAATTATGTACAATACCACAATTATGTATGTACTGAACAACGCCTTTTGAACAATGAATCCATTCTCCTAAACCACGTAGCAGTTTTTTCCAAACACTTGATAATCCAAAGTGAGGAAACTTCAAATAAATCAAGATGTAGCCATAAAATCTCCATTCATTTGAGAACATAGCCAATGATTGTCCCGACTCCAATACAAACTTTTCACATAGAAGTGATCTGGACATATAAATGCATCCTGCCCTAGAGTAATGAAATTCAGATATGGATATCAGATGTGAGCTGAAATGAGTATAATTAATATACTCATATGTTAAAGCATTTGCTGAATAAAGTATTCATTTAGAAGGTAATCATAACATGCAATAAGGCAATAATATTGAATTAATTAAAAAAAATAAGCCTCTCTAAAGCCTCTTTGACACGTTACAATTTATTGGCAAACAAATTGGCACAATATAGGGTGTTAAAGTGCACAGTAAGTTCAGCATGATATTCACCAATATTGGTCATAACAAGGTTGATATATCCCACATAAGTTCCATAAACATCTAAATTATAATCATATTTAGGTTGTGTTATTCAAATTGCAATGAGGGTGGTAAATGTATATTAGGTAAGCGATGTAATATTATTAGTGGAATAAAAACCATATCAAGTTACCACACTAAATGAGTCAACGCATTCAAAACACATCTCACATTTCTCCACACTGTGTTCTCGCCGAATCACTCTCGTCATGTCATAGAAGTGAGTGTTAGGCCTGTATATCAAGACAGCCTTGCCACATCATATTAGAAAATAAAATCAGAAGATGCTGTTTTATTATATACCAGATAAAAGAGGTTCATAAAAGTTTTATTTATTATTATAAGCATTCAAAGAACCTGTAAAAAATTAGAAGTTTTAATCTGCCTAGAAATTACTGCCGAATACGCAGTATTAATATGTGCTGTTGTTATCCTCACTAGGATATGGCAAATCAAACCTCTATTTGAATTGTGGTTGACAGAAAATAGAACATGTTCTACAATACAAAATTGTGTAAGAAATGGTGACTAAGATAGGGTGGGGAATAGGTATATGTCATGCAGCACACAATTCAATTTCCTATGGATTGGCCAATAAATTAGATCGTGTCAAACAGGCTTAAGGATAAAATTACTGATATGCCAAAAGTGCACTGCTACAGATAAACAACCCTGGCAACCACAATTGTGATTTAAAATGATTATTTCAAAAAAAAAATTAAAATTAACGCACATGGAAACACTAATTTCAACATGTTCACAGCCAGTTACCTATAGAATAGAGCTCCAATAGTTGTTGAACCCACCCTGGCTTTCTCAGCATCACATACATAAACCAGTCGGTACCTACATAATTAGCAGACAATAATAGATTTCCTGCACCAATAGAAAAGGGCAGCCTTGATGCCCACTGCATTGCAGACAAGACTGGAGGCTCAACAAACAACCAAGAAACCACAACCCAATTAGAAAAACAACAAGTGGTGGTTCACACAACATGAATGGCATCCACATCATTGCAAATAAAGCAGAGTACACAACAAGCACACACACATAATATCCCCAACACCAAAATGTAATTAAGAGGGGTGTTCAACGCACAATGAATGGCAAAAATCTTCGTGTTCAAATCATTGTATTTAAGGCAAGATGCATCACAAACACACACATAAAATACCCAACACCCAAAGGAAAAGATGAAGTGTTACACTTCGATTGCCTGGTAACATGCGCGGGATAAACAGCAATGAACATGAACAACACTAAACTTCGTCTCACTTCATATACTACACTGCAATATGGTTGTTTAAATGCATGAAACTCCTCACTTACCACAGCAAATTTGGGCTGGAAAAAGTTCTCTTCAAGGTGGAGAAATGAACGACATGCCTCGTCTTGATGATCTCCCAATTCCTTCATAATTTCGTCACAGGTTTAATCTTGCAATCACTCACTCAGTTCTACTTAATTACGATGCAAGAATTACATGACTTCAAGAAAGATGCACTTGCTTAATTGCAGTGCTGTCTGAATATACCAGCTGCAGCAAATATCCCGGTTTCGTTCATCTCTCGTATCAACGGTCGGCAATCATCAGACCCTAGATGAAAAGACTACCCGGCTGAACCAAGGCCTCGTAGTGTTTCTTGACACGGACAGAGGCACTGTTTCAACGGCAAACGGCCGCCTATTCCGCTTTATCCCCAGACTAGACTATGCATCGATTGCTTTGAGGATTACCATACCAAGCAGAATTTGTAAGGTGAAGTACTTTTACTGTATTTTTTATCACTCAAAAGATTTTCAACACTAATTTTTCGTTCTGAATAACTTCTAGAATGGGCATATTATAAAGAAGACTCTTTCAAAAGATTTCGAATTCTGATATGTATTTTACATAAGACGACGACTACTATATGAGCTCGGCTACCCAGCTCTTAAGGTGGCCTTGGAAATGGCTCAAACCAACATCTGCCGTGGAGATGTTTACATTGACTTTCTGCGTCTATCAAATCATTCCATTATAGTAGTTTTTATGTATGTATAATGAAGTACCTGTGTTGACGTTAGTCCGTATTCTTCAACAATGTAATTCAGGCATATTATTTCTTTCGAGAATGTTTTCTATTTTGTCCTAATAATTGTTTTAATTTGAACGAATTTATAACTGTCTAACTCCTAAATTAATTAAGTTTTTTAATGTTTTTAAGCTGTATGTAAATTGAATAAGATTTAGTAACCATCAATTAAAATCCCCAAATTATAGAACTATCAGTTATTGAAATATAACTCATTGATCACAGGTCTTCATAAAGCATCAAAACATTTTAATCTCCTCCGGCGACTGGGTTAAAATCCATTTCAACCTCCTCCGGGCTTGAAGGGTTAATAAAATCATTAGAGCCTAAGGTGCAGAAGCAGGCAAAAGAAAAATTGTTGAATCAGCAATTCAAAACCAAAAAATGGTATGATATGCATTGCAAAAGAAGGGAAACCAATTACAGTCCAGGTATTAAGGTAACAATGAACACAGGACTCCCTTATGAGAATTGGACTAAAGGTATAATCTTAAGTAAATATAGTGCACCCCAATCTCATGTTGTACAACATGAGAAAGGAGCCATATTAAGGCAGACAACAAAGCATTTATGTAAATCCTTCACTACAAGTGAAAATGAATGTGAATTGTATAATGAGTACGATTTTAACAATCGTAGCACTGTTAAACCTAATGATAACGTAAATGGCCAACCACCACAAGTATTTCCAGTAGCCAGTAGATGTAAGGGCAGGAAAATTGTAAAACCTGCCAGATATAAAGACTATGTAATGTCTTAAATAAAGTTAGTATTTTAAGGGGGAGATGTTGTATCATGTTGTGATCACGTGATGGTACCGGCATGCACTGAAGCAAAGTGCCGGGTTGTTAAGAAAAGGTGGCCATTACTCGTGTGTGTTAGTAACATGCGATGTACAATGTTTAATAAATATTAACATACTAAAATAGTGAAGAAGTCATTTCAAAGGTTATTACTGAAATACAACAATTATCACTTCCACCAGCACCCCATCACCCTTTTTGCAGTGCATAGTAGCATGAGCCCTTGATGTGGACACTCTACTGTGATGCAGCTGATGCCAGAGTGGGCACTCATACTGTGCCTTTGTGAGGCAAAGGGCTTTCTCACACAAATTTAATTTTCTCGTAAGAGTTTCAGAAAATTTGAGAAATGATGTGGGGGATTTATCAATTTCTTGATCATGAAAGTGCCTCATGATATTGCTGATCACTAAGGCTCCACATTCCATGCCCACATACATAAACATTATTCCATTGCTGTAGTATCCTATTTAAAGATGGGCAACTTGGTAAATTACCACGGTAATTTTTGTATTATTCGTAAATTACCAACACTCATGAAAATTACTGTAATAAACGGTAATTTTCAGAAAATTTCTTTTTCAGAAAAGTTCTTCCTCACGAAGAAACCATTGGAATGGGTGATATTATAAATTAAGAAGCTAAAACAATTTTGTTTACATTGTGTCCATGATTAATTCCAATCAATTCGGAGTAAAATAACAAATGCACATTGTGCAGAGGTATGTCTTTGGAATGAAAATTTCTCATAGTGTGACAAAAGAGATGCAAATTGCATGTTGCTGCCAACTTTATTTTAATTATTTTAATGAGTTATAAGTAGGGAAATGACATTTTCGCAAAAACGTTTTTTGCGACAGGATTCGCGAAATAGGGCGACTTTAGGGTTTAATCGTGAAATTAACTGTGTCTTCTTTGAAAAGCGATTTTTTAACGAAATTTGAGATATTTTGCAAATGCCGAATTTTCTGTAGCATGAAATATTTTCTTTAGTGATGGCCAGATCGGATCTTTCATTTTTCTTGGTTCCGGATCCAAAGGCACGGAGTAAAATCGGATCCGGATCGTAGATTTTAAATTTTCACGGCTTCGCGATCGAAGTGCCCCGTGAATGGAATATAGGTGCGGTAGATATTTACAAGAAGAGGATGTGTAACTAAGGTCACGTAATTAGATGAAAACGTTCCCGTGCAACTAGAAGCAAAATAAAGAAATATGACTTTTTTCCCCCATTACCCCGGTATCGCGGGAAAAAAATACATAGGATGTCATGCGGGTAGCCTACATTCACCGGGATCAGGCGTACAACGAGAGCTAATGTACTGTGCGAAGTTCGATCCCAATCGCAGTTTAATTTTTTCTTTCAGTCACTGCATAGAAAATGTTATCATATTCAATTTCAAACCATTACATCTGAATACTCACTTTATCATACTTTGTTGTTTAAATTAGATTTATAAATGTACCACTCATAAATTAAGGATGGTCAGGTCGGATCCAAAGAACCACGGGTCTTTCATTTCATTCGCTACTGAAATCATATTCAGGGACAGTAAAAATTCAGATCCGGATCGGAGATTTTAACATCTCGCGGCCTCGTGATCGATGCGCCCTGCGAATGGAATGTACGTATGGTAGATACCAACAAGGAGAGGCTAAGTAACTCAGGTCACGAAATGAGAAGAAGATTTTTTCCGTGCCACAAACGAGGAAAACAAAATAAAAAATACTCGTATTGACCTTTTTCTCCATAGGCCCGGATGTGCGAGAAAAAAATTAAGCCGAATGTCATGCGGGTCGCCTACATTCGCCATATTTCCCGTGAACCTATGAGAGCGTAGTTGTTAAAAATGAGGGCTAGTGTATTGCCAGTCGTGAGTTCGATCCTTAACACTACCTAAGAATAAAGCCGTGCTGTATTCCTAGGGTAATGCTAGTAGGTAGTTAAAAAAAGTAGATTATCAGAAATTTAATTCCAAATTATAAGTAAAAAAAATAATTAAATTAGGCGAAAGGAAATGATTGGAAAAAATTTATATTACAGAATTAAATCGTGGAATCATTACGTTAACTTTACAGTGTATTTTTGAGTGACGCATTTGTAAATCTAGTTGAAGTGATAGAAGTACAAAAAAGTAGTATCCACACACAAAGGTTGGAAATGAAGGATGATAAAGTTTTTTATTCAATGGTTGAAAGAAAAATTTTAAACAGCGTTAGAATCGAAGTTCATTACCTGCAGTCCACTACTCCACTCTGTTATTGTTATTACCATTATCTCATTAATTTGCCTTTAACTTAATTTTGCCTACTGTGTTTTTTATGTTGCGTAGGGTAGCCATAACTTCTGTATTGGATCTCAAATGTATGTACTATTAACTGTTTCTTCACATTGGTATGAAGTCTTTATTAATAATATTTAAAAAAACCTTTCCTTTAAGACTCCTTTTTCCCAACATTAAACACAGCTTTCACCTTTTTAAAACGATTTTATTTACCGCATTTGTCAATTTTAAACACCGCTTTTGATGATTTTTATTTACCATTTTTCGGTGTCCCTAGTTATAAGTGATAAATGTCGTGATATCTTTGATGTAGGTGTTGGCATTTATATCTCAATGCTATTTGATTTGGTTTTGAGTCCTCTGATAAGGATAGCAGCTCAAAACTTAAAATTATGGTAATTTTTGAAAATTACCGTAATTTACCACGGTAATTTACCTCAATTGAAAATTACTGTAATTTACCCATCTCTAACCCTATTTCCCTAAATTTATTAATTAATTTATTTCTAAATACCTTCCTCATAACCTACTGCTTTTCCTCCAGTCATGTCCTTCACCTTAAAGAGGTTTCATGCTACCAATGCAGGATGAGAGTTTTGATCTTTTCCATTAACTCTCCACTTCATTTGGAGAGGCCTCCTCACTTCGTCGATGTAACCACATCAGAAATGCAATAACATGCTTGCACTCACCTGTTATAAAGATACACAGCAATTAATTTCAGTCAGGTTCATCATAATGCTACTGATTTAACATGAAATATAGCACAATGGGGAAGACAATGTTTAGTGATGATGTTACTTAATATATTCAGTGCAGTCAGTGAAATAAGCACACAAAAATATTTTTACTATGCAAATATATAAAATATCACCATAAAACTTCATTAAAACGGCATTTTTGAATTTGCCTTTTCATGTTGTCATTGTAACTATCCTCATAAATATGATGGCAAATATTTGAATCCTTTCTTGATTTTGAGAGTAGTGTAAATTTCCAAGTTAAAAATCTGGGACTATCGTTAAGTCCTTAATATATGCAACAGCAAATGAAAGCAGGGTAATATTAGACACACTAAACAGCTATGGTTAATTGCAACTTGAGCTTTGTCTCAGATGTATCATGTACAGCACAACTGATAATAAAGATCTAGTCTAGATGCTAGAGTATTCATCATTTATAGAATGCCCCTATTTCAATGGCAATTAAATTAATACATCTTTATTGAGATGCCAGCCACTGTAGATTGTGCACCTACAAATATTCACAGAACATTTAATTATTAAAACCTGAGGCACAAGTATCTACAAGATATATTAGAATGACTAATATTTTGAGCTACATAAAAACTGATGTCAATAAATAGCTATTTTCACTTATAAGAGAGCAATCAGAAAGAGAAAGAAAGCAATCCCAGAAATGTATGGCAAATTAGTGTTCTTTGCATTCATTCACTACATTATATATTTTGAGCTACATCAAAACCGATGTCAATATGTAGCCTTTTTCACTTACAAGAGAGTAAGAGCACCTAGCGTCATCGATGAATAGCATTGGTGTCCATTGCATTCATTAACTAAATTTTCCATTAAAAATGCTCTTTTGTATATGAAACCAAACAAGTATGACTGAAGCCCTGAAATCTGTCAATTTCATGAAAAGAGCACTTCATTTTCCTAGTCAACAAATTAATTTCAACATCTTGTCAAAGCAACTATCCATGAGAATTGAAGTAAATCTAAAGTACCAAACCACATTTTTTGTTTCTAAAAATTACTAATGTTAAATAAACAAAATAAATGCATTTAATTAAGAGAATAACCATCAGTTTGTTAGTACAATGAATAATTCTTTTTGTAGCCATAGAACGAAATATATGTAGTTCAGTGAAGTTGTAATCTTAATCAGCAAAGATAACAAAAATATTATAGATAGAGTTAATGAGATAGTATTCTCAGAGAAAAAGCCAATGTTAAGTAAAAAATTAAAAGCAAGTAGCCTTTAAAGGACTTAGTAATTAATGCATTTGCATTCACAGTGCATAGACATTTTTATGCCATGCCATGATTCTAGGCAGAATTTATTTTACTACTTAAATTTCGTAGGGCTATTTACCGGCAGATGCTGCACAATCATGGCAGGAAGCTTCATCTATATTCCCTACCACAATGCAAGCCTGAAAATAATTATTTATGAACAAAATTATAATTATGAACAAAAATTTTCATTAATATAATAATGAAATATAAAATTATATTTATATTAATATAAAATATTAAATATAATAATTTTCATAAACAAAATGCGTACCACTCCTGACAAAGAGTTATAATTTGTGCAGTAGGATCTTTTTGCCCATGATCCATCACACACCACCGTTATCAAAGGTGTACAATCCTTATCCACTTCCCCTGCTTTGATCGCAAGTTCACTTTCTTCCATAGTCACTTTCTTCATCTCCTCCCAAGCAACATCATGTATGGCAGAAGCGATGTCGGCTTGCTTATTTAGGAATGTTTGGCTGGTCATGTGCGGTACGTTCAAAATTGCACTTTTTTCCGCCATTTGGGCATAACCTTGCCCTATACATATCATACTGGAGACCTGTAATTCAGTTTGACAATTAATTATAGCTGGAAACCATAAAATAATGACCCGATGAATTTTTTTCAAATAGTTTCAAAATAATTAACGATTAAAATTAATCATTAAAAATGTGTTTAGCTATTTAATTTAATCTTTACTTTTTATAAGAGTTAACTTTTAATCTTTAAAATGATGCATTAACTGATACAAAACTAACTTCAGTTAATTCTTTTCGTTAATTTTTGGCTAATGTCGACCTGTTTGAATTTGGGCGCAATGGTTGAGACCCAGGTCCAACAGACAAATAGGAATTTATTCATCTAAGAATGCAAGGGTAGTTGTGCAAGAATGCAATGGATAGGCCCAGACGAACACATCCAAACAAAAGAGCATCTACTGTACCTCTACATAACTAAGCCGTTTCCAACACAATTTTAGAATGGTGAAAGGATACATCACATCGAAATGTGGGGATCTATACCAAAAACTAACCTTTAAGCACTTTCTACCACTCAGAACAATCTTTTACGGCAAATTACAGATGTACCATGGTTCGTCAGAATCTTACATTCACGACAACTTAAAAATCCCTCAGAGCCCTACCTCAATAAAATCACTGAATCCTTTCAGCAGACACTAGGAAACTTGACCAACAACACTCTGGACACTAAATGGAATTACAACGAAAATCCCCAAAAAATGTTAAACTAATGGATACCGATGGAAGAAACCACAATGACAGTTTTCAGTGTTTGATTTGTTTGTCAAAACAAAAAACCATCAAGGCCTTTATTACCGTAGCATCCAATTCGCCAAGATAACTGAAAAAATAACTTTTAACGTAAAAGTTACCTTTTTTAAACTTTAACTTTAATCAGTTACTTTTTCAGTAAAGTAACTTTTAACTTTAACTAGTTACTTTTTAGAGAGACTAACTTTCATTTTATTCAGTTAACTTTCCCAACTATGGAACAAACGCATGATAATCGCAAGAAAATACGGAGGGTAAATAACTAAATATATGTCTTGCTAAATCTACCGTGGAATGGTACCATTCACCATTCTTGCCATCACTTACCACTGCTGTATTTATGTCCATATCTTCTTTGGAGGGACACTCTGTATGTAGTTGCATTTTCTTTGCGCACATCTTGCATTTTAAGATGAATGTGCTGAAAAACCCTTTTCGAGTTTCGGTAATAACATCCATGTCAGAGATACCACACCCAAAAGGTTCATGATTTCCTAATTCCTTCAGTGATTGGAAGAGGTATTCCACATCAAAATATCTCCTGCCTCTCAGTGATTTGACATCACTATTAATGAGAAATGCATGAGAAGGTGCTGCAGGAACTCTGTAATATAAATCACAACTATCAGAAAAAAGTGGAACATGAGAGAAAAATAAGTAAAACTTTTAGCAAATACTTAATTGCTTTGTGTATAGACCACGGTTGAGGGAGCTATCATTCATCCCAGCCCTTTTATATATTGTCAGGTTTCACTAAGGATCCTACCTTAAACTTATTGGTTGACTATGTTTTTTTCTGAAGTTGATAAAAGTATTTTCTCATGCCTCAGACAAATGTGACAATTTTGAATGTTTTTAAAAACGTGTTTAAAAATCTCGTCTGATATAATTGTACGTGCTTTCCTCCCTAGCCTTTGTGGCCAGACATGATTATGAGGCTAATAAATGTTTTTGTGAGTCAGTAAAAATAGCTATCATTCAACAACTTAAAAAGTGCCCTATTTTTAATGCCTCTCTCGCTTCATTCCAGTGGTCACCAAACTTCATCAGCATTCCTTGCACCTTTGATACCTATTATCCTTTCACTTCAATACCCTCAGGACCACATTCACTAGCGACTTCATCCACCTACCCGTACCTTTCACTCCTTGTACTTACATAAATATAAGGGTCCGCTTGCAAATAGTGCCGCCCAAGGCTAGTAATCTTGACATACATCAAAAGTAAAATTATGGAACACGTAATTGATTCTTGCAAGGCCCTCTACAAGGCTTACCACACACTACTGCAAGTTGAAGTGCGGGAATGGACAAAAATTGTGTGCTGAATACGATCCTTCTCATCAAGCGGAACACAGTGTGTGAGTTCAGAGAAGTCCTGACTGATAGCATACATCTACATAACACCCGGCAAGCCACCATAAAGGTGTGTGACAAGGATTGAAATCTCACCAAACATGCACTACATATCATTAATAAAAAAGGATTAGTATTTATAAACTGTTCTAAACTACACTATTTAAAAAAAGATAAAAATAGCAAAGCAAACATGCAAATACATGCTGTTATTTAGGTTATCTTCAAGTCCTTATACCAACATGCAGCTACCAATGCTATCCATTGCTACACTCATACTGGATATATTTACCGTTATTCATATCCCTAATTGTACGAGGAAAAAAGGACATTTTGAATATGTCAGTTCGTTAATCAATTTCTCTAATTTTGTGATTATGGTCCAGTCTACCATAGGAAGTTGGGGTTCATAAAATCTTTTTAACATCATCACCGAAAATATGGTCTTGGGATTTGTTTAAGAGATTAAGTCTAAATTTCAACCTGCGATCTGACAATCTTTCCCAATTTAATTCATTTAATAGACTGGTTACGCTAATAAGGTTATCATACCGTACCGTAACAAATCTTGGCGATCTTCGCTGCACACGTTCAAGTTCATTATTTAGACAGACTTCGTAGGCAAGGCCGGATTTAGGAGTATGCCACCTGTAGGCTAAATCCATTTGCCGCCCCCCCCCCCTCCCCCCCCTTTTTAGAGACTCAAGAGTTAATAGACTCATATGTTATACATATTGTACATTCGTTTTATACAACAAATGATAGATTCAGGTATTCAAATAAAATTGTGCAGAAGAGTAAAACTAAAAGCACACAAAAAATAGTTTATTATTGGTTTATTTGTTGACATTAAAAAGATACAGTTATACAGGTTACCATTATAAAAACATGAATAACTGTACCAACACAATATAGTTGAATGCTTATGCTTAAGTACATTCTATACTTTCGTGTATGTTCAAAACATCATAGTTTTCTTACGAGATTTCTTAATGGCAAACTCATTAATAATGTCCTCATATGAAAGTGTTTTTGTTATATTTGCCTCAATACACAGTAAAGAAATTGAATTTAACCTTCGTTCAGAGGTACTAGTTCGTAGGTAATTCTTAACTCTTCTAAGGCAGGAAAAACTACGTTCTCCAGTGCAATTTGTAGCAGGTATGCACAAACTTATCCTTAAAACGATGTCCAAATGTGGGTACACATCTTCTAGGGAGTTAAATCTTAGAAATTTCAAAATTTCTTGCAACGATTTTCCAGGTGGTTGATCAATCCCCACAGCACAGTGCTTTTGGAAGTGGATGCACTCTTCAGTAAAATCAGAATCCAAATCATTTGTGTAGATGTTGTAAAGATTGGTCGCCTTCTTTCTCAATTTCTCTTCCATGTCTCTCTGATCAGTCTTGTTATCACACAACTGAGTTAAGAAGTAAAATCTGTCTTGAAACACGTTATAGGCCACTTTTCTTTTCTTAAATTCACAAACGAAAGAGTCTATAACTGGTAAAAAATATTTGTTTTAAGATCATCCCTGACGGTAAAGTTTACTTCACCACTTCGGTCTTCGTCAGCCCAAACTTTTCTTTTTAGTTGTCTTTTTCATAAGATGTAGGTTTGGTTATATCCATAGTCAATTTCTGGAAGTAATCAAAATGGTTTCTCTGTTCCATGTAATATTCTTCAAGAGAACCATACAAATCTGTCACCGATAAAACATCTACAGTTTCACTCTGCATGGCTTTGCTAATTTTATGAATTCTATGAAGTACCTACGGTGCTCCAGAAAACATCCCATAAAAGCGTTTTCAAACCTTTCTTATCTTTGAAGAATTCCTTGGGATTCACATCTAGATTGTTTCAACTCTTCACAAAATACTTGCCTAACATTTTGAGCCATTAACTCAATTACCTCTTCGCAAGTCTTGGAAGAGAGATAATTTGTATTGCCACTACCACAATTACCGTATTTTCCAATGTGAGTTGCTATTAATGGATCAAACTCGGATATCAGCTCTAAAGCCATTAAAAAATTTCCATTCCTATTAGAGCCAATTACCTCATTGTCACCCCTCAAAGCGAGACCTCTTGATGCCAGGGCCTTAACGGCCGCTACAAATCTTGTTCAAACATTTCTCCAATAGTGTGTTACTTTGTCTAGTTGTTGTGTAAGCTTACTATCAACAAGGTTAAGAGAAATTCCTCTTGATTTTAGAGTAATTATTGCTGATTTGTGTACCGGTGAATTTTCGTGGTGACATAGCAGTCCTAATTTTTTCAGTCTTTGAAACCATCTTTATCGTCAAATTGTGATCTTTCTTTGCTGTTAAACGCTTAGCAAGGTCCACAAAAAACTGATCCCTTACTTTTGGAAGTCTCTTTCTATAGTCACTCAAAGTAGTATACTTTTATGAACTGTATCTTCTTTAATTGAATAATTTAAGCCAGTAATCACAGCACAATCAAAACCACACAGGAACAGCAGACCACAAAAACATTACCGTTGTTCATCACCGATTGACAAACTGTTTTACCGAAACGTGAACAAGAGAGGTTAGGAAGGTTTGTTGTAACAGTGTAGTGACACTGACTGGGCTTACAGTGCTGTCAGATCGAGTCACGTTGCTTGTGCCTTGCAGTGTTGTCAAACCAAATTACACTACATGAAAAATGTGCTACAACATTACATGGAGTAAATTCGTATTATGCTATGAAAAGAATAAACATATTTCCTTTCCGTAAATGAATACGCTACATATCAAAGATACATCTAAAGAAGTTTCTGTTATTAAAATAATCGAAATGTATATTTTCAATTTTTAGTGAATTGCCAAAGTGCCGCCCCTTAAATTTTGCCGCTCTAGGCTGCAGCCTTTTCAGCCTATTTAGAAATCTGGCCCTGTTCGTAGGGATCCCATATACTGGCAGCATATTCCAAATGAGGTCTTACAAGGGAAAAGTAGCTTATTTCTTGTACATGATCGTCACATTTACCCAGTACTCTTTTGACGAATCCCAATTTACGATTCGCTTGACCCATTATTTCACGTATGTGTTTACCCCAGGAAAGATCATGTGTCAGTCTTATTCCAAGATATTTAACGGATTCCACATTTGTTAATTCATTATTACTTATTTTGTAAGTGCTAGGAGGAGAGCTATTCTTTTTCCAAAAAAAAAAAATGATTATAACAGATTTACCTGCTTTTATAAATGCGCAAATTATAATTCTTAACCATTCATGGCACACATATATGCCTGCCCTACGTGTCTTATAAACTTTACCTAATCGACCTGACTAACTAATTTTGACGACGGCTATCTAGTGCTTCTTCAAATCGTATGTGTAACATTCGGCGTACCACAAAGAAGTGTCCTAGAACATCTATTTCTCTAATAATATGCACTGAAGATATTGCCAAAAACATAAATATTCGATTCAGAATGTTTGCGGATACCTGTATTGTCGAAAGAATAATAGGGAACAGCCCTGATGGAGAAGAATTGCAAAATATTTATTTTATTCGGTGCGCTCGGCAGAAACAACAGATTGATCAATGCCAAAACCTGATTTCATGAGATTTAGTTAGGTGAAAAAGCTCACTGGATGTGAATATTCTATCAGGGAGAAATATTTTAGGAATAAAAATATTTCTAATATTTAGGCATTATTTTTACAGCGAGCTTGCAGTTGCCGGTGATGTTTTCTCAAAATTATCTAAGATTTTAAACTTCGCGACGAGGACATTAGGTAATTGATTATGGAACACTAAGGGATTTCGTACAAACCTTGGCGAGTAGGTACTGAAACAGTAGAAATGCAATCGGCAAGGTTCGTTTTGAGGAACTTTCATTGGAGGGTGTGCTTGAATTTATAGGCATTGAAATACGCTGGAAATCACTTTAAAACAAGAGAAATATATCCAGATGATTCTTTTCGTGACCTCTTTTTGAGTATGCAATATTTTTTTCCTCTTTCAGGAGATATGGGAGTATTAATTTGTAAATTATTCATTCTCTTTGCCCGACGTTTCTAATTTTTACACATGATTCTTCAGGGCTACGAGAGTGTTCATTGTTTCGGAGGCAATCACATGCTCCTTAGCCTTATTTCCACGAAGAGAGGGATATAATATCTCCTTGACTTTTTTCTCCCGCAGGGTTGTAGCCTGTAATTTACATACCCTCCCGAAGAATGATGCAGTCAGCATTTTTCTCCTTTCTGTTTCCCACGCGGGACTTAGTCGCTGCCCTATGGTAGACATTTCTATGGATTTCATTCGGCGGTTAACTTCCACTTATAACGGCCTTTTTTCACGGTAACAAAGTTAGAGTAATATACTACCGCACAACAAATAAAAGATCTTCCAACCCTCAAAAAAATGAGTGGGACTCATCTTCGAGTTGGCCTCTGGTGACAGGAATTATGAGGTATCAGCAGGCGTAATGCTATATGAATAAGTTAATGCTATATGAATAAGTTAATGCTATGTATCGTTTACTTAATACAAAAACAGTTTTTCACTTTATTAAGGCATTCTATTCCCACTTCATTTAAGTTTAATCTTGTAAATGTAGTTGTGAATTCAAGCAACTGTAACTGTATTTTGCAAATTCAAGTTGTATTTTGCAAATCCAAACTGTATTTTGCAATTCCAAACTGACCTATTATTACAAATAAATTCCTCCATAGTTTCTATCTATTAAGCTGCACGTACCTGATTATAATCAAACTTGATGAATACGCGCAATGAGTAATATATCAAAATGCATTGTAACTACAAACTTCTTAGAATGAGAAACTGTAAAATATAATCCCACAGGTTCCACATTAGGCAGGCATCATGTGTCCTGGGCAATATATAACGGTGGTTGGCGAAGGAAAAGTGGAGGTGTGAAAAGGGTTGCTTTGTTTTCATCGTGCATCACATGGATGGGGAAGGTTGTGAAGTGCCGCGGCACAGACTAAACATGTGGCCTCGGCGGCAAGGTCTCTGACTGGCAATATGCAATAAGAGTCAAGAGGGAAGGGCTCTTTGTGAGAGCCAGGAAACCAAAAAAAAGAAATTGACCAGGGTTTCGGCCGCCACGGATCGACTCTTCACACATTTCATGTTTCAGAAGTGAAGCAAAATATACTGAGAGTGGTGAACCTTTGAAAAGCAGTAGCTCGAACTCGGTGCCCAAAAAATTTTGTTTGAGCGTATTCCTAGTGTAAAGGACTTTGATTTCAGCACATAGGTACTATTTACGTTAAATAAGCTACTGCATCATCGGGTAGCAAATATTACCATTTTTTTAAATATCCTGATAGGTTTAAATACTGTTCGTAAGCAACTACTAGGGAACATTGCTATTTTTATCTTTTCTAAATCTTGAAGTGTATGATATGTAAGTAATGCATATTTGGTGTAATTCACACCCTTCCACACACCTTTATGGTGACTTACAGTGTATTATGTAGATGTAGATCTCGTTACCTATCTTCGGTGAAAGGACAGTTTCTGCCACAACGATATGCAATTATAGCACTCGCAACATATATTTCATAAAAGTGATTATCCGTACTTGGTGTTGCGGTAAGAAAAGGTTGAATAGATTGTGGAATGATATGAGAAATATTCAGAGGACTTTATTACAATTCCCGGCAGTAAAATGGAGGTTTGTTTGAAGAGACGATTATTTCAAATAATATGAACTACTACATTAGTGAAATACAACAAAAAGCGCTGCACGTAGAATATTGTGTATAAAAAGAGTCGTTTCAGGCGGTTATATGGTGGAATAAAATAATTAAATACGATTGGCAATTTTCCACAAAGAAATCTTTACTTCGACCGGTTTCGATGTGATACATCATCATCAGGTGACCAAATCTGCAACAAAGTCCAGTATATATACAAATTAGGGGAGGGACCAGGGGAAAAAAGGAGTGAGGAAAGAGGAGGGGAAGAGGGCCTTAACCAAGGGTGACAACGGAAAAAAGGGGGAGAGGAGGGAGAAATGGTGCTAGCGGTGGGAGTTGGAAAAACCACACTTAGAACTGGGAAACCCTGGGCCGTTGAGGAGTACCAAGGCAGAACGTACACCTTCAAGTTCAAGAGAGGCCATATGTGAGGGGGGGGGGAGGAAAAGGGCCACCGTCTTGCGGGATGAGAGGCGCCGCCGTCTTTCGGCCTTGCCCGACAAAGGCACAGTGGCAAAGTGGGGGGGGGGGGATTATCACAGTAGGGCCGCTCCTGGTCTTCGAGCCCACAGATAAGAAGAAGGCGGTGAAAACGCTGGTCTCTGGCTGCTAAGGGGTATCCCACGGGCGAAGCTTTGAACGCCAGGTCTGTGGAAGGGGGCTGAGACGATCGGGGAGTGTGTCCACATAGGCGTGGTGGGGGGGGTAATGGTGGGGGGGGGGGGGGGCAACTTGGTTAAGGTAGCACAATGAAAACTCACTGTGGGCCATGGGAGTAGTGGTGAGGGAGCCCTTGTCTAAAAACACTCAGAGTCGATAAGTGATTGAGAGGAGTGGGGAGGGGGATGAGTAGAATTGCACATCGTTGAGGAGATTCCCATCCCTTCGTTGAATAATTTCGATCTGCTCCATGACGTCTAATTTCTTGCCTTTATCTAAGGTGTGGAGCACTTTAAAATCAAAATTGCATGTGTTGTGCTACCTTAACCAAGTGCCCCTCGTGACCCCCCCCCCCCCCCCCCCCCCCGCCCCCCAGACTTCGCAAATAGCGACTAAAAAGGGACAAAAATGGAAAGTTTGGAAATTTTTTATAAACTAACAAATAAACCAATAAAAAATCCATTCCACTCACGCAAAAAATAATTCTTTTGCTACAATGGGAAAATTTTCCAAAATACCAGCTGCTACCATAAAGTCATCTTAAGCATCTGCAACGGGCTTTTAGAGGCAGCTGGGGAGCACCCTTAATCCCAATTAATTCAGAGTAAAATAACAAATGCACATTGTGCAGAGGTATGTCTTTGGAATGAAAATTTCTCATAGTGTGACAAAAGAGATGCAAATTGCGTGTTGCTGCCAACTTTGTTTTAATTTTTTAATGAGTTATTATTGATAAACGTCGTGCTATGTTTGATATAATCGTCAGCATTTATATCTCAATGCTATTTGATTTCGTTTGGAGTCCTCTGATAAGGATATGCAGCTCAAAACTTAAAATTACCAGAAAATTATGGTCATTTTTGAAAATTACCATAATTTACCACGGTAATTTACCTCAATTGAAAATTACGGTAATTCACCCATCTCTAAGTGTGTCAAAAGAGTTTTTAATTTTTGTTAATGATTTATAAATGATAAACATCGTGATATGTTTTATATAAGTGTTGGCAATTATATCTCAATGCTAGTTGATTTCGTTTGGAGTCCTCTGATAAGGATTTGCTGCTCAAAACTAACAATTACCGGAAAAATACGGTAATTTTCGAAAATTACCGTAATTTACCACGGTAATTTACCTCAATTGATAATTAATTAATGATAATTGCGAAAAACTGTTGGATTTCAACAGTTACTGTTAAATTTCAACAGTAAAATGTTAAAATTTAACAGTTACTGATGAAACTTAACAGTTACTGTTGGACTTCAACAGTTAACTGTTGAAATTTAACAGTAACTGTTGAAATTTAAAAGTATTAAGTTTTTAATATTTTTTACTGGTATTTTAACACTTTCCGTTGGAAATTTCTACAGTGGTGTAAATTGGAATTTCACAGTATAAATTCCCTGCCGAAATTTGATAAGATGCAATAGTTATCTGTTGGAATGTTTGACAGTTTAAATCAAACATTAAGTATTTATAAATTAAGACAATCTGTTGCATTTCAAATTGCTAGCAATATTAAATAATGGAATGTCATACAAACTGCAAATTCATTCAAAGGTGGCCATTTTCCACAAGTTTCGTCAGACTTTATATGCAATTAACTACAGTAAAACCTCGCTTTTACGTCCCCGCAATTTACGTTTTCCCGCCATTAACGACTTTTTCTTCAGGTCCTAATAATGTGCATATATCCGCAATGTAACGTCTTCCCTTTATTCACGCTAGCAAATTTTTGAATGGTTCGCCATTTACGTTTTACGAGACGATTTTGCCGTGATTGTCGTCCTGGTTGCATAACTAGTGGTTGGACTCAACGCTCCGTGAAAGACAAAGTAAAAACTCATGCAGTAAGTTACCACTATGAAAGAGAAATAAAATTTGCCCAGATATACCACCATTTATCGTGACCTCGCTCATCTGTGCGATTGTAATGCCGCGAGGGATTACAGTACACGTACGTCGTTTTTCTCGCGATTGTTGTTCAGGTTGCATAACTCGCGGGATGGCTGATGCTATCGCATTGGTGATTAAATTTTTCATTTATTTAAGAAGTGTATGCTTTTCAGCATTTGCGATCTTGTCTTTCTTTTTTGGAGGTATTAATACAGATTTTAAAAAATCCTCCAGCCAAATTTCATCCTCATATATCCTACAAACACACCCGTAAAATCATCTCATTCTTCTCTAGCTCGATTCTTAAGTAGCTTTGATAGAATATCACTATAGTCTCCACACCTTCTTTTCTCATAATATTAACCCTAACTTACTAGCATGGTTGGATCAAGATTCCTGGTCTCAGTTCATCCTTATCTATGTCATTCTCCTCTTCTATTCCCAAGTTCCCTTGTCTATCATTAATGCCATGCAGTTCTTTTCACATTTTCCTTACCCCTATGCTGAATCTCGTTAAGTTCTATCAGCAGCTCTCCTGACTTAACAGTAATGAACGGTGTCTTGACCACTCTAGTGTCTACTACACCATCCCCCTGCATCCTGCATCCTTTCTCAACTGCTTGCTGTTCTGCATCTTCCCTCATACACCTGTAAACTAATTCCTGATATTCTCTCCAATGTACAACTGTACAATTTTTTCACACTCTTCCTAATCTTGGCCCAACCATATGTAATCTAGTTAATATATCTCCCCATGTCCCCATGCATTTCAAATAAGAGATTTTGGCATTATTAAAGAGTTTTTGTTGGAATTATATTTCAATTTTAAACTTGTCATTCAATGAAAGCAAGAATTAGGCAGGCAAAATCAAGAAGCAAGGAGTTATTCTTTCAGGCATAACTTTCATATAAAATTGCATACCCTCAAATTACACTTTCCCGCGATTTACACTTTTTTCTCTAGTTCCCCTCAAAAGTGTAAAAGAGGGGTTTTACTGTACCTCCTCATTCCTTTAGTCACAATTCTTTTACAGTTTATATGACCCATTAAATGTAGATCCCCGGACTTCATGGTAACTTGCTATTGAGTAACGATCAGCAGAAGTTATATATGCACCCCATGAATAGAGAAGCAATTTAATGCGATAATCAACTCTTATTAAAAGTAATTAAAATGTAAGTACAATAATTAACAAAATACATGTGCTTTAACACTTACTTTAATCCCTTTCAAAGTTATTTGGAAGTGGTATTAGATATATTTTATTCTCATGCAAGACTTCAATTTTCATACACTTTTGAACAATTTCTTCGGGAAGGAAACATAGCATGTAACCCATATGCACCACAGTAGAACAGAAGGATGCAGATGAAATATTCAGAGCACTATCTTTCCATAGGTTTTGGTTACTGTTGGCCAGATGCCACCCAAGAAGAACACATTTTGTTAATATAGCAGACACTGATACATGGAGCACATGAGTTATGTCAGCAAATGACCCATCTCTCAGCCTCACTGTGCTGTTGTGTCTCTTCACCAAGCGCTCATAGTCCGTTGTGTGATAGAGGACACCTTGATAGATGAACCTCTTGAACCTGTTGCAGGAATCTGAGATGTTCATCCCTAGTTTGGCCTCGATGCAAACTCTCTGAGCAAGCGTTAGGAGAATATAATGTGGAGCTCCAAAAGTCATCACATTATTTGCAAGTGAATGTGCATTTTGCACATGAAACTCCCCAATGAGTGTCTCAAATAAAATCCTGGCAGGCCCAACACACTTTTCATCTCTTAAGGTATTAAGTCCTATTCCAGTTATATTTTTGATCCTTAAGTATGTTCTGCATATTTGATGGGGAACTGAAGAAGTACCATGGAACAACTTCCTGATCACACCATTAAAATGTTCAAACTGAAAAGCTAACCATGACCATAAGGAACTCCACCTTTGAACACTTTTGGGGAGATGTAGGAGGTGTACATTAAATGTCATGAAACATTCCCCATAATATTCGGTAATTGCCAAGACAAATTTCCTAATAGCATTTGTTGCCTGTTCAAGGCATTAGTCTGCAATTTTTTCTCTTAAAAATACATGTATTGAGTATACAAGGAGAAACGAATGCCTGTAATACCGAGACGGCATGGCTTCTTTCATACAAATTGGTGAATAAAACAACAAGAAAGAGCACCATTCTGATGCCTTCCATAATTTACGATCTTTTAAGGAATGTGGCAGGTGAGTAACCTCATGAGGTGGCTTCATGGATACAAGTAGGGAATCAATACTGGCGAATTTATTACCTAAATACCATTGTTTGAAGAGTCAAACCAGGCACAAACAAATGTCTTCACAACCCCTAATAACACGGAATGCATATAATCAGGCACAAAGCTGGTAATGACATTAAAAACATCAAGAAACATCACAACTGATGCACCTTTGACACCCCTTCTGACCTGGCCTGTACATTGCCTATACTCACAATCAGCCTCATGTTGAGAAAGGGTGTGGGGCATTCCCACATCACCCAAATAAACCCTACCCTTTCCCCTACCAACGTCCCACATTATACCCTCATTCAAACAATAAGAGCATCCGTAAGCTCCATTCTACTGTTTAAGCCCTTGAATTAGAGGTCTGGCCACAGAATCCACTGTGGAAAGCAGTGCAACAACTCTAATTATTTTCGTTTGTCCCCCTATTTTACACTCTAAACCTTCACGATACAGATTATTGAGTTCCGACACAAATGGTTACAAATATGTATTCATATTAGGTTTCTGTGAAGATACCCACCGACCTCCGAGCATAATAGAACTCCTTTGAGGCTCATAAGGAAGTTCATTTATTACAACCTGAATGGGCCACACTGAGGAGGTTGATGATTTGAAGAGCTGCACCCCATCAGTGTTCCACTGCAATGTCACTACATTTTCATTTACCACACCATCCCTAACCAGCTTCCTGTATACTGTTCCATTTCTAACCTCACTAAATACACTCTCTTGAGACAGTCTACTACCGTACTCAGACTCTATAACACTTCTAATTTGATCACGTAATGGAAGAGTCAAGAAATAACATGCGGACTGCGTTAAAGAAATAACATCATTTCTCTCCTCACACTGACGGCAGGTAACAGCTGTCTCTGCAGAACTCCCAATTTCTAAAAGACTGAAACAGACCTTGCAGAAATAATGCAAAGTTGGAGTCTCAATCTTATATTTCTTCAGCAGTTTATACCTGCTTGGGTGAGCATGGGCAATGGGCATGTGGCAGTTAAGGAGTTTAATTAGGTCATCTAGTGCTCTAGTAGATAGACCATGCCTCACAGCATAGCTGAGAATGAGCAATTCACTCTCTCCTACAGATGTTGCAGCCCTCATAAAGTGGCACCCGGTCCTAAAAGACATTTTTTTAAAGTTTTAGATCCCTTATACATCAAGTATTTAATGTTTTACATCACTCGAGAAAGAAATGTTGTATGTACCGAAGAGGTGGTGCTAGGAATACTGGTTAATTCATCTTCAGAATAATGCTCTTCCCACAGAGACTCTGCTTTCTCTTCAACAGATCCATCATCGCTTAACCATTCGTCATCATCCGAGTCCTCTACGATCCTCACATTATTGTTATGAGAATGAGAAATATTATTGAAGATAGCAGAGGGGCCATTGTCAACTTGATTGGGATTTTCAAGGAATCGATCCTCTCCTGCAGAACTCTCCTAAAAGACGGAATGTGACATGTGATAGCTGACTCAAAGTTAAATTCATGAGCCGCATAGGATGGTAATTTCCTTCACAAAAGAGTAGAAAAACCTATGAATATGCAATATCAACTTACCATCTTCATCATCAACAGAATCCTTGATTGTCTTGTTGGATTTATTCTGCTCAACTTCATTCCTCCACCTGGCAAGAGTTTGACTCGGGATTTGCCGCAATGGGTCCCGGAGGTAAGCCTTGTATTGGCCTCTTTTTCTCTTAGCATTCAGCATCAATACCTCATCTGCCATCCTGTTAAAGTATGTGCATAATATTATATTTATTGTGCTAACAATTCACCAACCAAGAACACTTTATAAAGGACGTTGATCTGAATGCGCTTCCGATCATCTTTTACCTAATTTGTAGGGCTCCTGAACTTTCCGTTAGGTTGCACTGGTGCCCATGGTGAATGGTGAGGCACACGTGCTAAAGGCGTCCAAAGGCTATCGTCTGAAAATGGAGTCCTCGAATTTGCGGCTGAAAATCAGCGATTCGGAGTGTGGGTTGTTTGAATTTGTAAATGAGGGGGAAGCTGTGTCTGTTGGATTCTTAGCCTGCGTCATTTGTGATGACGAAGAAAAAAACGAAGACTATTTACGAGCATTAATAAAAAGTCAGCAACATTACCGGGTGAACTGGCCTAGTTGCGATGTTCTAAGTTCATCTGCATTAAAAAAGAAGCTCTTGAAAGCAACGTGGAGCATTGTGCCGGCAAGACTTCTGGCATACGACGGTGAGTACAACTATTGCCTGAAGGCCCTTTGTAATTGTGTATAATCTCCCGCATGTTTTATATTGATGATTTTGTATATTGTCGTAACAATATTTGGAAAAAAATGTTTTTTTCCATTGCCAGGATATATGAAAATGTGCAGCATGAGAGATTCGTATGCGCTGCATGAGGTCACCTCGCCAGAAAAAAGTAGCAGAAAAGAGAGGCATAGGAAGACTGCCATCAGTGATGATGAGGATGGGAATGAGGTGAGTTAATTCAGTTTTTTTTGGTGGGGTTTCAGTTTCCTCATGGGTGAGATTGTTCAGTTCCTAGCGGTAAAACGATCACAATAAGATGAGTAATGAAATTTATGAAAAACACGAACGCGGAAAGATACGAAAAAAATGCCAGCAAAATTCGAGATAAGGTGATAAATGAATTGCTCTTCAAATATGCATCAAATCAACAGTGATACATGTGCAAATATGCAGTAGAACACCATATATCCCATGCAGCTTAAATTTTTACCAGCTTCTAGGAATAAAATCCACTTCATACCTAATATAATGTATTAATACAGTGGTAATTACCACTGATCTTCACTTTCGTTTACGATACCACTGAAGATGAATGGTGGGCATTGACATGTTCAGCGCCGACATGAATTTTCAAAAAATGCCATCAGGGCCAATTTTTTTTTTTTTTAAGTTTTATGACTTTGAATAGCGTTTAGAAATATAGTAACTCCTTATACATATTATTATTTGCCGTTTTTTTCTAAAAATCCTGAATTTTTTTTAGCGGTCCCAAGGGACCGCCACGGCAACCACGGTAACCATTGGTCCTCTGTTGCCGTGGCGGTCCACATCGTATGGGACCGCCATGACGGACGACTGTTTTATTTGCATTGACTCGTTCATTCGATATTACACCTGATGAATGCTTACATTGTAACATTCGTACTGCCTATTTCTTTGCTCACACATGTCTCAAGTGTCATCCGAGTGCCGACACCCAACGCTTTCATTGAGCCCTTCCCACTTCAGCTCACTCTTATACCTTGTTTCTTTTACCTCGTGGTACGCAATCATAGCGGCATTACTTAGTAATCAAAAGGTAGAATTTTGTATTCCCATTGCATAGAGCTAATGGGTTTGCGGAATATATCTGCTACAACATTTTAGTGAATCTATTCACCTCATCTTCGAAATAATAGATACTTTATCCGAATATATATCCGATCCGGTTAGAGATACTTTATGCACACTAATGTTTAGGTGTTTTCAGTGACGAGTCTTTGTACACTTAAATTCCTTTCTATTTCAACGGTGCACGCAAGTGCCAAAGTGAATAATCGGCAATCCAGGCTACACTCCTTGTAACCTGCTATGATGGAGGAAATAAAGAGATTTATTGGCATTGTTGGGTATATGGGTATTGTTTATTTACCAAGAATTCGCCACTACTGGTGTAAAAGAAGGCTTTTTGGTGTCAGCATCATTTCAAGTGTTATGTCGTGTAATTGAATATTGAAATCATACTAAGGATGTGGCCCTTTAGCAATAATGAAGTGACCGGATGGGAATAGATGCAACAAAATAAAGCCCCTAATAAAATCCCTCATTAGGAAGTGGCAAACATTCTTTACTTCTTGGGAACGATTTTGTGTGGACGAGACAATTGTCTTCCAAGGGGGATGTCTTAAAATTGAGCAATATAAGTATTCCACAAAAACCCATAATTATGGGATAAAAATTTTCAAGTTATGCTCTGATAAAGGATTCACATGGAACATGAAAATGTACTGTGGTAGAGCGTAAGATGCAAGTGTTTCCACTCCAACTGAAATAGTCAATTAAAATTTACCAGAAAATTCACTGAAATCAGGGCGAACCGTAATTACTGATAATTACCATACCAACATAGAAATAGCAAATGCTCCACGGGACAAAAAGACTCACCTCTTTGGGACACTCCGCAGTAACAGACGAGGAAACCCGAAAGATGCGATACAAAAAAAAGTTGAAAGCTGGGGAGATTGTTGTGAAAGAAAATTACCGAGGAACATGTATCATGAAATGGAAAGATCGGCAATATGAATTGATTCGATCCACCAAGCATAAGGACAAAATGGCAACTGTGAAAAAACCCTTAGCTACATTGGCATACAATAAAGAGAAAAGTTCAAACAATCTGTCCAATCAGCTTTCCAACTATGGATCGGCTTTGAGGAAGACATTACAGTGGTGCCGCAAAATAGCAATTGAACTATTACTGGGAACAAGCGTAGAAAATGCGCACTTTTTGTTTAAAAATATCAATGATGGCTCAATGCCCATAATTGTATTTAGGGAAGTTTTAATTGACCAGTTACTGTTTGCCGGCTAGAAAGAGGCTGAGGACGATGAGTCTGGGACGTCATTGAACAAAAGAAGAAAAAGCACTCCCCGTTCCGTGAAAAAAATAGCAAGGACCATGACATAGGGTACAAAAAATGGTAAGGTTTGTTATGATAAGAAAAAGAATGGTATTCTAAATAAAAACAACGTACCAAAAGTTACAATATCGTATATTGTGAAGACTGCGAAGGAAATCCACACTTTTGCATTGATTGTTTTGCTGTATGCCATAAAAAATAATTTTCATCTAGTAAGACTTACTGTAATATAAAATGTTTTTGCAGTGTTAGTGTTTTAAGCAGAGCACTGTGCTAAAGAGGATAAAACATTTTGTGAAAGTAATGATATTTAATTTTTTCAATTTCTGATTACACTAACAAAAAATTTTGAAATTTTTACAATTTTTTTATTAATCCCCGAACCTCTGCTGTCCGTGATGCTCCTTGGGGCCATAGCGGTCCAATCGTACCATGTAACATGCTATAGTAGCGGTCCTCCGGCCTTGGCCGTTAATCGCAACTTGGAAAAATGCTTGGCGGTCCCATCGGACCACCGTGGCCACCCTGGAATATTTCACGGTGGTCCATAGGGACCGCCATGGCGCTTAAAGTGTTAATGTGCAGGCAAACTATAGTATCCATGAGGCACTATAGTATCTATCAGATTTTCATAATAAAATATTACAATTAACTTTTATAAAACGTTTACAAAGCATGTAATCAAAGATGCAGTAAAAGTCGCAATTTTTAGTTACCGTTAGTCATACGATTGTGACTACCTCGGTTGGTTATCATGTTTTGAATTGCAGTGAAAAGAATTAATTTTTTTTTCATTTTCAGAAAAAAGAGAAGACTATTACGAGACAGAAGACTATTAAACGTTTTAGGGCCGATACAGCTGATATAACATTCTCAATGCCATCAGAAGTGGCAATAAGGTTTCACATATTGTTGTAAGGCATTTCATTTAGTTATACCCTTCAATTATTACTGTACTATGTATTGAAGTTATTAACATTGAACATGTTACATCTCTTCTGGTTATATAGTCTACTGATGATGAAGGTGAGGGTGGCTTAGGCAACCTCAGCAAGCATGAGGTGCTTGTAAAGAAAATTAAATCCTTACAATCGGACAATGAGAGGTTGAAAGCAGAGGTGAATGCACTGCAAAAGAGACTTCGGGCAGCTCAAGGTAAAATGAACTGCATATAGATTCTATAAAAGTTTTGTGTTGTCATGGGTTGTTGCTGATAAGTTACTACATTGGCTTTTTCTTTATTCTGCTATATTTCTTCACAGAGGTTTCCAGTCTATTATCAAATGCAACAGAGCTAAAAAAAAAAGGGCTTGGAGAGGTGCCAGGATATAGTATCCAGCATAATTTCTTCAGGTAGCCGACACACTGTGGAAGACATTCTTCCATCATCACAGGTTGCTCCCCAGAGATCCACAATGATTTCTGGGGTGCAATCAACAGAGGTACCCAAGGGAATTTTTCCATTGTGGATGTGAAAGGGAAATCGTAGATGGATTGACTTTTCATGGAATTGTATCTTACAAAGTGCATTGTTTATATTGTAATCATGGCTATGTGTTGGATTAGATACCCATTTTTAATTTTTTTCCCTGCAATTTACTTAAAAACTTAATATTTCCATATCATATTTAGTTTGTCACATATTGCTTCATGAAATGCCTCTTTCAGCATTTTGAACTGTTAAACACATTCATAAAGTACACTCTTAAGTCACAAATGAATTAACCGCTGATGCTATGCTACATTTTGCGTGGCATTGTGCAATAAACTTATCTCCAAGATGCAAGTAATTTATTTCGTGAAATGTAATGTTACAATTTCCCTTTCTATTAAATTAGGATTATACCTATGATGGCTCTCCTGACACTCTAGTACAGCAATCATGTGATGTAACGGACACAGTGGAGGATGATGGTGAAAAGGTGTGTGTTCACAAGACCTAATGTCTCATAGTATCCTTGGGTGAATTTCAAATATTTAACTATTAAATGCCACCTTAAACTTTCATTTACCATGATGTTCTCACTATTTTTGTGAGCAACACTAAACTAATTACATCCATAGCCATGCCCACATTTTGCTGTTTTGTTAACAATTTAGAGTTAGCATATGCCAGCTAGGTATGCCAGTAGAGTTAGAGTTCGGTTTCTTTTTATTTATATAAATTGGAAATGAGGAACCTCTAGTACTCGGGTAATAAAGGTTAATTAAAACATGTCTTTAATAACCATTGCAGATTCATCACATGACTGAATTAGTCCCTGGCAGTGGCGTTCAGGTAGATAGAGTGGGATTGGAAAGGATGGTGGGGAGGAACATCACCGCAAGCCGGGGTGTTGGGGAGTTAATGGTGATGATTTTCATCGTAACAGAGCTGGAGAATTCCTCAATAACAGGAAGGACATCAAATTTTTTGAAGAAAAAAATGGCCACTAAAAATTTACCTCCTCCTCCTAAGACCAAATTAGATGAAATGAAGTTGACTGCCATAAAAAGTAAGTGACTCCCCCTTCAAAGCCATTTACTTTAAGAATTATGTCTGTTTTTTTTACTAAGCTATAGTACACCCGTCCACAATAAAAAGTAACCACCTCGGAGGCCGAATTTTTCAAAGTCCCGAGTTGAAGGAGATTTGACAACAGTGCAGCTCTGTCCCTTTAAATGCCCCGAGCAGCACCAGCAAGACCGAGGCACGGTCCTCCTCCTTCCCTTGCCATGGTTTGTGGTGAGACCCTTCCTCAATGACCTGGAGAGAGATTTTTGCGTTGGAGAGGGAGGGGCGCAAGGGTGCCTTGTGACAATTAGTCGGCCCCAAGGAGTGAGGCCTCCCGAAAAAAGCCTTCTTTTAGATTGCTGCTCGGAGTTACTCCCTTGAAGATGGGTCGCTTAGGTTTCCGCGACTACGGCTCTTGAGAGAGTGACTACCGAAATGTAAATTCAGCTCGAAGCAAGAGTTGTCATTAAAACCGTCGATATTTCTTAGTCTATGTCATTTCCACAACGTTCCAAAATACTCAATTTTTGCCTTTATTTCGTCGTAGAAAATTCTGATTACATAACATGAATAACATAGATGAATATTGTTATCAGCATTTACATATCTGTTAACGATCGGTGTCATTTTTAAATTATCGGTGAATTATATTTGACTGCGCGATGAGCTCGAAAACTGCGCTTGTATAGTAAATGGCAAAAATACTTATGCTACAACTGGCACATACAGATTTCAACAAGAAAAGAGAAGACTTATTGGACGTCTTTACGAAATATAAGTGTTAAGTTCCAACCTTAATTGAGTAATAAATTAGGAAAAATTATCGCGGATACAATTTGAATTTATTTCAAATTACACACAATCCTCGCACTCTCGCATACTCATCTGGTTAATTCTTAGAATGAATACTCATCGGCAATTCATATCGTAGTATATGGTATTGCAAAAATAAAAAAAACTCAATAAATAAAAGTATTAACGAGATTATTAGGAACAGCTTGAACGTCTCTTAGATGCATTGGTCAAAACTCTTAAGTGTTTTCCTATTCCAAGGTCCCTGTTCGAAACCCAGCAGTCCGTACTTGAGTACTGCATGTACTGGAGTACTACTACCTCTACTCAAAGGTTATAACATTTTCTCGTATCGTTGAACGGAAATGTGTATTAAGGACAGGACGGATAATTTTACAATGTGACCAGAACACATGCAACGTAATTAGAAGGAATACGTGGAATTACTGAATGACTGTGCAAAAAGGCCTAGAAGATTTTTATGGACTCGCCCGTGGGATATGTGAGGAGAATATATCGTCGGAGGATTTCGTAGAAACTGTACTGACATCTAAAACGGAAGCGAGAGTAACAAGGAAATGTGATGGCAACTGAATCTCTCATACTGCTAAGCTTATGCTTAAAATCATCAACCGAGGTATGGAAAACAGTAATAAATGAATGAGGCCGCCTTGTCCGCGATATCTACTAGAGGACAAGTCAACCAAGCCTATCATTTATCCCCCTCTGTGACGAAACGTCTCTTTAACCAACGTAATTCTCCTTCGGACTTAAATGTTGGCAGAATACTCCTTTTCAATACTAACCGGGTTACTACATTACTCCCCCTGCTCCATGATCTAACCCCTCTCTTCTAAATAAATTAAAATCACCCTTCATGCATGCAAAATTTCATTACTTGAGTCTTCTTATGATTTAAGTCCTTGGGTGACTAATTGACCAGGGCTTGATCACCCGCAAACCTTATCAACTTTACCCTACCTATACACCTGTATCGAGCCCCCCCACCATACCCTCCGAATGTGAATTAAAAAGTGCCGGTGACTACGCACAGCCTTACGCAACCCCTCTCTCTAATACCACCTCATCTAATTCCCCGTCCGCTTCTCTCACCAGCACTTTCTTGGTAATGCATGAACTTTGGCTCAGTCTTCTATTCTTCCAATTTATTCCTGTTTTACGCAATAGTTCCATTAACCCTTTCCTCTTCACTCTGTCGAAAATGTTTTTGAAATTAACAATACACGCAGATATATTCTGATTATATTCTAATCCTTTCCACTCATTCCAATGATTTTGATTGAAAAATTACTTTCCGATGACAAAATATAAATTTACCTGCAGAAAAAATTTCTCCTTCCCCTCTCTCCCTCTCCAAGAAAACTACATGCCCAGATATGGGCGATAAGTGACCACGGACCACTTCGCTGAAGCCCTATTTTTAAATAATGCCGAGACGGGTATGGGGATGGATGCGTAGATTTTTTCACCTAAAGAATCATCCCCGACACGTTTTATGACACCCACCACTCCATCCAGGACACCTCGGGTCTTCTTCCTACCGGTTCAAGTCTCTTCCAGGGCCCAAGCACAATGGGTATTTAAGGAGCAGGTAAAGCATGGCGGGTTTTTCCTCTCTTAGGACTGACAAAGGTGGACAGAGAGTTTTGCAGTGGGGGGTGGACCGCAAGGGTGCTCTGCGACAATCAGCTCCGAGGAGTGAGGCCTACCGAAAAGCAGCCTTGTTTTTGATTGCTGCTCCGAGGGCCTCCCTCGAAGATGATCGTGTAGGTTTCGCGACAGCTGAGAGAGTGACGACCCAAATATGATTGCAGCTCGAAGCAAGAGTTGTCATTAACACCGTCGATATGTCTTAGTCAAAAGCGTTCCCAAAATATTCCCAAATACTCCGATTTTGCCTTCATTTCGTCATAGGAAATAATGAGATCATAAAATATTCGAGATAAGAGCTCGAAAAATGCGCTTGTATAGGAAATGGTAAAAATAATAATGCTATAACTGTTACAGGCAGATTTCAATAACAATAGATAAGACGTACTGAACGTCTTTACGGCATGTAAGTATTAAGTTCCAAGCTTAATTGGGTAATATATTAGGAAAAATTATGGCGGATATATTTAGAATTTCTTTCAAATTACATACAATCCTCGCACTCTCGCATACTCGCCTGGTTATTTCTTAGAATGAATACTCATCAGCAATTCATATCGCAGTATATGCTACTTGAAATATAAAAAAATGACAGGACGTGTAATTCTGCAATATGACCAGAACACGTTCAACGTAATTATAAGGAATACTTGGAATTACTGAACTACTGAGCAGAGAGGTCGGAGGATTTTTATGTGCTCGCTTGTAGGATATGCAAGGAGAATATACTGTCGGAGTATTCGAAGAAACTGTATTGCCTTCTAAAATGAAAATGAGAGTAACAAGGGAATGCGAAGACTACTGAATCTCTCATGCTGCTACGTTGGTGCTTATAATCATCAATCGATGTATGGAAAAAAGAGCAATGAATTTCTAGGTGAGGATCAATTCATATTTTCCAAGGGAATTAAACACATGATGTGATTGCAGTGATAAGAATCATTATTATCATTATTTTTGGTTTCACACAATGTCCCTCTTCAGCCCCTCATACCTCCCATCATTTTATCCAAGGTACCCGTTCTTCGCCTCACTCTACCCCGTTTAACCAATATTCGTCACTCAATCACATATTTCAATTCACCCTCGCCCTTTCATCTTCTCTATTGATCAATCAAAATTCTTTCCTCTCCTACCATTTCTAATACTTCATCATTTGTCCTCCTTTTGACCCACTTCAATTTCTCCATCATTCTCCATACTCACAACTTAAAAGCTCTGAGTATATTTCCATCTTCATTCCACGAAGCCTATGTTCGAGCGTCATATAGTGCCACGCTCCATATCAACTTTTCGCTAGTATTTTCTTTACTTCCCTACTTAACGCCCCTGTCAACAGCTCACATCTACGACTAAAAGCTTATCATGCTAATACAATTTTCCTTCTGTCATCAATGCTGCTATACCCCTTTTTCTCCAATACACTACTTAAATAGCGGAAGGTGGAAATGTGAAGAAATGGAGAGCCTGTCCAAATTCAAACCTTGCTTGGAATAGCGTGTATAACAGCACATTTGTAGATCTGTGGTTCATTTCTCCGATGAGTTTTTTTTTGTTGTGATCTGGCTTGATTCTATTTTCACCACCTGCTTACTGTTTGGGGTTGTAGGTATCATAAAACATGCCGGGAATGTTTCTGAGGGTGAAAAATATAGACCGACTTCTGAACCTATTGGAATTATTTCCGAAGGTAGGGTATATCGGCTAAGCGCTCAAAGGCTTCTCTGATTAAGCCGTTTTATGCAATTGTCTTTTAGAGAGAATTAGGTAATGAGGCTGGAAAAACTTCTACTTTGTAAGAATCTCAGCCCACGTAAGCCGATAGCTATTGATTTTCAGAAATTAATGGCTTTTGAATAAAGTTCCAGGAGTTCAAGCATTACAAAAATACTGAAGATCATATTAGCAACTGATCTAATTTCATATAGACGTAATATATGAGCAGTTGAAGTAGTGATCAAATGAAAAAAACTATGGAATAATAAACCTAAGACTTTCTGTTTACACCTTCCTAAGACTTTCTTCACACCTACGTTTTGCAACATGAACGTTGGATGAATCTGAGTTAATTGGTGACTTAGTGATCAATAAATGTAGGTGTTTTGAGGTGTTAAGTTTAGAGGACATAAAATTTCAACCAGAACATTGCATATTTTATGGTCTTATAATACCCGTAGAAGCGCAACGACCATTTAGCACGTTAATCATTACCCTTGGAAAATCGTCCGGTTGTCATAGGACTCCAAAGTGGTCTCAGAATAAATGTTAGGTATTTTCGAAAGAGGTTATAAAGCGAGTGTCATTTTCTATTATGCTTCTAGTAGAAATGTGGTGAAAAGTGATTGGAACTCATATCGTGCCCCTTCTCCCGTTCTGTCACCATGGGTATCTATGTGTCTCGGGCGACTCGTCTTCTAGCAGATATCCTGGACAAGCACGACCACCGAGAAGAGTGGTCTTAAGTCAAGGCAGTCTGCCCTGGTTGTTCACTTGAAAAAGTGTGAAAAGGGAATTGTTCTCGAGGGAAGGGTACCCCCAATAAATGGCGAGAGCTCTGGGCATTTAAACTCTGCGCCAAGGGACAGTGTTGTCAAATCTCCTTCAACTCGGGACTTAGAAAAATTCGGCCTCCGAGGTGGTAACATTTTATTGTGGACGGGTGTACATATGTTTTATTTCAGCTTATGCTATGAAGACATGGAAAATTGGGGAGAAGGAGTTTCTGAAATATGTGGGAATGAAATTAAATAACATGTCAAAAGGAAAGATAGCCTTTCAATAATGTTAATGTATGTATTTTGTATTTTAAAAATTTTGTGTCAATACATTTTTTGTTGTTAAGAGTATGTTGTTCTTTGCTTGAATACTCAATATACAATCGCAGTAACCTACTTGAGTTTGGGAGAGAATTTATAGCAACATCATATGTTTTTTTTTCAATGCAACATTTAACACGTTCCGTGCTCATGACGTAAGGGCTACGTGATGGTCCCCTCTAACGGTACATTTGGCTCCGAGCGCTAGCCAGCGGCGACTGGGGCAGGAAAAGGGTCAGTCACCATTCTGAGCCTGGCTGCTGAGTGAAGAGGTTCGAAAAAAAAAAAATTTCCTTTTTTTGCCGTGTTTTTTTTACTGCACTTAACTGGGAGAGGACACTTTTGGAGGTGAGTAATTACTCTTTTTGACTAGAACTTTAGTTTCATTTTGCGGAAAACAGCAATTGCCACTGTACATTGTATTTTGTAATATTTATTCGCCTAAATTTTTTTCAGATCTTGAACAAGATATTTCAAAGATATTTGAGGTTCAGGAAGAATCTCAAAATATTTTGATCCAAGGTATTATACTTTCTTTTTAAATATTTTAATTTCGGTGTATTGTGTGTTTATTTGATATAGACTGCAAGGGTGAATAAAAGTGCATATTAATATCAGATTTCACTCTCTTGTTTCAGAATTTCAATCACGAAAGCGTGTGACTGCTCTACTGGTTGCCGAATTTACGCTTGACCCTAGGTATGTGTATTTTAGTGTTTGCAATAAATATTTAAATTCTTGCTTTCTAATTACTTCAGAGTTCTCATGTAACTTTCATTTACTAAGCAATTCGGTGTCAAGTAATTTTAATTTTGGTATTCTCTGCAGAACCACCTTAGCTAAGCAATCAAAATTTTGAATATCTAAATGCTATATAAAAATTCATACTAAACATTTTACTATGAATTTTTAATTATGTTCACTTAATATTCTGATATATACCTACCTTTACGTTCTCTCTTAACAATTACAATGAACTCTCAGATAGTTTTACAACATATTTTCTCTATTATGTTCGCATATTCAATAAAAGCATTTTATACCATCTGTTTTGCCGAAAAAAATGCCAAAAAGAACGGTTTCTCCTCGGCCATCAACCTCTCGAGGAGTCCCCGCGGAAAAATTGACGTGGCCTGAGGATATTTATGTGGCCGTATTTAGAGAAATGTCGGAGGAAGACTCCGACATGGATCTCTTTCAAAGTGCGACAGAGGGTAGCTCCGAGGAGGATGACGACCTTGCCGCAGGTAACGGCGAAACCCCTGCGGGACCCACAGCTGCACTCCCTACACACCTTTCCCCTGCCCCTTTGACTCCAGGACAATGGACTAGCAATAAACCCAGCATACCCAAAATTTCTTTCTCTCTAACTCCTGGCCACAAAGTTCCGAAACCTTCCTCTTCCCTCTCTTTAGATTATTTCCGACTGCTACTGACTGACGAGACTGTAGAATAAATTGTAACCCAAACGAACCATTTTGCTGAGTCGATCATGCTGAGCAATGTGTCTCCCGAAGCAAGAATCACTAGATGGAAAGATGTGACAAAAGATGAATTTTTCTTTTTTTTAGGCCTGATATTTCATACAGGAACAATCAAAATTGCTCGTATTCCGGATTATTGGAAAACTCACCAACTGTATGATTTACAGTGCTTCAGGAGACACATGTCGCGTGATCGATTCATGTCCATACTCCAAGCCCTTTACTTCAACCCCAATCCGGATGCCTCTGACTCCCCTCCTACAGACAGACTGTACAAAATCAGACCCCTTATTGACTCTTTCAATGAGACGATGGACAAAGTAGTGACTCCCTCACGTGACTTGAGTTTGGATGAGTCTATGTGTTATGTATTGATTTATGTTCTATATGCAATATATGTATTGCCGTTACGCTGTCCGCCATGATGGGTTTATTTTCGATTGTCTTTTGTTTCACTGTACTTGTGGGAGTTCGGGGTGTTCTCGCTCTCTTGTCCTGACCGTCATGGGGTGCAGACGTGCGGCGTGTGCCGCTATAATTGTAACCGTGTGAGTGTGGAATAAATGTTGTTTCCGCAATGGCTGGTAGTTTAAAGAGAAATGGACTCAACAAATGGCGACGAGGATGGGATGCAATCTACGGCTACCAGCTGGACGAATATTCATAAGTTAAGTTTTTTTTATTAAGTTCTCACACGTGGTTCGGACAGTTGCCTGACTGGCGTTAAGACTTGTTTAGTTATTCCTTCACGCTCAAGTGCCTCACGCACTCCAATTATGCCTGTTTGGTGTTCAGTGGTTTATTATTATTCGTATTCTTGTGCGTTATTTGCCTGTTCGGTGAAACTTCATGCCTGTGCCACTTCGCACGCTATAAATCTACCCCGTCGCATTGGAACGCTAAACTAATATCGTGTGCTGGGTTCGAGTGCCTTAATTTATTCAAAGTGTTTATTCCTTTGGGCATTGGTATTAAATTTCCGCATGATGCCGTTAGATACAGTCGGTGTTGGTACAGACCCGTTGGCTGCTTCTGGCAGCACGCTACTCGGCATGGTCCCGCAGTTTTCCGGGAATGCCCCTGATTTCGAAGATTTCAAAGAGAGACTACAATTTTATTTCGAGGCCAATTGTATTACGTCGTCTACTCAAAAAAGAGCGGTGTTTTTGTCCTGCACCGGCTCGTATACTTATACTTTTGTGAAAAAGCTCTGTGCTCCTGATAAACCCTCAGAAAAAACATTCGAAGAGATTCTCGAGTTGCTGTCTCGCCATTTCATTCCGACGACATGTGTGTGGGTAGAATGGGAGAAGTGCGATGCTCGAATGCAAAAACCCGACGAAACATTTAAAGACTTTATCGCGGACTTGAGGCAGTTAGCCGTCAATTGTAAGTTCCAAGACTTAGACCAAGCGCTCTTGCGCCAAGTGCTTCGCGGAATGAAAAATTTAGCCGTTAAGGAACAGTTATTTTCATTAAAGTTTGAGGATCTTAACCTAAGAATAGTGGTCGATCGGGCCATGGCGGCAGAACAGGCGAGGAAACACGTTTCACAACTACATGCTCAACAGAACGTCAGCTTTCGTCAAAACGACGAGATAGGAGTGAATGCTGTCCATCACCAGATGCCATCGTTCCAGAGAGGACGTCAAGAGAGAAACGAACACCCTCCGCGACTACAGGCGACTAACCACTCCCAATGACAGACGCCTACCACAAAATGGACATCCGCGGGAAGGTGCGAGTATGGGCTGCTATCGCTGCGGCGCAGATGCTCCACATCCCAACTGCTCAGCGAGAAATGCCACTTGCCATTTCTGTCACAAGGTGGGACATTTGGCCAAGGTCTGCCTCGCCAAGCAGCGCCGGTTGGCCCAGGGAAGGAGTCAGGATCTTCATGCAGACCCTAGGCGACATCGCAGAGGCATCCCAGCGGCGGCAGCAGCAACCCATTCCATCATGGAGCCATCCAATCCAGGTGAAGATAGTAGTGGAGGTAATCTGAATTCGTTCCTATTTTTTACTCGGTCCCCGGCAGCACCACCCCCCATACGGATTGTTGTCAAGATAGAGGGTATTCCTCTGACCATGGAAGTGGACAGTGGTGCTGGCCACACCATCATCGGAAATCATGTGTTTCAGTCGCACTTTAGTTTTTTAAAATTAGAGCCATGCTCAATCAAACTGACAACGTGGTCCAATAAGGACCTTAATGTGTTAGGCCAGTGTTTTGTGAATGCTGAGTACCGGGGTAATGTGGCCAAGTTAATGCTGTTGGTCGCTACGGGTCCTGGACCATCGTTATTGGGCCGATCTTGGTTTAACTCCTTGCACATTGGGGTGGAAGGGATGAATTTGTGTTCCTCCGTGAATAATGTACCTCCTGAAATCGGTGATTTCCTAAAGGTGTTTTCCCCTGGATTGGGGAAGTTCAAGGGTCCTCCAGCCCATATTCATTTAAAGCATGGAACTACTCCTGTGTTCCGTAAGGCACGACCAGTCCCCTATGCTCTTATTGACAAAGTATCTATGGAAATTGATCGCCTTGTAATGGAAGGAATTTTAGTGCCGGTCAAGGTGTCAGAGTGGGCAACACCTACTGTTAATGTGCAGAAGAGGGACGGCACCATTAAAATCTGTGGGGATTATTCATCAACTGTAAACCCTAACTGCTTGAGAGACATTTACCCATTGCCTACCATAGACGAAGTGCTTGCTAAACTATCTGGTGGGAAATATTTTGCGAAACTTGATATGTCTTTGGCCTTTCTGCAGCTGACTGTGGACGATGCAACTTCCAAGGTACTGACCTTGAATACACACAAAGGGTTATTTGAGGTACGCCGCCTAAGTCAGGGTCTAAGTGCAGCACCAGGAATTTTCCAGAGGACAATGGAATCTCTTCCGGTGGGATTGGATGGAGTGCTGGTATACCTGGATGATATCTTAGTCCAGGCCCCTTCCCGAGAGCTGCTGTGGTCCAGGGTACGAGGTGTTCTATCACGCCTTGATTCTACAGGTTTGCGTCTTCATTCTGATAAGTGTTTGTTTGCTGTCAGTGAAATTGATTTTGTTGGATACAATATCAGTGCGAATGGTATTTCTCCAACTGTACATAAGATACAAGCCATAATGAATGCCCCCAAGCCACGTGATGTGGACAGCCTAAGAGTGTATTTAGGATTTGTGAATTATTATGACAGGTTCTTCCCTAACAAAGCTGCCAGATTTCATCTCCTCTATGACCTCCTTAAACAAGGTGTTGAATGGGAATGGACTGTGGCTCATGATAATGCTATTGACTATGTGAAGCAGGTGGTGAAGGATGCTGTGTTAGTGCATTTCGACCCAACTTTACCGGTGATTCTTGCATGTGATGCATCTCCTCATGGGGTTGGTGCAGTGCTCTCACATGCAATGCCAGATGGCTCAGAGCGTCCAATTGCTTTCGGTTCGCGTACGCTAAAACCAGCAGAAAGGAACTATTCCCATGTGGACAAGGAAGCGCTGGCTGTTATCTTTGGGGTACAAAAGTTTTATATGTATCTCTGGGGACGGTCTTTTACTATTTCCACAGACAGTAAACCAGTAGTGAGCATTTTCAATTGTCACCGGAAGCAACTGCCTGATGTGTTGTCACCTCGAGTTCTTCGCTGGTGTCTCTATCTCGCCAATTTTGACTATTCAATCCAATATAAAAAAGGGTCTGATCACTGCAATGCTGATTTTTTTAGCAGGATGCCAATTACTGTGGATGCTGACGAGGACGACTCCTTTCCTGAACCAGCAGGAGTCCTACTGTTGGAAGAAGCTCCTTCCTTGTCTCCATTGACCTCTGTCTCCATTGACCTCTGTCTCCATTGCAGAACACACAAGGAGGGATCCTATCCTGTCCCAAGTCCTCCTGTGTGTGCTCCAAGGTCAACAGTCCTCCACTGATCCCGAAGTGCGGAAGTACCTTAGAGTAGTGGGTTCACTGTCAGTCATGGGTGGATGTGTTCTACGCGGTTGCAGGGTTGTGATACCTGACCAGTTGCAGCGTCATGTCCTCCAGCTCCTCCATAAGGCACACCAAGGGATTGTGCGAACTAAGATGCTCGCTCGGAGCTATGCATGGTGGCCAAGTATCGATCAGGATATTGAATTAATGGTTAAATCTTGTGAAAATTGTGCTCTGGCACAGAACAGTCCACCTAAGGCACAGAATATTCCATGGAATATCCCAATTAAGCCATGGACTCGCTTGCATTTAGATTTTGCCGGCCCCTTTCATGGTCACACACTCTTAATTTTGGTTGATGCAACTTCAAAATGGGTAGAAGTAGCTTTTACTGAGGGGTCATTCTCTGCTAAAACCTGCATTGTTCAATTACGTAGATGGTTTGCAACCCATGGTCTTCCCAATTCTATTGTCAGTGATAATGGACCAGCCTTTCAGTCACAAGATTTTCAATACTTCTTGCATAAGAATGGGATTGAACATTATTTCACTCCACCTTATCACCCTGCATCTAATGGTCAAGCAGAACGCACAGTACAAACAGTTAAGAAACTGCTGAGCAAGATTTCCCCTAAGGAATGGTCAGCAGAGCTCCCTAACATCCTTCTGATGCTAAGGACGACACCTAGTGCTGCCACAGGACTGCCTCCCTGTGAAATTTTAATGGGTAGGAGGCTTACCACACTACTCGATCGTTTGCTCCCAAACAATCGTGATCAAAAACGTACGGAGCTCTTGCATGAGTCTAATAAATTTTCTCTTGGTGACCCAGTTTACCTCAGGGAATATCGGGGTAATAAAACCTTGTGGAAACCACGAATAATTGTGGGTATTGAAGGCCCTAGGGTTTTTAAGGTTGATTCGGGCGATGGGAATATTGAGAGGCGTCATCTCAACCAACTGAGGAGGAGGTATCCTAATATAAGTTTACAGTTTCCTCAACAGGCACAATGTGATCAGGAGAGAGAGCAGCAACGAGCGGAGTTGGCCCCATTAATATTGGAGCCACTCTCAGTACCTAATCGACCTGCCAGTCCTGAGCCTGGACCATCCAGAAACTCAAACTCAAATGAAGCTTCCTTTGATGCAGACACAGTCGAATCTGTCCCTGGCAGGGAAGAAGCTCCACGCAGTAGTAGACCCAAGCGAACCATCAGGCCCCCATCCGATCTCAGGGATTTTCAACTTAATACATAGGGGGGGGGGGGGGATGATGGATCCTTTGATGCTCGTGACAATGTGACTATTTTGATGCTTGTGATTGACTTAATGTGATTTTATTTTGATGCTTGTGACTTAATGTGACTCTATTTTGATGCTGTGATTTTTACTTTGATGCTCTTGGTGTTATTTTTGATGTGAACTAGTGCTATAATATTATTCTCATGTGAATGTAACTTCATTTTGATGATCGTGATTTAACCTTGTGCTCTTGTTATTTTTTTATTGTGCTTTTGATAGGAACTACTTGATATACTGGGGTGATCTTAATTAAAAAGGGGGAGGATGTTATGTATTGATTTATGTTCTATATGCAATATATGTATTGCCGTTACGCTGTCCGCCATGATGGGTTTATTTTCGATTGTCTTTTGTTTCACTGTACTTGTGGGAGTTCGGGGTGTTCTCGCTCTCTTGTCCTGACCGTCATGGGGTGCAGACGTGCGGCGTGTGCCGCTATAATTGTAACCGTGTGAGTGTGGAATAAATGTTGTTTCCGCAATGGCTGGTAGTTTAAAGAGAAATGGACTCAACACTATGGTCCCATGGTGAGGTAGGTTGGCATTTCGTCAGTATATAAAAGGAAAGTGCCACAAGTACGGGATGAAGCTGTATCTTCTGACCGAAGCTAAAGGCTTAGCGTTGCAGGTCCTCGTATACCAAGGGTCTTCCGACTCAGAAGTGTCTGGAAAAGGTCATGCAGAAAAGGTTGTGACGAAATTGATGCAAAGATTCTTTGATCATGGCCATTCCATTTATATGGATAATTATTATAATAGTGTAGCCATTTCCAGATTCCTCCTGAGTCGAAAGACTTACGTTATGGGGACACTGCGGCGAGACAGGAAAGGTATTCCGGAAGTGGTACTTTCCAAATAATTACGTAAAGGTGAGGTGGTGGAGGCCTTCACTGAGGACGGAATCTGTGTCCTCAAGTAGAAGGATAAGAGGGAAGTGCTGATGATCAGCACTGAGTTCAGTGCACAAATGACTGATGTCACGAATAGGCGAGGGCATAGTACACGGAAGCCAGAGGCAGTGGTAGAATACAACAAGAAGATGAGTGGCATCGATCATTTGGATCAAATGATGTCATACTATCCCATTGAAAGAAAGACCATCAAGTGGTACAAGAAATTGGGCATCCACCTACTGAACCTATTTTTACTAAATAGTTACTTTTTGTACTCAGAAAATGTTAGGATAATTTCACTAATTGATTTTCGGCTGCAACTAATAGAATCTCTTTTGGCTTTTTCTCAAACTTCGAACCCTTTAGAAAGACAACCAAAATCCCAACCCGCCTCATCTAGAAACAAAGGCTTGTCTGACCATTTCCCCTGACTTTATGACAAAGACGAAAGACAGAAAAGAAGAAAGCAGAAGCGGTGTAGGGAGTGCTTTCGAAAGAATGTACGAAAAGATACATCATACTACTGCCCCGCTTGCCCAGAAGAGCCAGGACTCTGCTTAGAGGGATGTTTCCGGGCATTTCACCAATAAATGTTTTGTCAATAATAGCAATATATGTGTACTTGTTTATATTTGCTGTTATGTTTTGGTATTATTGTATTATTTTGAAATTATTGTTAGTAAGTATTCATATACACGAAGGAAAAGTTTTGATGTAGATAGAAATTTGATGTTCATGAATTTAACTATAAGGCATTATTTATATTTATACTTCATTTTTTCGTGTAACCTGTGGGAATATATAGTTTGAGTTTAAAAATATTTTAATTACAATAAATAATGAAATGTTTTTGCCTTGTAATTCTATGACATCAACCAAATACCTCCGACAAGAATATCAACTCGCGTATGAGATAATTAATTAGACAAAATTGTGAAAAATATCTCGGACTTCAGACCCGCGGAGCGTAGGAAGGCAAACGTCAGCTCTTTCGATAGCCTATGCTTTTCCATGTTTCGATAGAAACATCCATGCATAGGCTTATCTATATGTGCCGTCAGCAAGGTTTTCTGCTCGGCTTTCTTTATGTCGTGCTTGAGAACGTCTGCCTTCAATGACAAAATGGACGTGTCATTATCGCTTCCGTCGGATGACAGGTCGAAGTCCAGACCAATTTCGATTGCTGCCCTCTTTGCTGCCTGGAAGAGAAACGCCCCTGCTCCAGCCATCTCATGTTCTCTTGCGAGACACATCAGGCAGTCCGTGCTGTTTAGAACTCGGCATGCTGTACCCAGGACAACTCTGTTATGGAGACACTCCAGACTCAATAGGCCTCGACCACCTACATTGCGAGGGAGATACAATCTAGCGACGGAAGATTTCGGATGAAGACTTCTAAAGATGGTCATCATTTTCCTCGTTCCCCTATCGAGGTTCTGCAACTCGTTAACGTTCCATTTCAAGCAACCAAAGGTGTACAGCAGTGTTGGAACCGCGAACATGTTAGTGGCCTGAATCTTGTTCAGTCCAGACAGCTCAGAACTCCAGATTTTCCTGAGAGCCTGTCTGTATTTGGCGGTGAGTCTTTTTTTTCACCACTGCCACCTCCTGCATTCGGCGCTGGGGAACGCCTAGATATTCACAGCTTTCGTCATCGTCGAGGTGACGGATGACGCTGCCGTCAACGAGTTGCATGTCTTCCTTGTTTTCCGAAAGTCTTCCTCTCGCCAGATGGATGGATGCACACTTCAATGCACAATCCCAACTCCATCCCTATATCCTCACTGTATTCCCACACGGTGTCCAGTGCGACGCGAATTTCTTTCGCGTTGGAAGCATATAGCTTAAGGTCATCCATGTAAAACAAATGGGTGACCTTATGTTTCCTATCACCTGGAACACCACACTTGTATCCTCCACCTCGTCGGAGCCTGAATGTCAGTGGGAGGAGGGAAATACAAAACAGGAGGGGGCTCAAGCTATTGCCTTGAAAAATGCCACTTTCCTGAGGTCAGCACAAAGCGCGTCTTCCAGAGTGGTAACAGGCGTTCAATGCAGTTTACAACCTCCGGGTGAACTTTCATCAGCTTCAGCATGGCGATGAGTAGCTCATGCGAAGTGGTGTCAAATGCCTTACGATAGTCCACCCACGACATTGATAGGTTTCGCTTATGCTGGATGGCATCCTGACATATGCACCTATCAATGAGCAGGTTCTCCTTGCATCCTGCGATTCCTCTCTTGCAGCCCCTCTGCTCGTATACTTCCTCCCACACAGGCTGGATATGGGGAAAGATTAGGTCGCTCAAGATGGAGGTGAAAGCCTTATACACAGTATTGAGGCATGTTATAGGGCGGTAGTTCTTAGGATCGGACAAGTCTCCCATTTTTGGTATTAGAACCGTACGACCCTCAGTCAACCAAGGAGTTATTGGTTCATTCCTGACAGGAAGGACGTGAAGATTCTGGCGAGATGTTTATAGGTGGAGGTGAACTTCTTCCACCAGAAGTTGTTCACTGCGTCCATTCCAGGGGCAGTGAAGTTCTTCTTGCCAGAAAAGGCCCTCCTCACGTCACTTTCTGAGACTGAGAGGGGTCCATCCATGTCATGTAGGTGGTTGTCACAAATCTCTTTAAAATGGCGTAGAGACGGAGTGTCTTCATTGAATGGCTTTGACATTTCATAGATGTCCTTCCAGAAACGCTCTACCTCCTGGACGGTTGGCGGAGAGTCAACAACAGGCGGATGTGGCCGAAAGAGTCGGGACGGCTGAAGGAGAAAGATTGCATTTTCCCTCACGGACCTACTCCTCTTGAGGAGTTTTTTCTTGGCCGTGGTCAGTGCCCGCACTCTGTTGACCTCGTGCTGCTTAATGGTAAGCAGCACACTCTTACTCAGTGTGTGATAGTGACGTCTGAGATTGCGCGCAATGCACCGAACCTTGGGTGTAAATGCTCGCCCAGCCGTAATGTATTCTATCACACACTGGATCCTTGATGCCTGCCAGCGTGATCTTGGCATCTAACTTTTTTAGCCTTGTAGCTGCCTTCTCCTCCCAAGGGGTGTTCTTCCGGGAGGAGGCCATTATTTTGGCGGCAGCATAGACCACGCAGTTAACCATCCAGAGGTCTGACGTCTCTGTCAGGATCTCGTCTATTAGACCATTCATTCGGGACAGTTGGGTGTCCCGCAGAGAAATTTTCTGATGTACATTTCTCTGCCGTGTTTGGTCCTCATCATAGGTAATTGTGCTCCTTAACAGCGATCTCAGTACAGAATCAGACTGACCGAACTCCCCATTACGAGCCCGAGATACCGACATAAGCGCGGGACTCAAGTCAGCCGGTGTATTTGCTGCTAGTGTCGGGGAGGTGTGTTCAGCCGATGGCGTTATACTTTGACTTCGCGTTTCGTGAAGTGATTCCTTTTTTCGTAGGTGGTTCGCCTGATCGCGCAAGTTCTGCTGCGAAAGTTGGTGGTGTTCTGGATGCATCTCACACCACAATGAGTGCATCCTGGCCATATACCCCCTACGATTGGGATCGCTGGCAGCATAGCATGCCAGTAGGTCACCTCTTAGGGTATCCGTCCACTTCATATGAACTCCCGTTTGCGGTGGTCTGTTGCTTCCGCCACACCCAACTTCACTAGGGTCCCCATCCGAGAGGGGCTGGTTGTGGGTGGCTTTCCTGGTACTCTGTCTGGGATCCAGTAATACTGCAAGTGGGGTGGTTAGCCCCACAAGCAGACGGCCACCATCTGCCGGCCGAAGCCGTTACCGGGGACTGAACAAGACTCAGGCCACTAACATGTTCGCGGTTCCAACACTGCTGTACACCTTTGGTTGCTTGAAATGGAACGTTAACGAGTTGCAGAACCTCGATAGGGGAACGAGGAAAATGATGACCATCTTTAGAAGTCTTCATCCGAAATCTTCCGTCGCTAGATTGCATCTCCCTCGCAATGTAGGTGGTCGAGGCCTATTGAGTCTGGAGTGTCTCCATAACAGAGTTGTCCTGGGTACAGCATGCCGAGTTCTAAACAGCACGGACCGCCTGATGTGTCTCGCAAGAGAACATGAGATGGCTGGAGCAGGGGTGTTTCTCTTCCAGGCGGCAAAGAGGGCAGCAATCGAAATTGGTCTGGACTTCGACCTGTCATCCGACGGAAGCGATAATGACACGTCCATTTTGTCATTGAAGGCAGACGTTCTCAAGCACGACATAAAGAAAGCCGAGCAGAAAACCTTGCTGATGGCACATACAGATAAGCCTATGAATGGATGTTTCTATCGAAACATGGAAAAGCATAGGCTATCGAAAGAGCTGACGTTTGCCTTCCTACACTCCTCGGGTCTGAAGTCCAAGACCAAAGGATTCATCCTTGCATGCCAGGATGGTGTCATAAACACCCTCGTGTACTGCCGCCTTATATTTAAGGCGGAGACACGAGATGCAGGGCGTGCCGAGCCCAGCCGGAGACATTGAGTCATCTACTCTCCAGCTGTAGTTTCTACACCAAGTCAGCGTATTAAGCTCGGCACAACACGGCTCTGCGGGTGTTATATTTTCATCTGCGGCACCATTATGGCTTGGATGAAACACCTATGCTGCCATTTGCACCTGGAGAGATTGAGTCCTTCGTGGAGAACGATAAATGCAAAACCTGGTGGAATTATTCTTTTTCCATCACCAGGCAGTTGACGGCGACTAAGCCTGATGTCGTTCTCCTCGACCACCTCTCCCGCTCCATGTACGTGATTGAGTTTTCAGCGCCTGCTGAAACAAACATGGACGCGAAGGAGGAGAAGCGGACGAAATATCAAGAGCTGCTGTTTGAACTTCGACAGATGTACCCCGGACACACTGTTAAGTTAGTAGTCCTCACCATAGGTGTGCTCGGTGGAATAAAGGGGTCACTGGTGGATAACATCAAGTGTATTCCGGCCTGTGTGGCACAGGCGGAATCGTTTATAGCTCGCATGCAGAAAGCGGTTATCTTGGGTTCTCTCCGTCTGCTGCATACGCACGATCCCAAAGCAGCATAGCCACTCATCCGATGGGCATCGGAAGTGGCTACGAAAACTGCCAAACCCCTCTTGAGTCTCCGGTCGTTATGACAGAAGTGAAACCTGATGCTACCGGAGACTCAAGAGGTGGACGTTACTTAATAGTAACCGTGGAAAATAATAATAATAACAAAACACAATTTGCCTCTCTTAAGAGAAATGTCACACTATGAGAAATTTTCGTTCCAAAGACATACCTCTGCGCAATGTGAATTTGTTATTTTACTCAGAATCAATTGGAATTGATCATGGGCACAATGTAAATAAAATCGTTTTAGCTTCTTAATTTATAATATTACCCATTCCAATGGTTTCTTTGTGAGGAAGAAATATTCTGAAAAAGAACTTTTCTGAAAATTACCGTTTATTATGGTAATTTTCAGGGGTGTTGGTAATTTACGAAAAATACCACGGTAATTTACCAAGTTGCCCATCTCTAGTTGCCATGTACACTCTTGTCTTTTATCTTGTATTTTTGCTTTATAGTTTAGTTTACTTAAGTATGGTTTTGTTAACGAGCTCTACATCACTTGACCTGAATAATGAAATTATTATTGTCATCTAAACTTTTTCAGTGAATTAAGCTTTTTGCCTGTGTAATAACGGTTTTCTCAGTAATCTGATTTCCTAGTGGGCCGAGCCAGCATATTGTGCTTGTTTTATTTTTAAAATGAAGTAGTATCTTTATTGATAATGGTAACCAGGGGTGGGGGAAATAATGTCCCAATTGGTATTGGAAATTTCTGATATTGGTCCATCCCTAATCATTACACAAAAGACAAACATATTATTATAAATTGGTAATGACCAAGTAAAATATAGTATTTCAAATGAAATACTTTTAATTCCTTTGCATGTGCTATTTTCTTTTATAATTTTCCAAATAAACAATAATAAAACCCATACCTGTCTCATATAGTAAACCTTCATTTAGAGAAATTATAGTACACCACATTTCCACGCCAAGTTCAACGTGGCAGGACTGGAATACGAGTCCTTAGGCACCCTTGTCAATTCCGACAGGACCATATCCTACATAATCACAGTTTAGGTCATTCCCCTTTTAACACTTTCATTTTGTTTCTTAGCTAAAAATTGATGATTCCAAAACTTTGATTTTTCTCTTTGGAACCTTGTTTAATTATTATATTTTTGAAGTGTAAACTTCTTTTGGGCCCGTTGGGCACTTTTGGTATGGGGGAAAAATAGCAAACTCGCGTCACATACCATCAGATTCTGCTTTCCGGAGCCCCGATTAGCATGTTGAATGTAAACTCATGAGAACCCTCTCTATTCAACAGAGTTAGTTGGTACAGTGGTTAGAGACGTCGTCCCATTTACCGAAAGGTCCCAAGGTTGAATCCTGGTGTTGGAGTTTGTTTTTTTGAGAATTTTTTTTTGGAACAATTTCTTTCCGACTCTGTTCTGATCTTGTCAAAAGCTTTTTCCGACAAATTTATGGGGGAAAAATGGTTTTTCATAAAAAAATGGGTGTTTATGAGAATTTCTTTTGGAAATTTGACCTACGCACCTGATCTGCTATATCGAGAAATTACATTAATTTGGAATTCTTTTGTAGGCACGGAAACATGGATAAACGTCATGAAGGCAACTCAACTTGTGTTGAATCCGCAATGTTAGAAAATGCAGAAAGTGGAAGAGAGCGGCAACAAGATCAAAAGGGTAATGAAACAAAGGACGAAATGGGTGAGATTTTACAATTGAATAATTTAGCGGAAGGCCAGGGAGATGAAAGAAAGAGGAAGTAAGCCGAAGATGACGGAAATAATCATGCTAAAATGAAAGAATTGGGGAGAATTGATGCTGATTCCGAATTGGAAAAAACTAACATGGATCGGAAGAGAAAAAATGCTGAATATGCCAGAAATTACCTCACAAGAAAGAAAGAATGTATTCATCAGAGTGCACAGGAAGCGGAAAACAAGAGGAAAAAAGCCGAATATGCCAGAAATTATTGTACTAAGAAAAAAGCTGATGTCGAGAAAAATGATTGTGTAGGAAATGAAGATGCTACTCATAGAAAAAGCCTAGATAAAATTCTTTCTAAAAATTACAGGGAGAAAAAAGGGACCGATGATTTACTACAAACTATGGAAATGACTGATTGCCAAATAGCCGGGCCCTCCAAAAAACAAGCATTCATTCCCAAGAGAGATTGCATAATTCATTGTTTGCAAATAGCAGGTCCCTCTACGAGAGAGGTGCCATTTATACCACGGAAAGATATTACTTATCCTAATTTTGAAAATGGTGGACCATCTCCAGATCTTCATATTCCGGCTATACTAATTGATGGAGGAGAGTATCGGGGTGAGTCAAATTCAAATGTTGATAATGTTGTGCACAATTTCGTTCAACGGTGGAATGAGAAAGACATGTCAAACGAAAATAATATTAACAAACCTCTAATACAAGTACAACCACAACAGCAAATAATATACAGCTCATTCTCAACACATTTGTCAGCACATAGAGTTTATGAAGCAATTTATTAATGATGAATTTAGACATGATGGAAATATTTGTGATAGACTTTTGTTTCAAAATGATTTACCAATATTGACTGCATAAAAAGCATAATATTAATCAGGAAAATTTTTCCGGTTCAGAAATCGGTATTTCAGATTTGTGCAAAATTGTGTAAAGTAAAAAAATTTGTGATCCCAAAAGTTAAAAGTATCCCAAAAGTAAAAAAATTTGTGATTTTTTTACTTTTGGGATAATAAGATAAAGATTTATGAAGGCTACAAATTTGACCTATCGATGGCCTTTTCACACATTACTTTAGTTTACTCGCAATAGATCTGCTCCTATCCAAGCTACAGAGTTCGGGTCTGTGTAATTTAAAAAATAATTACATTTAATATTAAAAGCATTGACTTCAAATTACTCATCATTTTAAATGGCATCACAGCTTGGGCCTACTTCTAGGTTTCATCAAAATACAAATGGTAAAATACACCATCTTCAATATTTTTAATTGGTAGGTACTATCATTCTACATATATCTAGGTACAAGCATATAAATTTGGAGTTGGCTTTTTTGGGTGATATAGATAAGATATTTTTTCAGCCACTTGTTTAAATGAAAATGCATGTTGCAGATGCATGACTAGACAAAAAATATTATTTACTACTTTGTAAACTTTATTTTTTTAAATTTAAAACATAATGGTACTTTGGAGATTGCAAACAAAAGGAACACTCTAGTTGCTGATTACGTATCAAAAGCTGATCAACCTAAATCCATTCCTTTCTCTCATTTTCCAAAGACCCCAATTCCAAAATACATAGGTGGTACAGGTTATGCAACTAAGCATTTAACAAATTTTACTGAAATAAGAGTAGAATTATTAATCAGGCTACGAATCATCATGCAGTACTTATAGGTGAACTTACGAATGATTTCTAACTCTTCAGAAATAATATGGTGGGCAATATTTCAGCAGCCATGAACAGAAGGCCATCCACTTTTTTTCCAGCTTTCATGGGAGAGCAATCCTGTAGTTACCAAAGGGAAAAATAACATTGTATGAATAATTTTCAATGCAAAAAAATCCATCCCATGCCATGTCTTATCACTAGAACCGTGGCAATTCGGTTATCCCTAAAACCCCGGTCGGGTCACTTTTGACCCACCTTCCTCTTTTGTGATTAATTGGTTAAATATAAAGAAAAAAGTGAATTTTAAGTATTTAGACATGCAAATATGCAAGATTTTTATATGAAAAACAACAGTTGAATAGATTTCTTACGTCAAATTATTGCTGAAAAGACAATAAAAAATCATAGAACATTTTGATTGCAATTATAAACATGCAGTGCGTGTCCTTAGGTACTGAATTTTGTCACATGCCGAACCCGCATAATAATGTCGTGATGTGCATTTTCTGCTAACTGCTTTCTTACATGCATTACACTTCACAAAAGTTTTATTTCCTGTGCAATTACCCTGACATCGAGTGCGCTTTCTTGTTTCTCAGAAACTTCATTTGGGATAGCTACGCAGGCATTTTTAATCAGGGTCGTTGTGTAATTTACAGCGAGCTCTTCCGCGAGCTGTTGAAGAAAATCTCTCCGTTTCATTTTCTTCTCATTCAGAGGATTGTACAATACGCAAGCATTTATTCCCGCCAAATCCAACAAGCTATAAAACACGCGAACTGGCCAACGTCTGGATGGTGCCTTGATGGAACATTTGCGAGCCATTTGATGCACTACGTGCACTCCATATCTGGAGCTATTATAAAATGTTACAGAGTCTGGCTTCTTTCTGCTACGAATCTCAATTTTGACATCAGAATGCATGCTGCTTAGAAGGAGAACATTTTTTTTTCTTTTTTCCCTGATAAATGGGGTCGTTTACCATATTTTTTTTATTGCCGAATCTGATAGAGTTTGTAAAATAAAAGGACCCGTATTTTTCCGTTTTCTGATCCGACAATTATTTCCCGAGTTATAAGCGGCGAAAGACTGATGTTTTTAACCCTTTCGGAAAAGTGGGTGTGGTGCAACCTCTGACGTATATCAACTTCGTCCAATCACAACTGAGCCTGCGAAGCTACTTTGCCTTGTGGCAAAGTGGGGGACACAGCTGACTCAGCCAATGGGAGCGATTTTGACAGCATCTGTGCGAGCAGACCTTCTGAGAACCCCCCTCCACTCCCTTTCCCCTCCCCCGAAAGCAGTTAAGGACGGGAGGAAAATGACGTCAATGTTATCACAGCAGCATTTTCGGTGGGCGTCACCTTTTGCTTATTTTAATTTTTGATTTATGAGTGAATGGTTGTGGTTAGAAGATTAATTTTTTCACTAAAATTCGTTTTTCGTTTCCATCTAACGATTTCGTGTACAAATTTGCGATTTCGGTTCCGAGTAAACGCCCCCATTGTCAAAGAGATGTCACCATTCTTCACTAACATTGTGCTGCATAATTTACCTTTAGCCTTCTTGATGCATAGTGGAATTTCCTTGCGAGCTCTGTTTATGGTACCGACAATACTCGTATCATTTTCCTTCAAAGATTCACAGAGAGACAAGGAGGTGTAAAAATTGACACATGTGACAATCCTCTAAGTAATATAAAGGTTCAATCAATTTCTTCACAACAAGGTCAAAAAGGCCCTCACCCTTGGGTCTATTGTCTTCTCTTCCAGGGTATTGGAAAGCATTCACATCATATTTGGACTCTTTGTCTACGTAAATCAAATACTTCTACCTGTACATATCTGGTTTTGAGGTGAACTGAATGAATCTGCATCTGCACTTAGATAGGAAAAGTAGCTCATCAATGGTTATATATTGTCATGGTCCCCACCATCTGGCATACTGTAAGGCTTATTTATGTTAATATGTGTTCTTTTGTATGGTTACGTAAGTGAGTGCGCCCGGAGACGGGTGATCTTAGTGCCAAGGGTATACACCATGTCGCTGCCGTCGGGGCGTCTAGCAGACGACCCCGCGCGGTGCATCATGGGCATTTTCTGAAGAGAATAAAAGGCCGAGCAGTGGCTCAACGAGGAGCATAATTGGAGCATAATCGGTCATAATCGGGCAGAATCGAGCAGAACCTGTGAGTTCCCAGTGAAGCAGACCAAGGAAGCACGTCGAACAAAAGGAGACGGAGGGTGCGCGAACACGGGAGTGATAGCATGGAAACACGACGTCCGAGAGTGAATTGGGTCACCGAAAGAGAAGTTCCTGCCGCTGCATAAGCATTTGCCATCGGCCCGGCTACGAACTGTCATCGTCTGATACCACCTCTCTGAAGAGACCGCGTAAGCTATCCCTGGGAAGTGATCCCGCCCCCCTTCTTTTTTTTGTTGCTCACATACGCTCGTCCCGATTATTAACTCTAGTGCTTTGGGAGAAAGTCGCGTTCGTATTCCTGTGATTGTGAACGGGGAGAGAGGCGAACATCCCACATGACTTTTCACCAGGGAACTTTTTAACTGAAGAGACAAGTGCTAATGATTATAATTTCACTGTATGGTAACTGAGTAACTGCATTTCAACATATTAATTATTATTGCATAAGGTTTCGCATTTATTGTATTAGGGTATTTGAAGTTGGTGTTTGACTACAAGGTGAATTCTGTTATTTAGTCCTGTCTGAATGTCGTGTTATTTCAATTGGTGTGATTGAAATTGTTAAACCCCTTCAGGGTCAAGTCAGAAAAAGGGTATTTATTTAATTTGTAGGGTTTATTTGGTATTTGTGTTCTTTTTGTTGAATTAAATTGTTTGTGTAAAATCATAAGACTGCCTTTCACGCTGTCATTGGTGGGGGGGCCACGTCACCTCTCCCGACGATCCTTCTTCGTTACCTCCATCTTTACAGGATCTTTTGGCAGACTTAAACGGCGCTGGACGCCAGAAATCACACGAGCCCTCCTCTGGTCTTGGGGTTGGTGGTGGTAAGTTCTATTAGGGCCTCTAAGCCAGAGAAACCAAAATTACGTGTGCGCCGGACCTCATCAATTTACCCTCATCCGCGCGTGTCATTGTGGGGACGGTGGGAGGGGGGTAACAAGCCAGGCAGGTGGGACCGGCACATATATGAAAGTGGAATGTAGCTACACTCTTTTTTTGCAATATAGTCTTACCAAACCTCCGATACCATTGCGAATTTACTTTCTTTCAGTCTTTTTGACCCTGCGGATTTAACCCCTCCAGCGTGTGCGACGCAGCAGTTGCGTCCGCTAAATTCCATGCCTCTAGCGTGACTTTAATCGGAGGTATCTAAATCGCTCAGGGTGCTTTTTTTCTGGGCAGTGTCGACCATTTGTGCAGACGTTAGCCTAATTATTTTTAACACAATAGTTGCTCTTCGAAAAAATTTAAAAAAATTACAGACAATACAAAAATATTTTCCCTTCATTATTAAAAATGGATACTCACATTTTTGCGAGTCATTTATCTTTTCTTGCACTCTATATCCGGCATTTAGTAGTGGACCTGAGTGTGGTATATCTCGAAACAGGGGTCTCAGCAGAGTGACAGTTTTTACACCTGTATCTTGTATCTTTCCTCTTTCTGTTTTTCATACACACCACGCACATAAGAATTTAAGACAGCTATATTTACGAAATGGTTGAATAATTTCTTGTACCACACTTTTGTCCTCTTTCTTTCTAGCAAGAATGATTCTAAATGTTGGTCTTTCAAGTCTACGCCTCCCATATATTTATTGTAATCTATTACACACGCAGGTTTGTTCACACATTCTAACCCACCCTTCCGACTAACGGGATGCATTTGGTCTGAATGTTTAGTAGTTAGCATTGTCACATCGCGCTTATCCTTCCACTTCAATGCAACTAATTTCCCACACTTTGCACTAACCACTTCTCCTTTCTATAGCTTCCTTTTAAAATTTGCTGGTATGCCTTTGCGTGTGATTTTCACTGTTCCTACAGCATCTGTTTACCTCTAAACTAATCTCAAAAAAAGATCAGGACTACTGTAGTAATTGTCCATATAAATACATCTGCCCGAGTCTAAAAGTTTCTCGCATAGACTTAGAACAACTTTTGTTGAAAATAGGTCTTTGTCATTTGTAATTTCACAACCTAACTTGGTCCCTGCACCACTGTAAATAATAAAATTCCATAAATACCCTATGGAGTCACAAAGTTCGAACATTTTTATCCCAAACCAAGAAGCTTTCATGGGAATATATTGTTTCCAAGAAAGTCTACCTTTCCACAATAACAATGATTCATCAACACTGACTTCCTTTCCCCGCACATACACTTTTTGGAATTTATTTTTTAAATATTCACTAATTGGTAAAATTTTATACAGTTTTGGATCCCTTTTTACTAATTCCTCATTGGTGTTATCCACAAAATGGAGAAATTTAGTCAGTAATGAAAACCTTTCCTCGCTCATTACATTAGGAAAAAATGGAGTTTCTAAATGTTGTCTACTAAAATACATTCTGAGGCTTGGTTTCTGAATTATTCCCATCAACATAACCAAACCTAGGAATACTCTTATTTCTCTCGGAGTTGTAGGAACTCATTTTTGGAAGCGCGATTTTTTTTGGGCCAAGATATTTTCTTTCTCACGGGCAAGAAACTGTTCATCATAGCGGTTTGTTTCAGTCACTATTACTGCAATTAGATCATCATTGAAAAATAACTCAAAATAATCCAGGGGATTAGCAGCACACTGAACAGACACTATTTGTTTCCCAAGCAAATCACACGCAAAAGGCACAGGAGGATTAGCACTGTCGATCTCTTCCCAATTATTATCTAGGATATTCAAAGACAATTGAGGAGGTTCTTCCTCCTCGGAACTACAGGGTGGCTACTGATAACCAATTTTCGAATTCCCTGACTTTTCCCTGATTTTTCCCTGATGGCTTTACCAATTTCCCTGACCGATCGCCAAAAGGTCTTATATCATCGGAATATTTTATTTCTGCTGGATTTAATTTTCGTCAAAACTCAAAAAATGTTAAATCTGAAATCAATACATTAAAAGCTAAAAGAATGAAAAAATATATGAAACCTCCACCCTAGGGAAAAAACATATTAAACCTTCACAAGTTAAGCCCTCACACAAATTGTATACTATTATTAATACATTTTTCGTAGCCGTGTATCGTATTTCTGTGGTCGTGTAAGTTTCCTTCGGTAAAATTACAAATTGACAATGTCTAATTTTTCAAGGAAGAGGTGGCGTGTTGTGGTTGTTCTGGGTAGTTAAAGAGTACTGAAAAGGCATCGAAGGGAAAGTAAATGACCAATTTACTGGCGGACTCCGGCACAGGTATCACTAAGCTACGCGAAAATACAAACCAAATCCAAGTTCTTGGACTGGATCAAAATCGGATGGCCCGAGTTTTAAAAGCGATTAACAACAAGTTTAACATGGTCATTACCCCATGAATGTAAGAGGTAACCAAAACTGTAAAAATATTTTTAAAAACAAACAAATGGTAATCGCGCCACTGCGAGCGAAAACAGGAGGCAATTAACAATGGCAGCGTCATATTTAGGAATGTCATATTTTAGGTGGTTTGTGACCTGACTAAATTGCTTCGGGAGGGAGCTAAGGGGGCCATTCAATAATTACGTCGAGCGTGAAAGGTGGGGAGGGGAGGAGAACTCTTCTTATGGTTTCGCGAAGGGGGTATTTAAATCGAAGATGATCTCACGTAAGATTTTGTTTACACGTGTGATCGTACTTGTATTACCATTTTGATAAGCATAGTCTTGTACTTTTAGAACTGCAAGAAGGTATTTACTACAATCTAGTGTGCTACAACTACCTCTCGACCTGAGTCTCGGAAGTTAAAAAAAGAAACACGAGGTAAAATCTTCCGAAAAACATAGTCTCGGATTCCTTGTGATGAACAGAATACACGGTGATCATGAATTTTAACACTACTAGGCAAATATCTTATTAAGGATATACAAAAGGGATACATTGTACGACTGATTCACAACTAAATAACTAAGATTCACAACTGAATGTTCAACGAATTGACGGGACTTATTCTATGCACTTCTATGCGGCGACGGATATTAGTTTTAGTTGGTGGAATGTTTTGGTGAAATAAAGGGTGGGAAAGACTGACCGGTAAACGTTATGGTAGAAAAATAACGAGAATTTCTATACCAATTTCTCCCTGACTGTTACGAGAATTCCCTGACTATTCCCTGACAATTCCAGGTTTTCCCGGACGATCGCCACCCTGAACTAGAATCCAGAGAGTAGCCAATTGAATCCTCAGAAATTGTATCTTAACATTCTGCACTCTTATCTTTCAGAACGTCAAGCACTTGCTCATCGGACAACTTACGCAAGCTAGAAGCCATGGTCAACTAAAGAGGGCTTCAGCGACGGGACGGTCCCAACGAAGAAAAAACACTAAGCCCCCAACTCAACCATAGGCATCAGGGTAACTCGACCCTTATCTTCAAACATCGTAAATAAGATACTGGAGCTGACAGGTCTTCGAAGTTCCTAGAAGCATTGAGTTACCATGCCTGGAAGGACCGTGGCTTCGTAATTATTACCACCATGAAAGAGAAAGGAAATGTTGACACAGAAAAACAGATAACAAGGAACCACAGACGAAAGCATTCAACATCAGCACACCCATATCATCTCTCTGGAAGCTCATAAAGGAGATCATGAGAGGGAAAAAATACGTTCGTATGCAGACACCAGATGCTGGGCTGCGAGAGAGCCTTCCCTTTCCCAAGCACGAGTTGAAAAAAATTTTTTTTTCATGCATAAACATTAACACAGATACGTAGGAGGACCAGGACGAAGGCAGGAGGCATTGGACCACATATATACTCACTGAAAAAAACATATATTTGGGCGTGAGCAATAAGGATTCCCAATGAAAAACCTGGACGCAAGCGGTGCACCGAACACGCTTGAGACATGGATTCTAGTGGACGCAGATGGTACGTCGCACACGCTGAGGGATTAAATGCCTCCATTTAAAGTCACGCTTGATGGGTTAAGCAGCACGAGGTGGATAGAGTGCGGGCACTTAAAATGGCGAGGAGTTGGTCAAGAGGACCAAAGCCAGGAAGGAGAACACCATCTTCTCCTTTCAGCCATACCATCTCTTCCAATCCCCTCCACCTGTTGTCCAAACACCACCAACTGTCCCGGAGGTGGAACATTTCTGGAAGGACATCTACGAGACCACGAAGCCATTCTACGAAGGCACTCCAGCCATTGCCCACTTTAAAAAGTTCTGTGACTGCCACCTAGCATATATGGATCGTCCCATCTCAGTCACAGAAAGTGATGTGAGGAAGGCCTTCTCTGGCTAGAAAAACTTCACTGCTCCAGGAATGGACGCAGTGAATAACTTCTGGTGGAAAAAGTTCCCTTCCACCCATAAACATCTCGCCAAAATCTTCACATGCTTCCTGTCAGGGATGGAGCCAATTCCGTCCTGGCTGACTGAGGGGCGGACGGTTTTAATACCAAAAAAGGGAGTCTTGTCCAATCCGAAGAACTACTGCCCTATAACCTGCCTCAGCACTGTATAGGAGGCGTTCACTTCCATCCTGAATGACTTAATCCTCCACCACAGACAACCAGTGTGGGAGGAAGTGTACCAAGCAGAGGGGATCGAAGAAAGGCATTGTGGGATGCAAGAACAATGCTCATTGATAGGTGTGTGAGCCAGGATGCTTGTCAATACAAGCATAACCTGTCAATGGGCAGGGTGGACTACAAGGAGGCTTCTGATACCACCTCTCATTAGCTGAATATAGCCATACTGAGGTACATGAAAGTCCACTTAGAGGTTGTGTCCTGCATCGAACGCATGTTACCAATGTGGAAGATGCGCTTCGCCATACCATCTGGCAAGAAGACCATCCTCACTGATTCGGTAACATACTGCCGTGGCATTTCCCAAGGCGATAGCCTTAGTCCCCTCTTGTTCTGCTTATCTCTCCTTCCACTGTCCATTCAGTTGAGACAAGGTAAGGGGTATACGTGCAGTGTCCCTTCAAAAAGGGAACATAAGGTCACCCATCTTTTCTATATGGAGTGACCATCTTTTCTATATGGATGACCTGAAGCTTTATGCTTCCAGTGCGAAAGACCTGTGCTTGGCGTTGGACACCGTATGCAGATACAGTTAGGAAATAGGGATGAATTTCGGATTGGACAAGTGTGCGACCATCCATCTGGCCAAAGGAAAGATTTCGGAAGACCAGGAAGATGTGCATCTCATTGACGGAAATGCTATTCATCATCTTGATGATGACGAAGCATACGAATATCTTGGCATCCCCCAGCGTCAGATGCAGGAGGTGACAGCAGTGAAACAAAGGCTTACAGCCAAATACAGACTCTCAGATGAATCTGGAGCTCTGACCTGTAAGGCAATTCTGGTGACCTGTAAATTCTGGTGACCAACACCTTTGCGGTTCCGACACTGCTCTACACCTTTGGTTGAATCAAATGGAATGTCAACGAGCTGCAAAACCACGACAGGGGAATAAGGAAGATGATGACCATCTATCGTAGTCTTCACCTGAAGTCTTCCGTCGGCAGACTATCTACCGAGAAAGCTAGGTGGTAGAGGGCTGATAAGCCTGTAGTGCCTTCATGACAGAGTAGTCCTCAATACGGCATGCCGTGTGTTCCACAACATGGACCCCCTTATGCTACTCTTAAAGAAACACGAGTGTGTCGTCAAAGGGGCGTTCCTATTCCAGGTGGCGAAAAGGGCAGCACATGGCCTCGGTTTGGACTTGGACCTTACTTCTAGTGGAGAAGAGTGTGACAAATCAATCTTGTCGCTGAAGGCGGATGTGTTAAAGCTTGAAATAAAGAATGTGGAGCAAAAGGCCCTGCTCCACAAGCATACCGAGAAGCCCATGCATGGAAGTTTCTATCGAAACTTGGAAACGAATGGGCTATTGAAGGAGCTCACATTCGCCTTCCTGCGCTCCGCAGGTTTGATGTCTGAAACCAAGGAAATCATGCTCGTGTGCCAAGATGGTGTCATCAACACCCTCGTGTACCGTCGCCTCATTTTTGGGGCAAACGTTACCGATGTGAGATGCAGAGGGTGCCGAAGGCAGCCGGAGAATTTAGGTCACCTACTCTCCGGCTGCAGCTTTTATGTGAAGAACGCATACATAAATTGGCACAACTCGGCTCTGAGGGTGTTGTATTACCACCTAAGACATCATTACGGCATAGATGCGAATCTTGTGCTGCCTTATGCCCCTGGAGACATTGAGTCCATCGTGGAGAATGATAAGTGTAACATCTGGTGGAATTATTCCTTCCCCACCACCAGGCAGTTGGAGGCAACGAAGCCTGATATCGTTCTCCTCGACAATCTCTCGCATGCCATGTTCGTGATCGAGTTTTCGGCACCGGCTGAAACGAGCATGGCACCGAAGGAGATTGGAAAAAGGACTAAATATATCTGCTGTCCGAACTCCGGCAACTGTACGCGGACTACTCTGTGAAACTGGTAGTCTTCATCGTGGGCATACTTGGTATGTCAAGAGCTCACTGGTTGAGAATCTCAAGTGCATCCCAGCATGCAGGGTGCAAAGTGGATGCACTTGCAAGTGCAATGCAGAAGGCTGTCCTTCTCGGGTCCCTCCGCCTGCTTCGTGCGCATGACCCTAATGCTGGGTAGCCACCTATCCACCGGTGGTGGACGTGGCTACCCTTAGGCGCGACCCCTCTCGAGTCTCCAGCAATTATGACGGCAACAAAACCTGATACTAGCCAGAGACTCAGAGTTGGAAGTTACCAATTGTGACAATGAACATAATAAAATAAATAAATAATGATAAAAAGTGTTAAAAACATAATATTGCAAAATAATCGGGTGGAAATACAAATGCGGAATGAATTCGCTCCCCACATAAAAATAGCATGGGAAGAGCCTAGCGGTACCATATGGTACCACAGATATATTACACATTGTAACTTTTCTATGAATACATCTAAATCCAAACCATCTACTGTAGCTCAAAGCTACAAGTATTAAGATTTGATATTACTTGAAAAACTTGCATAGATAAGGACAGGAATATCATCATCATCAAGGGTCAACAATCCTAGGATTGGTTTGACGCATCCCTCCACTCGATTCTTCTATCGGCCAACCTCTTCATATTAACGAAGTTCCTCTCTTTCACGTCCTTTATGGCCTGTTCTATGTAACTCATACGAGGCCTGCCTTTTCCATTCTTCCTGTTCACTTTTCCTTCGATGATTGTCTTCATCAGGCCATCATGTCTTAAGATGTGGCCGATTAAGTTGTCCCGTCTTCTTTTTATAGTTTTCAGCAGACTTCTCTTTTCTCCCACTCTTCTTAGGACTTCTTCATTTGTCACTCGGTTGATCCATTTTATCTTCATCATTCTTCGATAGCACCATATTTCGAATGCTTCCACCCTTTTCTTCTCCGCTGCTGTCATTGCCCATGACTCTCTGCCGTAAAGAAACATGTTCCAGATATACGTTTTGATGAATTGCTTCCTTACTTCCAAGCTTGTATTTCCAGCTGTAAGTAGATTCTTCTTTTGATAGAATGCCCTCTTTGCCTGGGCTATTCTACTCACTATTTCTTTCTTGCTTCGTCCATCGTTGGTTACTCTGCTTACCAGGTAACAGAACTCTTTCACATCTTCCAGTTTCTGTTTTCCTAGTATAATGCTGGTTTTGGCCTCCTCTTTCTGACAGGAATATATAAATTTTTAAAAAATTAATAGATTCCTGTCAAAATATTTTTAAAGTTTAAATAAAAAGCAGTCGATCGGCAGCTCTCGTCTTGAAAGGTTGTGTTGGTGGTGAGAGAGCGAGTTGAGTTTTCTTTTCTCAAAGTGCCTAAGTCCTTGAGATTTTTTTTCGATGGCAGGCACCTGCATTAAGTGCAGTCAGCCAACTAAGTGTAGCCAAAAACTAGTCACATGTAGCCGCTGCAACGAAGTGCATCACTTACATTGCACATCGCTTACTGAAAACGACCTACAGGCACTGTTGGATCTACATCAAGACTGGCTGTGTACCCCATGCATCACGAAGGCTCAAAAGTCACGCAGCGATGAAACACCAGTGAGGAGCAGTGCCTCGTGGGAAACACCCTCGGACATGCTGAAAGAAGACCTAGAGAAGATAACTGCAGTACAGAGTGAGCAAAACAAACTTGAACAAATCTTTAACTCTCTCCAAACGGATACAACTGATAGTATTAGCAAATTAACTGATGGATTCAATGTAGTAGTTGACAAAAACAGGCTTCTAAAGAAAAGAGTGTGTGATCTTGAGTGCCATTGTTGTGAGATTTGCTAGGCCCCATTCTGCCTCCGAGCTATTGCAAGCTCGGAGAGTCAAAAGAAATCTGTTGTTGCGTGACCTTAACTTTAATACAAGCGAAAGTACCCACGAAGGTATTATTTACGTTAACGAATCACTAACTCAAATGAATAGAAAGATATATGCCATAGCAAGAGAATTAAAAAGCAAGGGGGAAATAAAATACCTGTGGATATGTGGTGGGTGCATCTTCGCTAGAAAAAGTGAAGGCAGCGAACGGATTCTTATCAAAAACGAGGATGATTTAAATTGATTCAGATGAGTAAGGGAGTATTGTTTCAGCCCTGGTAACAAATTTGTGATATTCGAAACTGAAAACAACCCTAAACCTACGGATGCTGCTGTTGTTGCTGCTAATGATGCTGTTAATTGTAATCTCAAAGGCCTTGGATTGTATTACCAAAATGTTAGAGGTATAAGAAGTAAACTATGTAAGTTTCATTTATCTATGTTGAACTCTGAGTATGATATATTATGTATTATATTTTACTGAAACATGGCTTAATAATTCCATATACGACTCTGCACTCACAAAATTATAAAGTTCACAGGAAAGATAGAGATGCAGGTCTTACGGGAAAGAAACTGGGTGGTGCTGTATTGGCATTGGTTAAGAATAAATAAAAATCTAGTCGAGTACCTGAACTTGAAACCAGTGATGAGAATATATGGATCAAGTTATCTGTTGGTAGAAACAAATACCTCTATCTTTGTGTTGCATACTTTCCACCTGATACTGGAATTGAGTCATTTAAAAAGTACTTAATATGGTCGCATAGTGATTTTATGAATTATAATATAATAATAATAGGTGATTTCAACTGTCCTGAATTTCTGTCTTCCGTTAAAAAAAATAGTGCAGTCGTTACAGAAATTGAAATATTCCAAAATGCCATGGGTTTAGAACAATTGAACTACGTAAGGAATGTTAACGGTAAAATATTAGATTTAGTACAGACCAATTTGCACTGTGCTAGCATTAATCCCGTAAATAAGAGTTCCCTAATTTTAAAAGAAGACAGTCATCACCCACCTCTCGAATTCAAAGTAAAATTATCAGCTAAAGTCTCGAGGAAAAAAATTTGAAAATTCAGGTTCTTCATATAATTTCAAAAGGGGAGAATTTGATTGCATAATTTATGCTCTCCCACCCCATCCCATGTTTCAAGTAGTAGATCACCACAAAAATATAATAAGAATATAACAAATTGATTGAAATGAGATTAAAAGTAGCAATATTAATACATATTACAAAAATATATGGACATTATATAATGTAAATTTAACACTGCTGCAAAACACAATTTCTGTCAAATTTCGGAAGGCTGTCACACCTAAATGACTTTGAGTATCAACTCCAAATTTGAAGTCAGTGTAGGTTATTATGATAAGTTAATTCCCTAAGCATATCACATTTTTACTGTAAGAATATCACATTTTTACTATGTCCCCCTTTTGAGATGTGACCTTGAAAATGTCAAATTTTGAGTTTGTTTTGGGGGGGTAAAGAGGATTCATGATCAAAATAAAATATTGTTTTTGTGAAACATGTGTACCTGGAGTATTAATCCCTAAAGGATTTGTTTTGATATCTGGTCCCCATTTTCAATGATTGGCCTTTAAAAAGTGAAAAAAAAAAAAATTGATACGGAAAGTTGATACCCTTGTTTATGCTTGAATATTTTTTTTATTTATTTTCTCTAGCATATTTCTACAGAACAATGTTTCTAAAAAGTATTAATATAAGTATGGTTGCTGTAACTTGAAAAACATGCAAATAGTAGCAATATTCATAAACGTCAAAAGGTGACATTTTTACAACAATCAGGGGATCCGGGTTCGAATCCCGGTCAAGGCGAATGATTTTTTCTTTGTGGAATTTCTGCTACTGTGACATTTTTACTCTACCGGTGCATGCGATAATGCCCGTATTTCGGATATGGTATGCTCTAAACAAAAACTGATATGTAATGTACATGGAAGCACCTATGTACAAAATATAAAAAAATTTAAAAACAGGTCAGAAACTATGTACTTTTATTAAAATTGGTTGATTTCTGGTGGAATTACCCTAACGACATTGAAATAAAAAGTGGACCCAATAGAAAAATTTGAAAAATAAAAACTGTAATTACAGTAGATTCTTGTTACGACATTCCTTGATAGCTGACATTTCCTTGTTTGCACGATCATTTCCTCAGGTACAGTTTACAGTGCATGTAAATAATTCTGGTAAGCACATTTTGGCTACCTCTTCAGCACATCTGGAGGAGGACCAAACCAAATTTGCTGCAGGAAAACAACCACCATATAGGTTATATGTGACCATGTATACAGAAGAATTAAACCACTCATGTGGTTAAATTCTTTGTATAGCCATCGTCAAGAGGTCTAATTCTCATATTCAAAATATTGTTATCATTTACAATAATACTTTCATTGGTGTTTTATGGTAAAAACATGTTTATGAAACTAAATTATGAAAAGTAACAGGGCACTCACATCCCACTCATTTTCAACCAACTCACCACAACTTCTTGGCAATAAAATTGAGGCTAGTGCTCAAAATTAGCTACAATGAAAAGAAAATACTGATTGAAAAACTCAAACACATCCGAGAGTTAGACAAAAATCCAGATAAGTAGCATGTTGAAATAGAGGCAAAAATGAAAGGTCTACCATCAATGCTAAACTAGAATTTGGCCCACTCAGTGCTTACGCTGTTTGGTGTTTCAGCCTTAGCTATGAACTCATTTTCAAAAAATATACAATTCAAATAAAATATTGTGACACGTTAAGTATTATGACATTAATTGAGTCTTGAAAGGAATTTTAAAATGAAGGTGAAGGTGTTAGTCGTGTGGCTCCAGGTCTCATACCTACGGAGAAAACTCGGTTTGGAAAATTGAATACAATAACTAAAACAAGTTAAGTAAATCATTTGAAATGTTAAGGATATAATGAAAAAAGTACCACCAATATTCCATCAAAATTCCCTTTTGTTTGTGCTTTATATATTGATATATTAACACGTTCAATGGTAAGAGACAAAAGTAACTTTATGTGGTGGCTAATTATGTTTTTTGCCTAATTTGCATACATATGTTATCGATATAATATTTATAACGAAAAAATTAAAAAAAAAATATCGCAAATCCTAATATTAATGACGACCGCTAGAGCGGTCCTCCGCCACTGGCTTCGAATGATAGCTATGCAAACCCGCACAACACACTTTAAAAATTTGTTTGATCACGAAAATGGTGTTCTTTTTTTGCTGTAGCCATAAGATTTCCTCATTGTAGTAGGTTTAGACTTTGATACACACAACGTACATGGTAATTTCGGAAATTTGCTTATCTGGAAGTGTACAATAAAGTTTCATTCAGCAGACTGTTCCCTCGGTATTGGCGCTTTGGTGTCTGATCTTCTGGAAGATGAGAAGGGGAAAACATGAAAGAAGACCGCTAGCGGCACTTTTGTAGGAAGGACGAAAAGAAAAGATGTTTTCTTTCCGCAGGACTCCTCCCAACGTGCGACCGTTTTTATGGCACAACCAGCGACCCTAATCCTGAGGGTGAGCCCAAAGACCCTTGAGAAAGATACAAGCGGTGCCAATTACGACCACGAAGCGATTACGATCTTAGGGCGGTCGCCCGGCCTCGAGGTGGTCGCCCGCCTAGCTGACGGGTGACCGCCAATACTCGGCAAGTATTCCGTTAGGCCAAATTCGTGACATTTTGGACCGTCAAATGTCTTCGGGTTGCGCCTCTTTTCATCTCTCACACCCAGGCAGGCTGAGTGCCACCCATATTTAGCGCCCATGTGAAGGTCTCTATAACCCTCCCGGCCTGAACAGAAAACTTGCCCTGTGAGGGCAACCTTTCCACGGACTCAACCGAACTCACATCAAATTGTGCTATTGCTAATTTACGATGCTTAAATTGAAGATTTGCATATTCAAGTGACTTTGATTTAAATGACACACTTTTTACGTTTATTTGCGGTAACTTCGAAATAGAACATTAACAAGGAATTTCAAAAGTGAAAATTCTCACCGATGATGGAATGCTTACCTCCCGTGTATGATGGAAAAAAGTACGACAACAAAGTACGAAATTTTACAATGAAAAACTTATTTATTTCTCATCTCATTTAAATATTATAAATACAATATTAAGACGTACAGTTACTGTAACAAGTAAAATTTTTGTGCAAAACATGGTTATAATGGCATTACAAATTGTGAAACGAAATAAAACATTCTTAAAGGCATAATCCAGGTTGGTCAGGGCATCCTGGACAGAAAAAACCACTATTTTTTCTAATCCCAGTTTTTGTGCACACTTTGCACTTTTTGTATAGTTTTTTGCCTTTTTCGCTTGAGGGAACCACTGTAGGAAAATGTCCGGCATTCACTCTTTTTACATCCTGAGTAATTTTTCTGACTGACATGACATGCTCCGATTCTCCAATCAACTCATTAATAATTTGCAATCTAAACTCATAGAATGGTATCTTTTCATTATGCATGTTGAATAATAAGTAGCTACTTAATACCAGCATTTGAAATAGATGTATTCCAATTTTTTTATACCAGCGCAACGTCTTTCTCTCACATGGATAATAAGCCATCATCTGGTCGAAAAGATCCACTCCACCCATCGACTTATTATATTCTAACACTGCCCTGGGTTTGGCCACTTTTCTACCTCTTTTCCCTGTTACCTCAACTATCTCACTGCCGAACTCGGAGGATATCATGAGCACATCCCTTCTGTCCCTCCACTTCAGTACACAAATACCATCATCTGTATATCTTTCCTTACATTCTCCCTTTTTTAGTTTTTCATTCACTAAGTCTGTAGGATTGTCTTTCCTATTCGCTCTGAGTGTCCCAGTTACGTAAGTTTTATTTTCCAAAAGGAATTTAGTCAATCTTGGACTGTTGTAGAAATTGCCCATGAATAGGGAATGACCTTTGTTCAATTTACCCCGTATGAACATTTTTACCACTTTCTCCGCGTGATTAGGCCCCCCTATATCGTCATCCCTGGCACCTGAGTATATGGTGCAACTCTGCACCAAACCATTAGGCAGCGTCATTATATAAAGCTTCACTCCGTATTTATGATGCTTACCCTTCACGTATTGCCTGAAAATTAACCTCCCCCTCCAAAGAACCATTGACTCATCAATGGATAACCGCTTTTCTGGGTAATAAATGTCATCCATTTTCTCGTTGAAGTAATTTAAAAGGGGTCGAATTTTGTGCAACCTATCCTGTGGCACCGGTTCTCCTTCTACAGGATTTTTGCAAAAATGCAATGCCCGAAGAATCAGCATAAACCTGTCCCTACTCATGAAATTCGAAATGCATTTCAAATCAAAAAGATGACCTTTCTTCCAGTAGTCTGCTAGCCTGTTGCATTTAATGGTTCCCATGTGCAATAAGAGCCCTAGAAAACGTTTGAATTCCGTAATTGATAACTCTTTCCAATGTTTAAAATGGGCTTCCGGTGTACTGCTGGAATTACACAATTCTTTAGCGTAAACATTTGTGTTATCAACAATTAATTTATAAAAATTTTCTGTGGCCAAAAGATTATAAAAATCAACAGCGCAACTACCCGGATTGGGAACCTGAAGGCCAGGACGTCCATGGAATGCGATTTCATTCATCGTCGGTTTTACGCAACTCCACACAATGTCTTTACTCACTGGCGGTGAAGTTAGAGGTACATCATCTTCTTCCTCCAACTGAACATTGGATTCTGCAGTGTCGAACTCACTTGAATCATCAGAGGACATATCTTCTTCATCCGATGATATATTATTCGGAAATGAAGAGAATCCATCATCTCCAGATAAATATATATTTTTCTGAGATGGTACAGCCAACGTAGATGGTCCAGGCTCCATAGGTACTTAAAAAAATGATAAATAATTAAATTCAATATAACATAGAGTGAAAAAACAAAGTATTTACTAGGTGTTTCTCCATAAAATGCATTGAGCACAATCAGCTACAATATTGGAATTGATACAAATGTTCGCCCCGCTATGAAATTGTATCATTTGTGACACTATCCTCTCCTTCCTTACTTTCCATTCAAATTAATATAATGACGCTTTACCTTCCAGTGCCTGACCCTCTCTATCCTCTCTAGTTGACCACTAACCTCAACGATCACATTACTACTTGACTCATTATTTCAGAATGTGCCAGTTCCACAAAGCTTCACTGAACACAACTTGTTTAAATAATTATAATGCATAAAACTAAACCCTGGCTAAAAGATGTCAAACAAATACATATGCAATTTATAACTTATTTCCAATTACACTTTAATTAATATTAATAGAGAATAAATAAATGTTAAGGAGATATATAATAGCTTGTTCTGTTCGGCCACTCGTAAATTACGATTACAATACGTAGTAAAAAAATGAAATTCCTTACCTTCCGCTTCCGTATTTAGTTTGCGTAACTTTGATGAATCGGCATCTTTCCGTATATCTTCATCACTCGTTTCACTTAGAACACCTAAAATTTACATAATATTAATATTGCTAACTAAAATATTCATTTTAGTTAAAAATGCAATAATTGTATTAACATCCATACTGACCTTTTTTAACTGCAGGAGTTCGTTTTTTCCCAGAAAATGAAGCTCCTTTTCGCCTTCTAGGCATTCTGGAATAACTAAACTAATGCAGCTACAAAAAAACTATAAATATATATATGGGTAAGAAATGTCTCCTCGAGGAAAAATCAATAAACAAATTGGTTCACACTCGCAAAAAAAACTGCACTATGAGAAAACGAACCATACACAAGAGGAAGGTTGCACTCCAACTGATGGCTAGGAAGCTTTTAGAGTGTCAGAGTGTGTGCCTGGCCCTGCCTCCAAGGGGAGACGGGGGCCGTCCGGGCGGCCGTGCGCCACCAGATGGGACACAAGAGGGCCGCTCAACGGTCCTCAGCACTGAACGTGTTAACTGCCAAAGTAACGCTACCCTCCATGCCTCTAAAACAATGGGGTTGTTTAACTTATTTTTTTATCACCAAATCTTATAGTTTTTAGAATAAAAGGATCCGTAATTATCAGTTCACTGATCCATTGAGTTGTTCTTGAGTTACAAGAAACTGATGTGTTTAACCCTTTCAGAAAAGTGATGAATGTATGACACTCCTTATTGGATGCTCTAAGTTAAGTATTTAGGCATTTACAATTAATGAAGCACTAATGATTCATCATGGGGACCAAAATCTACAATACCTATTCTAATTTTCCTGTATATCTTTGTAATGCTCTGGCTAATTGTGAACAAAGGAAGTGAATTCTAGAACCTCTACATCATACAATCTATCTCTCTAATTTATTTCTTAAATATCTAACACAACTTAGCACTCTGGTGCTTTTGTTACATATTTATTGTGCATTTTAACCTACGATCTGATGATTATTCCCAACCTAACATAATGCCTTAACCCATTGGCTTACCATTTTTCTTGCGTGCTACTCCCTCAGAAATACCATTTATTTTGAGAAAATATTCTACTGATAAAAATGCTATAAATATTATAGTTTATTATATATTTTATTGAAAATTTTTATATATCTAGGTTAGTATTTTTCCAATTATAATGTGTTGTTAGCAGTCGAAAAAATGTTTTCATTGAACATTATTATTAACAATTATACAAGGTTAGCAAAACTATAAACAATTTTTTTTCGGGCATATTTTTTGAAATTTTTAAACTTTTTTTTGTATTCTTATTGTAAACTAGATCTTCTTTCATCCTTAAAATTTACATTGAAATGCACCGAAGGGTTCTGGAGATATATTATAATGAATCTGGCAGAATACTGAACATTTTTTTTTTACTGTCATTGGCATTTTATCTCAAACTTGAATAGCTTCTTTCGATATTTTTTTATTTTTCTTAAATTTCACTTGACCTGAATTCTAATTACTGGAAACTAGATGACAATGTGATGTAATTGAAAATTCTTTGTGAATAATTCGTAAGTTTTACATATAGGTTGATTTCGTATGATGGAGTTTGAAGCAATCTGGTAGGTGAAGGGCGACACCTCATTCTTCACACTCCCACCTGGTTTCGCTCTTCATTCCTCTTGTTTTGCACACCACACATTTACATGATGGATTTTTCTGGATTTGGCGGGATATGAATTGGAAAATGTCCCCAATTTGCCGCCTGGAATCTCATGGGTGAGGGTGCATGATACTCGTCGCCCGCGTCTATTATAGTCCGGCATATTCACATTTTCTAGAATTTTCTCAGCTAAATTTTCTCTGAAGTCATCAAATTGAATCTTCTTGCCTGCTGTTTTCGTATATAATACGTAAGTATTGAATAAAACCATATCTATGAGATAAAAAAATATCTTTTTATAACCTTTGGTATAACGACGCATAACTGGAAAAGATGCTAATCGTTGATCCTGCCTGTCAACAGCATTCATTTGTATGTTGTTTTGAATTATCAACAAAATGCAAGAATTTTGATCACAAAGAAAACGTTTATATGGCATAACTCAGCCAAAAAAAGGCGTTTCTGTCATGTTGCATGGACTCCAGTATCTTTGAAGTTTATTTTTTTTCGGTTGTGCCAGCACACAAAAGGAGAAATAGGCCTGAATCTCATCTCTAGTTCTTTCAAACCACCCTTTCCTAAGATCACTTTTTCTATTTTTTTTTGGAGTACAAAAAGGCATCTGCATACTTGTCGGTTTCAGTTACGATGAGTTCCCAAAAATCACCTTCAAGAAACTGGAAGAAAATGTCTCTCTCACTAGGATTGTTTCCCACGAATTCTTTCATTTATGCCAGGTTTACCAGAGAATCTAAATTCTTTCACACTCTGGTTGCTTTTACACCAATGCCAATTGTTTTCTCCTTTAGCCAATTTTGGATCCGCCGGACAAATACTGCCTTCATTTTCGCTGGAAAATCCTGCGCTGTCTTCTTCACTGCTCACAGTTTCTGAATAATCAGAGTCATTGGTGTCACTATCTTCACTGTTATCACTTGCACTGATGTCACTATCATAAATAAACTTTTCTACATCATCGCGTGTTTACGCGGGCTCAAGCGCGAGCATCCGTGGCTGTGGCAGCGGCAGGGATATTGGCTGCTAACTAATATTTATTATCCGAAGGTCACATCTTCATTCAGTAATTCTATCTTCTTTGTTGATGTAGCAGCAAATAGAAAAAGATGAAAGGCAACTTTTGTGAGGCAGCAGAAAAGATTGTATTATCTTTTGCATAGTAGCAAGTTCACTGAAGATGAAGATAATGGGTATCTTTCGCTTACGCGATGTCACTCATCAGATATACAAAGTGTAATATTGCTTTCGTTATCTCATGTTGACAATGAATTGGTGTCTCAGCAATACTGTATCAAATAGGAGGAGGATAGGAGAGAAAGGAGACAAAGTAAGTTGGTGGTGAATGTGCATTGGGTTCACGATAAATGATGACGGCACGGCGAAAATACTTGCAAACCATCGAGTATATAAAAGAATAAAATATGAACTGCAATACAATAACAGCGTCGGAATTTGCATTAGGAGAACATAAAAGCAATAAAGAACATACATTATAAATCTATCTGAAATTTATGCTCCAAAAGAGGGTTGGAAAAAAATAATATACGAGACCGGCGAATCGCTGTCTTTGTAAGCAAGGGCCAATTTTGAGCGGACGGCGAATCGCCGTCTTTGTAAGCCAATGGGTTAACTGTGGGAATTACACGCTTCCAATTGGTGTCACGTGATAACGACTCCTTTAGGAAAATGAAATGGGAGCGATCATGATTGCACATATAGATTTCAACAAGGAATGCTGGGAGGTAGTATGCACAGATGCTGCAATGCTTGGAAAATATATACCATCCATCCTCTGAGAAGATTTATCAAGACATACCACAATGCAATTTCAGGATTTATTTTTAGTTTTACAGCAAGGACATCAGACAAAATCTTTCGTCTCTCCGCATCAATAATGATCTAATTTGATTTTCATGTAAAATCTAATGTCATTTTAGGCATTTAAACATTCTCCTACATTCCAACTTGGTAGGGAAGACATATTTCAGTCATTGATGTCAACATCAATTAACCCTTTCGCGCCGAACGTCGGTCATGGCCGACGTGGATTTTTCTACCCAAAAGACCGAACATCAGTCATGGCCGACGAGGAGGAGGAAAAGTGACCGCCGCGGAAGGAATAACCTCAGGTATACTGCAACCCCTCGAGACCCGGCTTAGCGTGAGCTAAGACCCTTTCCAAGGCAACTGGGCTCGACCCTCTGCCTCAGTAACCCCTCTCGCTGTATGACTTCGCGGTTAACTAGTAGTCTATGCACTGGTTTTTCTAAACCATTGTGTAAGCTAGGATATGGTTCGGTTGAGAGTCGTAAGGGAAAAGCCGGGAATCTGGGTTAACTTGGTTTTATTATTTCATCACACGTACGATACAACTGGACCATCGCACATCAGATCTAAAACCGGACTCCACGAGTCTTTTCTCACGCGCCGCGTCTCGCCTCTTATCTCTGAACGTGCTGATGACTCTGTAAAAAGAACGACGCTCCCTGCGACCGTTGGTGAGGCGGGGGCGTCGGTTGAAGAGGCGAGCGCAGTGCGGAAACATCACCTAATATGGCCATGACGGCAAGGAATGCCATATAAGGCATGCCATCGCCCATGCTTACATTTTATTATATATTTCTTTAATTTAAGCTTTAAAGTGAAATATGCATTTTTCGCTGTTTGTGCAAATTTTGAACGATGTTCTAGCGTTAATATTAACAGAGTTATAGTGCAGAATCCTACAAAACATATAGGTACTACACATGTCCACGGTAAAAAATACGCATTTGGATATAGTTGTTGTTTAATGCTAAGTTTGGGGTAATCGTGATTCGTTCCATCTCACTTAAATTTTTATATGTTCTCATATTGAATTCATACCTATTCAACTATCACATATTTTTATATTTCCATATTTTTCCTAATAGAACCGTACATATTCTGGTTTTCTTTAGAACTGGATCTATAATAAACCGTTGCTTCTCCTTATACATTAGTGTTTCATTTGAATTATTGGTAGTGTTATACTTTAATAGCCTTATGCGTAAACGCATACGTATTCTCCGGAGCATTTCTTCAATAACGCACTTGAGCTGGATGGCTAGTTTCCCACGCTGTTTCAGGTAGCAGACTTTGGAAAAACCATAGATCCCCTTCGCATGGTGCTGTTCTTTGTGTTGTGTGTCTTAATGGCTTAATAGCATTTTCGCTGAATTTCTAGGTCCCGTTTCACTTTCTTCGAAAACCGACCCTGAAGAATTATCATCTATACACCTGTGGTGGTATCTCTTGTGTTTTCATGCTGTGCTTCTCTTCTCAATGCCTTTTCACTGAATTGCTGGATTCCCCATTCTTTTCGTAGAATTTGTCATTAGGAATCCATTTCTACACCCATGTGCCCATCCATAGGAATATTTGTTCTCTCTTGCTTCTCACTTCAGTCTTGGCTCTAAAGCAAGCAATTTCTTAGTTCAGATAAATTCTCTCTTTGTGGTGGTGTTGCAAAACTTTCATTTGAGTGTAGTCATGTCAAAGAAACATTCTATGCTCGAGGACTCAATTGGAGTTATTAACTAAAAGTGATAGTGAGGATGAAGATGTCTATTCCGACTCAGAAGAGGAGACTTCGGATTGTGAGCCAGAGACTTTGACTGCTGAAGCAACGGGTGCACTGGATCCCTCAGTTTCATCTTCGGGCGATGCATCAGATGACGAGGAAAAGGTTATTACCAAAAGAAGAAAGCTTTCTTCGAAAGTTAAACATTATAAATGAAAGGTATGGATTGGAATATGGAATGTTTCTCCGAAAGGTATGGATTGGTTTTCTGATGGTTTTTCTCCAAAAGTCCATGAATTTGATTCCTCTTCTTCCGGCTTTAAGGCTGCTGTGTCTGCGAGTTCTCCAATCAGATTGTTTGATATGGATATTGACTTTTAACGTTGGTATCAGAATGTGAAATTTAAACAGAGAACTCACCATTGAAGATGATATCATCCAGTTTCGCGTTGGCCCAATCTGGTAGGTCCTTTAGTTCTGGAACACTGCAATGATTTGGTAATCCAGGGAAATGGCAGAACTTTTTCACTGGAATGGCCCGATACATATCCTTTCCCTTCCTGGAAAGTTTTCCCCATTGTTGCTGCATATCCGTGCAGGTCAACAATTCCAACTCCTCCTCTGGCATTCTATAATTATAAATGACGCACAATTTGTTCATCTTAACATACCATAGTCTAAGCCGCACACACGTCGTATTTACGTATTTCACAACGTTTTAGAGACGGAGGCTTGAGAAGGGTAGTTTTATTGTGGTTTATCGGTCATTCTCAAGATATAAAAGGTGACAAAATTATGATTCTTACCTGCTCAGTTGGAGACACACAGCTGTTACATGCTTACACCTTCCCGTTCCCGCTTTACAGGAGCAAGTGCCTTGGATTTTCCTCACGTCGTCTTCTTCACGAATAATAATATGAATTTCATGCGGCTTCCCATTGACATTAGAAGTTTGTAAACAAAGAGCCATGACGTGAACACAATTGCTGTTGTTTTGAATGACCCCTAATTCAACAACATGGTTGGCTTTTAGCAAGGCATCTCCTTCCACAAAAGGTCTTTTAAAATCTCCTATATAGTTAAATATATCGCTTAATTCTAACACAGAGCTCGTCATTGCAAAACTCACTGATCCAATCTTCCAAATCACTGTGTGTTGCCCTCGTCGCCGGTCCTCCTCTCCGTAGTTCCGAAACCAACCGCTAGGTGCCACCCTCTTTGACTTAAAATCCCAATAGTGGAAAGGCATGTCTATTCATAAAAATGTAACTTTAATATTATACTAATTAGGCCGGAGTATCATTCGTTACAATGTCCCTTTATAATCATAATTTTTAAGGATTTCATGAAGATCTGGGTTAAAATATGTGAGGCCATGTCGTTTAGATGAAATTCACCGCATACAACCGCTGACTAACCAATAAACATCGTCAGACAAAGAGTGCCTGTGAATTAAATTCACTTCATTACAAAGCAAACATCGATTCAATTTAACTATAATTTTATAACTGATCCATCCTGATACCGGGTAAACCAGAAAAATTGTGATCACGTAAGGCGCTAGCAATGTAAGTTTATTCACAACTCCATTGCAACTGTGAGCATAATGAAGAAATAACAATTTTTATGATACCCTCATGACCATTTCATAACGTAAACTGAACTTAAAATCATTTACAGTGTACATAATATCACTTACCTATGTAATTTATTTCCAATTCGGAGTAACATCATACGATGCAAATCTCTAAAATTCTTTTCAATCTTTACTGAAATTTCCTGCCGAAGGCTTTTATGAGTGACGACAGACATCTTCTGGGTTAAGGAGGAAGTGGGAAATGTTGATTATTGATGATCGACTTGTTTTAATGCTATAAATCATGAGTCATTTGGTTCACATAGTGATTCCATCATTTTGAACGAATCGTTCATGAACGACTCATCACTACTTCTAGGACATCCTAGAGCACCCAGAAAGTATCAGGAGCTTCATAAAACTTTGAAGATTACGCCACAAATACTTACTCAGAAAACGAATTCAGTGCCCATCAGTCGTATCACTACAGGTATTCACGCACAGCGACAGGCTGTTCTTCACATGTGGTTTCACCCCCATTGAGTCTTCCTGAGGGACTGAAACCTACTTCCGCGATAATTATCGCTTTTCTCCTTCATTGTACCCAAGGACAGAGTGGACCACCAAGATGATGACAGTAACTTTGTAGTGATGCACTGTCAATATCGAAGTATAGTAAATGGTTATCTAATTCGATAACGGCAAATTACGCCTCCCAGTTGCCCGCCGAAACACAAATTTCTGCCCTCTGCCGGCACGAAATGCATTATTTTCGGGCAAAAAGATACCGATAACCAGTAGTAGCGGCGAATAATTCTTATTGAATTCGCGTGTTGAATTCGACGGTATCGGGCAGTATCTTTACTTGGTGTAACCTGGGATACCGGTAAGGTATCGGTACTTCTGCACCGAAATTCAATGATCAACCATGCAACTGATGTTTTTTTCCTGGTTGTCTACCAGGAGGTTGGTTTTAGTACAATATTTATTGATAGTACGCCACCCTTGGTCTGCCTCGTCTATATTTCTAGCTCATGAGATATCGGGCGGTGGTAAAGTGATCGTGCCAATTGGTGGTGGTAAAGTGATAGCAGTCAGACTATTATGGCGCGTCTCGTTTGGATTTTTCGTCGTAAGGAGCATACATCTTCCATTTTTATTCAAACCTCTTCCTTAGTAACTCTGTCTCTCCTGCTAATCTTCAATATTCCTGGAGCATCATGTCACCGCGTCTTCCAATCTCTATCTCTCAATCTCCTGTCTTTTCTTTTCATATTTTCCCATAGTCCTCGTCTCACGTCCGTACAGCGCAATACTCCATGCATACGTTCTCACTCAAAGATTATTTCTCACTTGTCTTATTCGATCTTCTAGTAGATTGATCCTATTTCTGTTGAGTAGGTTTTTTCGAATAAAAAGATTTCTTGGCTTGCTGGATTCTAATTATGATATCTCGTCAACGTTTTTCATTCTTGGTGATCTCCTCATAAATCTGTTCCATACCCTCAAGTCATTCATTTCCAAAAAATTCTATTTTAGAGGTTTGCAAGTTGAGTGTGTACGCATCTGAGGAACAAACAATCAATTAGGTACCTACGAAACTTATTGAGCAATGATAATGCGGGGTTGATCGTTGATGTAGTGTTTGTGGTACTGGCCTCCTATCCCGAGTGCTCGAATTAGAATACAAGCAGTGGAAGAATATTTGTCATTGTACGTAGGTATGTATAAAAATATAAATACATATGTAGAATGAAACATGAAATAATTTAATCAATGCAGAGAAATAACTTTAAAAGACATTGGAAAGACTCACAGGAGAGTGTTTTGGTGAGGCCGTTTATATGTGGCCGGGATATGCGGGTCATAATCCCAAATGTGTCAATAAAGTGTTACTTGTCCCCCGTAGTCCGGATTTGAGGTTCAGAGCTAACTTCCTGACAAAATTGTTAACTGCAGGATTGCGATGCGCGGCACGTACTGCCCGGATTGGATTAAGTAGCGACAGGTTCAAAAGAGCCCGAAGCGAAGCATTCGGCATGGTTTCCAGGCTGCGGCGTATAGGGAGTTGCGAAGAGTTCGGCTCCGTAAAGGAGCGTCAGACGGACAAGCGAAAGATAAAGTCACGCTCTCACAGAATAAGGAAAAATGCAAATTTCCAGGGATCCACGGATCTTTCCCAGGCTTTTGGATCAGGATAACCCCGCCTGATAGAGATTACGCCTAAGGCAAGGGGAGAGGAGATTTCCTATGCAGAAGTGAGAGGATGAAGGCCCAGAGATTCGGAAGGAAAATCGGAAAAGAAAGAATTAACTTTCTTATCTATGAGAGGATGACTGGGATCTGTAGCCATTGCTGACTGCAGATGGTCAACCTGGACTTCGGCCTTCCTACGCGGGTCGAAAACAATGTATCCGTCAACGCTAAGCGGTGGAAAGAGAATTTTGTTGGCCCGTTACAATAATCGGACCGTCTTCCAGAGGGAAAGGTCAACAAATTTCGAAGTCGCAATGTTTCTCCCAGTGAGATTGGGAGAAACAACGAATCGCTTTCTCAACACGCTTTGTTTTCATCGTCGCGCGGCGGCGAGTGGCACTTCGTTGATTTGCTCCGCAAGGAGACACGGAGATTTAAGGAGGTTCCACCGTGACCCCGCGATTCAAACTCCCGTAAAAGAGCTATATTATTTAATAAATAAATACCGATTCAAAAAAACACCTATATGGAAAATCATCTATAGGGTGATAACGCATACACAATAATTGCATGAGTATGCTTTTATATAGCGTATTGTAGTTGCATTCTATTTTTTACAAGGTCTTTTAACTCATTTTGATTTCGGAACATGATCATGTTCATCAGTCGACTGACGTGTTGTTGCCACGTTTAATATACAAAATGAGAATACATGCTCAATCTCGCTAATACGTATTCTAAATATGGGTTAAAAATGTTCTTACTTAGTTTTAAATTATTCCCCTGCAAATAGGTACAACTATTTGTTTTGAATTTTATTCATATTCATATTTTTGACAATTGTTTGGCAGCAATGACGCTGCTACCATTTGGAAGCATTGGTATTAATTACACTATGTGAAATACGAATGAAATATTTAAATTACATCAAAAATATAAGAAGGACCTTGGTAAGGTATAGTCCTTAATTAAGTTTGTAAATAGGATTTCAAGCACGTTCTGTCACAAGTACCGTTGCCAATTATAATAAAATACTAGTATGTAGCGCCATACTACTAATGCAGCTGTAGTGCCAATTTCATGAAACTAAGGCTTTTCTGCTTTTTTCGAACAATAATTTATTAATATCAATTAAACAAGTGTTTTAAGGCCAGCACTTTTTTACAAAGCTAAATTCTGCATAAAATTGCGCATTTTATATTAGTTTTCGTCAAAACGACATTTCTCTTTACATTATTAATCTGAAAATTTTTTCCATGCTCTGCCGTATAACCGCGTATAAAATAGCTGATTTTCAACGTCTTTATTCTTCAAATATATGATGGAAAGGCCTGATTATTTTATTGCCAATCGATAGAAGGGCCAAAAAATGATGTGTCTTGAAATTTTCACAGAAATGACATCTACTTCAGAATTCGGTGGAGCCTCTTTAACCTGACCGGCCGTTCACACAGCGTTTTGGTAGCCGTGCTTGGAGCGCATTGCAAGCAATTTGCGAGCAAATTCTCGCGGATGTCAATTATATCAGGTGTTGGATCAATTTAAAGCGAAATTGATATCAATTTTAATTCCAGTGCAGCTGGGAATATTCCGTTCCATGACCGAAACTGTGGGAGGAAGAAGAGCCTTCGTGGAAAGAGGAAGCATGAATTTGATCGGGAGATGATCCAACGAAAATTCATGAATTACCGTAAAATAAATAAAATAACTTGAATGTACGTGGTGTTAGAAATCTATACGATGCAGTGATTTAAAGTTAACGGCATACTACATTAAAAGTTAAATTGCTTATAATATCTCACAATAATAATTCATATTAACACCTTGAAATAATTTAACTGCCTAAAATCACCATGTACCTACATACATTATTATTCAAAAATATCACGGGAAGTTTTTCAGCAGATGACCGCTTGCATGACTACTCCCCTTGTATCAAATACGCAGTAATAATCAATGTAATTGGTTTTCCCCTAGGAATATGTCCATCATTCACATAATTACAATAATTCCCTAGTTACTAGCAATAGAAATTAATACCCTCTCCTTTACTAAATTTCCTATAAAATTTCCAGATAGCTTTTTTCTTATAGAAAGCCTATGGAGCCTGTTTGCAGTGAGACCTGTTTTAAATTACTGTAAAACTCTTATAGGAATCCTGCAGGATATCTTTAGGGCTTCATAACCACCCATAGGAATTTAACAAAACTTATCATAAGAGATGAATTCCGGAGTCTCATAGCAAATGGTAATTTCGCAAATTTCAGGTGCAATTATTTTCCTGTCATCGCCATCCCCCCTCCCCCACTCACTCCAACCCCCCTCTCACCTTCGCAGGACGGATACTTCTCTGCTAGGCGGAGGAAAGCGAATGCTGGCTGACTGGAGAGAAAGAAAGACAGGAAGCCAAGGAAAGAGGGGGAAGAAGGGGATGCGTGGGACACTGCCGCGGGCGTCAGCCAGATAGAATAAAGAATATTTAATGTTTGTAAACCCTACGGCGTTTCCTTATTCCGAATCTCTGCCAGATCTCCCCGATGATCTTCCTAACACTGGTGTCTGAAATTGGATCAGGCTAATTTGGGGAAATCGATGAATAACCAGGAAGCTCGCAAGAAATAGTACTGGAGGGAAAGAGACGGACATGCAGAGGGTGATGGAGCAAATACACGCCAAACTTCGGGAACTTAGCGAGGAGAACTACTAGTAGCAGAAGCTCAAGACCCCATCGGTGTGCTGGATTCAATGGAATGTTTCTCTGGGAAACCAGAAGAATCAATGCTCTCTTTTTCGATGATCTTGAGAGGGCGGCAGGGTTGGGCGGTCAGCCGGATGGCGAGAAGCCGCACGTTGCTGCTCTTCGCTTGAACATCTCAAAGAATTATCTCTCCCGCATTTCCGCAATAAGAGCAGCGCTCGTTACTACTGGGAGCTTCTCATGAGCATGCAGAAGTAGTCCTGCGAAGACATTTGCCGATCGCATACGGAAGATCAACTCGTAGACACACCAGGTGAGCGGAGAGGCCGAGGCCGAAACCGACCAACGTGCCCACGATGCGTTCTTCCGCGGTCTTCCAGGTGAGTTGGGAAAGCAATGTCACCTGTCAACACTGAAGTGCTTGAACGAAGCGCCACCTTGCGACGCTCATCCAGTAGTGGAGGCGCGCGCCGAGGGAGATATTCTATAACTGCGGCGAAGAGGTCCAGGCCCTGCAAGGGAGTGCAGGATCAGAAAGATCACAAAGCATTCTCATATTTAGTTAGGTAGTTATTCAGGGGAGACGACCGACAGTTGAGGTGATTTGCGCCATTTAGGATGGGTGGGTAATTGGGTAATGGTAGGAACTAGGGATGGGTCGGTTCGGTTCTTCGGTTCTCGGTTCCACCGGTTCTTGAGCTTAGAACCGGAACCGGAACCGAGGCCAAAAAGAATCGGTACCGAAATAATTGGCACGAAAACCAATTTGAAACCTGCTCACATTCTGAAAGCGGAGGCTTCACATTAAAACCTGGTGAAATAGTGTACTTAGATGTATCAAAGTTGCCGTGAATTACTCTAATTCAGTCTTTAAAAGACTATATGATTTCTTTTATTACATCCAATTCTAGTAAGTGATGAAATGCCGCCGTAATAAGAATATTCTGATTGATATGTATGTGTTACGTCCACCTCCTTTGGAGGTGCGAGTCCTCATATCATTTTCGTAAATTATATCATAATATAGTGTATAAGTTTTAGAAGATTTCATTCATGCTTTGTAAATTGCTTTCGTTTAGTCAGCAAATTATTCGTCATTTGTACAATAGCATTAACTTTGCTCATGCAAGAGAACGCTGTCTACTTCGCCACGCAGTAAATAGCAGACGACAATCGACTATTTGAAAAATTGACAGCGCAAAGATAGCCGGAAATGGAAGGCACCCGCAATATGCGGTCAATTACAACTAAATTTTTTAATTAAGTTTTTTCTTCCCTTTCAGCTCTTCTTCCCTTTCTTAGTGTTCAGCCAAGTAACTACCAACCGTTTGCCGTTGACCATTCTGCTTTCTTGATTACTCGACTATAAATGGGCAATCATTACAAAAACGTTGGGTTAACTGGTTATGTTTAACTTTATAAAATTTTTGTGCCATGAAACGAGAAGAAAAATGCACGTGTCGGATATAAAAGCTGATATTGGTAATATCTTCCAATGGGAGAGTGTAACTAAGTATTTGCATTAACATACGAATTTAAATATTTAAGTTTATGAGAAATATGTTGGAAATGACAAAACCGTGGTGGAAAGTACACAGACGGTTTATCTTACGCGTATCATACTTAACAAACGTATCGCCATTAAATATAATCACGGCATTGGAGATCCCGGAAATATTCCGAAATGAAATAGGAAAGCAGAATCTTTTGAAACGACGGAAATGGTACACGTACATTTATGTCAACGCATGACACACAGAACTGGCAAGGGAAGGTTCCCAAGTGTAACCTGCGGATCGCGATCAAACTTCGTAGGGTGGTAGAAAACGAAAATTCATTAGATACATGTCTTCGGAAATGCGTCCAATAGGCCTTAGTTTTCGAGATATTTGCATTTGAAAATCTTTAAAAATGCCTAAAATGAAGCGTGACGCAACCCGCAATACACGTACGCGGCCCCTGCTCCTTTCTCGGGGTAATCTTCAAGCGATGGGGTGTAAATGGGACTCTTGTGTCACTCCTAATTTAAGCTAATGCTTTGTGTGCGGCAATACCTGTATTCACCACTCGTCAGAACATTTGCCACGACTTTAGTATCGCTACACGCGTTCGTATGCTGAATGGACCTCTGCCTTGATGCTTTCAGTTGCAGACGAAGCTCATTGAATAAAAGCTGTAATAAAAGTATTGCATGAAATGGGCATCCATTGACGTTAGATGGACAGGGTTCTTCACTTTTTTCCTGAATTGGTAAAAGACCTTCTTGAAAAATTTATAGTCCCCGATGGCGACAAGTTATCTGGGATTTTATATGACGAAGACCACACACGAAAAATTTCTACCACCCTACGACGTTTGATCGCGATCTGCAGGTTACACTTGGGAACCTTCCCTTGTGATATGTAAACCAATGGTGAAAAAATCAATCGCGCAAGGTAGTGCCAAGTTACCATCAAGAGCCATGGCATACGAATCAGCACTGTTAGCACTTCGTATGTGCCCAGATCCCAGATATCAGGCCCAGATGAATGCTTCCTGAGTCGCATGTCGATAAATGAAGTGCTATCGAAATACGGCATGCCTATCAATATTATATCATACCTATCGATATTTTAAAAATATCGATAGCTGGTGAAATTACGCCTTAATTTACTCACGCGGTTGAATCCTTCGCAATGTCTTCCGAAGTGTGGAAATACTTCACGGTTGATGCAGCAAAAGAAAATTTCGCAAAGCGTAATATTTGTCATTCCTTGATTTCCAGGGGTGCATGTAAATCCACTCCTAACCTGAAAAAGCATGCGGAAAAGAAGCATAAAATAAATTTTCGCGGGAAGAGTCCAATCGTGTCTCCAAAGAGATGGAATACTTCAGTAACTAGTAGAGGCCTGCACACGGTCGCAAAATACGGGCGAGGGTCGCCTGCCTGTTGCGAGAGATAAAGAGAGAGGCACAACCCGAAGACATTTTTTCTTTTTTTCGGACTTTTCCGAAGTGACCCGAATGTGGCCTTAACGGAGAAATAGCCGAGAAGAAGCGGTCACCCGTCGTCGGCTGGGCGGGCGACCGCCTCCATCCATGGATGGGCAACGAGTATAAAACCAAAAGTGCTTGAGTTCTATAAATATTTTGACATAAAGGGTAAAAATGGATTAAAATTTCATAAACAAAAAAATATTATGAAGTATTCTTTTTCAAGCAGTATGTCTCTGAAAATTATTATTGATTATCTTATCTTACCATTGAGCAATGCAAAGTAAGTGGTAAATTAAGAACCGGAACCGAGAATCGGAACCGAGAACCGAAGATAAGAACCGAACCGGAACCGGAACCGAAAAAAAGTGGAACCGACCCATCCCTAGTAGGAACATATCAGGTAATGGAGAAAGGGTGGAGATAAACCCGGCATCGGCATGCGCCAATGGGCTGCTATCCCGAAGGGCAATGATTCCTTGGAAGGCTACACACGTTTTAAGGGTTGAAGGCTGTGAATATGGAGTATGTTTCCTTGGAGTATGAAAAGAAAAATAAACGCGATTGCGCGAAACTTATCCGCTTTCTCGGTTCCTATATTCCCACGATTCATCTACATCTACATAATACCCTACAAGCCACTCTAAGGTGTGTGGCAGGGAGTGAATTCACATCTGCATCAACACGATACCCCATGAGCCACAACGAGGGTGAGTGGCAGGGGATGAAGATCACCAAACATATGCTATTAACATGCAACTAGGGTATCACATAGAAACATGCTACATAAAAGGGTCACATACAGCTGCTTGGTTATTAGTATTAGTAATATCACTAATGCTAGTATTGCTACTACAACTAGTAGTAGTACTAGAGCTAGTATTAGTGGTAGTAGTACTTGCAGTAGTACTAATAGTAGTGCTAGTATTAGTAGTAGTGCATTAATAGTAGTTGTTAATTCTAGGGCACACAGTTTAAAATGATAAAGGATTATTCATGCGGCTGCTATCTTCCCGAAGGGGAATGATTCCTTTGAAGGCTACACACGTTTTCAAGGGTTGAAGACTGTGAATAAGGAGTATGTTTCCTGGGAGTATGATATGAAAAATAACTTATACGCGATTACGCGTCAAGTCTCCCGCTTGCTCGGTTCCTATAATCCCACGATTCATCTACATCTTCATAATTACCTGCAAGGCACTGTAAAGGTGTGTGGCAGGGGGTGAATTAATAACAAACATGCATTACATTTCATGCGTAATAAGGATTATGCATTAAAGCCCCATGTCTAATCGAAGCCCATCCTATTCATGGAATTATCCTTGTATTTTCCAAATCTTAACTTATTCGGTCTGTCGGCATGTGAGTCAGCTTTTCGGGCAAACAGTGAATCACGAAATTTGCAACGAAAGTCTCCTAGGTGGGGTTGGTTGAAAATCTAGCAAATATTTTGAAACTAAAATATATTTGTTACTGTCGTAAATGTATGGAATTGAGCATTTTTAAAGTGATTCCGCAAAATATTCGGAAGGCAAAATTTTTCACCGATTGGGACTCAAACCCGCATCATATTGAGTACATAATGAATTTATCGCGCCTTAACCCACTCGGCCACGGCTTTTGCTATGTAACATGTTATAGTTGCGTTTTTTTCGCGAACCCTGGCCAATGTGGAAGAAAGCCGTATTCCCTGCATTCCCTCTTAGTTTCAGATAATAATTGCGTCATTTGGACCCCGAGCATCAGTCTCGCGATGTCTCTTAATTAGTGATCAAACTATCTGAGTGAAATTTCAGGTTTGTTTCCCTAAAAAGTTAATTATTAGTATTTTCCCCAACGCAATGGAAGTAGAATTAAATTTAGGTGCATCGACATCAACGGTCATTCAAGACCTACGTTGTCAAGTTATTTCCTCTTTAGGTGTAAGAATCTGTCTTTATAATTTGCGTAGTGTCCATCCGCCTGTCTGTCCCCTCTATCTCGGAAACGGTTCGTCCAAGTGAGATGCCGTAAACTGCTACTATCACCCTGAAAGACCCAGGTTCGATTCCTGACGCAGATTAAACGTTTACATTGGTTAAAATTGTCTTTTACAATGTATGAAAGTGCTAGAGCTTTTCTTTCGCTCAGTAAGATAACTAAATGTTAATCAATTTATTTCATCATTTTAAATTTCACGGGAAAACTTAAAAATTTCTTATTCATTCCACCGATTCCCTCTTTACTCTCAAGATTTCTGTAAATTGCCTAATTTACGTAGAAGTTTTTTTTTCGGCCCTTTTCCGAGCGCGTTTGCCATTGTCATCTCCGAAATGAAAGGATCGTTTATGCTGAAACAGTTCGTCGCAGAGGGATGACGTAAACTGCACTGTGCTTTTCGCGAGGATATAGCAGGGGACTGAAAGCATTGTGGCCTCCTAGACATAGGGGCTCGACGCAGCGTAATAGTTCCGTGACACAATATACCGCGTCCCTCATAAAACCAAGCCGCGTATTTCTTAACCGGTCCGCCCCACCAAACCCTCTCTCGCAAGCGCGTGAGCTGGCCGGCCCGCCGCTAATGCGCACGAGCAGGTTTACCCCACCCCCACTGCCCAATCCTCATAGTAACCCCCCTCTATCTCTATATTTATCTATATCTAATTAGTGTAATCTGCTATTGTATCCATGTAATGCTTCGACCCTGTCGTTCACGGGAATCGAACCCGCGACCTTCAGCTACCGGCTTGCGCGTTAGCTGCCCTTTTAAGATTAATACTCTAATTTAGGTTAAATAATATGATATAAGTGAATTACTAGCCTTTATGGATTCTTCTGAGAAATATCCAATTGGAATAAATGATTCCTTGGCAATGGCTGCTAAGTGGATCAGCATCTTATGCACAGTAGATGGCATGTAATACCGTGAGTACCAGTACCAGTAGAATCGGACATTCAGATCTGCTTCTTGATTAGTTTTGCAGTCGTTTCATGGCCTTTGCTGCGATAGTTCATTGAAGCAGTCAAGACGAACTCAGCTGGCGATGTCCTGACTCTTGAGTTCTCTTTTATCTTTCGCTTAACTTTTCAAATAATTTTTTCACCCTCGCCTTATTTCAGCACACTCTTGCAAAAATGCAAAATATTATTTTATTACTACCCAATAAAATATGGAAGTCTTCTCAATTGATCGTAATTGTAATAATGGATACTCACCGTTCATGCTGGGAAGATATTTATATGTATGTACATACATGAAGGAAGTTTAAACTCCAGCCGTAACCAGTTTTTGAACTTTCTCCTGAAAAAATTATACGCACGCGAGCTTTGTTCCCACTTTTCCAGATACTTGGGGAAAAAATGTCTGCATGAAGCACATCAGAATGTTTATGGCAGCATCATCTCCGTTTAGATTCAATTTAGCAATAAAGTATTCCAGAACGTTTTGTTTCATTGAAGCTAAAGAATATCTCTTTCGCTATATACATTTCTCGTGCACCTCTTCGTTCGGTTCTCAAGGTTCGTTATCTTTTTGACATTCATTACTACTCTTTAATATATAATCTTTTAGGATTGAAACGAGAACGTTGAGCCGAATATAAGAAAATGCTATGCCAATCAATTATAGATAAAAAATAGAAAACTAAGAATGATGAATTAAAATTGCAAGTTGGATGGGAATAAATGTATGTACCTATTCGGTTCTGGCATATGTTGATAGTTAGACGTCAGACAGGAGAAGTGTTTGTGGGCAGGACAAGCTTTCCTCTGCGCATAACATCTCAGAACACACGCTCCTATGCAAGGCACTAAGTAAAAATGAGTTCTAGAGAGCTTTCGAAGTGTCACTGCTTAAAACTACGGCAGTTTGTGGGTGGTGACCATTATTCTCGTTCCGTAGTATCCCAAGAAATCTTAACGCATGTGCAGAAAGAGTCCTACTTTGGTGACCCGAGTGCAATCCGTCTCATCCTCATTGAAGAGCACGTGGCTGGGTCTGTTTGGTTTGAAGGCAATTAAGTGTAACCGAAAGATGCCCTTTTCAGTTGAAATATCTTTTTCGGGCGGCGCGGGAATATCAAAGGTATTTGGAAACATTTATTGCTTTGCGGAAGGCTTTATCCTATTCCCAGAAGCGAATGGTGAACAGACTGGTATAGACGCAATAGAAATATAAAAATATAGGAGTACAAAGCAACAATTAATTGCTGAGTAAACATTTGTAATTTTTCGTTTGGACTGTAACTCGTATTATGGTATAAAGGTAGATGCAAGCAAGTAAACCGAGCCTCATTAAAAACCAAAGATAGACCTCATTATGAACTTAGGGAAAATAACATGTTTTTTTGAATTTATTGACTTGAATTGTGATGTTCACTTTATATCATGTAAAATCATGAACTTGGGGTTTAGAGGAGAATATTCAATGCGTGAGAAAAGAATACAATTTAGCACAAAACAGTCCAAGTTATGTATGAAGATGTAAAATATGTAACATTACACGAGAGTCATCATCATCAAGTATTTCAATCCTAGGAATGGTTTACTGCGGCCCTGCACTTCTCTCTGTTCCATGCCAATTCCTTTACCTCCCTATATTCTTCCCCAGTTCCTTCTTCACCTGTCCTAAGTATTTGTCTCTCGGTCGTCCTCGTGGCACTTCCCCTTCAATTTTTTCTTCCATTATGTTTCTCACGTATTTGTTGTGTCTCAGGATGTGTCAAAACCATCTTGTTCTCCTTTGTCGTATAATGCTCCATAACCTCTTTTCTTCTTCTGCTCTTCTGTATACCTACTTCCTCGTTTCTCACTTTGTCGGTACATTTGATTTTCAGCATCCTCCTCCAACACCAGGTTTCGAAGGCCTTTATTCTTTTCTGATCAGCTTTCCCAATGGTCCATGTTTCTGATCCATATAATGCCACAGCCCATACAAATGTTTTAACATACTGTTTCCTTGTCTCCAATCTAATGTTCTTTGAGCATAGAAGCTGTCTCTTCTCAATGAATGTCTTCCTAGCTTGGGCTATTCTGCGCTTGATGTTCGTTGTACTCCTTGCATCCCATGTAATACTGCTGCCCAGATAGGTGAGTAAGTCCACTTGCTCTAATCTCTCTCCTTTGAGGCGGACGTCGACTACCACTTTCTCTCTTCCGCATGCAAAGCACTTTGATTGTCTTCTTATTGATTTTCATGTTGTATTGTTGAAATATTTCTTCGATTACATTTATCGAAGCTTGAAGGTCTTCTTCTTTCTCTGCTAGGATAGCGATATCACCTGCAAATCTTAACATATTGATTTCTTCTCCATTCACCTTCATTCCTTTAATTCCCTTTCTTCTAATTCTTTAATTGCTTCTTCCATATACATGTTGAAGAGGGCTGGGGACATGTTGCATCCTTGTCTGACCCGTTTGGTAATTCGAGCCTCTATTTTTCTTCCATCCTCCGTAAGTAGAGTGGCGGTCTGGTTCTTGTAGAGCTGGAAGATAATTCTTCGGTCATTGTACTCTATTCCTAGTTTTTCCATTATGTTGAACTTCCTATTCCATTCGACATTGTCGAAGGCCTTCTCTAAGAGTATGAATGCGTACAATGGTTTATTCACATGAATCATTTTTCTGCCAGCGTTCTCAGGCCTGATAATCCTGGCAGGTAACTAAACACGAAAGTAACTATCGATAAACTCCATAGGTTACTGTGCAGAAGCTCGGCACCGCACAGTGGGCTGAAATCGAAAAATTGGCCAAAATTCAAAAGGTGATGTTTTTCAAGCCAGGAAGCTGAAACTTTGCATAAATATTCCCAAAAGATCTGTGCATGCGAGGATGTAAGGCATTTTCCTTAGTACTCCACAATTAACAATTTGCATGTGGTCAAAGTAGCACAAATTTCGTAAGAATGGTCTACACTCAATTTTCTCACGAAATCTTCAAAATCAAGCCCTTGCTGAACCTTCATGGGAAAAGAATTGGAATTAAAGGTGATGTAATTACCTTTTTTAATTTAATTATTTTAATTTTAATTAAGTTTTCATCCTTGTTTTAATGCAGTCTACTTACATTTTGTTACTATTCACCAAACAAAATGGCGTACCCTCAGTTTTGGTCATTTTTTTAATATATGTAGAGAAAAAGTAAATTGCATCGCCAAGCATCACAGAGTAACTTATATTGGAAAACACTACAAATCTTACATAGTGCGAATCCGATGAGTTATGCTGCGACCGTTTGCGACGCCGAATTTCACAGTAGTTTTTCGATCGCGCGGTCGAGTCCAGTCCAACCCGCCAGCAACCTATTGTCGCCGTCAAAATGGTATAGACCTGGACTTTGACGCTTTCCTCAGTAACATTGGGCGCGTTTGGTATTACGTATTAAACATAGTTGTAAAGAGAATTTATTTTTCTTTAAAATGACACATCGTTTTGGCTGATATCATCTCCCCTTTTGAAGTGAGTTGTCATAAATCAGAACAAAACACGGTAAAAACACCCGATTTCAAGACTTGGTCATGTTTACAACATTGTGGAACAGCAACAGAGCATCAAAAGAAAGCTAAACTTTAATCAGAAATAAAATATATAGTCCTAAAGCATGCTACGTATTTTCAAAACTCTTCCGTTTTAATTGAGTTTTTATAAGCGTTTGAATTAAAAATCGATTGGAGTCTACAAATGTTTCTTGAGAGACTTAAAATTTAAACGAGCTCTACTTGGTAAAATTTGAAAAAAAAATAAGCGAGAGCGATTTTTCATAAACTGGATTGGAGCTGAGATATAAAGGGGTCTTATCAGTGACGTCACGGCGGCAGCACGTCATCTCCGTGGATGGCCGTCCGAAGCTCCGCGCGAAGCTTCCAAGCAACAGTGACGTCGGCCCCCTTACCGTCGCTGTGTGTCCAACATCGTCCTTTTCGAGGATAAGAATAGGAAGGATAGTTTGTAGAATAATGATAGGAAAAGGCATTATAATGCACACTTGAAGCCTTTTAAAGACCACATTCTTTCATGTAAGAGAGAAATTTATGGCATCTTTTCCGCTTTTATCAAATATTCCTCCAGAGTGTGGGTACGTTCCAAAAAGTAAACATCTTTTGCCGAAACTACCTGCTTTCAGTAGTCCTTTAACCCTCTTACTCAGTTTGTTCTGTTCCTGCGGATAGTTAACACGGTTATTTCTAAGTGCTCCAAGACCTTCATCAGTGTAGATAATTTCACATCGAGGTTTTGGTGACCAATAGTTGATAAGAAGTTCGCGGCAATTTTAACAGCCTACTTCGAAGTATTTCAGAGAGTGCTGAAAAGTGTTCGTTCCAGCATGCCTCCGATAAAAAGGAAGCATTGCCCTCTCCGACCAATCGAGGATGCCCCGGAAGAAGATAATCCTGTATTAAAAGGGCGTAAGAGGCCGAATTTGCGGTGTGGTGAGAATAAAATGGTGGCCAATGCAAAATATTTCTTTGAAAAAGTGAGAAATGGTGAAATTGAAATTGTAGCCAACCAGGTGATAAAAAATACGGCAATGTGTTGCGGAGTATCTGAATGCACTGAAAAAAATGTGAACAATGAAATTAAAAGTAGTGGTAGTGGGGCACCAATTGCGCCAATCAAGCGTCCTGGAAGTCGTGTTGGATGAATTTTTTCAAGGTGTTGTAAGAAGGCAAGTGCACAACTTTTACTTGCGAAAGATACACCCTGTAGTTGCTAATGTTTTAACTGAATTTCGTGAGGATCATGAAGATTTCTCCGATGTCAGTGAGTCAAACATGTCCAGAATTTTGAAAGGTTTCGATTTCGAAAATTCAATTCAAAATCCATTTTCTTTGAAAGTCCTAAAATAGTTGACCAGCGTTAAATATTTTTGAGGGCCACACGACGATTTAGAGAGGGAGGCGGTAAAACATTTTACACTGATGAAAATTGGTATGGTGCCAATCACAAAGAGAGTTTTTGATGGCAAGAATAATTAGGAGCATCAGATAATAAAGCAGTGGACTGGGATAGAATAAAGTCCAAGAAGTGAACGGTTGGAAAGGCAAAATAACAGCTCCGTCAGGGTCAGGCAAAAGGGTGATAATTCCGGCGATCTGTGTCGCCTCCGGTGATCAAGAAGGGTTTTTGCAGCCAATTGAAGAAACGCTGTAAGTGATTGACGGACAAAAAGGATCGGCTGATTATCATAAGGAAATGAATGCTCTCCATTTCGAAGAATAGTTTCGCCGTGTGCATAAGCACTTGGCTCAAAAATTTGGTCTGGTGATAGATAGAGTCCATTATCACACAATACAAGAGCCCGAAACCAAAAACCGAAGCATAAGGTGGACAAAGGCAAAAATAATACAGTGGCTAATAGAAAATGATATTAAGCCAGCAGTAGATGAGGACGGATATCCCGAAACATGAATTTTCAACCAAATCAAAGCTTATTGCTCTCGGAAGGCGAAAATTCAGGCCATTTGAATATTGACTTGATCGAATTATCCCCGAAACAGGAAAGTATATAAAACCTCTGTGGACACCAGTGGCTCATTGTGAGTCTAACGCGATAGAACTAATATGGGCATGGGTCAAGAATCAAGTAGCCAAGGAAAATAAGACAAATTAAGGACCAGCAAATGCTTTGGTAAAGAAAAACTGAAGTGTTTCACTTTATCTCTGGCATAAATCAGTCCGACACGTAATCGAATTAGAAGATGTGTACTGGAAAAAAGAGCATCTAATTGAAGTTCAGGTAGCGCCTGTAATTGCGAGTCTACAAGAGGGCAGTGACTACAGCGAAGTCGAGCAAAGGTAACCAAATATTTATTCATTTACTTAGCATGAATTTTTAATAACCGCAAGTTACATTATCTGAAATCGGAAAATAAAACTTTTACGTCGTATACTGAGGCTTGGTTCGTATAAATACTATTTATTTTGCGGATAGCCTGTCGTAGACGGTATATGCTTATTTCTTTCACGTTAGATCCATTTTACTGCTGAGTACGATGACCGCATGGAGTGTTCATAGAAAAAAATTGGGAAGTATTGTATTGTATTAATCTATATAAACCATTATTGTGATGATGATTTGAGGCATAACCACGGCGTGAATTGAAATGATAGAAAGTTTCCAGTGCAACACACCCTCGAGGTGAGTTGCTGGGTAGCAGTAAGATAGAAAAGGCAACAAGCAAAAGATCATCCCTTTGGCCACAGTTTTCAATCGCAGGTTGGACACAATCTTCGTGTTCTTGAGAAAAAATATTTTATTGCTTGCTAACTCATTGAACGCGGTAAGTTGGAAGTAATGAAATGCTTGGAAAATGGAAATTGTAGCCGTTATGCTTGTTGCTTATGCATTACTGTAGTTTTTCGTAAATAGGATATAATTTATGGCATTGCAATTCTGCTACTGTTCGAAGAACTAACTATATACTGGTAAAACTATGCACATACCTGAAGATGCGACCTTTAAGGCCGCGAATGTTTGTCTACAAGGCGCCACACGCTACTGCTCCCGACCATGACTCATGCACAACTATATACTGACTCCTCGAGAATTCCATGGAAATAATCAACAATAGGGCATCTTCCTCTGACTTAGCTATTGGCATCATGTCAGTTTTCTTCCAATTTGACAGTACTGTTCTCAACCTAATTGGTGGGGTCTTGCTAATTTCTTTGAGGAGTTTGGAGGCTGCTTCATGCTCCTCTTATTGTAAACTCATAGAGACCGTGAAGTGAATGAAAAAGTTGCCACAGAATGAGACGATCTCCTACTTTCTGTTTTCTTTCCCATTGATCTTTTGCTGCTAGTTCAAAAACATTTCTCCGGGCGCCCAGAAGTGCCTAATAAGTTTTGCAATGAAAGCATAAATTTAATTTTAAATAATCATTCAAAGTACATCGTATTTCTTAATAATCTTAAATCGCTCGGATATACTTACAAGGTGGCGTTGAAGAACCTGGAAAATGTTGAATCAAATGTTCGGGAAAAACAGCATTTACCTTTTGCCATTCGCCTTAGCGCATCAAAAATCTCTCGTTATTTCGTAAGCTTCGCTCCCACCGCGACGCATATCCATTATGAAAGAACCTCTTAATGTAATCACTAAAAACCTTTAAATCTTTATCAATCACTTCCAAATGCAACCTTTCGGTGAGACAATTTAACAAGTACTTTGTCTTCATACGAAAAGACGCATTTTTCACTCCTATTAGTATTTTATACATTTGTAAACTTGTGATTACAATAGAATAATTTTTTCAATCATTAACACCATCAACCCCTAAAAGAAAGCCAAAACTATTAGCTTAAAGAGTAAATAGGCGAGTACAATTTTATGCACACTCCAAAAGAAAAGAATATTCGAAAAAGCTATTGACATTATATTAAGGATTGTGCAATACTTAATGTTGATATTTTGCTATTCGAAGCGATTGAATGCATAAAATAACACCTTAAACGTCATTACAAATGAACCATTTAAAGAATAGACATTAGAGTAATTATTTAAATATTTTTTTATTGCTTATCACTTTTTCCTATTTGTCTGTAATTATATTTTCCCTTATTTTTCCTTGTCTCATTCTCTACTTCTTCCACTAGCATTTTTAATGTTTTCAATTTGGTCATCATAAAGGAAATAGTAACAACCGTTAGAGCTATGCGAATATACGCTTTCATGCAGATTGTATGTATATTGATTTGGGGACGATTGAGCGTGGAATGTAATGATTTAAGCATGAAATTCCTTATTTAGGCCAAAAACCCCAGTAAAATCATTGCCCTGTATTACATATACTCGATCACTAGGAATGAGAGGAGTATTAGAATGCACAGAGATATACGTGTAGCGTCTTTGTCCAAGTCGATAACGTCCTCATACTTAAGTCTCGATTCGAATATAAACTTGGCTGCTGGTGTCGACATTATCATAAGATTATTGATAGCTAGATGATTCGTTTTTTAAATTTCTCCCTCCCTGTTAGGAGTTATTTTAATTGCTACGTAATAACCAGATAGGTGGCTGAAATGTAATCAATAGTAGGCTTACCTGGAAATTTTCCTAAAATATATTGACTCATTCTAACTGCACCGTCACATAATTGAAATAATAATTGTTTCGGAAAGAAACGAATGCGCAACACGCTAATAAAAATTATGCTAGGGAGGTGATGAATATTTGATAATATCAAATCATATGCTCTATAAGCTGTCCTAATAGCACGTTCAACCCGACGGACGCGTATGCGCGTCCGAGGTGCGTTGCCAAGACACCGAAGGACGCGCATTCGCGTCTGTTAATGACGTCTATGATGACCTCACTGAAGACCTCTCTCAAGATTTCTCTGAAAGACGCGAACTCATGTCTTTAATAAATTATCGAGTTTTGTTATTAAAAACATTTTTTAACTAATTTTATAATTACATTTAATTGACTGGCCAAATTAATGTGGAGGAAAAACCTTTCCGTTTTTCATGATTGCACACTAGAAATATTCCGGGTTGAATGTGATAGAGTACACAAACCTTCAAAAATCGAGAATTCTTGAAGTGGTTAGCAAAGTATCCACACCACTAGGAGTTGTAGAGAGAATTTCGAGAGATCCAATACTGACACCAACACGAGTGAAATCCGAGCTGAAGTTTCAAAAAGTTTATGATTTACACCTGCAAAATGAAACTGAACGCTCTAGTGCATTTCATTGGAGACTAGAAAACGTTCTCCCAAAAATAACCGCAAAAACCCACGTAAAAAGCTCCTTGGTGCCTTAAAACGACCCTTTCACCTAGCACCCAACCAGAGTACAGGGGGCGGGAGAGTTGCAGTCAGGCGACACCAGCTAGGCTTGTGCGATGACCGATTTTGGTCATCGATTGTCGATGAAAAAATTCCATCGAAATGTTTCGATGACGATGGCTGTCATCGATCATCGAATAGAGTGTACACGATGATCGATGACTATCGATGAATATCGATGATCGATGAATTACGATGATCAATGAATTACGATGATCGATGAATTACGATGATCGATGAATGTCGATGATCGATGAATTACGATGATCGATGACTATCGATGATCCTTGCAGATGTCTCGGTAGGCAGTTTGGTTTGGCTATTAAGTGAAGATTAAATTGGGTCAAACTCAATTGAGAAGGACAAGGCCTATTTATTAAAGAGCGAAACAAGCACCAAGTTACAAACTAAGCAACAACTCTTTGTTGTGGTATAATGCAATTCTCATATCCGCATTTTCGTCGGCGAGTAGATGTCGGTCGTCCAACACAACGTTTCCTGCATCGCTGAAGAACCGCTCTGATGAAGTGGCAGGAATACAGAGGTATTTCCTCGCGTACTTCTGAAGGCGGGGATACACATCCTTCCTGTCCCTATACCAATGTAGGACGTTCGAAGATTTGGATAAATCTGGGACCTCCTTGTACTTGTGGAGCTCCGCCAGGAAGGGGTCGTCAGCAGTGGTAGCGTTTTTCGTGTCAGCAGCACATCACGACTCATCGACATCAATTATTCGCATCAACTCATCGAGTCATCGACATCGATGATTCGCATCGACTCATCAACATCGGTGATTCTCATCGACATCGATGATTCGCATCGACTCATCGACATCGGTGATTCTCATCGACTCATCGCAGTCGATGGTCGATGACATTCATCGTCATCGATTTCAGTCATCGCACCGCGATGACTGAAATCTTCAAGTTGAAGAACATCTTCTTTCAGCAGAAACGCATGTTATCACCAGACTATGCTAAAACGGCGTAATTTCTGAAAATAATAGGTAGGAATGCATACTCAAATGAAAGAGAAATTTTCACATCAAGACGTATATTTGGCAATAATTGGCAAAAAGTAGAGTACATTCACATTAATGGATGTCTTTTTCGAATGAAAACACCACTTACGTCGATCAGATTGAACTACTAGTCATTAACATGTGACTGCAAGATAGGATAAAGTAAATTTTTTTTAAAAAAAGGTAAACAGTACATTTTTACACCAATCAGTTGCCTCTATTGGAAAGAATTGCTTTCTAAATGGTATATTACGAACAGACATGATTTTCATTGAGAACTGTCAAGGATAAAAAAAATTCAAATATGCTGCAGATGTTTCTGATTTAATAATAGCATTGATTAAGAACAATAAATGATAGCAACCTGTGGTAAGTTAAAATCAGCTGCATTCTATGTACATTTATCAGCATACTAAAGATTAAAATATTAGCATTGAAGTGTAATACCATCAGTATCTCTTTAACATGTAGGGGCATGGATGAATTTTAATACTTGCCCCATATAACATCAAGCACATCATCAAGCACAATGTTAAAAGCAGTAAGTCAAATGCAAATTATATAAAACCATTTTCCATCAGTCAAAATGTTTAAGTACATACAACATTTTTCGAGTTAATTACGAAACAGTCCAATAACTCTTTTTTAAAAGCACAAACACAAGTCGTCAATAACATGTCCCTAATGATGCAATATGAACACAATTATATTGCTGATTCTAACTCTTGAGCGAATGGCTTCAAACTACACTATGTGAGTAAATAGCAAATAAATCTAGGAGACGACAAGCACAGAAATAATGAGGACAGGGTTGAATGACGTTCAAATTTTAACAATGTCACAGATGCACACACAAGTTGAGGTCCGTAGCACAATGAACATTTTCGTATAGTATCATCACCTCAATGGTTTTAACTGGTGCGTATTTAACTTTGGTTCGATATTCAAACTCTTTGCAATTACAATAAACAAACAAATGGCAATGAGAGATGGAGAATGAATTCTCCCAAATCAGAACAGATTTGGAACCCTTGATGGTATTCAAAGTAGGTACAATACAAATACCCTACAATTTATCAGGGCAATCTACACTGACTCACATCAAATAAAAATCGAAGAATATTATAAACTTCTAGTTTCAGCCGACTAATGAGTTCTGACACAACACTGATTTTCTTTAACAACCATAAGTTTCATAATCCTGAAATTAATATACATTATAAGTGTAGAATGAAATTTCACCCTACCCTTGAAATTGTTTGCACTAACACATCCACAAAGCAAAGGGTACTTACAAGCCCATTTACAAGCGTCATCGGAAACAAACAAAAATGCATCTATAAACCACCCTGCGAGCCACCTCTCAGGGGTTATTGGCAGAAGCAAAATAATATAGGAATTTCAAGAAAACATCAGCAACAGTGGTACACTAAATATAGGGTTAAGTAGCCAAGAAATAGCACAAAAGGAAAACAAACTTACGAGCGATGGAAGGTGGCCATAGGGTCTGACAGTTTACAATGAGCCGAGATGGATGGATCCTGCAGTTAAAATAAATTGAGAGGGAAGGGAGCTCTTAACTCTCTTAGGGATCACTTAAGAAAACTAGGGAAATAGAAACCTTGTATGCACTTAGAGAACACCCGCTACTCACTTTTATGGTGACATGCAGGGTATTATGTAGATGTAGACGAACAATTGATCACACTTAGGAAGCACTAATACAAATCGACACCAAGGGAGAAATCTGGGGAATCATTTGACACTATGGGGGACACTTGACACCTGGGAATCACTTGACACTATGTGGGAAAACAAAACACTTCACCAGGGAAATATTCAGCAGAGCTGGTGTGGCCGGGAACAGGGATGATCAGGTCCGAAGATGATCACGAACAGGGAAGACTGTGAGATGGATGAGCGCGAACGGGGATGACTGGAAGTAAAGATGAACCCGAATAGGGGAGACTGGAAGCAAAAAGAGCTCGAACTGGGATGTCCGGGAAGATAGATGAACAGGAACCGGGAAGATAGATGATCAGGAACGGGGATGACTGTAGATGAGGCGGCGAACACAAAACAGCACCGATGAAGAGCGTCTCTCTTACGTCAGTCACAAAGAGGCTGCGTCAAGTACGAATCTCCGTCTCTAACTTAATCCCCCCTCAGGCCCTCTAAATCTCTCAAATTTGCAACAATAGCCTTCGCCCCATTATTTCGGAGCAGAGCAATCTTGCCATCCTGCGTCCAAACATTTCATTTTTCCGTCCTCGCGGCCATGTCAAAAATCCTTTTCTTATCATATCCATGGTTTTATTCAGCTAATACACAATTATTAAAACATAGCGAGGGAAACATATACATGGCAGTGTATGAGGTTGTTACTGCTGCAGCAGAAGCTATGTGGGGCAGAGTAAGCGAGCCATCTCACAAGGACTTTACAGGAAGATGCCCCAGTAGGTAGTCTCCCAACCAATCTTCCCTTGATATCAGTATACAAAATGAACCCATAGTACCATCAACAGGGCGAGTCGCCTCCTCCTAGTTCTGGTAACGGTCGGAGGCCTACTCATAAGCGACGGTGAAATCATGTTCAAGGTGGACCTGGGTCTTCCCCAACAGGATTGGACTCGCAAAGAAGTGCAAAGCTAAAGTCACAATGGTGATGTGGTTCGAGTGCTTTTTACCGAGAGTGAGAAGGTTGATTTTTATAAATTAATCTGTAAAATATTTGTATCTGTCAAGAAAAGTTTTTAAAATAATTTAATATTGCTTTTACTATATTCTTCCTGGCGTATTTTCCATTTATTAATGGAAACTGGCCCGCCCGTGTCGGGCGCCATCACCCGTGTTCACCTCCGCCCGTAGAAGTAGACGCCCGGCCATGCCCATGGCCCCGGATGGCCGCATCCTAGGCGGGGGACTCATATTTTTGTCACAGTAAGTATTTATCGTTAACGAACTCATGGATAATTGAGATATTCATTGCTAAGTTTCATTGGGGAACCTTTATAAGAGATGTATACGTAAAACATTTTTGGGTATTATAATTGAACATCAGTAATTAAATTGTATATTTTATATATGCTGTTATGTGTCATGACAAAAAAGTACTCGTCTGAAGTAATCCGCGTAAGTTTAAGTATCAGCCACATGGATGATGAGCATTGAATGCAAAAAATGCATTGGATACAGTCACAGTATTAATCAATCAAAAGATTGAATAATGAATCGATATACTCGTAAGCTAAAACCACCTAGATATTCGAAAAACGCGTACTTCATATAGTTATAGTGCGCCTATTCTGTCAGCAATAATGATTTTTTTCCACGTTAATTGGAAAAAAGGTCAGCAACATTATTCTGTATTATGTAAGTCATATTAGTGACAGTTTCTTATGATAAGGTACATGAATTTGTGGAGGCATACAACCAGATAGGATAGGGCTCTCTCCAAGGGTGTGCAGTTTATTGCGTACATGCTCAGACTCCCGTAAGACTGCACAGCGAAAAAGGTGATTGAATTCGTCGAGGACAATGGCGGAGAGGGTAGGTGTAGCATGATGGACTAACCCTGGATCTCCTGTCCGAAGCGCAAAAAGAAACAATTTCTAACAAGTTGTGGAATTAAGTAAAAACCGACGAGCGATAAAGAGGAGATAAGAAGTGTAGTCAGACTGTCCCTACTTCCCCAAAATAGTCACCGTCGTTAGACATTAGCAACTTTTGATACTTAAAAATTAATAAAGGCCGTGATTTGGACCCCCAGGTGCTCCACCCGCGGCACAGGCAAGCGGTTCACCCCCGAGAAGTCCCGGCCCCCTCCCGTAATCTATTACATAAAGTAGCAAATGAGCTTCTTGGATTTGAAGTAAGAGGTCAATCCCCGAATAATAAGAGCTTTTTCCATTCCGAGCGAATAGAAATCCGAAGCCTCTGAGTGTTTTTTTTTCGGGATTAAGTATCCCAACCTTTCAGTCGCCTCTTACGACAAGCAGGTATACTGCGGGAGTATTCTCAATCCCCCTACCCGCAGGGGCAGTTTACAACATGTGAAACGCAGTTATAAGCAGCACACTTCCGTAAAATTTTGTGACTTGACTAGCAGAAATCTAGCATTGTTTCACCAGCCCCACGGAAGATTAGAATAGAATGCAAAATATGCATTGAAACCTATAGGTCAGGATTAAATCTCCATTTTTTTAATGAACACGTATCCGCCAAACTGTAGAAGAGCCACAATGACAATCTACTAGAAAAACTTCGCACTTGCAAGAACAAAAACAAAAACACATAAAGGAAAGAGTTTTGTGGAGCGAAACGCTTTTATGAAAAGAGCTTCCACCAAAAGTGAGCTTCACTCTTAAATTTTTTTAAGAGGGATATGTTTATTATTCACACCTTGGAAAAGATTCAAGGAACCGCGATGACAAGGTCTTCAATGTCAGTTACCAGGGCATCATATTGAGAATTCATTGCAAGCAAATAACGTGGAATAGTATTTATCACAGCTTCAAAAAAATATTGCTCCTTCCCATTACATAACCCATATATTCTTAGAAAAATTCTTCTTTTTGATGCTTTTATATAGCGATTGAAGACAAAAAATGGAATGCATGGCAACAAAAGAGTAAAAAGATAAGTGAAATTCTTGTCACTAACTACTCCTATCCATAAAAAATTGCGCTCAGGTGCCTGGCATTTTTCATAGTAGCCGGGCTCTTTTCAAGATGCCCGTCTTCCCAGCCAAAGTAGTTCCGAGGCCCCTGATTGTTATCGGGGTTGACTTCGTACCCCTTTAGTCGCCTCTTACGACAAGCAGGTATACTGCGGGCGTATTCTCAATCCCCCGACCCGCAGGGGCAGCTTTTATCAAGTGAAGCGCTATTAAAAGCTGTACACTTCCTTAACATTTTGTGACTAACGATGGAATTTATGAAAATAATCGAGAGGAAAGAAAAGTGAATGTTTTGTCTTTCAAATATTTAAAGACAAAAAAATAATCCTCTTATCGCAAAACTAGGAAGCTGATACTACTTGGAGATTCGAAATAGACGACTGGCTTTATTTTCATTCCACTCAAAATAGCATGGGTGCAACTATTACCGACTCTGCGGTGGGAAGAAAACCGTTAATGGTCACCAACATACAGGAGTGTGGTAAAAACAGCGAATTATAGAGCGACATGGACTGGAAGCAGAGGGTGCTGATCGACCAGAAGCCTGACGGCAGGGCCACCGCGGACACATGACATGCTCGTATGTAATTGATTACAGAGAATATCGAGTTAAAAACCAAATCCTTAATCCAAAAATATAAGATAGCAATTGGACTGCTTTGACAGGACAGTGAGACCCATTAGCATATTTAATACCCCTTTCATTACCACGGTGCTCTGTCGCAGCGGAATCACGTCCAACATTGGGGAAAATATTCAGTGCACGAGGTGTAAAAAGAGGCCGCCATGAACGAAGACAGGGCAAGGTGACAAATATAGCCAACGCAGCGATTAATCGAATCGCCAAAAAAATAATGGAAGACAGGAGAAATGATGGAGAGGCTGGAGCCAAGGTTGTAACTGATTCCGTAACTGCGCATTTTGTGACAAGTGATTTGATGGCTGGGTAAGAAGGTAAAACGATAAATGGAGATAAACGATAGTTCTGTCTACCTGATCACTTAACAACAGAATGCTCTGCTAATCGGGAGACATGTGAGCTAAAACCACCTAGAGATTCGAAAAAGGCTACTATATTTATTTTAGACGACTAGAAATACATAGAAATTTGTTAGGAATTGATTTTTATAAACAAGGAAATTGCTTTCACAAAATTATTCCTGGCGTATTTCCCATTTAATATTGGCATTAGTTGCCCCAGGCGACTACGATTGGTTTGAGAATACCTTGGAGCATTCTCATATTTTTGAGGCAATAAATAAATATCGTTATCGATTACATATATATATAAGTTATTCATTGCCTAGTTCATTGGAGAATATTTATAAGAGTGAAAAATAGTGTGCCTAATCTGTCAGCAATTATGATTTTTTTCCACGTTATTTGGAATAAAGGTCAGCAACATTACTCTGTATTATGTAAGTCATATTAGTGACAGTTTCTTATGATAAGGTACATGAATTTGTGGAGGCATACAACCAGATAGGATAGGGCTCTCTCCAAGGGTGTGCAGTTTATTGTGTATATGCTCAGACTCCTGTAAGACTGCATGCGAAAAAGGTGATTGAATTCCTCGAGGACAATGGCGGAGAGGGTAGGTGTAGCATGATGGACTAACTCTGGATCTCCTGTCCGAAGCGCAAAAAGAAACAATTCCTTACAAGTTGTGGAATTAAGTAAAAACCGACGAGCGATAAAGAGGAGATAAGAAGTGTAGTCAGACTGTCCCTACTTCCCCAAAATAGTCACCGTCGTTAGACATTAGCAACTTTTGATACTTAAAAATTAATAAAGGCCGTGATTTGGACCCCCAGGTGCTCCACCCGCGGCACAGGCAAGCGGTTCACCCCCGAGAAGTCCCGGCCCCCTCCCGTAATCTATTACATAAAGTAGCAAATGAGCTTCTTGGATTTGAAGTAAGAGGTCAATCCCCGAATAATAAGAGCTTTTTCCATTCCGAGCGAATAGAAATCCGAAGCCTCTGAGTGTTTTTTTTTCGGGATTAAGTATCCCAACCTTTCAGTCGCCTCTTACGACAAGCAGGTATACTGCGGGAGTATTCTCAATCCCCCTACCCGCAGGGGCAGTTTACAACACGTGAAACGCAGTTATAAGCAGCACACTTCCGTAAAATTTTGTGACTTGACTAGCAGAAATCTAGCATTGTTTCACCAGCCCCACGGAAGATTAGAATAGAATGCAAAATATGCATTGAAACCTATAGGTCAGGATTAAATCTCCATTTTTTTAATGAACACGTATCCGCCAAACTGTAGAAGAGCCACAATGACAATCTACTAGAAAAACTTCGCACTTGCAAGGACAAAAACAAAAACACATAAAGGAAAGAGTTTTGTGGAGCGAAACGCTTTTATGAAAAGAGCTTCCACCAAAAGTGAGCTTCACTCTTAAATTTTTTTAAGAGGGATATGTTTATTATTCACACCTTGGAAAAGATTCAAGGAACCGCGATGACAAGGTCTTCAATGTCAGTTACCAGGGCATCATATTGAGAATTCATTGCAAGCAAATAACGTGGAATAGTATTTATCACAGCTTCAAAAAAATATTGCTCCTTCCCATTACATAACCCATATATTCTTAGAAAAATTCTTCTTTTTGATGCTTTTATATAGCGATTGAAGACAAAAAATGGAATGCATGGCAACAAAAGAGTAAAAAGATAAGTGAAATTCTTGTCACTAACTACTCCTATCCATAAAAAATTGCGCTCAGGTGCCTGGCATTTTTCATAGTAGCCGGGCTCTTTTCAAGATGCCCGTCTTCCCAGCCAAAGTAGTTCCGAGGCCCCTGATTGTTATCGGGGTTGACTTCGTACCCCTTTAGTCGCCTCTTACGACAAGCAGGTATACTGCGGGCGTATTCTCAATCCCCCGACCCGCAGGGGCAGCTTTTATCAAGTGAAGCGCTATTAAAAGCTGTACACTTCCTTAACATTTTGTGACTAACGATGGAATTTATGAAAATAATCGAGAGGAAAGAAAAGTGAATGTTTTGTCTTTCAAATATTTAAAGACAAAAAAATAATCCTCTTATCGCAAAACTAGGAAGCTGATACTACTTGGAGATTCGAAATAGACGACTGGCTTTATTTTCATTCCACTCAAAATAGCATGGGTGCAACTATTACCGACTCTGCGGTGGGAAGAAAACCGTTAATGGTCACCAACATACAGGAGTGTGGTAAAAACAGCGAATTATAGAGCGACATGGACTGGAAGCAGAGGGTGCTGATCGACCAGAAGCCTGACGGCAGGGCCACCGCGGACACATGACATGCTCGTATGTAATTGATTACAGAGAATATCGAGTTAAAAACCAAATCCTTAATCCAAAAATATAAGATAGCAATTGGACTGCTTTGACAGGACAGTGAGACCCATTAGCATATTTAATACCCCTTTCATTACCACGGTGCTCTGTCGCAGCGGAATCACGTCCAACATTGGGGAAAATATTCAGTGCACGAGGTGTAAAAAGAGGCCGCCATGAACGAAGACAGGGCAAGGTGACAAATATAGCCAACGCAGCGATTAATCGAATCGCCAAAAAAATAATGGAAGACAGGAGAAATGATGGAGAGGCTGGAGCCAAGGTTGTAACTGATTCCGTAACTGCGCATTTTGTGACAAGTGATTTGATGGCTGGGTAAGAAGGTAAAACGATAAATGGAGATAAACGATAGTTCTGTCTACCTGATCACTTAACAACAGAATGCTCTGCTAATCGGGAGACATGTGAGCTAAAACCACCTAGAGATTCGAAAAAGGCTACTATATTTATTTTAGACGACTAGAAATACATAGAAATTTGTTAGGAATTGATTTTTATAAACAAGGAAATTGCTTTCACAAAATTATTCCTGGCGTATTTCCCATTTAATATTGGCATTAGTTGCCCCAGGCGACTACGATTGGTTTGAGAATACCTTGGAGCATTCTCATATTTTTGAGGCAATAAATAAATATCGTTATCGATTACATATATATATAAGTTATTCATTGCCTAGTTCATTGGAGAATATTTATAAGAGTGAAAAATAGTGTGCCTAATCTGTCAGCAATTATGATTTTTTTCCACGTTATTTGGAATAAAGGTCAGCAACATTACTCTGTATTATGTAAGTCATATTAGTGACAGTTTCTTATGATAAGGTACATGAATTTGTGGAGGCATACAACCAGATAGGATAGGGCTCTCTCCAAGGGTGTGCAGTTTATTGTGTATATGCTCAGACTCCTGTAAGACTGCATGCGAAAAAGGTGATTGAATTCCTCGAGGACAATGGCGGAGAGGGTAGGTGTAGCATGATGGACTAACTCTGGATCTCCTGTCCGAAGCGCAAAAAGAAACAATTCCTTACAAGTTGTGGAATTAAGTAAAAACCGACGAGCGATAAAGAGGAGATAAGAAGTGTAGTCAGACTGTCCCTACTTCCCCAAAATAGTCACCGTCGTTAGACATTAGCAACTTTTGATACTTAAAAATTAATAAAGGCCGTGATTTGGACCCCCAGGTGCTCCACCCGCGGCACAGGCAAGCGGTTCACCCCCGAGAAGTCCCGGCCCCCTCCCGTAATCTATTACATAAAGTAGCAAATGAGCTTCTTGGATTTGAAGTAAGAGGTCAATCCCCGAATAATAAGAGCTTTTTCCATTCCGAGCGAATAGAAATCCGAAGCCTCTGAGTGTTTTTTTTTCGGGATTAAGTATCCCAACCTTTCAGTCGCCTCTTACGACAAGCAGGTATACTGCGGGAGTATTCTCAATCCCCCTACCCGCAGGGGCAGTTTACAACACGTGAAACGCAGTTATAAGCAACACACTTCCGTAAAATTTTGTGACTTGACTAGCAGAAATCTAGCATTGTTTCACCAGCCCCACGGAAGATTAGAATAGAATGCAAAATATGCATTGAAACCTATAGGTCAGGATTAAATCTCCATTTTTTTAATGAACACGTATCCGCCAAACTGTAGAAGAGCCACAATGACAATCTACTAGAAAAACTTCGCACTTGCAAGGACAAAAACAAAAACACATAAAGGAAAGAGTTTTGTGGAGCGAAACGCTTTTATGAAAAGAGCTTCCACCAAAAGTGAGCTTCACTCTTAAATTTTTTTAAGAGGGATATGTTTATTATTCACACCTTGGAAAAGATTCAAGGAACCGCGATGACAAGGTCTTCAATGTCAGTTACCAGGGCATCATATTGAGAATTCATTGCAAGCAAATAACGTGGAATAGTATTTATCACAGCTTCAAAAAAATATTGCTCCTTCCCATTACATAACCCATATATTCTTAGAAAAATTCTTCTTTTTGATGCTTTTATATAGCGATTGAAGACAAAAAATGGAATGCATGGCAACAAAAGAGTAAAAAGATAAGTGAAATTCTTGTCACTAACTACTCCTATCCATAAAAAATTGCGCTCAGGTGCCTGGCATTTTTCATAGTAGCCGGGCTCTTTTCAAGATGCCCGTCTTCCCAGCCAAAGTAGTTCCGAGGCCCCTGATTGTTATCGGGGTTGACTTCGTACCCCTTTAGTCGCCTCTTACGACAAGCAGGTATACTGCGGGCGTATTCTCAATCCCCCGACCCGCAGGGGCAGCTTTTATCAAGTGAAGCGCTATTAAAAGCTGTACACTTCCTTAACATTTTGTGACTAACGATGGAATTTATGAAAATAATCGAGAGGAAAGAAAAGTGAATGTTTTGTCTTTCAAATATTTAAAGACAAAAAAATAATCCTCTTATCGCAAAACTAGGAAGCTGATACTACTTGGAGATTCGAAATAGACGACTGGCTTTATTTTCATTCCACTCAAAATAGCATGGGTGCAACTATTACCGACTCTGCGGTGGGAAGAAAACCGTTAATGGTCACCAACATACAGGAGTGTGGTAAAAACAGCGAATTATAGAGCGACATGGACTGGAAGCAGAGGGTGCTGATCGACCAGAAGCCTGACGGCAGGGCCACCGCGGACACATGACATGCTCGTATGTAATTGATTACAGAGAATATCGAGTTAAAAACCAAATCCTTAATCCAAAAATATAAGATAGCAATTGGACTGCTTTGACAGGACAGTGAGACCCATTAGCATATTTAATACCCCTTTCATTACCACGGTGCTCTGTCGCAGCGGAATCACGTCCAACATTGGGGAAAATATTCAGTGCACGAGGTGTAAAAAGAGGCCGCCATGAACGAAGACAGGGCAAGGTGACAAATATAGCCAACGCAGCGATTAATCGAATCGCCAAAAAAATAATGGAAGACAGGAGAAATGATGGAGAGGCTGGAGCCAAGGTTGTAACTGATTCCGTAACTGCGCATTTTGTGACAAGTGATTTGATGGCAGGGTAAGAAGGTAAAACGATAAATGGAGATAAACGATAGTTCTGTCTACCTGATCACTTAACAACAGAATGCTCTGCTAATCGGGAAACATGTGAGCTAAAACCACCTAGAGATTCGAAAAAGGCTACTATATTTATTTTAGACGACTAGAAATACATAGAAATTTGTTAGGAGTGATTTTTATAAACAAGGAAATTGCTTTCACAAAATTATTCCTGGTGTATTTCCCATTTAATGTTGGCATTAGTTGCCCCAGGCGACTACGATTGGTTTGAGAATACCTTGGAGCATTCTCATATTTTTGAGGCAATAAATAAATATCGTTATCTATTACATATGTATATATATATAAGTTATTCATTGCCTAGTTCATTGGAGAATATTTATGAGAGTGAAAAATAGTGTGCCTAATCTGTCAGCAATTATGATTTTTTTCCACGTTATTTGGAATAAAGGTCAGCAACATTACTCTGTATTATGTAAGTCATATTAGTGACAGTTTCTTATGATAAGGTACATGAATTTGTGGAGGCATTCAAACAGATAGGATAGGGCTCTCTCCAAGGGTGTGCAGTTTATTGTGTATATGCTCAGACTCCTGTAAGACTGCATGCGAAAAAGGAGATTGAATTCCTCGAGGACAATGGCGGAGAGGGTAGGTGTAGCATGATGGACTAACTCTGGATCTCCTGTCCGAAGTGCAAAAAGAAACAATTCCTTACAAGTTGTGGAATTAAGGAAAATCCGACGAGCGATAAAGAGGAGATAAGAAGTGTAGTCAGACTGCCCCTACTTCCCCAAAATAGTCACCGTCGTTAGACATTAGCAACTTTTGATACTTAAAAATTAATAAAGGCCGTGATTTGGACCCCCAGGTGCTCCACCCGCGGCACAGGAAAGCGGTTCACCCCCGAGAAGTCCCGGCCCCCTCCCGTAATCTATTACATAAAGTAGCAAATGAGCTTCTTGTATTTGAAGTAAGAGGTTAATCCCCGAATAATAAGAGCTTTTTCCATTCCGAGCGAATAGAAATCCGAAGCCTCTGAGTGTATTTTTTTTGGGATTAAGTATCCCAACCTTTCAGTCGCCTCTTACGACAAGCAGGTATACTGCGGGAGTATTCTCAATCCCCCTACCCGCAGGGGCAGTTTACAACACGTGAAACGCAGTTATAAGCAGTACACTTCCGTAAAATTTTGTGACTAACGATGGAATTTATGAAAATAATCGAGAAGAAAGAAAAGTGAATGTTTTGTCTTTCAAATATTTAAAGACAAAAAAATAATCCTCTTATCGCAAAACTAGGAAGCTGATACCACATGGAGATTCGAAATAGACGACTGGCTTTATTTTCATTCCACTCAAAATTGCATGGGTGCAACTATTACCGACTCTGCGGTGGGAAGAAAACCTTTAATGGTCACCAACATACAGGAGTGTGGTAAAAACAGCGAATTATAGAGCGACATGGACTGGAAGCAGAGGGTGCTGATCGACCAGAAGCCTGACGGCAGGGCCACCGCGGACACATGACATGCTCGTATGTAATTGATTACAGAGAATATCGAGTTAAAAACCAAATCCTTAATCCAAAAATATAAGATAGCAATTGGACTGCTTTGACAGGACAGTGAGACCCATTAGCATATTTAATACCCCTTTCATTACCACGGTGCTCTGTCGCAGCGGAATCACGTCCAACATTGGGGAAAATATTCAGTGCACGAGGTGTAAAAAGAGGCCGCCATGAACGAAGACAGGGCAAGGTGACAAATATAGCCAAGCAGCGATTAATCGAATCGCCAAAAAAATAATGGAAGACAGGAGAAATGATGGAGAGGCTGGAGCCAAGGTTGTAACTGATTCCGTAACTGCGCATTTTGTGACAAGTGATTTGATGGCAGGGTAAGAAGGTAAAACGATAAATGGAGATAAACGATAGTTCTGTCTACCTGATCACTTAACAACAGAATGCTCTGCTAATCGGGAAACATGTGAGTTAAAACCACCTAGAGATTCGAAAAAGGCGACTATATTCATTTTAGACCACTATAAAAACATAAAAATTTATTAGGAATAGATTTTTATAAACTTGGCAATTGTTTTCACATAATTCTTCCTGGTGTGTTTTACATTTAATGTTGGCATTAGTTGCTTCATGCGACATCGATTGGTTTGAGAATTCCTTGGAGCACTCTCATATTTTTGTCGCAATAAATATTTATGGTTAACGATTTCATGGAAATATCAGTGTTTCATTGCCTAGGTCATTGGATAACATTTATAAGAGATCTCTATATGAAAAATGTTTGGGTATTATAATAGAACAGTAGTAATTAAATTGTGTGTTTTATATATGCTGTTGTGTGCGCAGAACAAAAAGTACCCATCATTGAAATAATCCGCGTAATTTTTACTATAATCCTCATGGAAAGTGAGCATTGAATGCAAAAAAAATACATTGGACACAAGGGGTCCTGTTCGACAAGAAGCCGGACGACAGTGCCACAGGGGACTCATACCTGCTCTTCGCTAAGGAGGACGCCGTCCTCGCCCTCAGCGAGCACCGTGAGCTAAATGGCTCTCGATATATCGAGTTATTCAGGAGCATGACAATCGTGGTCCAGCTGGTGCTGATCGGTCTCTGGACTCGATAAAGTATGAGCCGCTAATCGCCCAGATACCCGCGGCCACTTTTTCCGCACCACATAATCACGACAGGGTCAAAACTTGTGGGAGATCTGTGCGAATAATGCACCGAGTTTGGAATATAATTAATTGCAAAATCGGAATTACGTAAGAGGCGAATTTTAAAAACTTATATTGTCCCGTTCACCTCGTCTATCTTACTCGCTAAGTAATATCTCCGCGTAATGTCAGGAGGGTGGGAAGAATTCTCCATTCTACTAGTGGTTTCGTGAAAGGCTCCGAAACTTCATGCCGGGAGCTGGGCAGGATGAAAGCCAGCGCTGCGTCTCATATGTGAAACCGATAACGAGAATAATGCATCATAACTCCACATAGGCCTGAGATCACTTTTTTATTTCAAGTATCCGAAAAAGAGAGAAAAGACTGTAACACATGTAAGCCAAAATGAACTATTTTCAAGAACTACAACTGCTAGATGGCATGAGATTTGGGAAAGCCGCATTCGACATAGCTCTCAAATCGCAGTTACTTCGTAGGGTTTTTTGGTGGGCTTGTGATCTTAAAATAGGGTTATTTATGTCTTAAATATTCTAATATTTCATTTCAATATGTGGCATTTCATATGACATTAATTTAAAAAATAAATTTTTCAGATTCTGGTGCCATGTTGTTAAAAGTATTCCCCAATTTCCTGCGAAATTTATTTCAGCTACCCTGGATCTCCTATCCAAAACGCAAAAGGAAACAATTTCTTACAAGCTGTGGGATTAAGTAAAAACCGACGTACGATAAAGAGGAAATGCGAAGTGTAGTCAGATTGTCCATACTTCCCCAAACGAGTCACCGTCGTTAGACATTAGCAACTTCTGTACTTAAAAATTAATAAAGGCCGTGATTTGGACCCCCAGGTGCTCCACCCGCGGCACAGGCAAGCGGTTCACCCCCGAGAAGTCCCGGCCCCCTCCCGTAATCTATTGCATAAAGTAGCAAATAAGCTTGTTGGACATGAAGTAAGAGGTCGATCCCCGAATAATAAGAGCATTTTCCATTCCGAACGAATAGAAATCCGAAGCCTCTGAGTGTTTTTTTTTTCGGGATTCAGTATCCCAACCTTTCAGTCGCCTCTTACGACAAGCAGGTATACTGCGGGAGTATTCTCAATCCCCCTACCCGCAGGGGCAGTTTACAACACGTGAAACGCAGTTATAAGCAGCACACTTCCGTAAAATTTTGTGACTAACGATGGAATTTATGAAAATAATCGAGAAGAAAGAAAAGTGAATGTTTTGTCTTTCAAATATTTAAAGACAAAAAAATAATCCTCTTATCGCAAAACTAGGAAGCTGATACCACATGGAGATTCGAAATAGACGACTGGCTTTATTTTCATTCCACTCAAAATTGCATGGGTGCAACTATTACCGACTCTGCGGTGGGAAGAAAACCGTTAATGGTCACCAACATACAGGAGTGTGGTAAAAACAGCGAATTATAGAGCGTCATGGACTGGAAGCAGAGGGCGCTGATCGACCAGAAGCCTGACGGCAGGGCCACCGCGGACACATGACTTGCTCGTATGTTATTGATTACAGAGGATATCGAGTTAAAAACCAAATCCTTAATCCAAAAATATGAGATAGCAATTGGACTGCTTTGACAGGACAGTGAGACCAATTAGCATATTTAATACCACTTTCATTACCACGGTACTCTGTCGCAGCGGAATCGTGTCCAAAATTGGGGAAAATATTCAGTGCACGAGGTGTAAGAAGAGGCCGCCATGAACGAGGACAGGGCAAGGTGACAAATATAGCCAACGCAGCGATTAATCGAATCGCCAAAACAATAATAGAAGACAGGAGAAATGATGGAGAGGCTGGAGCCAAGGTTGTAACTGATTCCGTAACTGCGCATTTTGTGACAAGTGATTTGATGGCAGGGTAAGAAGGTAAAACGATAAATGGAGATAAACGATAGTTCTGTCTACCTGATCACTTAACAACAGAATGCTCTGCTAATCGGGAAACATGTGAGTTAAAACCACCTAGAGATTCGAAAAGGGCGACTATATTCATTTTAGACGACTATAAAAACATAAAAATTTATTAGGAATAGATTTTTATAAACTTGGCAATTGCTTTCACATAATTCTTCCTAGTGTGTTTTACATTTAATGTTGGCATTAGTTGCTTCAGGTGACTACGATTGGTTTGAGAATTCCTTGGAGCACTCTCATACTTTTGTCGCAATAAATATTTATGGTTAACGATTTCCTGAATATATAAGTTAGTCATTGCTAAGTTTAATTGAAGAAAATTTCAGAGATCTTATATGTAAAAAATATT